>CM076259.1:78713223-79913223 GCA_038380795.1 Pyrocephalus nanus | reverse complement strand
TCATCAACTCCACAAATGAGAAAACCACTTGAAAAATACATAATACTGCCCTTAATTTGAAATTAAACTTTGCAAAAAATAAAGAACATTTTCATAATGCCTTAACTTTTAAATTAAAAATGCTTGTTTAAGTTATCCTAAACTGTCAACATCATACTTAACTTCATAACCAACACTGGCATCCTCAAATAAATACTAGTTTTGGGAATAATAAAAAACCAAAGCAATATTTTTTTTGACAGGCAAAAAATATTGCAAAATCTGGACAAGAATTTGCAAGAAACCATCTCATGGGAGACCACATTTTTTGTTACTACTTCAAACTTTTCCAGGTCAGTATATTTTTAATGGCTACTGGCACAAAAATAGAAATCACAGGGAAAGAATTCAGGGCAACGGAGCTGCTGGAAATTGGCCAGCCCTGTACTTGAAGCCACAAAGCAAGCAGCAGCAATTAAAATCTTAATTTGGTTTACAAACATTGTATTCAATTATATCCTGTGAAACGGTTTAAGACTACAGTGATGCTTTGAGAAGCACTCGGATCCCATAAATCTTGATCTAATCTGCAAGAATATGTTGCCCACAATGATCAAAGAATTCCACATCAGATGCACACCCTGTGAACCACAGCTGAAAATATCTGTGCATTAGCACCAAGGTACCAAAACTCCAGTGAGGCACCCGAAGGGGCTCCCTTCTGCAGTTAAGTATCTGCTTACCCTGTCTGTGACACAGTGTGGAGTAACAGACTGTGCACCCCAGAGTTTTTACAGAATTACTCAGCTGAGTTGGTGCAGTATTTACAGCCAGACATACAATCTAACAAGTTTTTGATTTAACGATACATTTTTTTTTAAACTAGGAATACGCCAGCTTGCAAGTGAGCGAGCCAAAAATCAGAGATGGAATGGAGAAGGTGCCACAGCCTGAAGATGACCTTTTCCCATGTGCTTGCCACCGAAAAAAGGTACAGCACGTGCAGAGTTAAACATGAAGTGCTGAGTGTCTTCAGCTCTTGTCAACCCCCTTAGGAGAGGCGCTGCTCAGTGCCCCTGGTATCAGTTACCAGGCCAAGCCATTAACACCTATCGAACTTAGAAACTTTTCGTGATGTATTTGCAGGACTAGACAGTGAAAAATTGAGCTTCCAGTTAACTGAAACACGTTTCTTCTTTCTTGACTGCAGGCCAAAGATGAACTCTGACAGAAAGGAATTAATTAATTTTTTCAGTACTTGCCTACATTGAGACTGTGTTCTTAAAGAAAGAAAAAAAATTTGAATTAATATGCCAGTGGATAATGTCAGTGGATATTATGAAGTTTACCATATAATGATCAACATATGGAAGAAAATAAAGTACACCCTATTTCCTTTTTATCATGCAGTGGTGGCAGAGTCTTGTTCAAACACGTTTGCTTGGTTTTTTTTTTAATAAAAAACAAGTTTGTATCAGTCATGTGTTCCTGTCCCGAGTTATCTTGCAGATGCAGATACTTTTTACTCATGCTTGTTATACTGAGTCTTTTCAGAAGTATGTTCTGCAAAAAAAGGTAGATGAGAATTGTACATTTGCTCCCCACACCACATATCTACCCAAAGGCTTCTTTTTCAGACCATAACCTTGACCCTTCTGAGAGGATCAGTATTCTCAAAAGGGGCTCATAATAAATCTTATTACCTGAAGGAAAAACACAATTCATATATTGCTGTAAGCTTTGGTTACACACATGGGTTACTCATAGTCCTTAATGGGGAAGGCTGCAGCTGCCTGCACACACAAAGTGTGCAGTGTCAGAGCTCAAGGACCTGAGTTCCCCCTGCTAATGGGTAATGAGGTCCAGACCCTGGCTTGCCTCTTTAGAGTCCTCAGGAGAGAAGCCTTGTGCAGCAGGTCACACTGGAGGCAGAACTGCTTCCTGCTGCAGGAGCTCCTCCATCACTGTAAACACAATTTGTGGTTTATCATTATTTATGAGAGGATCTCTGTGATCAGTCCTTTACACAAAGGCCGTGTCTGGAGGAGACTGTTCAAAACTGTAACCCACAGTCTTTGATCCACTGCCCAGCTGTGCCTGCATTACCTCCGCCTCCCCACACAGGCCCACAGTCTGCTCCCTGAGGTGGTGACACTGTAAACCATGAGAGACTCCTCTCAGCACCTGGGAATGCCAGGATGTGGCACCAAGGCAGGGATAGTACACCAGGATCGCCAGCCTCTGGGAATGTGCTGGTAGAATTCTACATATCAGTAGGTTTTAATTGCAAGCAAGTAGAGGATCAGTGATGTACTCAGAAATTGAAGGTACCTAAAGATATGCTAAGTAGATTTTTTCCAGTATTACTTCAAATATTAGTCAAAAACATTTACTTAGTGCTCTGCATTCCTAAGTGTTGTATACGGTTATTTGCACAGAAACACAGAAAAAAATGCTGCCATGATACGCAATATTTTCTTTCCTTCAAGAAGTTCTTTATTGTTTTGCATTTTTTTTTCATTCATACAAAGCTTTATTTACATTTGCACTGAGACCTCTGAAAACATGTTTTAAAAAATATGCCTCTCAAAAATAATAAACTCTTACTTTGCCATATTTAGGGAAAACTGTATGAAGAGACTGCAAAAACACAGCAAATTATTTGTGCTCCAGTTCAACATTCTCTCTAAGCCATGAAAAAACTTGGGCATTTATTTCTTCCATGACATCGTCTGTTGTTCGTCCTTTGACTGCCATCCCATGGTTGGCTTTATCAATCCAATGGATTTTTTTAGGGGCTTTCATTTTGCTTGCCACACCTTCTAGCAATTGCTATGGAGAAAATAAGAATTAAAAAGTTAGGGAATCAGCTGCTACAAACTGTGCAACTCCTAGATGTCTCTCGCTTTGCCTGTGTAATGCCTGATAGGCAGCTCTTAAAAACAAAATGGATCTGTGTGCACATGAAAAACACCTTGATAGGAAAACAGGATGTATTCTGTATTCAGGATATGAATGCTGTGCTCAGCAACGGGATCTGCTCAAAGGTCTGCCCTCACTCAAACACAGAATAGCAGCAAATTAAAACTTCAAAAACTGAAAAGGTCACAACCCCGTGCAGGCACCTTCCCCAAACTGACGAAGGAATCCACTTCTATTGTCAGAGGGTAGTGCTAGCAATACAGATACTTAAGTCAGGTTTGTCTGTAGAGGCTGAATAGCAATTTAATTCCTTAGGGCCTGACTTTGATGCTGTTGCACTTTCTCAGCAAACAGATCCAAGAACCAGTTCAGAAACTCTTAAAGATTTCCCTATAAAGAGGGCACTCCAGGGATCTTGCTGGTTGCTAGCCTGACTTATTTTGGTGACAACTCCTCTCAAAAGCACTATGACTCCTTAGAAGCTGTCCAGGCATGGAAAATGCTGGTTGGACACACTCCCAAATTCAAGCTGACCTGTTCAAAAGATATGTGTTTGCAGGAAAATGAGGCAGAAAACCACCGTGTTCTCACCTCTGCACACCTGCTCTTCAACTCTACAAAAATATCACTTTCTACCACAGAAGCCCGATTTGTGAGCCAGAACTGCTTTGCTAGAACAATTTGTCATGAAAATGTGACGAATATGAAATTGGTAGCACAGCACAGCATACCTTTTGTAATCTGAAATGGTTAAAATAGCAACTCATTCCTTCTGCTTTTAATTTGTACAATAAAAAACACTTAAATCAGTGGTATTTCAGTGGCCCAAAGATGACTTTGCTAAAGTGGAAGATCAAGCATGATCCATAGCTTTTAAGTAGCAAAGGAAAGCACCATCAGGCTTCCTTATGTCCAGTGAAGTTTCCTACCCAAGGCTTCCTTCAGAATACATATATTTAGAGAAGTTTGTAATCAGGGACACTGTACAGATGTCACTCTGGCTCATTTCTACTCCTCCAGACTGCCCTTTCATAGCAGGATTTACAAGGGTACTCACTTTCTCACACATCTCATCTGCTGATCCTGAGACAAACAGCACTGGACACCTGATAAATAATAAATCTTCATCCCGGAGCTGGGACTGAAGTTTTGGTCGATGCAGTGGGTAAGATAAACATATGAGACCTCGAATGAAGTCATCATCATCATCATTCTGGCTAAGCTGACGTATCAGAGAGGCAGCAGCTCGTGAGCCCATGGAACGGCCTTTTTCCCATGTAAAAATAAAGGAAAAAAGTACATCTGCTGTCACCTCATTCACATTCTGTTTGAGTAAACAACTCCTAAAAACAATCCAACTGAGTGTATTTCAGTGTACCAGCAGTAAGAAATGCTAATGATGCTTTTATTCTTTTATTCCATGAAAAATATTAACCTTAATTTCAATGTTTTCTGCTAAAATAGTTGTCTAAGTATATTATGATTTTATGTCCCCATTTAAAAAAGAAGGGAAAAAGAAAGAAAAGAAAAATGAAGAGAGATCCTTTGCAATACTGGAAGGATACAGCCCATCTTAGGGGCAGGGGGAAGAGAGGGACAGGTCCTATGCTCCAGAGCCTTGAAATTTGAGATAGCTATTATATAATCTTGTATAATTCTTTTCATGCAATCCCAATCTGCTCAAATTAAAACAAAGTTCTATGCACCTTATACCCAAACCAAAACCAGCAAGTATTTATGCACACCTCAAACTTCAACCTAAAAGTAAAAGGGGGAGAAAAAAAAGATTAAGTATGAACCTGTAGCACGAGGTCAGTCAGTGACAGCAAGGGAATATCAAAGCATCTTCTCAAAGACGAGGCATATGAGCTGACAATGCTCTGTAATTGAGTGTTGCAAGGAGCTGATTCCAGTGGGATTAACTTGCAATTTAACCACAGATTTTGTTTCACTTAGTCAGAGAACGTTTTGAATTTCCCATATCAAATTATTCCTAATCACCCCCATCTACTCCCCTTTTCACATAATAATTTTTTTTTTTTTTATCTGCCACTAGGTTTTAATTACCAAAACCTGTTTTGGGAAAACTGTTTTCCATTTACCAGTAACCTGAATTCTTCACGACCTGCAGTTAAAAAGTACACATGGATTACCAAAAAACTCACGCCCTGTCACTTTTCAGAGATAAGTAAGTTTTCTCCCAAAGTACCTGGAAAATACAATCTGTTGCTCTTTCCTTCCTCCTCTGCAGCAAGATCTGTGGCGCCGTGAGGAGGGTGAATAGATCTAGACAGCCATGCTCTCAAGAGAATCTGATGGAAGCAGCAGGCTGAACGTTCCCACTGGTGACCCGAGCAGCAGTGCTGCTCGAGCCAGCTGCACACGTGCCCTGCACAGCCACCACCTCCAGGGCTGGTCACATTCAGCTCCAGGGGAAGACCCCCAAATGCAGATCTGTAAGTGGGCTTGGCACCCATGTTCCCAGGGCAGGCAGAGGGCTGCTGATCCTCTAATGAATGTTACAGAGCATTCGACTGTCAGCTCTCCCCAGGCAATACCCACTACTGGGAGGTTATTCAGCTTGTTCCCTCATCAGACAGAAACCTGTTATCCACATCTGCTCATTCACTTCTCAGCAAAGTGGGATAGACTTGGAATAATTACAGACTGCTATTACTGGAGACAGTGTAAGAGAGAAAATTATTGATAATAAAACAATACCTGCAAGGAAGACGCCATAAAGTTTATAATCATCAGAAAGTTTTAAGTATTCCTAAAGAAATAAAGAGAAACATTACAAGTCAAAATTACAAAGCTGAAGATTTCTTCTGTTTGTAGCCAGTAAACCCAAAATTGGAAGCACTTTTAACAGTTTAGATTAAACAAAGAACAGATACATACAAGTTGCTCTCTTGGTTTTTTCACACAAATGGTTTCATAACATTTTGAAGCAACAACATAAACATAATCGATTTCACATTAGCTCTCAGCAAGTCTAAAATATCAGGTGCCCTATCAAGTTACCAAAACATGAGTGATTACTGTGTATCAACTTAGTCATAGTAACAGAGGCCATACACACTCTTGACCCATCAAAAGGCAAAAGAAGTTAACCAAAAATGCCCTTCATTCAGATCATGTATTTCCAATTAAATGTTTGAGACACAATCAGTGAAGTCTGACAGAAAACATAACATTCAGCAACGATTTTTTCAGTTTTTAGGAGATAACTAATCAGATGCTATCTTAGCAGAGGCCTTTACACAGCAGCATATTAACATAAACTCACTAACAACATTGTGCTTTTTTCAAAAAGAATGAAGAACAGATCCACATTAAAGACAGAAAAGTCTGACTTCAAGTTAATGTACATATAATCACAGTGATATACAAATTAGTTCCTTAAGAACTGGAATTTGTTCCCCTACAAAACTGCCTCATGCTCAAGGAAAAGTGCTTCCCATGCCCCACTAAAAGTCACAAAATAATCAGGAAAAAATTTTCACTCCTTCCTACATGCTTCAGAACAGAAGGGTCATCTAAACTGATTCTATTGCAACAAAAACTTCCTTATTTTAACAAAATTTAACTACATAAGAGCATCTTTAATAATGTAGCAGCAGCAGAAAGAGATAAACACCTGCATATAAGAGTTTAAACTGATTTTGAAATCAAAGATTACTTAGGTTCTAGGGCTCTCATATGCTAATTCCAAATTCTCTTGCTTCAAATCCTGCCGTGACCCAGTCCCCTACTCTTTCCCAAAAGTCTGCTTCTCCCAGCTTGCAAGCCTAAGAGACCCAGAACAACTCCCAGATCAACTTCTTTCTCTCAAAACTACTTCCAGAGCTGTTTCTCTTAATCCCCCACCCCTCACCAAGCCCTCCCAAAACACCTACCTCTTGTTTCCATCCCAAACGCTTGAGTTTTTCTCAAGCTGTAAACTTTCCCAGGAAAGACCCTTGCTTTTTTCTCAAGCTTTCCTTTCTCTCCCTGCACTCCAACCCACACACTTGTGGCAGCTGTTCCAGCTATTGCCCATGTAAGAATTGCTTCTGCTCTTTCTGTGTACAGACAGGCCTCTATTTAGTTAATCACTGGTTCTAATTTTCCTGCTCTTGCTTGACTAATGTCTGGCCATAATTTAAGATACCTGGAAGACAACACCAATGGATCTAAGCTTTGGCAGAATTTGGTCACTTCTTACCACAACTGTTTTGAAAGCCTTAGTTCTGTAAGCAACATTAAGGCCTTTACAAGTAAACCGCAGGCACAGAACTCCATGGGATGCCAGGTAGGCTGCCAGAGACTGTAAGTGAGGGAAATTCATATCTCCTCCAGCTCCATGGGTAAGAATCACTCCATATGTTGATTTCTTCTCTGGGACAGAGAAGATAGCATCAAGGTATTTGTTTCCAAAAGGTATTTTCACTTTAACCTAGAAATGAAACAAACCCTAATATTATTAAAAAACAAACAAACAAACAAAACAAAAAAAAATCAAGGAAATGTGTTCCCAGTCCACACATTTATGATGAACTAAAATCAGACAAGAAATAAACAAAAATTGTAAGCCTGTTTATATTTCTTCCATTTAAGAGTACTAAATGAGGAACTCTACTCTGGTTCAAAGATTTTCCATACAAAAATGGGCAAGTCACTTCATGACTCAACACCTTTTGTGCTGCATTAGAAAATGAAGCATCCCTAGCTTCAAAGCATAAATTGAAGTGATCCTTACCTTCTCTATGTCTACCATATCTAGCTTTTCCAGAGCTAACTAGCAGCCTAAACCACAATATGTGACGTCAAGACACAGCCCAGTAAACATCTCCAGACTGGAGAGTGGGAACCACTCAGTGGAACAGCAGCCTGCTTATAGTCAAGGGCTGAACTCTCCCCAGGGGCAGGAGACAGCACAGCTGCAGACAATGTCAGCTCCTCAGGAGGAGCAGAACCAAACGTGGGACCAGCTGATGTTCTGCAGAACGAAAGGGAGCTGGACGGCACAGCATACGTGTTCCTGCTGCAGCTTCTGAGGACAAAAAAGCAAATATCCCGGTGCTAGGATGAAACCCAACTTCATGCCACTGTCTCCCAGAGGCTCTCCCTGGCAGCGGTCCCACAGGGGAACTGCGCAGAGGGGCAGGAGGCTGTCGGCGGCCTGACCGAGCTGCTGCTGCTGCCAGAGCCTCTGCCCGGCTGGAGTGGTGGGAGATGCCAGACAATGGGATGGCAGTAGCGCCTGCACACGGAGATGGGCACAGCAGCCACAGCCGCATTCCCCGACCCCCGGGCCGCTGCTCAGGGGGGACCAGCCCAGGCGGGCTCAGCCGCCCACCAGCCATGGATGCGCCTCTCCGGGGAAGGCAGAGGCGGTAGCACAGCCACCCCGCCCCGCCTTCCTCAGCTCCAGGGACTCCTCAGAAGGGAAGGGCAGTTGCCAAGGCTGCAGGACCCCCCGTATCCCAATGGAACACAGGCACTTGGACCCCGCCGGCCGCAAGGGCCACTCAGGGAACGCTGCCGGCGGCCATACCTCGGTATGCCCGCTCATCCTGGCGGGCGGTGACGTCACGCGAGTGACAGCCCGCCGAGCCAGTCCCACCCCGGGGGCTGGCCCCTGCCTGGCGCTGATTGGCCCACAGCTGTCGAGGCCCCGCCTCCCGAGGCAGGAGGGGGCAGCCGGGCCGCGCTGGGGCTGTGGGAGGGGTTTGGTCGTCGGTGGGTTGAGTTAATAAACATCAACTCGCGATAAATAGCTTTTATTTCTCTGTACATGCAAAAAAACCCACGGACTGATGGGTGGAGATTCAGAAGAAATAAATCAAACTACCTAGGGATTGCTTGGAAACTCATGTTCTCACTGACTTAGGGAATACAGATATGATGCTTCTGATGAGTTACAGATCACAGAATCAGTTATGTTGGAAAAGACCTCTGAAATCATCGAGTGCAACTTCTGACCAAATACCACGTTGTCAACTAAACCATAGCACTAAATGCCACGTGCAGTGGTTTCCTGAACACCTTCCAGGGATGGTGACTCCACCACCTCCCTGGGTAGTCCATTCCAGCATTTAACAATCCTCTCAGTAAATAAATTTCTCCTAATGTCCAGTCTAAACCTACCCTGGTGCAGCTTGAGGCCATATCCTCTTGTCCTGTCACTAGTTGCCTAGTAGAAGAGACCAACCCCCACCTGACTACAACCTCCTTTCAAGGAGTTGTAGAGAGTGATGAGGTCTTCCCTGAGCCTTCTCTTCTCCAGCCCAAGCAACCCCAGCTCCCTCAGCTGCTCCTCATAGGACTTGTGCTCCAGCCCCTTCACCAACTTCATTTCCCTTCTCTGGGTGCACTGCAACGCTTCAATGTCCTTCCTGAATTGAGGGGTCCAAAAATGAACACAGAATTCAAGGTGCAGTCTCACCAGTGCCAAGTACAGAGGGAAGGTTCAGGTGTTCAGTGCAACATCAGGCAATTTTTTTGGCAGCTAGTGGCACACTGGATCTCCTTGGCATTCAGAAGCAGGAGAGAGAGACTCCATGGCTGGTGCTCTAGGTACCAACACATATCTATGCCCTGGACTGTGCTTTATTGTATAGTAAATACTATCATCCTTAAACTGATGGAAGACAGCACCAATAATCTACAACAGTGCTTGCAGTATTTGTATATTGAGTATTTCTCTGGTAAAAAATTCCAAAATCCCCTATTGAAAGGTATTTAGTCGGAGATGAGGTTTTCTTCCAGTATCAGTGTATAAAAACCTCATATCAATTAAGGTGCCTAATTACTTAGCTGACTGAAGTTGTAATCACCAAATAGAACTTTGTTTTTCACATGTTCACCTGCTGGAAAATAAGCACACTCTGACTTCTGCTCCAAACGTCTCACTGATTGTCACTCCACCAGCTGGATATTGTCAAACACGGGAATCCAAATACTGCAGTCCTCTGAGAAGTGAACCTGGCAGGGCAGCTCAGGTCCAGCTGAGCTGTTAGTAACTGCTGTAACTATCTGCTGTATCAATGACCACTCCTGCTGCCTGAGGACAACCAGCCTCATAGGCAAATTCCCAGTCCAGGCATTATTGTCATAAGTGTGAAAGACAGGAGTGCAGAATTTGAAAAAGCCAGGGAGATTTATTTTTCTGAATTTCTGCCTTACCTAAAAAATATCAAGCTAAAGCAAGATGCAGAAGTGAAAAGCTGAGTGAAAAGCAGCAGCACAGCCTGCATCAGCTGTGTGCCTTTCTTGAGAAGCTGCACCACAGATGGTGTTGAGACAACAGCTCCTTCAACTATAGTTCAAATTTGGGCAGTCCAGCAGACTAGGGGAAAGAAAACGCTTCAGAGAAATGCAAGATCAATTTATCTTGGACAAAGATGACACTATTCTGATTAATGCTTAACACCAATTAAGCCTTTATAAATGAGATATTTGCAAAAGGGGACTGACAAGATTTGTTGTGCCAAAGGAGTTACATGTAGTAAATGTAGATTTTAGAGTAGCAGCATATTATCCCTTTACCCTTTAACACACCAACTACACATAGCAAACCCTGTTACCCATTCCCATATTAATCCCCTAAATTCCACTGGCCTGTTTAGTCTCATTTTCAAGGTAGAACTGTAGAGAACACCCTATAATCTATGCAAGAAGATATAGCCATAGACGCAACAACCTTCAGGCCTAGGACTCTGGAAGGCCTCCAAGAACATTATGTGCTCTGAGGAAGATGAAGATGAAGAAGAGGGGGTCCCAAAAAGCCCCCAGACCCAATTCCCAAGAAGCGTGCCGGGGGCAGAACCTGGGCGGTGGCCGGACAGGGATTGGGGGAAAATCATTATAAAAACTGTGAACACCTGTATTCAGGAGCATGCTTTAGGGGTATTCCAGAAAGCCTGGGGGCTCATTAAAGCCTTTATATCCTTATCTTATCTCCTACCTGATTTGGCTTGGAGTCTTTTTTTCCCCACAACCATTTAGGCAACAAGTGGAAGGTGTCCCTCCTCACGGCAGGAGGGTTGGAACTGGATGAGCCCTAAAGTCCCTTGCAACTGAAACCATTCTATGATTCTACGATGAAATGAATGAGTAAGGAAGGAGAGACTCTGTCATTTTTTTATCCTTTGGTCCATGTGAATGGGGTTGGACCAGCCTATTTTTGCCACACTTTTCCTGCAGTAACTTTCCTTCTGGAAAAGAAAGTGGCCCCAAGTATTGCTAATATGTCAAAGGCTAGGAACTTGAGTTATAAATATATACATTAGATTCCAGCTCATGGGCATATTTTTTATGATGGATAAATTCTGGCTTTTATTAAGTTCTGCATACGTAATGAAATATATTGATTTACATGCAAATGAATTGTTTTTCAATTTTGCAACAAAAAGGCAATCCTCATATCTAACTATTCAAAATTAGGTTTCTGTGGGTTTAGGGGAACATTTAAGTAGATTCTGGTTGATTTACAAGTGTTCTGGTAACTCTTCTGAAAACCAGTTGTATTCCCGTACAGGCATATTGAAAATCTTAATTATTTTCTTTACACACTTATATATGAATTAAAAGTCTAAGTTCAAGCTCCCACCTTTGAAAAAAATTAAACCACATATTATAAATATTTCTTGAATTTCTGTAATAATGTTTTTAATTAAACATCTAAGAAAATGTGGTATCTTAGGTACATGACATAATTTCATAAGTTTCATCTTACATCACCCCTGGAAATAGAAGTTTATTCTGAAAACAATACGTAGTGCATAGTAACCTAAATTTGCCACCAAATATGAAAACTATGAAAGGCATGTGATTTGACATTTCTCATTGAGAATATATGTTGAGTGTTATAATAGCCTACACACTGCTGTAAGCACCTCTGACAGATTTGATATGCCAAAGACAGCTGGGTTTGAGGAAACAGTGGCTGTTTATCAAAGAACAACATTATCCCCAGTCTAAACTTGGGACCTGTTAACTTTCAGTAGCACATCAGACAATCCCTGTTCTTTTCCTTGGATTATAAATACTGCTTTCCATACCAGAGACTTAGGTTAACACAACTCATGCAATGGGAACAACAGAGATGACCTTTTGCACTAATCTTGTGTTGGAATAGATTTGTTTAGAAAAATGTTTAAAAGTAATTATAAGTGTAAAAGAATATATTGGAGTTTTCTTTCTGTATTTCAGCACAAAATAACTGGCAGCTTAATGGCATGGGGATCAGAAACATTTTTTTCTATTCTTAAACTGTTTAATAAAATACCATCAAGAGTTTTTTGCTTGCTTTAGTCTGGAGACATACATATTTTTAAAAGCTCAACTCTCCCTCTAAATTACACACTTGACTTTTGACCAAGAGCCTTCATTTTTTCTTTTCCCGAGGATGTGGATACTCAGCAACACATGAACATGCTCTGTTCACAAACATCAAAAGCAACTTTACTAATTTTCCTAAAGTGATCAGCAAGCTATTATTTAATTAGCCAGTACAGTTTCCTGTGTTTAAAAGTGGTGATATCCATAACACTGCCTAATTTTGAACTATCGTATCATATGTCTAGAGGGTCTGAAAAAGTTTAGAGATCCTCTGTGAAAAAGGAAATGATGGGCAGGCAATAAGCAGAACCACTATAACTATATGCAGAATAACACAGGATTTCAGTGTGGCATATGTAATTCCCCGTGTCTCCATTATGAGCTGGAAAGCTCGGTCATTTGCATTAGATGACTTTCTTTAGCAAGGGTGAAGGAGCAAGCCAGATGCTCACATTATCAAGGTACAGACACTGGCCACCAGTGAGATCAGAAACTGTCTTGGCTATAACTTTTTCAGGACTTTGGGCTGGTCAGAAGGCAAAGTATTCAAACCAATCTGAAAACAGTTCTATTAGTGGTAATTCTGTAATGCAGTCTGATAAAGTGTACTTATTAAGCAATTCGTTCGTTTCCCATTGATAACCATATAATTATTTTATTATTATAATTTTTTATATATAATAATATATATTTTAATTATATTATTATATTTTTCCCATGATCTCAGCTTTCCCATTGTGCCCACCTGTTATATAGTTAGCCTATTCAAACTGTAATAAATCAGCAACATGCTTACCTAGTAATGTAATACATATAATATATAATAAATATATGATGTGTATTTGCTAGATACTTATTTTTGTGAAACTATGCCCTGTACAGAGAACTGGTGACTTTTGTAGCATTATATTGGCCACAAGCGTCACATTGGTCACATAACGTCAGGTAGCAAATGTGCAGCTCATAAAGACTTCTCTCCCTTTGAGCTGCACAAGGCTCTTTGGGAACATGTTTGGCTTTGTGACTGTAGTGCCAAATGGAATTTCCTTACTTTAATTAAGGAAGGTGTCATCATAACACATGCTTCTAGGCAGCAAATTTGGATGCTATACATTTCTCAGAGTCTTTGTTGGGAGTTTTGTATTCCTTCATTGTTCTTGATAAATGCAACTGCTTTGTTTTGCAGCGGCAGCTGTTAAAATCTATGCGTGTGCTGGGACTGCACAGAGCATGGCTGGCAGGAGATTGCTCTGGGTATTCTGTCCCCTTGGCTTATAGTGAACTGACCTGGCCAGGAGCCAGTGGAACAAACCTTTCTAGTCCCACTGCTGCAAGGAAAGAATTAATAGTTATGGCATGTTCGTACAATCTTTGAATGCTGAACTCAATTCCATGTATATTTTCCCTCCGAAGTTTCACTCTGATTTTATCTGTCTTTTTTTCCAAAGATTAGAGTGGTAAGGGATGGTAAAGAACATTATTACTGCTGCTGGGATCACCTTTGTTGTGAACACCGAATTAAGATCTGAAACTCTTTAACATTTATCTCTTAGTCCAAAAATCTGATACCCTCTTGCAATAGCGTCATCAGTCATCCAAGTAGGTTACTTATCTGGAGTTTATTGCTAGTTATAATTATAAACACAGTGTTACAGCCCCTAAATATGGGCACTGTGTACATTTTGCATCTTGTAGCAAGCTCCTAGGCCATTTTCACTTCCACTAATAAATTGATCATTTTGAGATGCAGAAAGTGACATCAGATTTCTTTTTGCCTTTAACTCACACAGAGATTCACAGAAATTAGAGAATTAATCCCTTTATTTATCCATCAGTTCTCAGAATGAGCAACTGAGGCTCTGCAGATGTCTGTTGCACCTTCCTAATTTATCATTCCTCCAGGTTATTTCATTTAGGCAGACAGAATCACAGAACCACAGAATAACTTAGAGTGGAAAAGACCTCTGGGAGCACTGAGTCCAACCTTTAACTGAACACCACCATGTCAACTAGACCATAACAATAAGTGCCACATCCAGTCATTTCTTGAACAATTCTGGAGATAATGACTCCACCACCTCCCTGAGCAGCCCATTCCAATGCTTAACCACCCTTTCAGAGAAGAAATTCTTCCTGATGTCCAGTCTGAACCTCCCCTAGTGCTGTCGGAAGTTCAATTTATGCTATGATTCTCTAGTCAGATAGAAAGAAGCAACGACAAAGTTTAATGAAGTCAACGTCCATTGCTGTTCACAAAATCTGCTACAGTGGGGTAGGAGGAGAAATAATTTGATTTAACACAACTTATTAACTGTAAGTAGATTTTAGTGTACACAGATAGCGTGCATTTGCTTAGTGCCTAGAAACAGAAGTTAAACTGAAAGTTCTAATTATTAGCTTCTTATTTTCCCCTTTTATCTTACACAGTGTCTTGAATTTACACATGTAAAAGGATATAGTTTGCTACCAGCTATATACTTTTGAATATAAACTTCCATACTTACGTACATGCACACTGAAAGTGTTAGCAAGCAAGGAAACAAGCCTATAAATGTCTGAAGACTGACAGATGTGGCTATGGGTGGCCCTGCACAGAATTTTTAAAAGTGCTATTACTTCCCAGAGCAGTCTTCTAGCTCAGTGTGTTCATAGGACAGTTCGTACAACATCTAACTGTGCTCAGTGAGTCTTAGGTGGAGGAATGCTTACAAGACTTCTGCCAGCTATTTTGAATCCTCCTGGTGTCATGAGAAGCTGCACTCAGTGCTCAGCCAAATAGTAAATTCATCTCAGTTCACGTGCTCCATGCCTCAGTGCTGTCAGCAGCTAGCATCTTGCTGCACTTGGTACATCACAGAAGCATAGAATGACTTGGATTGGAAGGGACCATAAAGACCATCTACTTCCAATCGCCCTGCCATGAGCAGGGACACCTTCCCCTAGAGGAGGTTGCTCAAAGCCCTATGCAACCTGGCCTTGAATACTGCCAGGGATGGGGCAGCCACAGCTTCTCTGATCAAGCTGTTCCAGTGTCTCACTTGCAAATCCAAGAAGGTGGACTTTTTTAAGTCTTGCATATAGTGCCATATCTAAAACTAGTCTGAGCATATCTGGAGAGATGACTTTTGTCTTGGACTCAGGTATCTTTGGCGTAAATCTCTTTACAAAACCTGCTCTTCTGAACACAGAAGAAATTGAATATTGAGAGACAAATGTTCTGTCTTACAGCTCTCCTGTGTTCCCAGCTGCAACAGTAGCTGAAAAACTACTCTTTACCCTTTTCTTGGGTCCTTGTATCCATACTCACTCAACTGAGCTGAAGCTCCTCATTTTCTGTATACTAGATTTTTTCCATTTCAGCTGCCTTACATTCACCCTCTTTTTTTTTCTGCAATCTCCCTCCCAAGGAAAGACCAGTCAGAAACAGAATCATTTAGGAGCTTTCAAACCTGACCAGGTGTATTCTCACCTCTGTTTTGGCAAGTGTAAGAGTTTCTTCGCATCTTCTACAGCTTCCTAGAAAGCGATGGTCAAGTATGGTTCCACTGATCTCTATGCCAGCTGTTTGTGCTCTGCTGTTTTGTTGTAAAATTTACAAGAGAGATGCACGAAAACTGGAACACTAAATGGTGACCAAAGAACACTCTTTAAATAATGCTGAAAGACATGCTCTGACTATGTTGTTTTTTTCATTTGCTGTGGTCAGTCAGCTCGAACTCAGCTGAAATTAATGGATCAAAGCTGTTATACAATTGTATGGGAATGGCTCATGCAGCCATTGCAAAGACTTTAATAGGCTGGAAGAGAAGATTTGGGAATGGTGCAGGTGGTAGCACACACATTGTACATGGACTCATTTAAAATTCAGATTTTAAAGAAACCTGAGGCTTGTAAGTACTTCTCTGATACACCATTAAATGTGCCCTGACCTGATTCTTCTCTAAGCTTTTTGCTATGTTAAGTTAAGCAAGTCAGGTATCCTGACTTACACTTGAAGTTATGGGTTGCATGTCGCAAACTCTGCTTTCCTTTTATAAGGGCACATTGAATGCTAAGAGGAAAATCTCCCATGGGATGCTGCAAGGGAACAAATTACTGGAGTCCACGTGACAGCTTTTAGCCCCAGGCATGCTTGGCACTTCTCTTCAGCACTTATAAATCAATAGATTATGTGACATGAATAATTTCAAGAAGATTGCAAGAAGAAAGATGAAGCACAGGATTTCATCCACCATGATACCATCATACTTCAAATATCCTGGAGCATGACATGGCTTTTATTTATGTCTGACTGGTCATCCAACCTTTGAACTTTTGGACATGCAGCCTTGTCTTGATCACCTGGATACTGCAATAAGCAAAGCCTAATCATTTACTTTGGAGACTGGATCTAAGATCACAGGTCTCTCACATGTCTGTTCTGCAATTAATCTCATTAGCTGAAAAACAACTACAAGAAGATCATTACAGTTCAGCCTTCTGGGAAAACACCAAGGATAGTAACATTACACTCAGAAGTTGGAGGACTCATTTCCATAGGGAATTCATAGGTCTTTGCCAGTGGCAGCAAATCACAGAGGATATTTGAGTAATGACATCAGGCAACACCATCTGTGGAGTCAAGAGGCAACTTGGTGATAAAGTCAAAAGGAGGCAGGCTTGGCAAACTGCATCATGCCTATGCCAGCTTGTGCCAGTACACACGTCAAGCTTTTGCTTCACAGTGTGATAGCCAGGGGCAGAGCTAATGAAAGGGGTGGTGAAAAGAGGACCTAGGGAAAGGTCATCTGCAGGATGGAATTTATGGTGCTATATGTTTTGTGGTTTAATTGCTGCTTTCAGTCCTTTCAGTTTTATGTGCTCCGAAGGGAGCGTTTGTTCCCTGTGGTTTTCAGTTTGATTTTGGGTTTTTTGAGTTGTTATTTGGTTTGGATTTTTGCTTGCTTGTTTTCCCAGAAGAAATAACTGCAAGGTTTCTGGCCACTGAGTTTAGAATATTGACTGATAAGAAAATGAACCATTTCCAGATTAAGGGAGATCTATAAGCCGTCAGTTTGGATCAAGATCAGATTTAGCCCATCACAGTACTAAGGCCAAATCAGTCTTAGCACCCAGTGATGGCAAACCACGTTTGTAAACTTGACCATCTCTTTAATGCTCTGTTCACCATGAGTTCTTGGCCTTATTGAAGAACTGGGCTGAGATTATAGGCCCTCATGCAGTCAGGAATGAATTTGCATCTGCAAAAAAGGAAGTCAAATCAGTTGATCTGTGAGACAGGTCAGCTGATTTGTCCAAGAAGAGTTGCAAGAAACTAATGGTTTTACGTTGATTTTGCATCAATCTGTTCAAATTCTTGAAATCTTTCTTTCAATATATATTAGTGGAAAGCTTCAGGAGATGCAGCAGAAATGTATCTCAGTAGATGCGTAGACATCACTGCAGTTAAATATCTTTTAAGGGGTAATGCATTTTCCTTGGAGCACAGAAATGAGAGAATCCAGCTATGTCATCTAACTCTATCCCTGCGAAAACGTTGTATGACATTCACTGTGGTAGCTATTGGGAACTTTTAAGACCACTTTATGGCACTAGTCCTTGTGTTTGCAGTGACACAGCCACTTAGAGGGGAAGGAAGAGGTTGTGCCACTACAGGCATACCAGGTAATCTGTTTAGCCCCTGCAGCTCTCTCACTTCCTGTGAGTTTATGACTATGTCAAAGAGTATCATTAACCTCAGCTGTTTGTCCTCTCCCCCTCTGCCTAGGAAATGTTTGGACAATACTCTCAGGTACATGGTGTGACTCTTGGGTAGGGTCCTGTGCAGGGCCAGGAGCTGGATGATCCTTTGGGTCCCTTCCAACTCGGCATATTCTGTGATTCTGTGAAGTGTGCATATCTTCTTTTGAAATGGATTGCTTATTTCCTCTTTGCACACACAGTGCAGATTAGTTAGTGCATGTTTAATGTTCACATGACAAAGTGTTTATGTACCAAGTCCCCCCCCCCCAGAGCTTGCCTGCATAATAATGAATGCTAGCTCATAACAGTTAATACAGAACTGCACTTTAATACAGTTGCATAGTGTTTTAATTCAGCTCCCAGGAGTGTTCATCCTTTCATTTGGCAGGGCAGGCAAATTTTCTGCAGACTGGCACAGAAAGTGGGCACCCCAAATGGCCTGGGCTGATCAGGGTGTGCTGACTTGTGAGCAGGCAGGGCTCTCACATAACTACAGATGAATCATTCAAGTAGAGGTTGGAGGATGCAACATTCCATTCTGGGGGCTTCTCTTTCCTGAACTGACCTCTCTTTCTGATTTGGTTCAGTGGAAGATTGTAGGAAGAGTTTGTTTTCTGCACTCAACCATTCCTTGACACTTGCAGAGCCACCTCCACATTTTGGGGTAGCAGAGTGGTCAGAAATGTCACATTGCCATCTCTCAGGTATGTCCCAACATTGCTTCCTACCAAAGCAGTGAAACTGGATAGCTGGTAGTCACATGATCAGTAGTTAAGTGTCTCTTCCACCATCCTGCTCTGCCAGACACAGTCCATGTGAAACCAAGGGGTTTCACTCACAGACTTTGCCAAGAGGCCTCATCACCAACCTGCTGACCAAACCCCCCGAGATTCTGGGCAACCTGAAGCCAGAGACTTCACAGTTTCATGAAGATGTACCCCCTTAAGTTCCTGTGCTTATGGGTTTTGTTCTAGCCTCCTTTCACAAGTTTTCTAGTTTATTGTCTGAGGCTGATAATACCTCAAATACCTCAAGTATTACTTTTTCTTCTCCAATAGTCACATCCCTTTCTTTACCTTTCCAAGTACACTCACCTCAACTGTCTATCTTTCTTTCTTTTTCCTTCTTCTACTCTTTGTAGTCCCAAAGCAGCAGTGAAAATAATACTGCATCTTTGGAAGATATGTGTACATTTACTGCAACATCTATATGACACCAGGTATTTTAACTAATCTGCAGGCAACTGATAAAAGAATTGTCCAAGCCACAAGGACTTGTTGGTGCATCTTGAGCTTCAAGGGAGCACAGGGATCATTGTTAACGCTTTCTGTTCTGTGCAGAAGGGGGATAAATGGAGACTTGCAATGTTTACATGTTGTTGGGTTACATTTACAGTCTTGGAACTTCCCATTCTTCATTTGCAGTGATAATGTTGTCTTTATTGCAGCCAATGAAATACAGCAGAAAAAAAAAAACAACCCACAAACCAATATCTTCTCATGTTTGTATTAATGCCATTTATTCTTTGGCCAGAAACTTCATGGGGTGCATTTTCAAATACCAGAACATGGGAATACCTACAAAAATATGCAGGTATGCTTACGCATATGAAAAATTGCACTTTTTTTTTTTTAACTTGTATCAGAATTCTTACAAGTTTATGCATATTAGGCCTGTGGGATGGAATAAACTTTCTTCTGGAAGGTCTAGCACAAACTCAGTATTTAGGCCTTGTTAAAGCCCTAGTTTGAGAGGTTAAATAGTATTAAATATTGCAGGATCCTCATGCCACATCTCTGGAAGGGGAGTGGGTAGAGTTCATTCACTGTGAAGTAATACTTGTGTTAATAGTTAGAGGTAGGATGACCAGGAACCCATGCCTGGAAATCCTGTGATCTTGATGATTTCAGTGCCCTCTCTGGCATCCTGTGAAAAGTCTCACATGACAGCTTTGAAGGTGGCTGGATCCCTTGCTGGTCAGCTGCTCCTACCAGAAAATTCTTCTCCAGATATTATCTTGATGGCAGAAATCCCCATCAAAACACTCACCAGAAGGGGAGGAGCAGCAGTGCTGTGAAAACAGCCTGGGGAGTGCCCCCATATCAGATAAGCCCATCAAAAACATTGCTAGTTCAGCAACATCAAACCATTAAAATGTCACAGCATGGAGCTCAGTTTGAGCTGTTTTGTTCATTTCTGGGATAGGATTTGAAGCCTAAACTGGACCCCATGTTGCTGGGGGAAGATAGCCACCAGTGCTTAGGGGAGTGAGCTGGAAGGTGCATCCATGAGGCAGAAACGTGCACTGAGTGGCATCCTGGTCCTTTGGGGTTGATCAGTCAGGAATACATGAATAAATGTCTTTGTGCAAGGGACACCACTTTTATGAAAGGCATCTGGTGTGCAGCTTAGGCAAAAAGGCCATGGAGGTGAGGGCAGCACCTCCTCATGTGCCCCAAAGGGCCAATGGATAACTTTGGAAAATGCCTGCACCTGGGCAGGGCTGTGCTGGCCGGTGACAGTGACCTCCTTGCTTCAAGTGTACAGATGCTGCAAGGTCAGTCTCCCCCAGGGAACGCGATTTTTTTAGACATATTACTCAAGCTGTGCTTGAAATACCTGCCCATGAGGCAGCTGTGTGAGCAAGATGTCAGCAAGCCAGGGAGTTCATTCTGCTGATACAAGACCGTGCCTGAGGATGTATTTGAGATAGAAGTGGAATGGGCATAGCAAAAAGCCCTTCTCAGTGCCTTCTTCCTTAACTGCTTGCAATGTTGAGCTCTGCAGGAGCCTCCCACACACCACGTCCCAAACAGTAATTTCAGGCTACCTGGCCTAGGAGACTGGCAGGTTTTGAAATGATGCCAGGATATGATTGGTAAATTTCCAGGTGCTTGCAGGAAGGGCAAGGAAAGCAGTGCTGGGAACAGCTGTGGAGGAGATTGCCAAAAGTACGAGGTGACCTCCATCATGGCTATGGTTGGGTGTCCCTCCGGGCAGCAGAGAGATATTCGCAAAAACCCCGCAGGATTGTACCCCACAGTTCCAATTCCCTATATGGATTCTCCTTTTTTGTGTAAGTGAGCACCGCTATCTTGTCCTCCTCTGCCCACATGCCCTTACTGGTCAGTCAGGAGAAGTGACAAATCTCTCGGTGGCAGGAGGCAGGTGGCAGGAAGCAGTGTGCTGAGGCCTCTAGGATGGGCTGTGGAGGATGGCTGGTTTCACCTACATTTCAGTCACTGGAGAAGAAGGACATTTTGCCCCCACTCTCCTGGGGACCAGGCAGAGAATTCACGGAGGGTCTGTGAGCAGGGCTGAACTCCTGCTGCCGAGGCAAATCGTCGAAGGTTCATCTTTTTTTTCATTTTCTTCAACTGCCAGAAGTCACAAACATGTGGTTCATGAGACAAGATGTCCATGTGCCACTGGAAGACTTTGCTCCTTTCACTGTCAGCACCCGCCCAGCCATCCTATGCTCTCTCCTGTCTTCTTTCAGTGAGCTGGTTTACAATGCTCCCATAGAAAGTCTTGTTGCATTCAGGGAATTGAATGGGCAAAAATCAGAGAAAATTATTCACTGTTTTGTCCCTACTGGATTAGTTTCCTGGCCACTGTTTTCTGCATCAGCTTCCTGTAGGTTGACAGGAGCAGCAGGGAGAAGTGTGAGCACCTTGACCCTGCAGGTGGCCCTTTGCCATCTCATTGCTGTCACTGCAGAGGGACAGCACAACCTCTGTCACCCTTGGGGAACACATCTCAAGGCAGAGCATCTCACAGTTCCTCCTGGGTGAGGGAAAGCGCTACAGCCTGCAGAGGCAGGGGCACCCCAAACCTGTGTGAGGGAGTGAAGTGCTCTCCACAGGTACACATGGCAGATATTTCCTCATTGCTGCTTATTATGGAGAGTCAGGAAATGGACTGTTCCCAGGGTATTTTTGACCATGAAGGCCTTCTCACTTGGCAGTAACATAATCCCCACAGAGGCAGGGGTCTCCTATATTCTGATGTGCAGAGGGTAATGTCTGGTGCCATTCTTTGCATTAGCCTTTTTAACTGGCTCAACAGCTTGCCACAGACTCTGAAAACAGCAAGCATAAAAAGCCATGCCAATGGACATGTAAAATGAGTGGAATAAAAATGGAGAAAGGTAAATTGTGTTTTTGAAACTTGGGGAGATAACTTTAGTCTTTGATAATGCTAACCAGTTTAGTATCCCCACTCATATTAGCAAAACCTTTCAGTGTATAATATCCCTTGTACTTGTAGTGACACACTGAAAAAAGCTCTCATTCTCAATTTAATGGAGACATATCTCACAGTGATTTTATATATTTCATAGTTAACACACAAAAAACCTCTCTCCCAGGGATAAAGATTTCCCAGCTTTTGGAAAGGCAGCATCAGTTTTCCCTTGGTTGCAGAGCTCATTTTTTTCCCTGTAATTGGATATTAACCTCTGACTCTGTGACAGATATCAGAGGCAACACTCTGGCACTATTCCGGCAGGTTGGTAGTTGAGGCTTCTGACTTCAGGTTTCAGTTTCCCAGGGAAGGACCTTGCTGGGGTATTTCCTCTTTCCTCAGAGGTATGAGGAGCAGGATCAGGAGTGTGCCTGGCTGTGTCAGGTGTCCCACTTCAGTGTGTTTCCTGGTACCACAGGGATGCAGCTGCACAGGTCCAGATGACTGGGTGTGCCTGAAGAGAGATGCGTTTACTTGGGTTCAAAAGCTCACTGCACAAGAAGAGTTAATTGTGAAGAGTTGCACCACATGATAGAAATAAAGAATTCCAGTCTCTTTTAAAATAAGAAATAATCTTAAATATGTAGACCCATAAATGCATCTGCAGCTTATTAAACAGCTGCTTTCCAAGCCACATTTAACTGAACAGGAACTACTTACATCACATCCACATTAGATCCAAAGGAGTTCACTGTTAGGACTAAGGTCAAACACAAGCTCTTAGGCACATCCATAACTTGAACATGCCACATATTACTTAATGGGTAGAGCTACACATGCCTGAGTGATGGGCCACAGGTGTGCCACCGTGAACTTTACTGAATTAGAATTTGGAGTGCTGGCTTAGTGAAATAATTGAATTAGAAGGCCTATTTTGTACAACGAACTTTATTCTAACAGGACTGTGTTTCCATTCCAGCACAGACACGTCCCATGGCCCAGGAGGCTTTGAATCAGAGACATTACAGTGTGTATACATTAAAGTCTGTAATTCAAAGGATTAATCTCTTCCCTATCATCCTTGCCTGTGTCTAAAGGAGGAGGTGAAATCTCTGTCCAGATGTGACATCTGAAACTGCATGGGATGAAAGGATGCCTGGCTGAGGTAAGATCACTATGCTGAGTGCTTTACAGGAAAACAGACATAATCTCTGCTCATGAAAACTCAGTGCTACTTGATTCAATAAGAAAAAGCCACTGATAGTAGAAAGGTGAACATGAATAATGCAATTGCCTAGATGCAAATTCAGCAGGCTTGTAAGGGCCAGAGACCCTGTTCTGCTGAGCCATGTTACATTGTAGATGCAGTAAGTAGCGCCCTTGGACACTTCTTAGATTTGTTTAAATTACATTTTGACAAGCTTTTGTTAGTGGATTTTCATCAGGAAACCACAGGTCTCTTTCCATGGGGAATCAATAAACCTAGAAGGGATGCCTGTGTGAGGGGGTGTGACTGGTCCAGCAGCCCAGCAGAAAAGGCAGCCTGAGTTATTCACTGTCCTCTTGAACTAGAAATGCTGTAATAGTCATAACAAATAACCATGTACCTGGTCAGAGGTCTAAATGCACGTCTTTAAAGCAGGGAGAGGATAAGATTAGAAAAGCTCCTATTTCTATGAAAGAGTCTTTGTTTATGTAGAAATGTGCCAGTGGACTTTTCTAGCCAAGAAGTAAGGAGAGTGACCTGGAAACACAGCAGGGTAAGAGGGAGAATGGGTTAAAACATGGGCAAAAAAGGTGACTTCTCAGCATCTCAGTTGCTACCCATGTACAGTGTCAACGTGCTGGATCTGGGTACTCCTGAATCTGGATGGCAAAGGGGCTGCAGCACTTCTGCATAGGAGAAGCCCTCAAACCAGCTTCATTCCTGGTGTGTGAATACCCTGTTGAATTCATTTAAGTGAGTCAGCTGCAGGACTCTTGGCAGGGTGTGAGCCTCCGTGCCAGCACAGGACAGGGAATGGAAGTGAGAATGTGGCTCGTCTTCCTTTTTTACTTCTGTTCCTCTTCTTAACACTTCCCACCACACAGTGCCACTGTTTCCTTGCCCTCACTTGGGTGCCAGTTTGTCACTGTGGCACACACAAACCTTCTCTAGGAGGAGAAGGCCCCCTCCTCCTGTGGAAGGAGGGTTACCAAGCTCAGTGATGTCTCAGAGAGCAAGTGCCAGGGCCACCTAAAGGCTGAGAAGGAAGGCACAGCAGTGGGAAACAAAACCTCCTGCTCGCACCAAGGGCCTCCACTTTTTGATATGGAGGTGGGTGAACAGGTGGGTGCTACTCTGCCAGGCTCCCCAAGCTCTGGCTTGTTGGTGGCCCCTCTCCTGGAAAAACCCTTGACCTGGTGGGAACTGTCTCAGGTGCCCATGAAGGCTGTCCCCTACTGCCCCATGGAGGGCTGAGTAGGTCATATCAAGTGATTGGAAATTTGATGCTTGGCTCAAGAGGGTCTCATGGTTCATTTGAAACTAAGCTAATTAGGCCCTGAAGACAGCAGTTTGCATTCCCTCCCCCACCATCTACTTAGTCTGTTCCATCTGCCTGATGGCAAGAAGGGCAGGGCTTCTCTGACTCTTGCTGAACTTCTTTTGGGGTTGAAAGGCTACAACTCCACCAGCCTATTTCTCTCTCACTCTCCCTAATATGCTCCTTAGCCTGTCTGCTTCTTCCTTAGGCTCTTCCACTACACAGAACAAATCATGCACCTGACCCCACTATAGGCAGGTGTCTTTCTCGCTGCCCTCTGGTGCTCGGTCACTCTCTACAGCCAGTGACCTGAACAGCTGTGTCCTTCCTGGGGGGTTCTGGGTTAGAACACTCCTGCTGGCAGCAGCAGCAATGGCTTTAGAAACCATTGCTGGATCTAGTTGGGTTGGAGAGAAAAAACCCAAAAAACCCCAAACAACCACCAGACAAAAGCACTCACACCTACCACACAACCCACCAGCAAGAGCCGGCAGAGTGGCTGTGCCCTTCCTGCTCGCCCTGCCTGTGAGAACTGCCCTGCAAACTGATGTGCTACGCCCCTGTTTGCCCTCTCCGGGTCGCCCCGCTCCTTACAGATTCTTTAAATCACCTACAAATGGCCCTGGCAACGCCCCTTGCTCCCCGGGTTGGCTCCCAGGAGTAGCCAAGCCTGGGATACCGTCATTTGTTCCTCTGGATTAATACCTGAAGCAGGTGCACCCTGCGTGTCCTGGGCGCTGTTTGGGTTAAGCCCAGGTGCTCAGCCAAGCTAGTTCTGGCAGCAAGGGCAGGGTCACAGCCTCTTCCTTCCTATCACCAGCAGGACCCAAAGTGAGACAGGCCCTGGTCTTTGCTTCAATTCTGCCTTTCAGCAGTGCTTTAGAGCCCAAAGTGCATGAAAGGGACCTTTCCAGAGACAGGGCACACCAAGCATTTCAGTGTTCCTGATAAACTGGTACTCACAGTGGAAAAAATGAATACCACATTTGTATTCAGATATCAAAGCAATGGAACCAGCACAGTAGTCTCTTATTACACAGTCATCAGTCCAATGCTATAATTGGTATTATATATATTATATTAACCATTATACATATTTTATATATAATTATTTTCCTCTTATACTTAACAGTAGTTTCTGATTTTTCCTTCTCTGGATGAGGCAGGCTGTTGCTCTTGCTATCTTTATGATTTCTAACTTGGCTCCTGCAATGAAATAAAAACCCAGTCCTCACTTTACAAGCATGTGGTCATGTTTCTTAAATGAAACAGTGTGATGCTCAGAGTACCAAGGCTGTAATTCAAGTTGCTCATCACAAACTGCCAAAGTCATTTTTCTTTCAGGATATTGCCTTTCACTGAACCTGAAGATTGACTTACAATTTGTTGGACCATGCAGGATATCTGTTACTTTTAGGAAGAGTGATTAGCAAACTCTGGCAAGGCATTCCCCTAAATAATATGACACTATTACTCACTGCTGAATTTAAATGAAAAGATAAATATTACACACAACAAGCTTAGCTGTATGTGGCTTTTGCCTCTGTTGTTTATTACATATTTCTAAAGAAACAGATAATGATTTTGGTTTTTTTCTGAGCTATAATTTAAAACCAACAAATCAAAGATCTTTTTTAAAGGAGCGTCTTATCCTATTCAGAACAGCATAACCAGATGTTGAATTAGAAGTGGAGAAGAAAACTTTTAAAACTGTTATAATTTAAAGGCAAGTTAAGTAGCATGTTTGCAGAAATTGTTCCCTTCAACTGAGGCTATACTTGCTTTGTCATTAAAAAAAATAATTAAAAAAAATCAACAGTGCTATACTTTTAAAGGGGTTTTATACTGTCTTGGCTACTTCCAGTTGACCCTTTGGCTATTGCTGTCCCGGTCCTAGGTAGCAGCTGACTGGAAAGACCTGTGCTACAATGCTCAAAATAGTCATGCCTGCAGCAGTGCTATGTGTTTTGTCGCCAAGAACTAAGGCAATGAGTAACTAGTCTGAATTTTCCCATCAGTTGAGTAGCAGAGAAATGTTCTTCTAGTCAGACAACACACAAACTGGTGGCATGGCTTTCTACAGAAGAAGAGTGGCATGTGCCATGGAGAGTGCTCTTAGACAAGTGTTTTGCTTGTACAGGTGCACTACAACATGAGACCTGTTTGATGAGAGTCCTTAGAAGAGAGCCCTTAGCAAGCTGGTGTTCAAGAGGAGGGCTTGAAACGATGGAATAACTTGAATGCGCATGGGGAAGCTGACAAGAGTTGGTGGAGGCGACCTTATCCTTGTTAGCAACATCTTAAATCACTGAGAGAATGTCCTTTCTCATGTTTCCTGCAGATGCTGGAGATAATTCCGAGTCTATAAAACTTTGCTGAATATAGCTCTGTTTGCAGGATCTCATTCCAGTTTTGAGGAGTAAGGACATTCTTGTCCGGTCTTCAGAGTGATGCAGTTTGGAAAAAACAACATACCAAAGCAGTTTTCTTCCACGTGGTCCTCCATCAGCATAGATGTCTGCACTATCTGTGCCCACCAAGTGAGTGACACACACACACCCCTTTCAGTTTAGAAATGTTTAGAAATATTTAGAAATGTTGTGGGGATGGGAGTAGAATATCCGTCTACCGTCTATTTATTCTCTTTAAATGAGCATTTGCCCTTTAATCTTCCTAAGAAGCACGGTTTAATTCAGAGGACACTCCACTGTGAAACTTTTTAGCTCATAAGGGGCTGTAGCAACTTCTTGCCACCTAAGTCAGTCTAGCAAGGCACCATGGGATACAGAAAGGTGTCAAGTAATTCCACCTCGTGCTCAAACACATTTGCAGTTGTCATTCAAAGATGTGTTTGAATATATTTTTCAGTTTTATCTGATTGGATTTAATGGGATTTGGAGTGTCCCTAGTGATAGTGCTACACCTGTGTGATCACCTGACTTGGTGCTTCAGCCAGAGGCTGCACAAAACCAAACGGTGCAAACCTGCTTTCACCCTTGCACCCAGCACCTGCAATCCTCTGCTCATCACATATCCCAGTAAAATGAAGACTGAAACTCTTTGCTGGTCTTGAAAATCAGATTAGACAAACATCTGCCAGGAATGGTTCAGGTATAGTTGCTCCTACCTTGAGCTGGAAGAATGACTTTGTACAAGCAACTGCAACCCAATTTTCTGAGACCTCTAGGAAATTAACATGATGGTTAGACTACTAAAGGGATGACAAATACAACTACTAGCTAGTAGCAAAAATTAAAACAAATCATATTAATTATTCAGATTTTTCTGTAGCTGTTAAACTTTTCAAAGTTTACCTAAGTATCACATTTAGGAAGAGAAGACTGGGGGAAAGAGAAAGTTTTCCTCTTGGGAAAGAGAATCTTTTCCAACATACTGATTGAGAGGACATTCTTTCCATTCTATTTTACTTGTTATTTCTCCCAAGGGTCGACACAAGCAGAAAAAATGTCTAGATCACAAATGCCAATCGTAAGCCCCTGGGCAGCAAAGTCCAAAATGTTTATGCTGTGAACTCCCACCCTAAGCTGCTGCTTGTCTCTGGCTAAATCTCCCCTGTAACTCCATTTCTATGGTAAAATCTCCATCTCATCAGCTGCTGGCCTTACTTACAATTAGTCAAATCCAAATACTTTTGTCTGAGAACAAGGCCTGCTGGATTTTCCAAAGAAACACTTTCCCATCTATTTCACTTTGCAAGGCGAAGACCTAATTTTAAGCCTAGACCTTGCCTCACATGATACTTTCTTTCCGAATGCATAGTTGAACACATCTGTGACACCCTTCTGTGGGTAAGGGGATGCTCAAGCCTCTTTCACACCAGGGGTGCAGTTACAACAAGAGGGACTGTGAAAAACTGACTTAAAAATAACCATCAGCCTGTAAGCTGCATTGCCATTTTGGAAAGCCAGAAAAGGGTGCAATAGAGACAGTTGCACCTATAAATCAGCCAGCTGTGGATAAAAAGGGGCTTTCAGTGTCCCAAATCCTGTTATTTTTTTCCAGAGAAATAGGTTTATTTTGGAGAGTCAGGCTTATATGTTATCTTAAAGCTTAGTATCTTGGCTCCTTCTTTAATCACAGAGATCTGACTGATACAGTCAAGGGAGCCTGAGGGATGATTCATATGCCCTACCAGCACAGATGGGCTTCCTTTAATGTTGGCTTTTCTGCCATTTGATACTCCAGGACAGATGAGACATCTGCACAGGGCTGGCAGATATGATGCAAGGCAGAGGAAGTCCATGCTCTTTTTGGTGAAGCAATGGGATGCCAACCAGGATATTCCACAACAACTAAAAGAGCATTAAACACTTGCTTTTAGGCAACTGAAACCTGGTTTTATAACGATTAATTATTTCTAGGTTCATCAATTTACAGGATATATCTCCTTGGACTTGAGTGAACTGAACTCCCACATTCATGCCTGAATTTAGATGTTCTCACCTGGTACCGAATGTCCTCTCTCAGCAGGATTAAGTGGCCTTGATATGGCTGTCTAGTACAATCTCAGGTACCCCACCTGGACTCCAGCTGCTGCTGCAGGAGGCTGAGGGTCCTCCAGCAGTGCCACATCTTCTCTGTCAGCCCCAAGCAATTATTCCAGACATGCTGCGGTGTCTCAGAGGGCTTTAGGTGTCTGTACTCAAGCCATCTGTATCGTGAAGAGGGCTGGGAGTATGCTGTCAGTATGGTCAGTGCCAGGAGCACTCTGATGTCTCTGGAAGGGGAGAGCCAAAGTCTGCGCTGATATTATTCACAAGACTTTTGTCATGCATGCTGGCTGCAGTGGGTTCACCACTGGCTCACACGAGCAGCACTTATTCACTCCATGCTTATTTTGCACTCCATACTGTTTTCCAGCTCAAAAAGCATATTGGAGACTGAGGCTGAGATTTCCATTTTTTATCTGATCTGGTGGTCCTGTGATATGAGCTGTGCCCTCTGACACTAGCAGCACTTTCAGAGATCCCCAGCACTTTCTTATTAGTAGAGCTGTGCTGCTAGGTCTTTGTATTTATTTCTACCAACCCAGTCCTCAAGAGAGATTTATCAATTTTATTTCAATATTCAGTAGTTTGAAACTCTTTTCTTGGCATCAGCATAGACTTTTCAGAGCAGCACAATGTGCACTGAAAGTCCAAGTAATTAAGATAAAATTCATTGTTGGAGTACACAGGCTTTGCCTGACAGTCTGTTTTTTGGGGTGAGAACAAACTTTAGCCTTTGTGCACAGCTGTAAATGGGTAGGGATAACACACAGCAGGAGAAATCTTGACCCGTAGTGGAGCTATGACAGGAGGGATTAAACTTAAGAAATTAATGGGGATCCACCTCAGGCTAAGGAGGAGAGAGTGAAGGTCTTGACAAATTTGATTCTTTGATTCTGATTTTGCAAAGAGATCCACTGAATGAATGTACAGAATTGTCTCTGTATACTCCTGCTGTTGAGCACGTCTTTCCATTGTGAAACAGGAATTCACGTAGTTCTGATCTCTTGTTTTACCTCAGTGAGTGGGTTTAAGAATAATAAATTCCCTTCCAATAAACTGGTAATGCCACTTTGCTGTTTGATGCCAGGTGAGGAGCAGGAGGGGTAAATGAAACCTTGGTGCCAAGGTGATGAAATGTTTCCATTGTTAGTTTGACACAAGCGCATGAGCAGTCACAGCACGGTGCTGATAACATAATGCCAAGGTCGCATGTTCAATCCCCACACGGGCCATTCACAGAGGAGCTGGACTCGATGAACCTTGTGGGTCCCTTCCAACTCAGAATATTCTGTGATTTTGTGAACAAGAGAGCAACGATGACACCCAAATTGAAAAGGGTTTGGGTAAACTTCTTACTTGAGAGTACATCGCTGTACTCTCACCCCTGTGTGACATTACAGGATCTGGTCAGCAAGGACTGAAAAAGAATGTCACAATTGCCTTTGCAATAGATACCTCTGCAAGCACACAGCAGGAGGACCAACAGCTGGGAGAGAAGTACATCCATCAGCAATGGGCAGGCACTCCACACTGCTCACTGCCTCCCAAAACCTGCAGTGCAGCAGGGAGCTGTGGCTTCCATCAGCAGAGGAGCTTTACATGTGGGAACGTGCAGTGCCCAGCAGTGATCATGTTCAAATCCAAGTGATAAGTCAGCAATGCTCCATGCACCCACCTACAAACACTGCACTCAGCATGGGAACAACAGGAGACTGTGGTCAGAGGGAACAGCTGCCTTAACTCACACAGATGCTGGATATACACACAGCAATTAATACAGAAATAAGGTATTTAAAAGCCAGTGTGACACAGTTATGCAAGTTACAATGATACATTTTGAAAAAGATTGAGTCATGTTAATTACAACACCAAATCTTGTTGGTAGTAAGCAATGTCTCTTGTCTCTGCTCCTGTTTTTTCCTTTCGCCTACAGCAAAGACAGACTTTGCTGAAGACTGGGCCACCCAACCAAGATGACTGTCTGAAGTCTCTGAAACATTAGAACAAGTGTGTGGGCTAAATGAGATACTATTATAAACAAGTCTAATACTGCAAAACTTGGTTCTTGGAGGTTTGGAACACCAAGTGTAATTGTCCAGGGTTGCTACTGTTGTAGCCTGTGCTCTGTAGCATGATATTGTTGCTTATGGCATACCTTTCACTTGAAGATAATTTCCTACAGAGGACAGCTACCCCTCCTCTGAGCTTCTGTCTGTGCTGTAATGCTGCAACTACAGTCCTTAAAGAGCTTTTAAAACAATTTTCTTTTTGACCAATTGGCTTGACTATGGAGGCCTGGAACTACGTCTTCAGAGGGGATCAGGCCAGCAAAATGTTTGTGGGGCCCATCACTGGCTTAAGAGGCTTGTAGTAACCCCTCATCTTTTTGGTGGTGCTGGCAGGGAATAGTTTTAACCTTCATGTAATAGCCATCCCAAAATATCTCTTCTGAACAGCCTTACAAAAGCTGCCAGGCAAATCTTTCATAGCTTTAAGTATTACTGGTACTTTCCAGATAACGTAATTCTGTTTTTTCTGGGCTATTCCTGAAATATTACAGACATTTAATCTGCTACATGACTGCAGAGGCAGCAGCACAACAAAACATTTGCCAACCCTGACTTCCTCCGTGCCACCGAGTTCCTGGGCCTTCTTGCCTGTCACCTCCACAAAACTTACTGATGCAGTAGGTGGGGCTGTGGAAATGAGCTAAGACTCAGCTGTCCCTCTGATAGAATAAAAAAGCCAAATCTCTCCCTTCTAACATTCAAACAGCAGCAAAGCCCAATTAGTGCTTCTGCAGACCACGACCAGGAACTAATCTTGATGTCCTAAAGAAATTATGATGGGTACATTGCCAGCAGATCCCTTTTTTAGTGAGCTAAGAAGGGCTTAATGGCAACTTCTGACTGAAGCTGTTTGTTAAATGTCCAGAGTGCAATCCTTTTAAACTTCTGTAGAGCCAAATCAGCACCCTATTCCTACCTAAGAGATGGACAGAACAGGTTTGCCTGTGAAGCAGGTGCACAGCAAGATCTGGACAGCAATTAAAAGATGATAGAATGATGATAGATGTTGGAGCTTAATAGATTCTTTAAAAATAAATATTACTAGTGACTCAGGATTAAATTCCGCAGTTCTCGCTTACACGAAGCTGCTGAGCTTTCAGACTTATTTGCACACTGCAGCACACAGATGTTGATTAAATCTGAGTGAAACTGGAGGCTTCAAAACTATCCCTTGTACACCCAAACTCATTCTATAAATGGAAAAAAAGGGGAGAAGAGAGAAAAGAAATCAGAAAAATAAAAACCCCCACAATGCTAAATATTTAAGAGCTACAGATAAACTTGAAAAAAATAGGAAATATATATTTTTTGCAGTCCAAGGCAAAAAAACCCCACTGACTCCAATGACATAGAAATCTACCTTATAGTCACCATCTGACATTTCAGCAGTGGTTTCAATAATGTCAGCAGGAGTCTGTGCACTAATTCAGGCACAGAGCTGCTTTGATTTGCATTAGATTCTTTGTTTTGTACACACAATAGTTAAGGAAACAGACTTTGTATTACCCTTTGTATCTGTGCAGTTAAGCTCATACAAGCCCAGGTTTGTTAAAAACCATGTGGTTTAGTGGTGGGCTTGGCAGTGCTGAGATAACAGCTGGACTCGATCTTAGAGGTCTTTTCCAACCTTAATGATTCTAGAATTCTAAGTCAATAGAAACTCTTCCATCTAATTTTTTTTTAATAAGGTCAAGTTACTTCTAATATTAGTCTGCAAAAACTGATCTCTGAATACTTAATTCCTCTTGCAAAAGAAATAGATTCAATCTAATATTGCTTGAGCTACTCATTACTCGTTAATTTGAAATGACTTTAAATACATTTTTATTTTTCTTCTACAGAAACATCACATTTTTCACAACTGGAAGAGAAGCAAGGAGACTATTCAGTGGGATACCATTAATCAGAACCTGCATTCTTGCTATTCAACCATTTAATTGTCCCTTGCCATGACAAAACTGCTTGGTTTCAGCCACTTTACCTGATTAGGAACTTGAAGAATTTATTACTTGGCAAATACTATTAAAATATGGGATAATTAAATGCCCCCCTCAAAAAAAAAACCCAACCCAAACCCAACCCAAAAAATTCAACAAAAACAGAAAGGCAAGCTGTTAAAAAAGCCCTGTCATTATTAATGGTAGTAACTGTAGCCAAGCAAAGGCTGTAGCCCCGAGAGTGGTGTGGTCATTCTTCAGCTTAAGCTGGTCCCTCATTTGTGTATATAGTAACCAGCCCCAAACAGACCGAGTAAAGGGAGCCCCAGCTGTAAAACTTCCAGTTCAGTATATTAAGACCATCACACTCTTTGCTCTATAAAAAGCCACATGGAATTAGCTCAAGATCTCTTTCCTTGCCACAAAGAAAAAATAGCAGATGGCATTGAGTCCTTCTCCAAACAACCAGCTGAGAAATGGCAAGGGGACCACAGGAGGTAAGACAACACCCCATGGCAGGGCAGAGGGATCCTCAGCGAAGAGCTAAAATTCTTCCCAAGCTTTGAGAGAGTTCAGACGAAAGTTCAGCTTTAGTGACTTCTCAGGGAGTAGCGGCTTTCCAAACAGGTGGGATGAATAAGCAGATGAGAAAGAGGTAGAACCAAGGGAAAAACCTGTCCCTATTTAAAACAGAGGAGAACTAGGAATAATGAGGAAACTCAAACTAAAACAATCCCTTAGGGGCAAACAGCTTCAGATTTTGAAAAGGCTTGAAGACACCCCCAAAACTCATTGCTGAGGGAAGCAGAAGTGTGTGACTTTATAATAAGGCAGGAGTTAATCAGCCAAAAAAAAAAAAAAAAAAAAAAAAAAAAAAAATCCATGGATTAGTTATATCGTCTCTGCTGTCAATATGTGAAAATGAGGGCAAAGGATTTGATTTGCTTATGGCTTCACACAGTTAAATGCACTTTTCACATGCAGCAGTACCAGATGTTGTGCCTCTGTGTTCCTCTTTTGACTTCCCTTTGCAGTTGTACCTCTTTAGCCAATCTCCTCATGCAAGTGCATGGCATCTAAATTAGCTGTTTTCATTTATCTAACAGGTCTTTGCCATGATAAGAGACACATACAGAAGCTGGACAAAAACCTCAACAAGGAAATTAGTAATTAAAAATAGCCCCAACCAGTTAATTCTGGTATTAGAGTTTGTGCTTAAATAACATTCCAAGGCTCTTAACTTAAAGACAAGTGAAGTAAGGTTCTGCTCAGACCACCCAAAGCCAAGTTTTGACTCACCTGTCCCCTTGCTTTTTTTGCAAGACAGGAAGAGCTCTTGCTCAACAGATCATGTGGATGGACACAGGAAGTACAGAACACATCTATTCTTACAGGAATCAGGCTCTTTAGCCTAATCCAGAACAGCTAAAATCCCAGAGGATGCTCAGATAACGGAAATAAACACTCAATTTAGAGTCCCATTCCTCACCACCTTGGCTCTTGTGACAAGTCCAGGTGGTGCAGCACTGGTTTCCCCAAAAGCTTTGCTACTGAGCTGCAGCACCTGCACTGCCAGGCATTAAATGCACAATACACAGCTAACAGAAGTCAGGAAGGAGCCACTGACAAGGTGGGCACAGCCTGGTGTCACTCTTCTTAGCATAAAATCTTGGAGCATTTCTTCATTCTTCCGTGCTCCTGAACATGAAGATCTCTTATATAGCACCACAATTCTAAATAAATACGTAGAATCACAGAATGGCTTGGGTTCAAATGGACCCAAAGACCATCTAGTTCCAACCCCTCTGCCCTGGGCAGGGACACCTTCCATTAGACCAGGTTGCTTAGGGCCCCATCCAGCCTGGCCTTGAACAGTTTCAGGGATGAGATCTGGACAACTTGTTCCAAGTTACTTACCTGCTTTGTTGTCTTCTTTGAGATGTGTGTCATCTGGTTGTATGTGAAAATAGGGTTAGACTTGATGAACTTAACATGAAACATTAAATCAATTAAAGAAAAAAAAAAGGTTTCTGTAAAGCACAGGAACAGACTGCCCAGGAAAGTAGTTGAGTTACCTCAGCTAGGCAAGCAAAAGGAGGTCTCTACCAAGAAGAAAGGATTTCTTATTTTAAAAATAATGAAAACAGTGTGTTTGGTTTGAGGATCACATTTGGTGTTATCCTTCGCCTTTGGCTGCCCTTGTTTAGGAGGGCCACCAGAATTAACTTTGGGTATTAGTGGCTTCGAGCTAAGGAGTCATTCCAGAGCCATAAGGAATAGGATAAGAAAATGCCAAACACCAAAGATCATAGAGTGGTTTGGGTTGGAAGTGACCTTTAAAGGTCATCTAGTGCAATCCCCCCTGCAGTGAGCAGGGACATTTTTTACTGTGTCAGGTGGATCAGAGGCCTGTCCAACCTGACCTTGAATGTTTCCGGGCATGGGAATCTGTTCATTGCCAGCCTATATTGACACTGAGAGTTGCCCCAACCCAGGAGCAGCACCTTGCACTTGGTCTTGTTAGACCTCATGAGATTCCCACAGGCCCACTTCTTGAGCTTGTCCAAGTCCCTCAGGATGGCATCCCATGCTTCAGGTGTGTCAACCGCACCACTCAGCTTGGTGTCATCTGCAAATCTGCTGAGGGTTCACTTGATCCCTTTATCTATGTCATTGATGAAGATATTAACTAGCATTGATCTCAGTTTGGACCCTTGAGGGACACCACTTATCACCAGTGTCCCTCTGGACACTGAGCCATTTACCACTGCCCTCTGTATGTGACCATCCAACCAATTCCTATTTCACCAAACAGTCCGCTCATCAAATCCATCTCTCTCCAGTTCAGAGAAAAGGATGTTATGGGGGACCATGTCAAATGTTTTATGGAAATTCACATTAATGACATTCATAGCCCTTCCCTTGTCCACTGATGCAGTCACTCCATCACAGAAGGCCACTAGGTTGGTCAGGCAGTACTTGCCCTTGGTGAAGCCATGCTGGATATCCTGAATCACCTCCCTGTTCTCCACGGGCCTTATCATACCTTCTAGAAGGATCTGATCCATGATCTTCTGAGGCACAGAGGTGAGGCTTACAGGTTGGTAGTTCCAAGGGTCCTCCTTCCTCCCCTTTTTAAACATGGCTTCAATGTTTCACTTCTTCTAGTCACCTGGGACTTCACCTGACTTTTCAAATGTCATGGAGAGAGGCTTGGTAACTATATCAGCCAATTCCCTCATGACTCTGGGATGCATCTACTGGGATCCCATAGACTTACGCACAATCAGGTTCCTCAGGTGGTCATGAACCTGATCTTTGCCAACAGTGGGAAGCACTTTGGTGCTGCTGGTGAGCTCGAAGCCTCCTGTAGCTGGAGCAAAAGGGCTTCATCAGTAGGGTCCCCTTGATCAGGGGCCTTTTGTAGACACTGACCAGAAGGTTTCCCTTAGTTGTTTGTACTTGAACAAACAGCACAGATCCTGTCAAGACAATGCTGTAGACATTTAGCTGGCTGCCAACAGCACTTAAGAAGTCCCTGTGAGTTGGAGAAAGCAAACCTGCTTTCCACATCCAGAAAAGTCCAGCAGATGCCTCCAGCAATAAGGATGAGGAGAATGTACTCTAGAGTTGTGAGTCTGTCATTCTTCATCAGTCATTTTGCCAGATCACCCAGGACCTCTAGCAAATCCTGTAGGATTCAGGACCCTGAATATTCTAATCAAGGACTTGAGGCACACACTGAGTACGAGACAATCTCTGAATTCCTAGGGTAGAAAAAAAAATCAATGTTCCTTTTTCATTGTTTTTCAGTTCTTGGTTTGTTTGCTTTTTTCCTTATAAATGCAACAAACTCTTTATGTTTTTGATTCCTATGTGGTTTTGCAGATATTTTGATATAGCTGCCTCTGGGGCCATTAAGATCTCTCTCCTAGGTGGCTAGAGCCTATCCCTGTGTATTATGTTATACTTGTCAACACTGAATTTCATTTATCATATTATCACCTCTCGTAACACGTCGAGAGATCCTTTTGGAACTCTGCAGCTTATTTTTGTTTTCACTGTCTTGAATAATTCTACATTATTGTCACCACATTATTTTCTACATTTCTCATTACCTTTTAGGAATACACTCAGCAGCACAGTTCCTCCTGGGTCATTGTAAACCTGGCCATTTATTGCCTTCTATTAAAACCAAACATAATGACTCCTTATCCCAGCAAAGCTCAATTCCTGTAAAGATCTTAAGTTAGTGACCTATGAAAAGCTTGTGGAAATCCACATATGCTGTAAACTGGAGGACTATCACCAAACTACATGTTTGTAGACATCATCAAAGAACATATAAAACCTTCCTTTCCCATCCTATGCCTATTACTTATCAGCTTTAACAGCAGAGAAACTTTTAAATTTGTTTTTAATTTAAATTGCTGTAATATAATCCAATAATATGAGTACAGTTTTACTCTGCCTGTACACTACCCATGCTACCAATTAGGTTTCATATAACCGGGCTTAAACCCCTGCAGACCTACCCAAGCTACACAATTCACACAAAAAATAAATACATTCTGAGAATATTTGAAGTTTGCTTTACTTCATTGCGTTTTGCAGCCTGTTGCATTTTGTCTTCCACCAATGGTCTCATTTTGTCTTCCACCAGTGGCAAAATTCCCATGAGTGTTTTGAGAAACAGAAGAGCCAATTGAATAATCCAGAGCTTTGTGGAATTTGATGTTAATAATTGAAAGTCACTCTTTTAAGCATAGAACTGAGGTGTTGTGCTCTCCTCAGCCTTACTATTCTTGGAAGTCTGGAGAAATTTTAATTCCATGGGGCTACCCCTCCAGACAACACACATTTTCAATGTTAAAGAAGTGCCTGGAGATAGAGTCTAGAACAAGAAGTATTTATAGAAATAACATAGTAAATCTTTGTCAACAAACGCTACATTTCAGAGTATTAGTGTCAATTCCTCTATCAGTTATAAACAAGAAATTAAGCCATGCCTGTATTACTCATAAATAAGCTGTCACACTGTCCATAAAGTTTTAAAAAGAGATATAACACAGAGTAAGCCAGTTCCTCTGATTTAATTTAAAAAATAAACTATTTATGTCCAGTATCAATCCCATTGCCAAAGCTTAGGATAGAACTTTGACAGCAGCACCAGTCTGAGCTACATTCACTCCTGGTGACAATTAAAATAAATATGACAGTGGGAACATGCCTGTTAAAAAGAACCACATATTAACAAAAGCTATGGCAGTCATTCCAACAGCAGTATATCTGCTCCTTTATTTCCAATAACAGGATGTTGCAGTACTTGTAAAGTCAGGCGGGTCTGTGAAATGCAGTGTTTATATCAACCTAATACAGTTAATATCTGAATACTAGCTCTCAAGTATAAATTTTAAAGTATCTTTTAACTATAAAGTTTGAGAGGAAATAAACTGGTGAACATTTGAATGCAGAGCCAAGTGTCTCCTATACTTGGTGTGACTACTAGAAACAGCAGCTAATGCAGGAAACAGCTGCAGTGACAGAAAAGGTTCATTTTTTCCCTTTGCCACTCTTCAGAAGAGCACTACTTGAATTCAAAAGCTGTACATCCAAAAATGCAGATGCCTATAAATTGAGTTAAAAATCTACATTTCCTCCCACCTCCCGCTTTCTATTGCCAACCTTCAGTTGTTCACTAATTAGCCAGGGGTTGTTTTCTAGCTTTATGACTGTCAAAGTTGCTTTTAAATTTTTCTGTCTTCTAGTTAAATTTCTTTCCACAGAAACTTTTCCAAGAAGAAGAAAGGAGGGTAGAAGGGCAGCAAAGGAATAAATGCATATAAACCTCCCAAATTCTTGAACTGTGTAATGAATACACCTTTGGTTTATCTCCAACATCTATGACATCCATCTGTTTTAAAAAAAAAGCTACTGCAAGATTTTATGATGAAATTGGTATTTCCAGGTTTGCACTCTCTCTTGCAGTGAATATAACATTTCCTATGGTTATGACCTGCAGTAAAGTCAATGGGAAAGTTGTTATTTCCTTAGGAGTGTCAGTTCCCCCTACCCTCTGTGACTCAGGACAGGGGAGGGTACCCAGAGCTTCCCCAGCCAGACACTCAGCAGGGCAAGTAAGACTTGACCTTTTCCTGGCAGTAGGAGCTTCACGAACTTTTCTGTGCGCTTGGGCTGCTGCCAAGTGGCCACACACGTTATTTATGCTCTAGTTTGCCCACAGTAAGTTGCTTGCTTGGTTCAGCTCTGCTGACCTAGGGCAAACACGGGGAATGCTCCATCTGCAAAAACAGGACAAGAGGTAGGAGAAAGCTGAGATTTTATTTCTGAAGGTTGGTATGCTTGGGACTTCAAAGTCTAAGGGAGTTTTTATTTTGTACTGCAAATGTGGAAGAGTTTAGTGTAACATGGTAAGTTCTTCGAGCGCTGCCTGGTAATGTTACTCTAAATAGCCTGCAATCTGACTGGCCAGAGAGGAGGGTTATTCTTTTCAGGTGCACGCCTGTATAAAAAACCTCTGGAGCATGCATCCACCCACAGGAAACTTCCCGTGCCCTGTCACATCAGGTACCCACACAGCCACCCAGCTAACCTCATCTGGCACGCCTTTGTGCTCTCTGCTAACTAACAACAGAATCACCTTTGTCTGAATTCTTGTGTTCCAGGTCAGCTCTGTCTGCCAACAGAATCCAGCTTTCCTAACCCTTTCTGTTTTGTGGGGATTGACTGTCACTGCTGGTTTTCAGTATTTCAGTCCATTTACCTTGTGGATTCAAATATCATATAAGTTTCTTATATTGATATTGCTAGCATTGGACTTTTATTTATTTCCTAGCATTTTTATATTGATTTTTTAATGTAGTGCATGATAACATGAGAAAATTGCATGAACCCTAAGAAAGAGAGATGCTACTGTATGATAAGTGTATGGTTAAGCCCTGTCTTGCAAAGAACACACTGTAATTACATTTCCCACGTGAGCAAATGAAACTGGCTTTTGCCTAAACACTTCAGACTAAACCAGAGTACACTGTGCAACTCTGTGTAGAGATGAGGGAAACATATTTCAGCAGAACTGTGTTAACAGTACTGCTCAATAATGCTTTTTTTTTTTTTTTTTTTTTTGCCATATAGCTGGATTTGAAAAGCTCTTCTTGAGCAATGGATTTCAACAGTTTAAGAGGCACAAAGTTTATTAGTATAAGGGATAAACTGTGTTACCTTAAGGTTTATCATCATCTTACAATTTGCCCTTAAATGTTTAATTACCTCGTTAATTTTATGTGGTATTGTCAAATAGATATAATTTTATGAATTATTCTTTCTTCCTTAGGTTTTGAAGAAATCAAATCTGGTTTTGTAAATTTTGTTCACAACAGCTTAATGCTGTTGTGAACAAAATTAAGTCAATGCTGGTCTTAAAACTCTGAAAGAATTTAGATGATTATTTCCCAACTGGATCAATTTGTAAAAAAACTGGCTGCTCACATTCAGAAGAAGCCAACACTTTCAAAGGGAATGAATTTTACTTGTAGCATTATTAAATCAAAATTCTTTTAGAGATATATAATTTTCAGTAAAATATGGACCAGAAAAATGTCAAAATAGTAAGAAATGTTTTTTATAATTCTAGAAGCACATCAACAACTCGACCATATTACATACAGAGGGTGTATAAATGCAACCACCTATTTGCAAATAGCCTCTCAGTACTCACTTGTGCCTGTAGTCTTCAGGTATTTTGTCACTTAAAATGATAAAATAAAGCTGTGCATCAATAAGGACAAGACACTAATATGCTTGAATTCTTGAATTTATACAACTAAAACTGTCCTGTAGTTTGCAGCTAAAAAAAAAAAAAAAAAAAGCCTTACTTTTAATTCCTATGAAATATATAACATAATTATGGCAATAGAATGTGCATGTATATATATATATATATATATATATATATATACAAATATATAAACCCCTCTCTGTTTAGCAAAAGCTACACCTCTGACAAGATACTAATATAGCATCTTGAAGCCCAGCCATAAACCAGAGCCCAGTGTATTAGGTGACACACAAACACAGAGTGCATAGTGTTTATCAACAAATTTGCATTTACTAAGCGTGTTTCCAAACTGTTTTATGGAATTCACCACTGCCCACAGCTAACTGAAATTTTGGCCTGTTGCAGTAAGGACTTGTTTAAGGAAGGAAAAAAATGCAGGGGGATCACTTTCTACCCAGACTGACAAATTGCAGTTTACTCATTAAACAAGCCCTTCTTGTTTTATACACAGAAAAGTACTGGACAAGATTAAAGTTTCCTCCTGCTTTTTAATTTCAGGATTGGCTTTTTCACTTACATAGCACAAATTTCAATTACAAAAAACCCTACCAAAACAAACAAACAAACAACTCATCCCAAACTCCCCAAATATGACAATGTGGTGCTTTGCATGTTTCAGCACAAAATGTTAAGAAGACTGGGTCTTTAATCAACTGTTTTCTGGCTTTAGCCGTCTCCAGTTCTGACTGATTCTTCTCCTTTCATTATGCACCTTCACAATTGCCCAAGTCTTAAAATATTTTTCACAGAGATTTCCTAAAACATTAAAACATGACCAGATTTTATTCTAGCTCAAGGCATGAAAAGGAGGCATTGCTGAAAACTAGAAGTCTACTTTTGATTACATGAGAAACCATTGCTGTTGGAAGGAGGCACAATGCCATGTGTGACCTGTGAGCATGGATGCATTTAATCATGTCAGGGAATGCAGTACTGTGGAATTAACTTCAGCGTCTTACCTACGTTCATTGCACCTAAAGTCATACTCAAAAGTGCACAGCCAGAACTTGTTATTGGCCAGATGGAGGGCCTCTGAAGAAAAGAAAATCAAAATCTGCAGAAATCAATTTCCTTTAAAGCACTCTTTTCTGAAACAGTACAAAATTGCTGCCAAGACTGAGCAAATGCAGTGTCAGAGGAATTAGAACATAAATCCCATCCTTGTGAATAAACAGAGCAGCAATAAGGAATATATCAGGTGTCAGTAAAACTGCAATGGTGTCAATGTCATGTGCAAATAAACCACCCACCCAAGTCAGCAGTCACTCTGCTCCTTAAAAAGCTGCCTGCAGGCATTGCTGAACCTCTTGGTCGCTGCCAAACATTCACCCCTGTGGGTCAGGATATCTACAACAGCCTCCTGCAGTATGATGCAACCCAAATTATTCACACACTTAGTCTGCAGTGCCTATGGCTGGAGAGAGCAAATACAGAGTCTCAAGGATGAGCAGAATGGATATATGTTTTCATCATGGATAAAAAACACAGCTCACTCCACCCATGTGGGAAGGGTGAGCTTGTACAGCCTCTGGCCAGAGCAAGTTATGAACCATTTCTTTGCTCTTTGCGTGTAGATGTGTGTGTATAGCTTATCTATTTATTTATCTATCTACATACACAGACATATGCTTGTGCTTCACTGAAGAAAATTCTAGTCAAGCAAGAAGTTTCACTGACATATTTCTCCCCAGGCAAGTTTAGATCCAGTCCTATTCCTGCTTTCGTTGATGTTAGTGGGTATCAATCAGTTCCCTCTCAGGCTGGGTGCTGCCCTGTACATTGAGGATGCACAGTCATTCACAACACAGAGTTCTCCAAAAACCCCTATAGATTCAAACTTCTCACTGCAATGATTTCCTGACTGCTATCTGCATACTCTGCAGTTCACTACATTTCAGAGTAATTCATTAAGCTGTTCTGCAAGGAAAGGCAGGGAAGAGAAGGCAACTGGATGCAAAGAGACAAAATCAAGAGCACTGGTTGCAACAAATGAAACAGTTTTATCTCAGGAATGTCAAGTCACAAGTTTTCTGGAAAACAGTAAATTGCACAGATAAAAAGTCATAGATGTTAAAAGAGGGTTATCCTTCTCAGTTATTGCTTCAGTTGATAAAAGCAGCTCAATTTTCAGACTGATTAGTGGCATCAGTTCAGTGACATAAAGCTAAGATTCTGTATAAATGTTAAAATAAACACAATAATAAATATGATACACATGATAAAATAAAAATTCTGACAGCATTACTGCATTATCAGAAAGTGGTCATAAGACTCAGTGGAGTGGGATGTCACATCTCATCCTTTCCCTTCAACCCATCACTGAAAAAAAACCCCAAAAGGCCACCAAAGGCTCCTCAAACTATCCATGTCTTCTTCCAGTCATGTCTCACACAGAGTGCCTGCAAGATTTTACACTGTTTTTCCCCTTCCATTTCAGCTCTTCTGCCATGATCTCTGCACAGCAGCCATCATCCCCCAACAAAATTCAAGGAGAAATGGACTGCCAATCTGACGAAGAAGAAACCTGTGAAGAGCAGTGTGACTCTGAAAACTGCACTTGCAGCTCCAAGCATGTAGAATCCAACACAGGTTTAATCCCATTTAAATACTGCAATTGCTGTGGCATGCTAGCAATTCATATTTTGACTTTTGTCAGTCTTCAAACAGATGTCACCACGTCACTTTTTCTTTTGACATCCAATTTTCCCATTTCCCCTTATGTTTGCATATATTATCAGATCAAAGCTGCAAAAAAAATTACTATCTCCGTAATTCAGATGTATATTTAGAAAGGTATCTGAATTTTACTTGGACATCTAAGAATTATTTATCAATTACAATTAGAGATATGATTACAATATGCATTAATTGGGCTGGCACTGCTGAAGCTGTGGCATTACAAATTTCAACAGGCTAAACTGCCCCACCAACTACCAAGGATTCCTGGCAGGCAACAATTAAAATCCATGCTAGCCAGAGTGAAATTTTTCTTTGCAGTTAAGGTTAATTCTGTGCACATGCTGCTGACAGGCTTTCAGCAACAGTACAGTCATTCAGGTCGGTGTCCTTGTTTTCAGTGAGATCAAATGGAACAGTTGAGCACAGCTCTTCTGAAAAGCCGCGCCCATGAGCCTTCCTGTATGATGAGACTCACTAGCACAGCTGTAGAATTGATTTGCTGAACTGACATGCTGTACGTCAACACATACCTAAAGAGCATCTTATAACCCTCCTTCCGTGGAAGGATGCTTAATTAAAAACAACCACCAAAAAGAGTTAGGTTTTCTTCAGCGTAAGAGGTGAATTCTAAATACTTCTTGTTTAAAAAGACGGTTGATGTTTTAGAGCTGTTGACCTCATAAATGAAATCTACAGCACAAACACCTACATACCATCTTCATAATCAATATGAACTAGCTTACCCCAAAATACAAGGTAACTTGGTCCTGAAAGTCTTCTAGCTGTAATTAGCAGACATTTATATTTGAATTAGTAGCTTTTCCTAAAAGGCTTGTTTATACCTGTAAATTGCCCACGTGAACACTCAGGAAATGACCATTGTTTCTTTCACTACCTGGCCAGCCAGAGTATCTGGTTTTAGACAGCAACTGGTCTTCACTGAAAGGGTGGTCAGGCACTGAACAGGCTGCCCAGGGAAGAGATCAAATCACCATCCCCAGAAGTGTTCAAAAGGTGTAGATGTGGAACTTGAGAACATGTTTTAGTGATGAACACAAAGGTGCTGGGTTGGTTAAGGGTTGGATTCAACAGTCTTACAGATCTTTTCCAACCTTAATGATTCTGTAATTCAAGGCCAGTGGCCTGACAGCTTTCTAGTCCGTGTGCCTACACACAGTTTTTGCAAGACACTTTTTACCAAGTTGCATACAAAACCACTAATTTCCACTTTTCTCTCACAGGCACACCAGTAACTCTCAAAATACTGCAGAACTGGGTTCCTAGAGTTTCACACTACTTTGATAAAGAGCACTATACGTACGTGGGCCACCAGATCGTCATTCAGGAGTCTATAGAGCACTTTGGAGCCGTGGTATGGCCGGGGGTAAGTACATGATATGGCAGAAGGCTGACAGGACACAAAAGTAAACCATGACAGCAGCAGATGAATGTTAAGGAAGCTTTCTTGGATGATGCTTCCTGCAATAGAGGTTTCCCTACGCAGGACAAAGACCTTCAACAGAAAGCTCTGCCTTAAGGTAATTTGCCAGTTCACACCAAAAGGACTATGGTATTTAAGCATTTGTAAATTGGATGCAGGCATTGAAAAAAATTCAGAAAGGGAATGCAGGAAGAAGCATTCAGCTTCCACCATGTTTCACTGCTAGGAGGTAAACAATCAGCGGTACAAAAAGGAGGCTGAAAAAGAAAATTGTGAGAGATTAAATAAGGAGGTTATAACAAACATGCTTCCTTTAAAGAAAAGGCTAGAACAGCTCCACTGCAGTATGGAAAACCATACTTGCAAGCAGCTATTCAATCTCTGCTTCCTCTGCTCTTAAAAAACATGTGGACTGAGAAAACCACCTTTGAGGAAAGAGAGGGTCAACTGATAAAGACATGAAAATTAGGATTTCAAAAGTTTTCAGATCCACATTTATTTAAAAAGCTCACAAAAAATGGTAATTTCAAAACAATAGAAAGAAAGCATTTGTGTGGGTGAAACAGTATCTTATTTTGACATGTCAGATCATCAATTCGCACATTAATCAGGTGTCAGAATGCAGATGGTACAACTATCCAAGAAAATGGAGAGGTTGCACAAATTGGTGATTTATTAGCTGTCAGCTTTCTCAAAGCAGATAGACAGTGTTGCATTATGAAAAGCATAAGAGTTAAAATAGTAACACAACTCTAAAGAAGAGAAGCAAAAGGGGGAAGACGGTTTCTTTGGCATCAGTTTATGGTGTTTATAAACAGCCCCTTTATATTCTATCAATAAGATCTTTACAAAGGCCTGATAAACAATATTTCCATACACTGCTGTTTCCTGTCTAAAGTTTATACGATTATCAAGACAAGTATCAAGTTGGTAAATAACAAATTTTTAATATTTTCTTTGCTAAAAAAAATTAAAACAAACAAAAAAGTTTTCAAAAAATCTCTGCTGAAGCCTAAATGTACTTGATGATGATAGTGATAATAAAGCGCAACGTTTATTATCATAAACCAGAACATTACTTTTACATATTGTTAAACCTCTTGTTTGGTGTTCTGACTGTATGGTTCACATTTTACCACTGTCCATTTTGAGTTGTCAGAGGACTCACATACAAATGTGTAGCAAATCCACATCCCATAAAAGTAAATTAAAAATAAACTGCTTTAATTTTTTTTTTCTTTATATAACAAAGCAGGACATCACAATTCTTTCCATATTATATTTTTATGTTACACCCTTCAGTGTTTTTCATTGTACTAAAAAAACCAACACCTTTGCATAAAAACATCTAATGAATTTCTGTGCAGCTTAGCTGTTACCCTCTTACAGATATGTGTTAACCATTTTAGGCACTGGCTTTATCTCAATATCTGGAATCAAATCAAGAACAATTCAACCTCAAAGACAAAAAAGTTTTGGAAATCGGTGCTGGAACAGGCTTGCTTTCCATTGTGGCCTGTATCTTAGGTTGGTAAATTTGTATTTTCTTTTGGATTTTCTGTGAAAATTGATGTAGTCCTGCCATTGTCACTTTAAAGAAATGCAACAACAATTGAAGTTAACTTTGCCACCATGGTTTGTTTTGTTTTTTTTTTAAATGAAAATTATTGTAAAAACCTGTTTTGTTAACTACCCTAGTTACTGGTGAGGGGAAGCCTAGACAAGTTACGTAGATAAAGTTTTATATATATTCAATTACGTATCTATGAATTCTGCCATGTCTCAAGTGAAAAGATGAGAGGAAATGGCCTTTAAGTTAGATATTTATTTTTTTTTATTATAAGAGTGGTTTAGGGATTGGAATAAGTAGCCCATGGAGGTGGTTTAGTCACCATCTCTGAAGTTTTCAAGAAGCATCTGGGGAAACAGTTTAGGGGTGATTATGGTGGAGCTGGGTTCAACCAGATCATCTTGAAAGTCTCTTCCGACCTTGATGATTCTGTGAACTGAAAGAAATTCATGTTTTCTTTAGGAGCTCATGTTACAGCTACTGATTTGCCTGAAGTTCTTGAAAATCTCTCATATAATATTTCAAGAAATACACAGAACATGAATATGAACAAACCTGAAGTAAGAAAACTGGTATGGGGAGAAGGCCTCAACGAAGATTTTCCTGTATCAACTTACCATTATGATTTTATACTGGCAACTGATGTTGTGTACCATCATGCAGCTCTGGATCCCCTGCTAGCAACAATGGTATATTTTTGTAAGCCAGGAACGGTACTACTATGGGCCAATAAATTCAGATTCAGTACAGACTATGAATTTTTGGAAAAACTTTCCAATATATTTAACACAACTGTCCTAGCAGAATTTCCAGAATCAAATGTCAAGCTGCTTAAAGCCACAGTAAGAGAAAATTAAAGAGAAAATTATTACTATTCTTGATTTAGTGGCAGCACCTCACAGTTTGGAATGCTTTGCAGGATTATGTTGCACCTTATATGTATTTACGTCTGTAAAGTCACAGTTGTATCCAAGTTTTGCATTGCAAGCACTGAAAAAACTAGCAAGGCAAAAGATAGGGCAATTCGTCTCTGGTTGATACATATGAGCTGTTCAAACAGACCAATTTCCCTTCACTGAAGGAACAATCTTCATAGCAGTAGTCAGTAACAAGGCTTTAACAAAAAGCATTGATCTTCTGGGCTGCACTGAACTTCTGTTGTTTGTAAGGTGTTTTCTTTCAGCAAGTTTTGTTTACGTACTAATCCAGAAACCAATACAATTTTTAGCTTTAGTATTTTTATTAATTATAAAAATCTTTTAAAGTATCAGAGTGCACATAGTGTTTTTTTGACCTACAACTTTGCACATTTATTCTGCCGTGGTTTATATTTTTAACACTAATAAACATATATGTATAGCTTTACAATATTCGATCAAGATGTAACTGTCTGGCACTTTTATACATGTATCAGTCTGTCCTGATACTCAGCTTCACACAGATTTTTGAGTTTGTCTGAAATCACTCCAAAATGAAGATTTACAAGAGCACCTATGCATCAGCAATTCAAAGTTAAACATTGTAACAGTTTGAGAGGTTGAATTTTTCTTAAAAAAAAATTAAATGTAAACTCTTGCAAATAATACATGTGTTCCATTATTTTCATCTAGTAAGTAAGATTTTAGCTACTCTTGAAGTAGCTTTAAGGCCTTCATACAACTGAAATTAGGATCAAACATGTTAAAATTCAGTTTACCATAAAAAATACAGAACTTTTACAGGTTTGCAGTTAAAAGTAACAGTTCAGAACCTAACATGCATGCAGTAAGTCTTTCCAACCTGATTCCAAATCCTTGGTGTTGGCAGTTCTGGCACATCCATTGCCAGCAATGGGATGCACAATAAGGAAACTCCCTAATGACTGGAGTTAGGATAGCAGGTATTAACTGTACCCAGGTGCCTTTACTGATAAATACACACAATTTAATAATCAGCATTCAGTAATGAAAACATGCGTTCGAATAAAAAGTCAAACTTAGCTTTTCCTATCCTGCCCCTTATAAAATCATTTTAATTTTACAACAGCTGATTTTCTAGAACACACAATAATCAGGTGGATACATGACAGGAAGCCAATTCTCAGTGAAAGTTGCACAGTGAGTCCATCCAAGCAACTTCATTAGCTGAAGAAAAAGCAGACATTAAAAAAATGAGTCCTTCTTTCTAACATCTAAATCTATACAAACACTGCACAGATATCAACATCTTACTAAAAATGTCAATTATCAGAAAGATAACAGATTGGAGAACTAGTGATCTTTGAATTCCTTAGTCCTGAGAGGGGGAAACCTCTGCCCCCTCTTCCTCCCTCTCCCCCGCTATACGGTCCACAGTCTTAACTCAATGCACAAAAATCTTGTCCTTGGAATTACAGCAATTTCCATTAATTCTCCACCTATATACTTTTAACAGTAATTATTATTAATAATAGTAAAAAAATAATAGTGGCTAAACAGCAACATAACAGGATTTTAAATATTCAGATATCTTTGGCTAAGTTGTCTAACTCCTTTATGCCCCTAAGGAAGTTCCAGAAAGTATATCTGCTAAAACTGACAGTTACTCACAAACCAGTTATTCTGGAAAAAGAAACAAGAAATCACTATCAAAAATGGAGGCCAAGCTACCAAAGCCAGGATAAAGATGAAATGTTACATTTAGTGGTTTCTAAAATGTAAAAAATATCAAAAATTCCAAAAGACTTATATCTTACTCTTAAAAGTCTACTCAGCACGGACATAGCCCATTACTTGACCAAACACTGCCTACCTGAATGCAGTTTTTCAAGTTGTCCTTTGTTGGCTTTTCTTCTGCAAGTTTTGTGGCAAACTTGAGACCTCTCCCATACATTTTATTTACCAGTGCATGCTTATAGGCAAAAGTCAAAACCTACAATGCAAATAAAAAAAAAAAAAACCAAAACAAATTAGGTATATCTTACAACGTTTGACAAGTAATAGCAAATTCTCTTCAGGTAGAAGTGATTAAAAATAAAACATTTACAGAAGATAGCTTTTTCTTTGCAGTAAAACAGATGATTCACAGTAGTAGTCATAAACACGAACTTCCTAAAGACTATTTCTGACTTAACGAACATATTTGACTTCAGAACATCTTATGAAACACAGATGTCACTATTCTAATTTTCCATTTATCACATTTCTAGCTTCTTTGGATTTTCATTCTCTAGAGGCAACTGTATGGTATATTTAAAAAAAAAAAAAAAAAAAAATCAAGAACCAGGCAGGTATATCTTCAACCCAGAGAAGCAAAGACACAACTGAGAATTTTGATTTCTAGACAGTCACAAACTTAGTGCAGAAACACGTATGAATGTACATAGTGAATGATATACATACAAACAAGGACAGAGAAATGCACAGAACTATAAAAAAACAATGAAGACAGGTAAGCATGAAGACAAGCCTCAGGTTTTACGTCAGCTTCTTACTACTGGTAATTTATTAAGAAGAGATTATACAACAGCTTTCTCTTGATAACCCTAATTCTAAAAAGCCAGTTTACAGTCCTTATCAATGCAGTAACTCCTAAGAAAAATGTGTCACCTTGAGAGCTAATGGGAAGTAAATCAGGTTCTTAACACCCAAACACTGATGGCATTCAGGGTGTTGCAAGATAGATCATACCATTTCACCAGTAACAGAGCTAAAAATTAGAACAGTCAAGACATTGTTATCATTTATTCCCTTTGGAACACTCATAGTAAACAGGTATGTTTTATTTTTTATTGAAAAGTGACATAGCAGTAAAGTTGGTGAATATGGTGTGTGTCTGCTGTTGGTAATGTTTATGAAATCCTGTATTAGAATTTGCCATTAATTTCCCCTCATTCATTACAACATTTTTCCTTCCCTCTGACTCCACAATAAAAAATTAATTTTTCCATTTAAATTACCCCATCAAGAAAAGCTAACAAAACCTCTTCCAGGTTGTTTGGAAATATGCTTTGCATTACAGCAAAAAAAAAAATTAAAATAATTAAATATATCTCAAGAGTATAAACATTAGGGAACCAGAGACCTGAATCTTGCAAGGACTGAAGAACCTGTCAAATTTTAGCAGCCTGAACACTTCCATTTAGTGTTAATCACATGCACAAGCCTTTGCAGGATCAATATTTAAAGGACAGGTAAAAAAGAAATAACAAGCTCAATTATCAAGCAAGTAAAGGTGTAATTTTGAAGCTCCAAAATACTATGCTAAGTACTCAGAGTTGCTCATTCTTCTTTCTTCAGGTACTTATTTTGCTGTGTTGAAGTATTCACTTAATCTGTTGTAGCTTGAAACACACACATATATGCAACAATGAGCATACAGCACCATTCACATATACGATTTTCCAAATATTGCTATTGGAAAAACACTTTGCCATGCTGCATTCTCAACCCAATTATTCTGGATATTTTCCTAAAGCAAAACACATGAGCAAACATTTCTGAATAACCTCTCAGTGGATCCATTAGCATTTAGTTGGCTAAACTAAACTTAAAAAAAAAATTTCCTTCTGTAAAAGATGATAGAACCACAAAACAAAAAACAAACAAACAAAAAAAAATCAAATGAAAATGCATTGGAGCTCTCAGCAAATATAACATATCGGAGGCTAACCAGAAATAATGTCACTGCTCTATTAAGAAAGCTCTTACCTGACCCTCTAAGTTTTGAATGGTTATTGAACATCAGTGATAAAGGCAGGAGGAAAGCCACTTGACAGCATTTCTTTCGTAACAGGGCTTCCTAGAGTTTTTGTGGCAAGAAAACAAAGCATTTTACGAAACACCCTTGCTCTGGCCGAATAAAAGTTTGGGTATTCCTAAATGAGAAAAAGGTTCTCTGCTGGACCAAAAGGTTGAAAACAATGCTCCAAGAGGTGTTGATAAAAGACAGTTTCTGTTGTAGTGCTTGGAAAAAAAAACCCAATCAGCTGTATACAAGTTCAGTAAAACTACTAAAAATTCATTAGCACTTTAGAAGTTAATTACAATCCATGATTTGCTTTAAAATACGAAATGGTTTACAAACAAAAGATGTTAGATATTTTACAACTTGTAAACATATTGGTCAAATTAAGCCTTAAAATTATTGCAAGCTTTATAAGATCACAGAAGTAAAGATTATGGTTCCTTGATGTGTGTAAACAAAATGTAAACTGGAATGCTATTAAGATATAAAAGAAAAAACAGCTGCTATATGAATGTATAAAACCAGCAAAGAAACCAATTTGTAGTATCCAAAAGCAAATTTCTAGATGAAAGAATAGGACTTAATTCAAAGTATATTGATATTATTTCATAATTGCAATAAATACAATTAAGGCTAGCTTTTACATCACAAGTGATACAGCCCAGAGATTGTACAAAGAGCAATAAAAAGGACAGTAAGAAAAGGCAATGCATACTTCTAGGATACTGAGGGGGAGGGGAAAAAAAAAAATCACTGTTAGATACTTTATTCCCCAAGCTAACATGCTGGAATACTCCATGTGCTAGGAGGCAGACCCATGAAAGTGGATGAACATCTGTCTCCTAATTAGCTGCCTAACTTGCCATTGGCTATAAAGATGTTTAGAAGAGTAAAATGCTCAAATGATTTCTCCCAAGACATTTGTAGGGCTGAAATATTTAAAAAACTAAAAACACTCTTAGAAAAGTGTTTGAATCCAGCAATACTAAACTACCTAAAAACCCTGTTCAAGTGTTCTAATGTTGTTACCTATGAAAACAGATTTGTATAATCAATTACTTCATTACTGAAGCAGTTGATTAAAATATATCTACATTTACAAATAGTTAAAAAGCTAGATTTAACAATATAATCTGTAGATAACACACTCCAGCTACTGAAGTCATAATGGTTACAATTCCCAGCAAACAAGCTTTTTCAGTTAATAAATTAAGGATTCTCAGTTTGTTGACTTCACTCTATCAACTGCCCTATTACAGATAAAGTATTATTCACATAAAAAAACTGCCTCATCATATTTTCAAGAGAGGGGAGGCAGTTAAGAGAATCAAGTATACAGCAACAAGTTTTTTGCAGTGACTGAATACAATCAGCTGGAGGAGACAGCTGCATCTGATGGTGCAGACAGTACTAGGAAAAATAATGCAGGCTAAAGATGCCTAAAGGTCTGCACCTTTTAGACTTATTTTTTAAATGTGACTTTAGGTTTGTCCCCAACAGCTAAAAAAGATTGAGGGGCATTAAATTGTACAGACTGCTCATTCCCATTAACAAACATACAACATTCTACTACTCTCCTGTAGCAGCTTTGTTTAAAACTGAGCATTTTGGCCTGCAAAATATAAAGCTATGTTCTAGGTAAAATAAAAACTGCACAACTTACATTCCATTACTAAAGACCCTAAAGTGCTGTCATAAATATGTTGGCATAAGCAATCAAATGCTGCATAAAGCTGTCTCAACCAGAGTTTACTTGAAATGCTTTTGTGTGCACAGGGGACACAAATATTTTCTTGCATGTTTCGTTTAAAACAAACCTTCAGAGAAGAGCTGAAAGTATGAACAAATGCACTTATTATCAAAAAGAAATTTACTTCCCTACACATTTGCTACAATACAGGGAACAAGCACGATACTTCCATGAGACACAGGCAATTCAAAGAAACTAACAAATGTCCTGTGGCCACACAGGTGCAACATCTGCAAAGGACAGGTGAAACAAGTGACAGTACTTGGTTTACTAGAGGGTGAGCAGAAGCACACAGAAAAGTGATGACATTCCTGATTCATCTTCTCTGTTTTCAAAAATTTACTTAGCCTTTTAATTACTGACATCTGGATGAAATTTGATTGGTAGAAACCTTAGAACTAAAAACACTTAAAGCAATGTTTCCATCTAAAGCTCTCTATATATTAATGATCAGTGTAGTATTCAAACACCTTATTTCCATGCTTTCTCATCCAGCTGTTTCATCTTTCAAGTGCCATTTCCACATACAGAAGAGGTCCACATTTTAATTTACTTCTTTAGAATAAGCTGGCTGCCTCTTGAGGACTCTCACTTGAAGGACATTCACACAAAGTATGTCCTCTCTCTGACTTGACTAATCCACTCTACCCTTCTTCCTCTTTTATTTCTCTGCTGGTTTTGGCTAAGCTAGAGCTAATTTTCTTCATAGTAGCTGGTTTGGGATTTGTGCTGGAAACTGGGCTGAAAACACAGGGATTTTTTACTCACTGCTGAGTAGCACTTGCACAGAGTCAAGGCCTCTCACCCCATCTCACCAGTGATCTGGCTGGGGATGCACAAAGAGTTGGGGGGGAACACAACTAGGGACAGCTGACCCGAACTGATCACAGGGATATCCCATACTGTATGGTGCCAGGCTCACCATATAAAGCTGGGAGAAGAAGGAGGAATAGGGGAGATTTGGAGTGATGGCATTTCATTTCCCAAGTCACAGTTACATATGAGGGAGCCTGGCTTTCCTGGAGATGTCTGAGCACCTGCCTGCCATGGGTAGTGGCAAACGAATTCCTTGTTTTGTTTTGCCTGTGTGAGTGGCTTCTCCTTTACCTGTTGGAACTGTCATTATCTCACCCTGAGAGTTCTCACTTTTACTCTTCCAGTTCTCTCCCTCATTCTACCCCAGGGAAATGAGCAAGTAGCTCTGTAGGTCTCATGACTGTCAATCAGTTTAGATTTCAACTGGAGTAGTAAAACCAAGAGGAAAAAGAAGACAAACATACTACATAAACAGGATGGAAGTAATTTCCATATGAAATGCTACAAAAATGTAAAACAGTTTTGTTGACTTTTCAGTACCAATTTAACAATACAGAAGCATAAATTTTCAGAGAAAAACCTGAATGTGCACTTAGACAAATCCATGGTTAAGCCAGTCAAAGAGAAAGCTTCAAGTCCCTAATCTGTAGAACTGAAATCAGTTACTTATTCCAGACCCAGAGCATTCAGCTCAACAATAATGGGAATTGCTACATGTCTTGGAAAAAAAAAAAAAAAGCCATTAACAAAGAGTGATAAACTCCCAACAAAATGTCTATACTGGCATTTTCCCCCTGAAATTCCCATCAGCTTTAAAAAATAAAAATCAAAAGACAGAAGTAAGCCAGGAGTTACTACACTGGAACAAAGTACTGCATTTACAAACAGACAGCAAGAAAATCATGTACAAAGGAATATGATAAAGCACAAAATCTGCTACCACAGGGTATTAAAATCAGTTAATAAGTAGAAGAGGTATGCTGAAAAGATGTATGGGCACAAGGACAAATACACTAAAGCAAGAGTAAGCACCATCAAACTCCTTGTTCAGGCCTCCACCGAAAGCACAAGTTCTTGCGCAAAGTTTATTTACTGCCAAGGAAGTTAAATGCTTTGTTGTTTGTTTTTTTTTTTCCCACTTTCAAAGTTTTTCTTTTTAAACTACTCAAAGTGCTTTCATAATTTTACTCAATTGTAAACAAATACTGGTCACTTCACCTTCCACTAAAACAGTCACACTTGACATTTAAGTACAGCAACTAATTAATATCAATAGCTCAACAGCTAAAAATACAAAGTCATAACCTCTATAAATTAAAAGCTACATAACTAACCATCTACAATGATTTTTTTTTTTCCTTCTGGAATAAGTGTTTTGAATGAAGCAGACAAAAATTCAAGTCTCAGGATCGGGAACCTTGAAATATCAAGGAATTCCGTGGTAATAAAAACCTAAGTGTAATTATTTCCAAGGGATTCTACCTTTACCCCTACAGATACTACTGAGAGCAAAACACAAAACTTCTCTTGTCCATAGCTTGGAAGAGGCTACAGCATGCAGGACTGAACAGAATAGGGATGCTGCACACTTCTGTATGCACAGCTACAACAGTGCAGAGGTTAATCAAAATCAAAAATATTCCCTAGAAAGTACAGAAAGAAGGAATTAAATAAAGCAAGTAGCCTTTTAATGTAAAACTGGTATTGTCCTATACCCTTCCCTTAACCTCTACATTCACATGCACAGACATAGGCTTACCATGGATTTGACAGGCTTGGTAGAATCTCTGTGGAAAAAGGTCATTTAGGAAGCACAACATTTGAGGACAGCACAATAAAGTAGAAGGGAGGATGTACAAGGCTGTGCACACAAAGGCAGTGCGTAATTCCAGGAGAAACTATCAGAAAACCCAACATGCAAGAGAAAAAAAAATCTGTTCTGGTCTCTTACCTTGCTGTCAAAAAGATCAGTCCATTTTGTTGTTTCCCAGAATGTCTCTGTCAAAGCTTCTGAGCAGCTCTCATGATCCTCATCTTTGCCTTCTGTATCACTGGAAGTAGCCCCTTCTTGGGCCTGCAGATGAAGCAGCTGGTCAGCCAGCGCACTTCCTTTTCGACAAAGTGCATCCACTAAAGTACTCTTCTGTTTTTCCATTTCACTAGAAAAACAGCATGAAAAAATATTTAGAACTTTTGCAGATACCTCATTAAGAACAGAATCAGTGCTGATTGAGTTTACAGTAGTTAGTATAGGCAAAATGAATAATAAGCACAAAGATAACTTTTAAAGCAAAGCTAGTTAACTTAAAATAATTGTAAAAAATTACCTTAAGACACTATGCAATAAAGAAACTCAGTCATTTTTTTAAGTCTGAAATGCCTTTGATGTCTTAAGGCAAGGGCAACTCGGACTTCTAAAAGTAAGCTAGCATTTAGATATACAGCTTTATAGTTCCTGGCATTATAAACAGAGAGAGTTGAATCCACCACTAACATAAGCAGATACAATTCTGCTGACTTCAAAGGAACTGCATCCATTTAAAGAACCACTGAATCTGGTGTTCAATTTCAGATGACCTAATGGGTCAACTTAGGAAGAAATGTTTAGAATGAAGTTTATTATGTCATGGCTTTGCTTTTACAACAGTAATTCTAAAATTACACACAAATCTGAATTCAGGGTAGCCAAAACAGACAGAATAGCTTTACAACTGAAATATGCTATTTTATAGATAATCAACAAATGTGCCTCTCCCATGTCAAGAGCCTAATCTTCAAATCTGCTGCTCTGTTCATGACTAAAACAGCACCATACTACCTCCAGCAAAATCCACCACTTATTCTCCAAACTAGGATGTCACCTTCAAAACACTGTCTCCCTAGGGATATATATACACACTGGTAATTCAGAGGAACAATCTAAAACTAAAGAAAAACAATGAGTCTCAAAAATACCCTGAAGCACAAGTATGGTCATCATGCTTAACACAAATGAAATCTCTTTAAAGCAGTTGGTTCTTTGGTTGATGTCAATTTTGTCTTCAAATACAGATCTGAGTGGTTGCAAAATATAAAGAAAAAGCATGTAGCATTCAAAACAAACACCTCTACTAATATTCTGCTGGTCCCTCTGATCTTAGATTGAGCATGATACAAAAATATAATAATCTATTTTTCTGATACATTTAAATCCTAAAAGCACTCTCATTTATTTTATTGAATAAATGAAAAATTGCAGGTTTCAGTGTTCCTGCATTCTGGACATATAATAAGAAAACACAGTAATTGTATATTCAAATTTGAAATTATCTGTGTCCCAAAAAATACCACAAGTTATCAAAGTTATAGTAATTGAATTTCTTATATGCAGAGACAAAGTACATAGATTACAAAAATAGGATGCAAGAAAAGTATTTACTGGTTAGGTACTTTTTTATAGTAGTTGCATCAGGCCTGGGATCAGTCTTCATGGCAAAATATACCGCTAATGCTGTCTGATCAATATGAGAGATTACAGTATTTGCAGCGGCAACAATTTCATCTAGTCTTTTCATTCGTTCCTAAAAGAAGAATAAAAAAAGATGTTCAGCTCTGAAATCACACTGCTTCACTGGACAACATACTACATTAGGATAACTGCAAAGTTATGCAGAAATAACACTAGATAATTAAACCTGTCATGTTCTCCCCTTTCTCCAAATTTTAAAGAAATCTGGAAAGTTTGCAAGATTTCCTACATACATAGTCCACTTCACTGAAAACAAACTGTGAAAAATATAAAGTTGGCATATAGAAAATATAGAGTTTATAGAAACAAATCACCTTTCAGTACAAATCAATACTCTTAAATAATGGTAGTAGTTATTAAATTCAGAAATGAATACAAAATCAGAACCAAATGAAAAGAAAAATATTCAAGCTAGTGGCGTATACACTAAGGCCTCCATCTTCAAGATAAAAGACTCCAATGCACACTTTTCTGTTCACAGTTCTCATTTTTGAGGACAGATTCTGGATTTAGCTGTGTCATTTCAGGGAATTACTATCCTCAGTTGTCTAAACAATTCTGTTAGAAGAAATTACCAATCCAATAGAAGAACAGATTGGGATGTGTGCTTTTCTCAATAACCACTGTTCAGAATAATATTGTTGTAGACTAAACCAGTAAGGAAACTTACAATTTGTTTAACCGAATGAGGAGTAACTGATAAGCCAACAGTATAGTTAAGAATACTTTCATTCTGCTGTGGGATTAAGTAAACCACCACCAGTAAAGGGAGGCAGTTGTCACTGACTAGGAATTTCTGCTTTATAGTACTGAGTACAGTCCCTTCAACTCCAATATATATGAAGAAAGACTCAGTTTTCAGGCTACATGGATGTATTGAGACATCAAGTTTAAGGAGTGTTAAATAACCTTTTCAGAATCCAGCTGATGAAGTCTTGCAACATATAAAGGAAGATGATTAGGAAATGCTTCTTTCAACTCATTGTACATGTCAGCGGTATCCAGCCTGGAAGAGAGGAGGATACATCACGAAAGTACAAATTTTAAATATTTTTTTTTTTAACTTTAAGCTGCTTAAAGCTTGTGTAGCAATGACAGCAGACATACTTAGTCATCCACTGTATTTTTAGATCTCTTAAAGCTTCAGCAAATTCTTCTTTTACATCTTTTTCTTTTTCCTGTTCTTTTTCTTTCTCTTTGCTGCCATTTTTACTCTTTGATGGTGACGGTATCAGATGATAGTGAACAGTAAGGACATCCTGGAGGTGGGAAAAGAGACAGATATTGAAAGGGATACAGCACACTTTTTTCTGATGCAATATAAAAGCTAAATCATAGCCAGAAACTACTCTGAGCTACACATACAATGAGTAAGGATTCTGAGAGCAAAGGTATTAGACATTAGGTATTCAGGAACTGCTCTAAGTTTTCATTCTAAGCAATGCAAGTATGTAAATATTAATACAGCACACTAGGTTAAGAAAAGAAAGCCTAAAATTAATCAAGTTTGACATTTTTATATTCATAAAATTTTAAAAAGTATGAGTTAGGGAATAAGATACATGGAAGGTTTTTTTTTTTTTTTTGTTTATAAAAAAAGCAAGTAACTTGGATAAAGGCAAAGGCAAGAAGACAGAGATACTATCCTACAAATCTGGAAATAAGCAAATTAATAAAGATGCATGAATTCTAAAAAACATCACAGTAGGATAAACATGAAACATGTCACAGGATATACAAATTTATTCCACTCAAGATACTATTTCTTCCATGTGCCTACTGAATTAGCTGATGTATCCACAGTCAACTGTTTTCCAATTTGCTGCTACAGACTTTCCAGTTTTACCTGTATCTATGCTCAAATTAAGCATCACAACAGCAAGTTTTTATTTAAACCCTACATACTGTTATACAAATATCACTATAGTTTGCATTCCTGCTATGCTAATCAAAAATTACCAAAAGAAAATCACCTACAGCTAACCTATCTTTGACCATGCTCTGAAGTCCATTTCCCAAGGCAACTTATATACAAGTTTGCAAATAAGCTAGCATTAGATTTCAGTCACCCATTCTAAAACATTACAACTGCTGAGGGAGCCTGCTTTGTTCTTTTTGGGTTTTACATTGCAATCTTTAAAAAAGCTTTTCCCTAAACAGTGAGGGCACATGTCCCGTTACATTATATATAAGATGTTTCAGAGAAGATCATTAAAGTTTAAATCCTCTAGATACCATTACTCTGTTGCAACATTGTGCAAAATACTGAGTTGCATGCTCAATCACTGTGGCAATTTAATTATTCTTACCAATTGTTCCCAAATACATTTGTGGGAATGCTTCCTGTAAGACAGGTCAGTATTGTGGAATAAAATGAAGCCTTGCGCACCAGATGAAGTTATTTAAAGTTAATTAAATAGCAGGTAAAAGGGTGACTATTAGAAACTGCCATGCCTAATCTTGCAATAATGAACTTGGACACTACACTTCTGAAACATTCAAGGACACTGACACAGAAAAATTTTATTTGAACTGTTAGTTCAAACAGACCACCAACTTCCTATGGGTTTCTGAATACAGTACTGGTAAAAGTGACATCAATATTTCCTTAAAACAACTTTTCCAGCTACTTAATATGTAATCATAGAACAACAACATTGACACTTAAATACTGGTGGTTTTTTTTAAACTACTTTAGATAACTAATCTACATTAAAAGAATTCCTTCACAGGAATCATATAAAGAGAAAAATAAGAATATAAAGAATAATTCCTTCACAGGAACTATCCTGCACAGATGCATTTCAAGTATGAAGCACATGACCAGTCAGTATAGCTAAAGAAGACTCAGCAAGACCTAGGCCAGAGCACAACAAAAGAAGTCATGGAAAGAAGCACATGCAGAAAGGTACAGAGGTCAGAAACATGGTAAGAACTCACTAAGGTAAGGAGAACAGTAGAAACCAACAATGTAGCAATGTAGTCCATTAAAACAAATTAAACATTTTAAGATACCTAACAAGTTAGTTAAGCACTAAAATCTGAGTAAGTTTACCGTGTTTTCTAAAAGATGTCCTCTATTGAGACTAATATTTTCTTAACAAGGAAAACCTGCCATTCTAAGATATATTCTCCCAATAGTTCAGGAATTCCCTCTTGAAAGTTCTTTTTGATCTTACTTGGCAACTATTTTTGGAGTCACGTATCTAAATAACCTCTGCATTCTCAAGCCCTCTCTGTATGAGAAGGCTCTACTGTACTACTCTGGTTTAAGTTTCAAACCAAGCATAACTAGATTAACAAAAACCCACGTATATCGAAAAACACTTTCACTTAGACTAATTCTATGTAGCTAAACCATCAACAGTAAAATGTCATCTCCCCATTCTCTCAGCAAGATACGTTTGGTCATGAGATTGTGCGAGCATTACAAGCTATGATCACTGAAAGGAAATCAATGAGCTTCAGACATAGGCACCCTCCTGTCAAAAGAGCTTACGGAATAAGAGGCACACAGACTTCAAACTCATTTCATGAGATAAAGTTTAGGTGCTTATCATATTTAAATAAACTATAACAAGACTGTAAGATGGACTGAAAGCTTCCATCTCTATCTGCAAACACAAGGATCATTTATAAAACCTGGCAACCCTCCAGATACCAGAAGATCTCAGAATGGCACTGTCATTGCCATCAAAGAAACTCATCATTAGAAACTAAGGAGAAGAAAGGCAGCTCTTGACAATTCAGCACTTCAACTTTTCTTATTCAAACTTTCCTCTGAACAGAATTCCTAGAATAGTGTACTGGATTTGATTTTATATATACCTATAAAAAGATACAGAACTGTAGACAGAGAAAGACAGCAAGTGAGCATATTATCCATTGAAAAAATACTTTAAAGAATCTTTAAAATTAATGTAAAAGATGCTTTTTGTTTATTCTCTAAAAATTTGAGCAGTATTAAAAACTTTGGAAGTAGATGAGATATGCACCTTGGTCAGTGTCCTCTGTGTAGTTTGATAAGCTTGAATTTACCTTTAACTAGAACTACAACCTGCAGATGTAAACAAGAACAATGTGCTCAGAACAGTCACCTCTCAGAAGAGCTTAATGAACTGATAGTTTTGCCTAAAGATTTCAATTTTTAAATAATTTTGTCTGGTGGTTCAATATGGTACTTTATGGTAGTTTATGTGGAAAACACACGAATGAACTATTGTTTTCTGTACTTCAAAGCATTTAGAACAAAACTAACTACAGGCAAAAAGCTCCTTCAAGGAACACATCCCAGGTCTCATTTTCCATTTAATATGCATCTGCATATTAATGCAAATCTGTATACACACAGTTGAATGCACATATGGAATCTGAATCTGCTTTAAGATGCATACAATTTTGCAGTGTTGCTTATTTTTATGATAATACTCTAATTTAATGGAAAAATAAGGTTCTTGAAGTCACCAGCCAAGCTGGTGACTGTGTCAAACTTTTGTTAGACACATACTTCATCCTATTTTTGAGTGCCTCACGATTAAACAGAGGTAGTGTCTTAATGCTCAAAGGAAGTCACCCTTCTATGTTTGACTTCACAATGGTGTTTATTAGTCTCCCACTGGTACATATGAATATCTGCATAATGTGTTTCTTGCTTTAAATCAGAGGAAAGAATGGCAGAATAGGGAGAAAGATGTAGAAATGCTCTATCCCTTGGTTAGTTGTTGCACACTGCTGTTCAAAAGCTGCATTATGTAAAACAACAAAAAAATTATTCTTACAGACCAGAAAAAGTCAATGATTTGTTATTCATTCTTTCTCACTATGTTCTGGACTAAACTTAGAGACAAGGGGAAAAAGTAATCAGATATATACAGTAATCAATAACTGCTTTACAAATCAGAAACTGTAAAAACAAAGACACCTGCTTACTGTATGGAGAAAACACCTTGACATTTTTGTCCAGTTCTAAAAGAATTAACTATCTTTAGAAAACTAGGCTGTTATTTCTTGACATAACCACAAACTGCTTTTATGCAAACAGAGAAGCTGTTGAAGCATAGGCTGGATGAGCAGTCAGGGAGACTGAAACGTGCTGAATGGCTGGGCCCAGAGAGTGGTGATCAGTGGCCCACAGTTGGATGGCCAGTAACTATTTGTGCACCCCAGGGATCTGGATTGAATCCTGTTCAACATCTTCATTAATGAGCTGGATGATGGAGCAGAGGGCACCCCCAGCACATCTTCTGATGACACCAAACTGGGAGGAGTGGCTGATAAACCAGAGGATCATGCTGCCATCCAGAGGGACTTTGACAGGCTGCAGAAATGGGCTTGCAGGAACCTCATGAAGTTCAATGAGAAGAACTGGAATAGATTAAATCCAGGCACAGAACATGCTGGGGGACAGCCAGCTGGAAAGCAGCTTGTCAGGAAAAGAACTGGGGGTCCTGATGGACACCAGGTTGAACATGAGCCAGCAGTGCCTTCATGGTAAAGAGGGCTAATGGTATCCCGGGCTGCATTACATTTACTATCAGCAAGTTGAGGGTTGTGATCCTTCTCCTTTGCTCTGCAACAGTGAGGCCTTACCTGGGGTACTATGCCAGTCCTGGGCTCCCCAGTAAAAGAGACATGTGGATCTACTGGAGCAAGCCCAGTGAAAGTCCATGAAGATGCAAAAAAGCTGAGAAAGCTCTGACTGTTCAGCCTAAAGAAAGCATCTGTGGGGTGTGGAGCATTTGGGGATTGAATTCCTCTATCTGTGCAAATACCTACAGGGAAGGAGTAAAGAGAAATCCAGACTGTCCTCAGTGGTGCATAGTGACAAGACCAGAGGCAATGGCCACGAACAGAAACACAGGAGGTTGCCTCTGGACATCAGGAAACACTTTCATAGTGGGGGTGACTGTAGACTGGGCATAGGTTGCCCAGAGATGTTGTGTAGTCTCCACCCTTCAAGATACTCAAAAGCTGTCTGGGCGTGGTCTTGGGAAACCAGCTTTAGGATCCCTGCTCAAGTAGGAGGGTTAGACTAGATGACCTCCAAAGTCACTTTGAGCCTCATTTATTCTGTAATTCTGTGAAAACAGAGGTACTTTCAAACAACCAGAAATATCTGCTCTGGACCTCTCATAGTGTCATGCTCACAGGTGCAAGCTAACAAGTTCCATCCCTCCTCAACTTAAAAAAAATGGCAAAAGCCAGAAACCCTAAAACAACCAACAAAATCCTTCCACAGACTTGGCATCGGTACTAAAACAAAAAAAACCCCACATATAAAATAAAAATGGCATGTGTAAATTGACATCCTAATCTTACAAGAGGGCCTGGACTTGTCTGTGAAAAATATGGAAAGCCTACATATACTTTTTTGACTGTGTCACAAAAAACCCCCAAAACAACCATAAACAAGTTTTCTGTGCTGGAAAACATCTTATCCACATGTAAACTTATGACAGGGCAGGGTAAGTACTGAAACTTGTAAACTAGGAAGGCCTTGGAGTTGTATTCTCAGAAAAATGCATTAATTAATGGAGCTCTTACAGAACAATGCTGTGAAATGCATTGTGTTTTATTTATTTGCTGCTAGTACACTGATGAGTAATAGACAGAAGTAACAAGAACAGTGGTTTTTATTTCAATTTCAGGTGGGTATAGTGCTCAGTATATCTGAACGCAAATCTCTGTTCTAAATAAAAAAAAGGAAAAAAACCCCACAACATGCAACCTCTAATCTGTTTAATTGGTTTTGTTATGCAAATTAAATTAGCAGTAGAGTTTAACTCCCTTTTTAGAGGTTCACTTTGTGAAGATTTTATACCCTATTCATCAGGAAGCCAATCATTCACATGAGATTTTAAATCATCTTACTAGAAGTGATCTGAATGACTTTCAGATATGAAAATAAAATTCAACAATGTGCACTAAAATCCTTCCTGTAAAGCCTGATCACATTCTCACACAGTTATTACACCAAGACCAGAGTAAGTTAGCAGGTTCAGTTATAAGTTCACTTAACAAAATAGCAGAATGTGGCAACAGATTGAATTATCCATGGTTCTCAGGTCTTATTTCTAAAAAGAAAAAACCCAGTAACTTTATAAAGGTAGACTATCAAAGTATTTTTTGCATTTTTTTAATAAACTGTTTCACATTCTGACGTCTGGCAGATGCTGCTGTATTGAAAGTCACTCACCCCTTATCTAAAATATCTTATGTGTACTCCAAAATTCATTCTGTAAATTTTACTACCTGCTACATGACTGCATAAACTCTAGCCTGTAACAAAATACATTCAATTTTAGTAGAAACATGAATTGAGAGACCTTTCCACCAAGCCCATCTCACCTAAGGAAAAAACTGCTTCCTACAGTATGTTTTGTATGACTGTAATGAAGCCAACTCTCAATTCAATAGACTGGGTATAGAGTTAGATATTCATTTATTCAATTCTACATCAGAGGGCTATGTTCATATTCAATTCTCAATCTGCAGACAGAATAGGCAGAAACACTTGCCCAGAAAATCTTGACCACAAGCACTTCAGATTCCTGAATATTTAATAATAAGAAAAAATACAGACCACTAATTACCACATGCATTTTACACCACTTATTGCAAAAGTATACACATGCTCACGTGCCTCTCAGCTACAGCATTGTTCTGTCATTCTACCAGTAAACACAGTAAGGTGCTGAAGTAAACAACTCAAGTCTAAGTAGGTAGATGAAGGAGACAAATTAAAAACCAAGACTGGTAGACAAATTCTTTAAGTCATATGCAAAAAGACTTAGGAATATCTTTTTCAAAAACTAACATTCAGTACCTTTTTAAATTTTCCTTGTCGTTTTGCTGCAGACTGCCCCTGGGAGTTAGAATAACATACTGTAAGAAAACATGCACACACCACACAGGATGGAGACACCTTCTCTGTACAGTTATAGTTATACTTTCAACCTACAGATTGCCAACTTTTAGAAAGTCACATCTAAGTTCAAACATGCTCTTAAAGCATGCTCTTTCATGTTTTCAAAATTAATAAAACAATGCATCATTGTGTATACAGTCCATTCCTCCTGTAAGATAAGCAAGTGTTGTTAACCACTTAGCTTCAATTAATAAATTACAGAAATTGAGCCTCAGAATTTTAGTTTTTAGATTGTTGACTGTTTACTGGCACTGTTGTATTTCATAATAAATATACGGAAATTAGACACATTTTCCCTTACCTTGCATCCACCTGCTGACTTAGATACAAATTTGCTGCCTAGTCCTCCTTTTTTGTCTCCTGGTACATACTGACAACACTAAAGGCAGCAGAAAGTATCTGATGCTATTTGATACCATCCTTTTTCTAGCGGCCATAACAGTAAAGTCTTAGACTATGACATGAGACACGCCTCAGCTAGGGCTTCTCTTTGTGTAAGCTTTCTCCATCACAACTTGACAGGCACTGTCTATCTTCTGCTTCCTATCACAGAAACTACTGTACATATCCACTTAGTGTGGTTTTAAAATAAAATAGGCAAGAATCACAACCAATAGTTCAAGGAAGTGCAAAATTCTAGTTAGGGAAACTATACTACACTAGTGGAATGGATTTACCATGGATTTCATAAAAGCACACTTATAACTTCACAGGAATCACAAAGAAATAATTAACCTAGATATTTTAGAGTTTCTAGTTACTGGGTTTTTCCTCACTGATATGCAGATTCTCCTGACAGACATTATCTCACCTGCTGTTACGTGCAATCTGCCCCAAAAATACTAGGTACAACCAAACCAGACTGAATGAACTAAACTTTTATGCTAGACAAGATCTAAAGGTATATGCCCACCTACTCACAGAAACCTATTTTGTATGAAAACATACTCTAATTTTATATATGCTGTTCAGCCATATCTAGTGATATATGGACATAGATGAACTACCTTTTAAATACTAACAATCACCAGGACGGACTAAAATTTAATCCCAGGTATGACATCTGTTTAAAAATAGCTAGGGGAATCTTCTAAACACTGTAGCATCAGACATACAGAAAATAGTTGAGGTTACTACAGTCGCTGTTGTACTAGAAAGTCATACAAGTTAAAACCCATTTTTTCACAGGACGCTGCATTATGAGCAAGAAGACCCTACAGCTGTTTTTCTAGCATCACACACAAAGATCTTATCTCTTGCTGTTGAAGCATACAGTCATACTAGTGGTTGACAACATCAGTGTGTAGCAGGTAAGAATATCTACGTACTCGCGCCAGCAAAATTCCTACTACTTGGTAACAGTAACACATAGGTGTTTAGAAAGCATGTATTTTTGCTCAAAATTGTATGCATGCAAGGAAGAGTATAACTATTTATTACAGAACCAACATGCACAAAACACTACATATGCATGTATTTTTCATTCAAAAATTACAGTAACCTACAGAGTTACAAAAATCACTTTTAAAGGCTCCACACCAACAAAAAAGCAGTTGCTTCTAGAAATAAAAAGGTTTCAGAGTGAAAGAACTAAAAGAATTTAAATTTGAAATTAGAAGATGAAAATAAAATTAGAGCTACTTAGAAATTATGTTGACTTTATAATGAAACAACTGCTTCTAAAATGTATTATATATTACCAAACCTAATGTTCTTTAAAGTAATAAACCCATACAATACAGTACTTCCTGGCATGCCATTCACTTGCTACAAAAGTTTCAGAAAGAGAAACCGTCATCCATCTCATATACTCACAGCTTTCTTTCCAAGTTCTGTTTTAGACAGTGTAAGACTCCCTGCAAGATAACACCCTGGTCCTGCTCCTTTAGGTATTCTGTTCAAAGAAAGTAAGTTCAGTGTTAAAACCTGGCTAATTAAGGTTCCATGGAAACTACAATAAAGAATCCAAACAGTGAAAAAGCAGCACAAGAGGAATTACCAAGCCTGAACAGGTAGACACTGTCTAAGTATCATTTTAGTTAGGTGCAGAGGCAGCTGGTTAGATGAAGATGGGAAATACAGGACTTGAGTCACTTACTTGTCATCAGGCAGAGATGTAACAAAGAATGGCTGACTGTGTTTTGGTGGTAATGTCAAACTGTTGGATTTCTTCTTCCCTAAGAGAGCAAGGCTATGGTTTTCATAAATATCTAAGCTCAAGGTACTAGACAACCTGTGAGAAACAATAAATGGAAGGTCTTTGATGCGATCCAGCTCGCTGTTCTGCTCATGACGAATTTGTAACCGAATAGTGTAATCTCCTTTTTCCAGTTTCACAGAATACTGAAAGAAAGAAGTTCTCATAAATGTCTAGATGAAATATTTCACCATTCACAAAAAAAACCACAAACCCCAGAAATAAAACTGTCATCTTCTTGATCCATATAGCTCTAGCCCTTTAAAATATATTAAGATTGCTTGGTTTTGGAAACTCCTGAAAACATGACAGCAGCCAAAATATATTTAGTACTGACTGAAAAAAAATTAGTTTTCATGCCACAAAACAGGCACAAATCAGAATTCCTGTTAAGTTTTCAGTTCAAAACCTCTGCAGGTTTGCCTTGATACACTTTCAGTTTACTATGTTTGGGTGCTCTGTGGTTGAGATGAGTGTCTCAAACACTACCAATTTTCACACTGAGGGAGGCAGCATTCCTGTGAGATCTATGGCTGCAGTTTCAAGAGCTGACAGACTCTTTGCCCTGAGCTTGTTACTCAGTTAAAAATAGGCAGATAAATAATCTCCATTTATTAAAAAAAAACCTAACAACAACAAAAAAAACCCTAAGAAAAAAACCACAAACAAAACCAACAAAGAAAACAAACAACCCCCCCCCCCAAAAAACCCCAACCAACCAACCAAAAAAAAAAAGCCAACTAAGAATCCTCTCCCTCCTCACCCCAAATCACCCAAGAAAAAACCTCCAGACTATCAAATTCTTAAGTTTTGAAAACATTCTTTCATTTTTATCAATCTAAAAGGGCAACCATGTGGATGTTTGGAGCAGCAGCATGCTAAGTTTCCTTTCTGCTGCTGCTGCAATAATTAGCGGCAAATAAAAGGCAGCCACAAAAAAAAAAAAAAAGAACAGTAATTCAGAACTACCTTGCTCCCAGAATATCCCTCTCCTAGGTTAGGAAATCATGCTTCCTGTTGCTATTTCTTTCTGGATTAAATAATTTTGAGTTGCTTTAGAATTGTCCCATGATGCACAACACCACAGAGTTACAGCATGGTTGGTCCACCAGGTGAAAGTAACAAAGTACTTTTTCTAGAGTTCTATATTTTATAGCATCTTAAAAATGCAAGTTCAGGAAAAGAAGTTTAAATAACAATTTCTGAAAGTAATTTATAAACTTTAAAGCATGTCATTTGAAACTATCTTTTGTACACTTCTGGGATGATCAATCTATCAAAATAAACATTACATTGATGAAGTTCAACTGAGATTTTAGATCAGTAAAAAAAAGTTTCAAAACTATAAAACAATGGAAAATGTTTGTCTTTTTTTCCTTCCTTTTTTTTCCTTTTTTTTTTTTTAATTCCTCCCTACTTTCCCCATGATCCAGACACACAAACTGTTAAAGAAGTAAGAGATTCCCACAGAGGTTACAGTATTTACAAGCGTTGTGCAAAACTCTCCATTTGGAAAATGGAAATAGGAAGTAAACTATGCTGAAGCATTAAAAAAGCTACTTGGAGAAATCAGCAGCACAGAAGACGACAGCCTTCACAGACACAGAAATCTCTGACTTAACAGCAGACAAGTCAAACTATAGAATAAGAATGGATTCTTTCCACCTTGTGTAGAAAAGTTTAAAGCATTGTTTTTGTAAAAAACCCAAACAAAGACATATACAGACAAGACTGTGAATTCACTTCTTGAGAAGTGTCAGTCAAAATCATAACAGCTTTTCCTCTTTCTCCTTCTTTAAAAGAGAAAAAAAAAAATCGTGTTCTATCTAATGGACAAATAAACCTATAAATTTTTTAAAGACAAATACATCACCATTGAATCTGTCTTCTTGTGAACACATAAGAACATTATACCTATGCATCAAGAAATGTTAAGAGCTAACACAGCAGGGCTAGGTGGTGAAAAAGAATGAAATTTTTCTGCAGAAAATAGAAGGTAAAATATATACATTACACTGTACCTGGTGTGGATAGGCATCTCCTGAACCCATTTGTCTTTTGTTCTGGTCAAAAATAATCCACAGTTGACTATCAAACTCAGATTCATACAACAATTCACAAAGAAGTGGACAGCTTGGAGTTACTTCTCCACTCTTAGGCTATTAAAAGAAAGGTCATGGCATTTAATCTTGTACAGAATAAAACAAGTACAATCCTTACACACGTATTCAAAAAGATAACTGAACTCTAGCCCATTTCAAGCAACAGCATCTCTTTAAGTGAACCAAATCAGAATTTTGATGTGGAGTCTAGAGTGTGAATCTAGACCCCCTTTCTGACAGAGAGCTAGTTAAAATTAAGATCTGGTTTTAGAAAACATGCTCTACTTATTAAAGACTTTTAAAAAAAGAGTTACCTTACCTGATGGAAGTTATATGTCAAAATCATCTCATACAGTTGACGGTTAGTTGGTAAAATATCTCTGGAACCCAAAGGTTTTATTTTTGCACTCACTGGTCTGCAGTTAAACAACAAAAAACAACAAAAGGTACTCTAAAGAAACATGTATTCTCTACCAAATTTGTCTTAAGTAGAAGCCCATTCTGAAGTACAACTGAATTCAGCACATGCAATAACATCTCTTAAATATTGTAACTATACAGGTAGCATAAATTCCTCAGTTAAAATTAATGTCAGTTCAAAATCAAGGTTTAATGACATTACAGACACAGTCAAAAAAAATCAGCACTTGTATTCGTAACTGAAAGACTAATGGTACAGCAATTAGAAGACAGAACAAATAGTTGATAATTCCTTGTTACAGAAGATTGTATCTTAAAAGAATCTATAAGAGGCCTTGAGAAATCTGAGTCGCGATACAGAAGAACGTACACTACAGAGAACGTACGTTAATTCAGATGCAGTTGGGAAAAGCCATTGCTCAGGGCAGCACAAACACTTCAGACTTTAACCATCGAAGAATATAAACTAGGTAATAATGATATAGGAAAATTTGAGCCTCAGAAATTGAAAGTAGCAGAATCACGGTGGCCTGGCATCATTTAAGTTTACATTTCATTCATTGAATCTGACAAGCTTTAACTACATGATCAGAATTTTTCTCTAAGATTCTGCCAACTCCTTCATTGCCAAGAGCACAGACTAGTCTCCAATAAGATGTGTATGCCGGGTCAGACCATGTGTCCATTTAACCCAGGTTTCCTATCTGGCAGACACTAGATAGACTGCTGACAGAAGACTTAAGAACCAAGTAATACCACACATGATACGCCTCCCTAACATTCACCCTGCCTCCAAGCATTTGAAACAAGAGACAGAATGAAAAGCCATTCAGTATTTTTCTTCTCTGTGTTATGACTCATTAGTTCATTCAAGAGACTCTATTCAAGCCTTAATTTAAATACATAACTATTTCTCCATAGTTTACTTAACTGCAGTTCATTTACTGTTAGACAACTGCCTTAAATACCACAAGGAGTTAAGAGCATCTCCATTTTTTAAACCAAAAATGAAGCAAAGCTATATTAGGGGACTGTTTTATTTCCTCACTTAAGGAATGCCAAATTGAGTATTTCTGAATCTAACATTAGGTGACAAGTTTATTAAACAGTAAACCTCAGTTCTACTTACAAGTATCCAAAACCTCCAAACAGAGCCCCAATGTTTCCACTGACAGACCCAAATAAAGGAAAACTTTGGATTACTGAGCACTGTGAAATTGTCTGTCCCACATCTTAAAAGCACTGCTTAAACCACATGGCATTTCTTTATCCTTCTGAAGTGACCAACTATAATAATTGCTGCACTATTTAGGAATTTTCCAACAAAGGTTTTCTTCCAAATCAGCATTGTTGTCAAACTGGCAACAAGATAAACACAGCTTTCCACAAAAAATATTGCACAAGATCCTACAAAAACACTTCTAATCAAGCAAGAGAGAAGAGTCTTCCCATGTCAAAACTGGGCAGGATCTGAAGCAGCTGCTCAAAAAAACCCCATAAATAGAAGTCAACAAACAGTAGCACCAAATAACTCTACAATTTGTTTCCTTATATATTAAAGTGCCTTTTAGATATTAAAGTGCATTTTATCTCTAAGTGTCTCCTTCAGGAGCAATGGAATATTTTTGAATTTTTTTTTTCAATTAGCTTAAGGAAACTAATTTGCATGGAAAGAAGTCACCATAAAGAAACCAAAAAAGGGAATGCTGAAAAATTAATTGATGCTTCCTAAGCTACCTTGAATTTAACAAGAACACTGTAATCCTGAATTTCACTGTTGATGTGTCACTGTTTTAACCCTACACACAATTAGTTTTCCCACTCTCCCAAAACAGTCCCTCAGAAACTCTACCTGAGTGTTTGAACCCAGCTTTTCAGATTTATGCATGGAGCAATATCTTCATATTTCAACAGGGACTGAACATCAAATCGAACGATGCCTTCTGAAGCATGCTAAAAAAAAAAGAGCATATAAGAATTATGCTTCTGTGCACTTATAGTATCAGATGTGGACCATCTGCTACATCCCTGAAAAATATAACACAAGCTGTAATTATTTACACTTTAACAAGAATACTGCATGATTTTGAAAGTATCACAAGTGCACCTCTATTTTACAATAGCAGATACACTGGGACTTGCAAAACTTTAGCAAGTGGGGCTATAGTTTTATTTATATACTTGCATACTTATATTATTGTAAGTATATATACAATTTATAAATACTTTGCACAGAACTGAAAAGTCATACTTTGTGCAAGACTGGATTTTGTTTGTGCATTTGGGACGATTTACGTAACTCAATATATAAAAGTATTATTCATCTAGAATATTAAAGCAAGTATTTTATGGTGCTTCTTAGGATTATTTCTATGGAATAGCTTAACTCTGCAAAACAGAAACAATACTACATAGACAGACCTAGTGATAGACAAAATCACTTGAAACCTTTTTTTTAGCAGTATCCCCTGACAAAGACCATACATGAGCACTATTAAAATTTATTTTATGAAAGTCACTGGTGCTCGAAAAGGAAGAACAAAACTGTTCATATTCTCTCATTTTTAACTGTCCATTATCCCTTTGATGCAATCCTGCTGGGCTGGGGACAGCTGCTGTGCACATCACCAGCTCCTTCTTCTACTGTTCCCCTGGTTCAAGACCTGTGACCTTAGCACATTGCACCCACTCTTTTTTCTCCAGTTTATTCTGCTCTTACAGCCTGATTACATCCAAATTCATCCACAGGACAGCTATAATTTGCTCTGGCTCTCAGCTGAAAAAAAAAGAGAGAAGCCAGGATAAATTGGCATGGTGCTGCTTCATGTACTTATTTCCCTATTATCTCTCAAGGAGCTCTCTCCTGGGTGAGGCAGTGTCAAGCCAAGCCAGCTTGCATAGGACAGCAAAAACACAGGACCAAGAGAGAGTACTGTAAATACTGTAAATGACACCAACATTTTAAGCAACTTTTTCAATCCCTTAGTATCACAGAGCCTTAGGAATCATGACATTGACCCATCCACTGTGCCTTCAACAGCCCTAAAAGATAACCCTCAACCCAATCAGCTTGATGACTCTCAAGCCAATCTCAATAAAACACTGAATAGAAAATAAATTTTAATTAAATTTTATTCTGAATATAGCATTGAGAGTATTGCCTTTTTAGCAATATTTGTCTAGATATTCGAGTTCAAGAACTGTGGGCCCAGCAAAGTTTATTTACACAAACACTTGCTAGTGCAAGTGTATTTACAGTTTCAGCCTTTTAGTATATTTTTTCTATTTGTGTTGAGTTTAGGGGTTTTGTCTGTTTTTTTTTTTTCTTTCTTTTCCCACTGCTGATTAATAATGAAAAGGCAAAGAAAAAAAAAGCATAAATAATGCTAATGGCCATTTCTGTGGGATTGAACTATTTTGCAATTTTTAAGAGAGAATATGAATGTCTCATGTATAAAGATACTTTTTCTAAATACAGTGAAAAAGGAAGAAAGCTTTCTTTTCTGAGATACCACAGGATTTCAGAATAATTAAAAATAAACACTCTGCAAAACTTACCATGTTTAGCTGAGGAGCAGCACAAAGTACACCATGGAAAGAAATTGTGTAATTAATGCTGACATCACTAAGGCTTGCCCACCACCGAGCAACACAAAATTCAATTGTTTTTCCAGCCTGGGTAATAAAAGCACAAAGTTAGACTCCAGCTCTCATCTTCCTCTTCTATTGATCCCAACCTCCCTCATCCCAAGACAACAAAAACATCAGAGTACAGCTCAAAAAAACCTCTTTTGTCCAGTTTACTCCAATTGTATGGATTTGTACAGTACCAAATAAGACACAGTTGGTTCAGAAAACATCAGACAGCTTCAAAAAAGCCCAAGATGACTGATGAATGCATCAGAACAAAGGGTGTTGGGATTTACCCTACACAGAATGGTACAGCTTTTAAAGGTCACCTCTTCCTTTCTTATTCTTCAAACTAGGCAGACAGGTTAGGTCATAGATGAGTTTAACATGTGTGCCCCAGAAAACACATATCAGAAAAAGAGATCCCACTCCCTGCCTAAATAAGATGACAGGAAGCTTGAGAGCTTTGGGTTGGTTTTATTTTTTTTTTGTCTGGTTGGTGGGGTTTTTGTTTGTTTTTGGTTTTAATTAACATGACAAAATTCATAATGTGTCAGTGGGACCAACTTAGCTTATGGTCCCCTACCAGACATTTTCACACAGGATAATGGACTGAATAGCACAGACATTATAACTACTCTTAGGGTTTTAGAGCTACACAATCAAACTGAGCAAGGCAGGGGACAACCTTTAGAAGGAGGCTCTGTTATCCACACCTCTGAACTGTTAGCTCATTCCTAGCTTGTGTTCTGGACTCTCGAGCTAGCATTATCCAAGCTAAGCATGCTGTACCAGTTATCACCTGGTTTAGACATCAAGATGTCCCAAATTACCACATTAACTACTAAAAGTAAAATATGCTGAACTACAGCTATCCAAAAAGTCATAGTTCCTATTTGAAAGGGAAACAAATTGCTTTGTATAAACAAGTAGAAACGAATTGAAGATATTAACGTATTATATTACTAAATAGCTCAGAAACCTTAGAAAGCTATTAGACTGAAAGTCAGATGCATTAACTACTGTAACAAACACATGATTTCTTGGGTTTGGGGTTTTTCTTTGGAAAAAAAATCCAGAACAATGTTATAATGCACGGATACTTTATTTACCCCACATGACCCTAAGTAACTTACTAAGACAGGAAATGCTTCAGTCACTGATCCTTTTTCTGGTAAGGATGAAAATTTGTAGAACTCATGACTTCTATATGCCTTTTGTTTCACTAGCTGAACGGCATGAAGCACAAACTTGGCAGTCACATCAGCTGAACATGAACTCACTGTCACTTCTAGGTTATAGAAAAAGAAATTAGGTTTAGTTTCAAGACCTAAGAATTTTAGAAGGAAAGCAGATTCATCAGAGAAACAATACTTTTGCAAGCAATTTGTATTTTAAGAAGTTATGCATCTGCCCAAGTGTCTCCATATGTGAAAAATGTTTATATATCAGTTATTTTCAAAGACCCTTTCAGATCAAGGCAAACTAGTTAAGTTCAGAAGACAATTAAAGAGACATGTTTCACAAATGATGCAAATTGATCAGATACTACAGAATACAATCTGTTAAGGACAGACTACTGAATTCCAAATTAAGAGTCTTATCACTAATTTTTGTTTAAACGAAAGCTTTTTGAAAGGATTATTATTTAGTAATTTCACACAGGAAGATTGAGGGAAAACCCTTTTTTTTCCTTCTCGCAAAATTATAGGCTACTTGCCCTTATGAAAATTGCATTTTATTCAGTTCAACACTCTTCATTGCTGCATTCATATACCTTAACAACTCAACAAACCTCAAACAGTAATACTTTTCCATAAACACGGGGCATTCCTCCAGGTATGGGAAATCATTTCAGATTGTTATTTGCTGGTTTCTTTAAGACTGAGAATCATTATCCTACTATACCATAAACCATAGAATAATTCACAATCACTCCTTTAAAAGCTTAAAAATCAAATAAATATTTTATATATTCAGTATTGATTCAGGCAGAACTCAAAATGATTTAGGAACAACCTAGTCAAGTCTGACAGATGTGATTTTTTTATTTAGTTAAGGTGATTATTTTCCTCACCAGCCCATGTAGATCCCTGTGGAACATCAATGAAGTGCCTTCGGATCTGACCAGGTTTAAAATGAACATCTGTATATGTCAGGTCATAGCCTGATGATTCATCTACTCTGTATGTCAAAAGGAAAACAAACGCTAGTCAAACAAGATGTGAAGCCAATTTTAAAAGTATTTTTAAATGCAAAACCACTCTAAAAATGTCTACAATGAGGATATTTAGTCCTCAGCACCAATTACTTTAATCTATAATAGTTCAGAATCTGACAGCACAATGTATCCAAAAGCTTTAGAACATCAGCTCCACCACACTGGGTAAACATCCTCCCCATCTCCCTGAAGTTACAGCACTTAAACGTAATTATCAAAGAATCCTCGTTTTCAGTGGATCTGCTCTTCCTGGATGAGTGAATTGCCACTGAAGTGAGCTAAGGTATAAAGGAAGCAGTATCTCTGTGAACGAGTAACAGAACAGTTACTTCCCCTCCCCTCTCTGCCTCAGGGTGGATTGTTCACCGAACAGGTTTAATAAAATACTGTCCCTCCCTATCAACATCGTTGAAGTCACGTTTAAAACAGTGACGGGCACAATACTATTTGTAAATTCCCTGCATTAAAGTCACAACCCAAGCTTATCCCAATGTACAACGGCTAGATAATACCCTCTGCCTCGATGTACTCCAGTCCACAAGGTAGAAATGAAAAAACAATCTCCAGCTGACCAACAGGTATGAGCACACTGATAGATACTTTGTAAAACAAGCCAGAAGGCATCTGTATTCTGATGGAGCAGGAAGCTGCTGCCACTGTGGCTAAGCCCACCAGAACACACTGCCTTCTGGCTGTCAGGACCAAAATATGAAAATGTCACAGCTGCATAAGTCTGCTGTAAGAATCTTTTCAGGTGTCTACTCACTTGAGTTAGTACTAAATTCAAGAACTCCCAGAGTTCTGGGTTTACTGACCTTGTTGGTATAACAACAGTGATTGGAACTCTGAACAGAGGGCCTGCATTAGGCGTCGCTGTATCATATCCACACACCTAACAAAACACAATACAACTACTAAAAACCTTTGGTCAAAATTAAACTAGAGAAGACAACATTCAACTTAAACTACTTGCAGAATATTTTGAATCTCTGTAATAATCACTGAGAAAAAAAGACATGTGACCATTGTCACCCTAGAAATAATAAAACACCAACAATCCCTGAGGAAAAAAAGCCCATAGTTTTCACACTTTGACTCATTTCAGTCTTTCCCCAGAAGTTTTCAAACTTTCAAGCCACATTTGATAGTTACTATATTAAAAGCTCAACCTAGTTTCAACTCAGAGTTTGTCCCAGTCTTATTTTAGTTCAGATATTTTTACTGTTATATTAAAAAACATTTCTCTCCTTGTCTTCCAGGATTATGTTAGAAAAAATACAGTTTGATTTACTATGCTTTTCACAGCCAAGCTTTAAATACCATCTCTGAAAAATATGTTTAATCACAGAATTTCATAAGTTAAGGCTGAAAGGGGCCTTAAAGATCATCTAGTTCCAACTCCCCTGCCATGGGCAGGGACACCTTCAACTAGACCAGGTTGCTCAAAGCCCCATCCAACCTGGTCTTGAACACAGCAAAGGATGGAGCATCCATCTCTGGGCAGCCTGTTCCAGCACTTCACCACTCTCGTGGTGACGTTGCTAAAATGTTCTCAGTGGTAGTAGTCTCGAAGACTTGCAACTCTAAACATCTTAAGCAAGCACTTTAAAAGTGAAAGCTGGTATCATCTTTATTATGATCAACTAAAATGCAATGAAAACATTTCAATGGTAATATAAGGTTTGTTGGGTAACTTTTGCAGGAGTAAAAGAGGATGAATAGGAGAGTAAATGAGAAATTTAATGGCTTTGTTAATAAATTTGACAAAATTTGAATGCAGATGCTCAAAGTGAGCTACATCTTCTAGCGTACCCAGCCATTACCACACATTTTTCTCCTTCACCTCCTAAAATGGGATATAGTAGAGCTAAGTAAACAAGAAAATACGTTACATCACTGTACCCAATCAACTTCTCAACACAAAGCAAAATCTTGGGTCCATTTAAGACTGCATGGCAACATCACAAAAGCCAAGCCAGTCCTTAAGCCACCACAGAAGAAATATTTAAGACCTCATAAAATCACAAACCTCTTATCTTCAATAATAGTGTCTGTCAATTGAGACAGATAGTCAAAGGCTGAAATATATCCAGAGGAAAAAACTTAATCAATGGTTATTTATTTGGTTGGTTTATATTTTCTCCATGTTTTTATTTTTTAAACACAGATAATCAAAGTCCTACTAGCATGTGCTACAGAACATTGTATAGCATAACTCTGATTGAACCCTGGCTTCAGCCTGTAGAGTGAAATGGAGTGTGGCACTATTTCCTGGTCTGTACCGCACACAGATTTGATTTCCTTAAAAATTACTTATACAAAAAGTTGATAGAGACCACATAAAAAGGAAAGAGCACACAATCTTGCTCAGAACACCAATATTTCCATACTTCTGTATAATGTACTCCTTCTCTGAGGCCACGTGGATCCACACGGATATTTATGTGTCGACACTGGTTCATGAGCTCTAAATGACTAGGACACTGGACCCACGATGCATTTGAGGTTAAAGCTAAATGAAGCTGAAGAGATATTCTTTCAGTATTTTCTGTCAAGAAACAAATTTAAGAAACAAGTCACTAACACAAATATGGGTCTATAGCCTACAATAATGCAGTATTTGCTATTAAAATGCACACATCAATAAAATGTAATAGGAATCAATTCCTTAGGGTACCTGGATGTCAGATTCTGAACAAAGGACCGTGTTCTATATCATTTCTTTTGACTTGAGAAAAACAGAATAGAAGCAGTATGCAGTGAAATAAAGTTTGTATCCAACTTTGAAAGTCCTCCCACTTAAAACAGTCAAACCCAACAAAGTCAAAGGTAGGATGGTAAGCAATGCTTCAGTTACCCACAACATAGCCTGGAAGCAGGTATACACTTCCTTCTATAGATAAAGTGTTGCCTAATGCAGAGAAATGCAATAAAAAGCAATCCCATTGATTCTGAAGGTTAATTACCAAATTACATTATAGAGCAACCAACCTAAGCAAGAAGAAAAATCTATTAAAAATTACTATGATAATCTAGTTTGACTCTGCAAATAGTCAGATTCTGTAAATTAGCTTCTATGTCAAAAAAAGCACTAAGCTTCCAAGAAAGTATCCAACCCAGTTGAAATGTCTTAGGTTTTAAAAGCCAACTTCCTGCTCCAAAGGTGACACTTCTAAGAACTTTTTCCAGGTTTCCTGTTCCTAATTTAGCTTAGCCTAATTTTCAAGACATTTCATCACATCTTTATCAGAGAAAAGAGCACTCCATTATCAGATGCAATTCCTTTATAGGTAGATGGAAAGCTCGAAGAGAGCATCAACAGACAGACTGAGCAGTGAGCATCCCTTAATCACTTACTACAGTTTCTCAAACTCAGTCTTGTTGAAGACATCAGACACAACACAGGAAGAACTGGACAGGTCCTGAGAAACAACATCACACTACAATCTTCTCACCCATTATTAATGCCTAATTGTTTTCAGATTGTTTGCTTCCTGCAGAAGAGTCTAGTGTACAATGACTTTATTTTTTTCTGTCACATGTAAATTTAAAATGCACTGATGCCACATAAGCTGCCAAACAACTAAGTTACTCTGAGTCAGTAACCTGTCCCAATTCATACCTTTTCTTTCCCTAAGCAAACTAATCCCTTTGCCACATGCCAACCTTCTTGAGGATCATTGATTTTAGGAAAGGAATTAATCTCAGTAACAAGCTCTTACATGGCTCATTTTTCAAATACAACATAATTCAGTATCTCAGTGAGTTCCAATTTTATTAAATAAACCTAGGGCAAAACGGTTTATAGAAAAAAAAAAAAAGGATGTCAAATCTTGTGTAAGTTACTTTTACCCTGTAAGTAAAACCTGTATCAACTGCTGTATTGCCCCTAGGTATAGTTATGATTATCAATAATTAGATACTGAATGGAAGTCTAGATTGAAAGCACTGCAGTTGTAAGTCTGAGGTTAGAATGGAAAAGTCTTAGTTGCATGCCTTCATTTCCCATGAAATTTAGACTTACAGTGACTCCTTTTACAGTACAGATTCCTAACACTCCTCACGATCACAACTTTTTGCTTCAAGATCATGCTTGTATGTCCCCACCCATCTTGACATACAAAAGCTCTTTCCTACCTGTATTCTCAGGAAAGACAGGTTCTATGCCAACCCCATGATCAGATGGTGCAGCTATCTGGGCTGAATCTCTGAGGTAGATTCCACGGTTGCTGCCAACAGTTACTGTAAAGCCGATGTTACTCGTGAATGATGAATTCTGAATGAGGTAGTCATAGGCTTTATCAACCTGTTAGAAAGAACAAGTTCTATATTAACAAATTTCAACTTAATAGTAATTTATGCATATTCTCTTCAATATGAAGTGTACAGCAACAGTGAAGTACCTCACATGCTACCTGAGCCACATGTGCTTCTACAATATCAAACATAGAAAGTGAGACAACTCTTTCTCTCTGCAACAGCCATGCAGAGCCCAGAAAGCCAAGAACATTTAAAATGAAATGCCAAGGCTCCTCTGCTACAAATCCATCAATAGATTCGTAACACACGTTCTCAGAGATGACTTCAAAGACAAAGAGGACTTCAAGGCCAAAACCTATGATACTAATTCAGGTGACTTTTCACAGGTGAAGCAACACTAGATAAACATTCAAAATTTTTATACAATAAAAAGTTGAGCAATTCAAAAGAGAGAAGCAATAAGAGATGCCCATGTAAGTTTTATAAATTGGTATGAAATAAGAGAATCAGATCATGATTCGCTAGTCCCTAGGTCTAAGTAAATGAGCTGTCACAGTAACCTTGCATGACAAGCTCAGTTTTTAAGAAGACACCTTTCTACCTTCCTTGCTATTTTAGTGACTACAAAAACCTTACATTCTCTTCTACTTGGGAGCAAGGTACCCTCACCAGCAAAGATTCGGGTGCTCTCCTTTGAGACAAGGGTACATACAACAGCCTTGTCTCACAGATCAGTTGTAACCACATTTTAACACATGCTTTAATCACAGGCTACTAAGTATGACTGGTGCATTTCATTTTTATGCAGCAATGTTTTTTATTTTATATTGGCTACCACCACTACCTTTTGCGTCATTACAAATGTGCTTAGCAGACATTACCTACAACATTCTAGCATCTCCAGAACGTGAGATTAGGACTGAGCAGTTAATATCTACCATCTTGAAGCATGAGATAAAAAACTCAGTGCTTCTTCTGACTACAATGGGAGTGACTGTGGCAAAAAAGAGCAGCAGCTCTGTAAGAATACAAGCTTATGCATAGGGAGACACTAATTCAGTGTGCCTTCATCATACAACGGATCACATCAGATTGCCAAGCCACTTGGAAGTCCACAGGATACAATGAGCACTTCAGTGCAGGCCTGCAGCAAAGTCACTGCACAACTGCAGCTGTACTCCTATGTGAACCAGCGTGGGTATCTATTTTCACTGCCCAGAACTTACAGTTCCAGCTTTTGTCTGAACAGAACAAGTTCAGCTCTCTCTGACAATACATAAAAGCATTTTTGGACATTAGGACAGAACTCAGGCACCCAAATTCAAATGTGGGTGATAAAAACCCACATCCCACTTTTATTTCCATGTACCTTTTGATCAGTCTAAAAATGTGTCCAGTTAACACATTTATTCTACAGCAACTGCATGCTGAAACTAGAAGAATTTCTCATTCCTTCTCCCCTCCCACTACATTCCCTTCCTCTTGCTCAATCAGATCTGAGAATCAATTAGCACAGGAGCAAACTGAGTGAGATTGCTTAGAAAGCTGCTCTTTCGTGGGTAATTTTCCATTGACGGTTACTTATATTATGCTGGGGTTTTTGCTAGCAAATACCTGAATAATACCATGTCCTTGTGCAAATACTTCTATGTTTTCAGCTTTCACTGCAGTATTTTCTAAAGCTCTTCTGACAGAATGTACAGTGTAGTGAATACCATTAGCTTTGAGTCCTGAAATTAAAAATAAGGGTGTTATTGGACACAACAAAAAATTTGAAAGCTACAGCATTTTTTTAAGAGGAAAAACTATTTAATCTCTTTTAGATAACCCCTCTAAGTTTAACATTGTAGCATATTACCTGACAATACTAATGCAATGCCTCCACATGCATTGGGAGAAGACATGGATGTGCCATTCATGAGTTGTGTTCCACGCAGAGTCCAGTTTGGAACAGAAGCAATAGCACCTCCTGGGGCACTAATACTTACTCCAAGGGCTCCATCAGTGCTAGTGTTAAAAAAAAAATGATTAAGAAACAAAGTTTTTTTTTTTAATGCACAATTTATCTTGAAGTTATCAGTACACTTCAAAAGATTTCAGCTTTAGGGAACATTCGCAATCTATTACTGTATTAAATCCATTAACTCAAGACAAAGGATAGCACCAAGTAACAACTTAAAGTGTCACATTAATCATCAACTATGCCTGTTTTGCAGTGAAATGTTTCTAAATTTTCACCCCTTCAATACCCTTCAGTTTAGCCAGCAGAATATCTTGTGAGATTTGAATTAGAAAATGCACACAAACAAACCTATTAAACACTTCAATACATAAAATAGTATTTTACACAGCCTATTCAATGGTTATTATTTTTAATAAAAAATAATAAAAGGCAGAGGAAGGCTAGAAAAGATCCAAACCCCATATGTCTAATTTTCCATGTTGCCAATTCACTACCAGGTCAAGTTCTGAATTACAGCACACAAACCAGAAACAAAGAGGGCAGGGGAAGAACAAAAAAAACCAAACAAAATGTCAAGAGCTGGATCAGGATTAGCTAGGCCTATCTTTCACAGGCATATTTAAGAACAAAGCAAGGACCTCTGGCACAGTTGGAGCAGCATCTAGTTTTCAACTCTTTGAGCCAGATGTGCTCCATCTTTCTTGCTCCTGGTAGACAAAAACTGCATTGCTTGAGTAAGGACAGCACTGTGCCCGAGCTATTGGGTTCTGTAGAGAGGCAGGGTATTATAGGGCATTTATATACCACCCTGACAATTTCTTATATCTAAAGTCTGTCTCAAATCAGAGTACTCCAAGTACAATACTCTAATGTGATGTTTGGGCATATTTTATGACAGACATATATAAAACTATAGAAGGTTCTGTACCAGAACACTTCTGGACACACAGTGCACAGCACATCTGCCTGAAAGCTTTGCTGCTTACTTAAACAGACTGATCCTATATACCAAGGCTGCTGTAGCAAACTTGTGAACTCTCCCAGTCAGCTGCATGTTGTACCCTACACAAGAGGAATCCTGCTTTGGCCAGACTTGGGCCTTTCAGCTGACATAAGCTCACTCTGACTACTTTACAATGCACAGTGACTAAGAACACAAAATGTAGGGTTTTTATATATGTGTGTATGAATATAAAAATTAATTACAAATCTTTCTCCCTTTCTCAGCTGAAGGCAGAGACCATATTTATCTTTTCCCTATATGAAACATGACAATTCTTCATAGCAAGATTCCGAAACAATATACTTGCCACTATGCAAACACCATGACAGCTACAGAGCAATTCTAAAGTCTAAACGCAGGTAAGAACTCAAACATACATGTACTCTTTTGTTTCTTCTCTTGTCTACCACATTAGTACCAAATACTTCAGAGATATGACATAAAAACTGAAGTTTACATTACCCCTAAATTTTCTGTTATAGTTCTTTGACGTAAGTTTCTAGAGTGTGAGGTATAAAAAAAATTTTCTCTGCCTACTCACATCTCTGCCAGACTCAAGCAAACCCTTGAGTAAGTTGTGCCATTGCAGCAATGTCAGTGAAGCCAGAGGTAACACTACTGCAGTAACAGTATTTCTTTGAATCTTCAGCACTTAGAGAATATTTTACTTCAGCACACTAACCTAATTAAATAAATGCTATGGAAAAAATACCTCAAAAAAACTAAATTAAAAAAACCCAAACAAATTTCCAAACATTTCATCAACTTTTATCATCTCTGAATAGGTCTGCACACAAATACACTTTCCTGAAAAATACAGCTTGTGCTGAAGCCGTTCAGTGGTATTCTTCCTCCCCCAGGAGTTCTACAGTTCAATATAATATACAAAGGCCTTCCCAGAACAGCAGGCTATCTATGTTCTTTTCACAGGAAAGAAATACTTTTGTTCTGGTATTAATGACCAATTTAGATTTTTGAATCACCTCAAAGCAATGAATTTGTTCTAAAAGTATAACATACCTAGGCCCTCTGGATGACCAAGTATATTGATTTGCAGGCAGTTTTTCTCTTAAGGAGTATTCAGCAATCATCATGTCAGGTGATACATAGGCACCAACACCTGTAAAAAACATTCAAGCGTTTTAGATGTAATATGAACTTCTCATAAAAGCTAAAGTGAAATATTTCTGTCGTTTAAATTCATTATAAGAAGAATTCTTGTTTTTTTAAAAACAGAAACGCACATTTTCCATCTCATTAAATCCAGGTATTATTGCTAAGCAAATGTAAAGCAGCATGCTATGCAGTAACAACACTGATGGGCACATCATGTAGTATTAAAAAACTACGCAAATTTCCAAGTTTTACTTTTGTTCAGCTAGAATAGGATGTATTCACCTCCCACATTTCTTTCACAACAGATGCCTTTTACTCATTTCTACTCTCTCCTGCTCCCCTTTGGCTGCATTTACACATGATTTAGTTTGTGTTCATGTGGCTCACAGTTAAACCACCTGGAGCCACATCCACATAACTCACATAAAGTTATGAGACAGTCATTACTGTGTATCAGTTCAAAGTGCAGAGGGTTTGTAAATGACTACAGCAAAGCCTGACAAAGTGGCATTTTTAGAATAGAATGCCAAGAATGCCATTTACCTATTCTAAAGTGTACACTCTACTTTGTTTACAGCACAAGCACTACCAGGATGGTAGAACTACCAAGCCAAGCTGACAAATTTGGCAAGGCCCATGTCTGTGTAAACTAAGCCAACCTGTCAGCTGTATTTTGCATTACCCTCAAAAACCAAAAAATCCTATCTGGTCAACTCCAGATGGAAGACAAGGAGCAAAATACTTGGCACGCAGAGCGAATGATCATCCAGTCTCTAAAGTGATACAACAAGTAAGTTGAATTGACAGAGTAGATGCATTCTAAGAGCAAAGCCAATACAGACCTGAATAGAGCTTTTTAGTTCCAGTTCCAACCCCCAGTCTCAGCAGTGAATTAGTTGCAGATTAACTTTTAGAAAGTAATCAGCATTAACTCTACTAGCTGCCCTGAAATAGCAGCTCTCCAGCTTTCAAGACTTCATGCTAGTCTCCTTTACATGCCAGTCTTCTTGAATGAGAATTCTGAGACTTCGCAAGCATCTTGTGTAATGCAACAACGAGGCAACAGAAGACTTATACAAAAATTACGACTAAGGAAATTACCCCTGAATGCTAGACATTTTGCTAAATTTTGTAACTCAATCTTTCACTGAAATATCAAAAACATGTTAGTCCATCAGAAAAACAACTTCTATGCCAGTAATAGGCTTGCACAAAAGTGGTACTGCAGCTGGAAGATTCCTCCCATCAAGGACTTGTCTAGGTCCTGACATGGGATTATTTTATATGCAAATTAAAGAGATTTGTTTCACTACAAATAAAAATCAGAGTTTCTGATGAAGACAGACGATCCAAAACCACAGTTCTGACAATTCAGAATGCATTGCAAGACTCTTCAGAAGATTAACTGGAATCTAACCTAGAATCATATTTTTTACAAGTTGCATTAACCAGCAGCAATTGGTCTGAGCAAAGTGGTGTGTTTAGACAAAAAACTAATTAAAAAACTAACTGAAAAACTAATCCTGAAGTGTTCAAATAAATAAAACCAAAGATTTCTTTTGCACATTTGATACAAAGCCACATCGAATTAAGACCATTTGCCTCCAACTTCTCTTTTCTACAGAAGGTCTTGTAAGAATTGTAAGGAGATAATCTAAATTTTTATCCCTAAGCATATAGCAAGTGCCTCCCTCAGAATTAATCTTGTAGCCCAACAGTCTGAAATTTTTTTTCATTTAGTTCAGCAATCAAACATGTAACAAAAGTACGAAGTTTGAAAAAACAGAAGATGAATATTGTAAAAATTTTTTTCAAAACAAATTGAGTACCTATTACACTCGATGTAGTTCCACCAGGACATCCTACTGTAGAGAGGCAAGGACCATTATTTCCTGCACTTGAAACATAGATTACATTGTGTTTCCACACTGCTTCATTAATTACTTCACAAATTCTCCTGAAATATGAGAAAAAAAAAAGTCATTTAGTTAACAATATTGTTTTCTTCCACAGGACAAAATTCCCATTTCTAGTAGAACCTCTGAGCAGTCACCAAACAAGGAGTATGAAGCCTGTTTCCCACACCTGGCAGAGGTGGTTCCAGTAGGGAAGTTGACCACAAAAATACCTTCTGGTTTTAAAAAGGAGTAACAGCTATAGCAATCTTAGGTCTTCAAAACATACGCCACAGATTATGTGGTATTGCAGATACAAAAATTCTTTATTAATCTAAAATATTATTTACATAGAGAAATTTTTATATCATATATTTGTAAGTATATTATAAATTAATAGCTTTTTGGATGGTTTTATCTAACTTTCAAAGACAGTTTAAAACGTAAACTGCAGAGTTTCTAACACCTGAATCATACGGGTCTGGACAATTCATTCTTAGTGACAGTTTATTTACACAAAGCTCAACAAATATAATTCCACTTTTGTGAAACTGAAATACTTTACCCACAATACTACTCACCCAGAATTTGGCCAGTGTGTTGCTTCTCCATAGCTATAGTTGACAAGGTCACATTTGTATTTTATTGTTTCTATCATCTGATAAAGTAAAAATAAAAGCAAAAATATATACTAGTCACAGAATAAGTCTCTAAAGGAATGACAAAAAAAAAATCTGCTTGAACTGATCTGCTACATATCTAAGAAAGTGAGATAAATCTCTTTGGACTCTAGAAAATAATTTACTTCCATCAGTTATTTAAGTGCTATTTTCTTTATGAACAAAGAGAATTAAAACAAACCACTCCCTGAACTACCTTATTCTTGTCATGTTCCAAGCTATAAATTAAGACATTACCCTATGAGAAAACTGTAGACATCATCATATTGTCACTAATGTCTGTCCTAAATAACATAAAATTCGCTTTTTACTGTGCATTTCAACTGAACTCAAAAAAGTTGCAAAAACACTATTTTACATCTTCATGTTATTCTATCAAAATGTTCTATGGGCCAGAAATATAATTTTCTATTTTCAGATCCTTTGCTTGTGTAAAGTTTTCCCCATCAACTCACTACATGGAAAAGTTCTTGGGCCTTTCATCATTAAAAGGAATGATATTTTTCCTCACTTGTAATAAAAAAGAGTTCACACAAATTCAGCCACATAGGTAGATAATAATCTCTATTCTAGATTTATTTAAGTCTTCTATAATTATCTAAGTAACTGACTGTAAGAAATACAACTCAAAGACTTTTAAGCACTCATGCATGCAACTTCACCCATGTGTCAGGCTTGACAGACACAATGCAAGTCTGTCAGTCTGAAAAAACTCCAAGTGCTCTATGCAACAGAAGTCTTGTTTTGTATTAAAACATTAGTCTTAAAATATGCTTTAAAATACATTTTAGTTGTTTTCATGGGTTTTTTTTAGGATTGGGTGGGTGGGTTGTTTGTTGTTGTGGTTAGTTTTTGTTGTAAATACTGTAGAACCATAAAAACATAGCCTATAAGCCAGCAGAAAGGTTCACAATATTCTACACTTTAATCACAACGCTGAGATTAATAATTGATTCAGTGAAATACCCACAGCTCTTATTAGACCAGTGCCAGTTTCCATTGTACTTAGTCTCGTATCGCCAATCTTGATTGCAAGAATCTGAGCTCCAGGAGCCACACCATTTCGTTCCGGTTCTTCTGGAAAGTATCCAGCTGCAATACTCGCCACGTGTGTTCCGTGAGCTCCTGTACAAATGAAAAGTAGGTTTAGTAAATTTCATTTATATCAATTTAATATACTACAGCTCAACTGATTTTCACTTATTGAGCTGTAACGATATAAATCCAGTCAGTGGCCAGTCACCAGGGATGTTCACCACGGCTCAGTAGGGCCAATCCAATTTAATAATTTTATTGGTGATCTGGACAAGGGGATCAAGGGCATCCTCAGTCAGGTTGCAGCCAGCAACGAGCTGGGAGAAAGTGTTGATCTGGTGGAGGATAGGAAGGCTCTAGAGAGGGATCTGGATGGTTGGATCAACAGGCTGAGGCCAACTGAAGGAGGTTCACCAAACAGCTTTTTGAGGAGAGAAAGGAGGCAGCAGGCAGAGAGAAATGAAGTATAACTGACAAACGTTCCACTTCAAAGGCTCAGTGCTTCCTAGTCAAAGTTATCAGTATTATACCTGAGATGTCTTGGATAGTGGGGATTAGGAAAAAAAAATAGAACTGCTTAGTAATACAGAAAGGAATGTCTCAGAAAAATTATCAACTATTTAGAAACCATTACTGCTTTTGTAGTTGTTTTGTAGTGGGGATAGTTTCATAAGGAATTAAGAGCATTTTCAAATAAAATACATCCATACCACCCTAGCCACTCAGGATGCTTCCAAAACATGATTATTTAAAGAGTACACCACTATGGGTTCAGAGCAGTTGGAGCTACAACTACAGAGACACCTGACATCACTAAAAAAAGTTTGTATAAACCTAAATAAAGATCAACACCCATTTTGCTCATGGTATACAAGCACAAAGACTAGCAACTAAAAAAAATCAATCATCACTCTATAGTTAACAAAGAAAACAAAAGGGTATTTTGAAAGAAGGCTCTCTCTAGTTTAGGCTTTAAGATGCAGGAACATCTTAATGAGTACCTAAGTATACACATTCTATGTATACATGCTTATGTACCCAAATTTGACAGTATTTCAGAGAAAAATGTTAAGTCAGTTTGGTAATGAGCTGTCATTATAGGTTTAGTTCAGGAAACCTGAATATCAATCTTAAATGCCATAATAATGAATGCTGTATTAAGACAGATGCCTTAAGCCATCCCAAGCATCAGAATCAGGACCCAATACAAATCACTACTTCTCATGACATCTACGCAGCAGCAAAATACTCTTAAGTTTACTTTCATTTACCTCCACTTGTTACAATGGACAGAAGGTTTCCATCATCATATATATTCACAGAATAATTCAACATCTCAGATGTTCCAAAAGATCCATATTCCTGAGCCTCTTTGTAGGTTCTCAGCACTGTACAGTTAGTTAAATCACCACTCTCACTTGTATCTATGCAGGCTCTGTTGACAAAAAAACAAAAATACAATTTTCCGGCTGCTGCAAACTTTTTGATATCTCCCCTCTCCAGCACAACATACCACAAAGACTTCAAGAAGTTTGGTTCTATGTTTATGGTATCTTACTTCTTTCAGTCACTATTTTAAAACCTGGTCGTTTACACTTAGACTCAGAAATTACAAAGATTTCTAAATAAACTGATTGCCAAGTGCTACTAAATTCAAATAAATCCAAGCATATGAAAATTCACCCAATTTCAGGGAAGAAATTTTACTAAAGCTACCTGTTCAGGGCTGGTACACAGACATTTGAAGTCTTACTCACTGTTTCATATTATCAGTCAAGAAACGTGACACGTTACAGCCTGAAGTCTGTGCACAGACACCTGTTTTGTTTCAGGGTTTTTTTCTCCTATCCGCAATGGATTCTTAAAGCCATTTTATTCTCCTTCAGAAGAAAATCCCACAAGCTTCCACTCATATCATGCTGTCTTCAATTTTATTCTACCCCATCTTCCTTTGGGACCGGAATCTTGTCAAGAAACTCAACTGAGACAGCAGGATTATTTTAAAGCAAAATATATTTAAAACCCCTATAAAGAGGGCAGATTTAAAAATTAACAAGAGTCTTCATTGCAAACTGTTGTTTTATGTGTAGAACAAGACATTTTACACAAGTTTAGGCATTTACCTCCAGGTCTCACCATCATTCCACACTAAGCAATCATATACTGGGCCAGGATCACTGTATTTTTTCTCAAAAGAATTCAACAATTCCACTTGATTTTGAAGTTCTTCTTTTATTAGCTTATTTACCTAATAAGGCAACCAAAATTCAGTTAGAGTGTTTCTAAAATTATTACAAGATAGGTAATCCTAAATTCCTTTTTGATGCTACACATTTGTTCCCTTGCTTCCTCAGGAATGTTAGACTATCCTAGGAGTCACAAACATCTAGTAGTTCAATGGCCTCCAACAGTACACTATTTATTTTCAGCCAATTACGCAAAACTATTTCCAATTTCTGTAATCATAACATTTAAAGCCATTATCTTTTTAAAGATTGTTAAATGATAAAGGAGTAACCTGAGGCTTTTCTGGTACTTTATTGGAATAGTACATAGCTTACAAATGAAAGAATACGTTAAGAAGATTCCAACTTTGAACAAAGCAAAGATGGTAGCCCAAAAAACAGCACATTAAATTAAAAATAAAACCTACTAAAAGTGTCCTACAAAATTTTTCAAGTACATATTTCACAACAACTTTAGAAAGTCAACAGCACTAAGCAAATCAAACAATCATCCATATAAAAACTTTTTAAATAATCAGAAAATACACTGGTAAGTTATCTGCCAAAACACTCACAAGTATCTTTCCTTCACTCATGTAATGAAATATTTTAATCCTGTCAACCAGTAACAAATTGTTGCAAACAACAAGTTTATAAATTTAGACTCTGCAAACCTGTGAGGGAGAGCTAAGAGTAGCATCAAATTCTTCTTGTTTCCTACAGGCCTCTGCTAGAGCCAGTCTGTGAACAGGATCCCAGAGCTTTTCCTTACGTTCTTTCTGTAAAACAAAACCAAGTTCCTGTCTAGTTTGACAAATGCATGTCAAAGCATGAAATCTTCAAAAACAATTTGAAAATTCTCATTTGACACATAATGGCTAAAAGTGTCGCATACGATACAATAAATAAACATAAACTGCCACACAGAAAAAAATGGGTATCAGTAATTTCTATACTTTTTGTCTGAATGGACCACTGAGCCACCTGCTTTTGCTCTGAAAAATCACAGAAGACACTGATCATATCAAAATAAACAAAAATCAGTGAGAGAATAGCACTCAAGTGCTGCCTAGCAGCCTAAGTGTGCTAGCAAATCACATGCTGTGGTTTTAAAAAAAAAAAAAAAAAAAAATAAAGAAATAGAACAGTGAAATACGACTATACACCAAAAACAAATTGATATTTCCTTACCTGAATCCTCTCCTTAAGAGCTTTAGGATAGATATCATAGCCATTTTTTATGCCAATGTGATATTTGCCTGAAGGATTTACCCACTTTGCTGGAACCTACAGAAAAGTATATTCAGAAATAAGTTAACTAACAGCATAAAAAACCAAAATAACCCCAAGAAAAAAACAAACAAACAAACAAATCCCCCCCCAACACTGTGTAACATAACTTAGAGGAACACACTTGCAAATACTGCCAATGTAATCCTCTGTCTCCAGAACAGCAACTACTGCACTGTTTCAACAACAGGACATGGCAATTTCAATGTAGTTTCAAAAGAATCAGTACCAGTTCCTGTGACACTGTCATGGAACATCTCTAAGTATCAGCTTCCCTGATACTCTACTTTTAAAACACAAAGCCCCAGCAGCGACTTTATTGGCCAGAGGTCTGGGGAAATAACAGTACTACAAATGAAAAGACACACCCTTGTATGAAGGAGTATTGTAGTTGGAAGTCACAACACACTTTACATCTTGGTGCTATTTAGATTCAGTATATCAGATCCAATAATCCTAGTTAACAACAGCAGAAGAGCAACATATTCACCCTTACAGTCATCTTCTGTGCAAAATTAAGAAGAAAGCTGATAGTCTGGAAAGATTCAAAGATGTGATGACCCCATATCAAATCATCAATCCAACCAGGAAATCAAGAACATGTCACAACATCAGCAGTTCTGTGCACTCAAGACCTCTACTAGATCTCATTGTGTCCTTTCTGAAAACCCTACACCATTTCTGTTTTATGCATAGTGAGAATTCAGTGAGCCAACATCTAAATTGTCACAGATTTTTCAGTCTCTAAAACTATTTACCATGAGCTTAGCACAATTCTTCTTGTAGCTCATGCAAATGTAGAAAATACTACCACTTTTAAAGACAGAATTGTGTTTGATATTCTTAAAGCATGTTAGCATGTCTTCTTCAGCAAGTTTCCAAAGGTATATCAGATACAGCTTTGAACAAATAATTAAATTATAATCAAGCACCCAACAAAACCCTGTACACACCCCCATTCACCTACAGAAAATATTAAAAAGAAAGACATACAAAAAGTAAAAGAAACACTAAGCAATCTGTTTGAAGATGATCAAGTCCAGTATTAGCTTTTGATAAGATCTAGTGTTCTGATTTTGGTTGGGCTGGGTTTGATTTCCTTCACAGTAGCTGGTATGGGGCTGTGTTTTGGATCTGTGCAGAACACAGTGTTAATAACACAGGGATATTTTACATGTTGCTGAGCAGAGTCAAGGCTTTTTCTGTCTCTCACCCCACCCCACCAGTGAGCAGGCTGGCCATGCACAAGTTGTTGAGAGGGGACTCAGCCAGGACAGCTGACTCCAATTGATCAGAGGGGTATCCCATACTGTATAGTGTCATGCTCAGCATATAACCCGGGGGAACAGGGGAATGTTCAGAATGATGGCGTTCATCTTCTTGAGTCACCATTATCCACAGAGTCATAGAATTATAGAATCAGATGGGTTGGAAAAGACCTCTGAGATCATCAAGTCCAACCCTTGATCCACTACCACCATTGTTACTAACCATGGCACTAAGTGCCACATCCAGTCCATGATGGAGCCCGTCTTTCCTTGGTATGGCTGTTTACCTGCCTGCCCATGAGAAGTGGTGAATGAATTCCTCCCAACCCACGGGTTTTCTCACTTTTACCCTTCTGATTCTCTTCCCCTCATATTGCTGGGGGGAGGGTGAGCAAGAGGCTGTGTGGTGCTTGGTTGCCAGCTGGGCTCAAACCACAAAATCTGGTTAAACGGAAGTTAAGTTCTGCAGAAACCAAAATAGATGCTGTATTTGTTGTTAAGCAATCAAGATGTTCAATGGTGTCTCTGTACTACCAAACACTCACCTTTAAAGTTCTTCCAGAAAGACCAGTAATTTCTCCATCTTTAGGTTCTACAATGGTACATGTAGTTACATCACCACTGCCTGTTGTGTCAATTATATCAACTATCTTCGGTTTCCCATCAGTCGTAATCTGAAAATATGAGCACCAGAAAATTGAAAATGTAGTTGATTACCCTTAAGTGCACAAACCAGAAAAATTTTCATTTTTCCTATCAAAAATAGCAACTAACTTTCTTAGACACCAAACTTTAACTGAAGGACATAAAACCAACTTGAACTTGGTTATATTTTAAATGAACAAAGACCAACTTGCTCATCTTTCTGGTTTATACAGATCCACTTATTTCTAATAAGGACTTAGAAGAGAAACAAGTAAAACCACTGTATCAACAAAGCACATGCAGCCTCACTTTAAAACCACGCCGACATTCGCAAAAACTACATTTTGTGGTAAAATTATTTGGTCTGTTGCTTCCATCTGCCCATTCTGGCCAAATTTTACAGTAACAAGGGCACAACTAACAAAATGAAAGGTGAAGTACAAGCTCTCAGAAGCTTTAGTCTGTTAACTGAGCTTAAACCTAAAAGGAACACAAGTTACCATCATCTCCTTTTTCCTGTTTCAAAGACTCTGCTTCACTGTTAGTAGCTATGGCTGCATACTCCTAATACTCATATAAGGAGTATTTTTACCAGAGCGAGGAGAAGAAGAGCTGACTACCTATGAGGAGTTTATGAGCATACATTTAAAGCCTCCTCAAATTAGATCAAAACTAGCCCTGATGGACTTTACAGTATTTGTGGGTAACTAAACATCAAAATAGAAACTACTAACCTATCTAATGTCCCTTTTACCTAGAGGAACCTCCTACACAATTACCAATAGTATAGTTAAGATTTTTTTATTCATTTAACATATAGCAAAAACACCCCAAGTTACTTTCTTGTAATAACATTCTTCATGTAGGAGCTACTGTAGCAGTTTATTCAGCAAATAAACTATACCCATATACAGTAGCATTTGCCTGAAGGGTAACATGAATTCAGAGGGCTGGAGCACCTCTCCTATCAGGACAGGCTGACAGAGCTGGGATTGTTCAGCCTGGAGAAGAGAAAGCTCTGGAAAAACCTTATAGCAGCCTCCCAGTACCTAAAGAGGGCCTTAAAAAAACTGGAGAGGAACTCATTAGAAGGGCACAGACAGTGATAAGACAAAGGGGAATGACTTTAAACTAAAGGAGGGTAGATTCAGACTAGAAATAAGGAAAAAAAATTTTACTATCAGGATGGTGAAACTTTGGAACAGGTTGCCCAGAGAGGTGGTGAATGTCCCATACCTGGAAACATTCAAAGTCAGGTTGGACAGGGCTCTGAGCAACCTGACCTAGTTGAAGATGTCCCTGTTCCTTGCAGGGGGTTGAACTAGTTGGCCTTTCAAGGTCCTTTCCAACCCAAACCATTATACGGTTGTATGAATTGATCATACACACATATTTTTCCAGTCCTATATTAAAGACTGATTTAGCAAAAAAAAAAAAAAAAAAATCTTCTCAACATCTCCTATAAGTTAATTACACTGAAAGTGAAAAAAGATTCTTATTCAGAAAAGCAGCCATAGCTGCCAAAGCCTAAAGAAAAAACAAAGCAAACCCCATATAACCCAAAAAATAATCCCCCCAAAACTCAACAACAAAAAAACCCAACCCAGAAAAATACCAAGCAACACCCCAATAAAACCAGGCAAAAACAACAACAAAAAAACCAAAACAAACAAAAAATTTCCAAACCCACAGCAACTATAAAAAGAACATCAATTTCATTTCCCAGAAACAAATATGGGTTTTGAAGAGTCTTGTTAAGGAAGAGCTTCCATTACAGAAACCAACACTGCTACTCTGTTCATAGAAATTCATGTTCACTTAAGAAAATCATTAAAGCATGTTAACCTGGTAAAACATCCACTGAACAATAGTTACAAAGTAGTGAAAATTTACTTGGGGAACAGCACATAGGCACTAAACCAATATAATTTTCTAGCAGTTGTAGTTAATGCCTTCAAATGTGAGTCTCAACTCACAGAAAAGTCAAAAGCTGCTCCAACAATAAAGCAACTGCAAGCCAAACCTGAGATTGGCAGCACTGGACGTTTTTCGACATGTCTTTACTCAAAATGAACTACTGAGTGATCAAAGTACAAGAAATCAAGATTGAAAAGGTAATCCAAGGTGACTTGTTTGAAGTAGGCAAGTTATACAGCAACAGGTGGCCAGAACATAGATTTATGCTGCAGCAAGCTTGAGTAGTTTTAGAAGTTGTTTTCTAGCCAGATAGACAACATGCAACTCCTACACTATGTGGCTCTTTGCCTCCTAGCTGAGTCCCAGCAGGTCTGCACATGCACGTGAGTTATACAGCCAGAACCAACAAATCAAAGTCTTCCAGTCACACACAAGAAACTCAAGAGTTTCACACGGTCCAAGGTTCAATTCCTAAAAGCAGCAATTCAGACAGGTTCACGGTCCTTTAGCGCGAGTAACCGATATGGCTGCTTCTGCTGACCCAAACTGCTGTTCGGCACACTGCCCAACGACAGTAACACTACAGCGTAGCTCAGAGTTCTGCTCTGTTTTGCTTTTTAAGTCTTGTAATTCTGAGGGGAAAATGATAATAATTAAAAAAATAATTATGTGAACTTGATCAATTCCCTTATGTGAACAGAAAAGTCCTGAATTAATGAACTGATTACAGACAGAAGATACATTTTAGTACTTTTTGCATTAAAATTCAAAAAATGAAGACCTCTTATACAATTAAAAATATTTTCTATTGTATTTATAAAAAAACCCCTTCAATCCTACCTTTATTATCATGGCTTGCCTATAGCCATTTGAAAAACAAGTAATAGTCCAGTAGTTTAAAACTGAAACTTTGTTGTTTATACATTTCTGCTTGAAGTTTTAAAAACCTACTTACATGTTAACTCCAATTTTGCAAAATAAATACATTGATAAATTGAGCACACTAAAAATAATCCATCTGCATAATCCTGGCAACTGATCAATATAATAGAAATAGAGGAGCACCAGTATTTGTGTCAATCCCAATTGAAAAGGGAAAGTCAGATGCATTGAGCAGGTTTTTGCCAGCCCATACAATGTTACTGACTCCAACTGACAGCTACTGTAGCAATAAGAGATGAACAAATTTTTCAGCACTTGGGTCATGGGACAGCTGGTCATCATAATCACAAATAAAATAATTTTCAAGCAACTCAGTGGTGAAAAGCAAGTAAAACCAAACTAGCTGCTACTGCTAAAAGGCTGTCATACAAAAGTACAAGTTAACTGTAGTAAATAATAATTCCAACAGGCACTTAACAAATTAAATAAATTTACAAGAAGCAGAGGAACTAACTTATCTATAATGGAAAATAAGAAGTCACAATAAGAAAAGGGAATGGACAGGGTGGGGTTGAATAAAGACTATACATATACAACCACAAGACTCCATTAAGCACACCTTATCTGCCTACCTAAAATTTCATTAGTCGCTGTGCCCTACTAAGGAATTACAAGCCATGACTTGGCAGATAGCAATAGGAAATGGATTCTACCAAGAAGGGCTGAAAGGGAAAAAACCAGCATTGATGAAGCAGACACACTGTTGAGCTGGCATCAAAAGGTGGAGCATAAAGCAACAGAATATGATGTGAAAGAAGTTCCCTATAAGGCACTGACCATAAAACGTTCATAAGGAAATGGAAAGTAAGTACAAGTTAGATTAATATTTTGTGTGGCAAAGCAAACCAACCAATAGAAAAAACAAGGTTTGTTAAGCCTGATAACTATTCTCTCTATAGCAGCAAGCATTCAGGGAAGAATCTAAACATTACAGTATTTCTCTGCTTAACTCTGTTCCCAGATCTTTTTGTCCCTTGTGAAGGGGACAAACTCTGGTATCAGTGTTTACAAACCAAGTCATAGAATCAACACAAAAGGAAACCTACCTGGGAATGAAACACTAGGGAGCAGCAAAGAAACAAACTGTTTTGACTAAAAACCCCACTATGTTCAAAGTAGGGTAGCTCATTTTGGCCTGTAATCATTATTGTCATTAACCTGAACTCAAAGTTGCAATACCTATAAACCCTGCTGAACATAATGTCTTCTTTTCCCTCTAAGCAACTGATTCGCCTCTCATAGATTAATCCATGCCAGGTCAAGAACTGAGAGTTTAGAAGCTACTTCTTGCAGTACAGCTATGCTGTCTCACTGCCTGTGCCCAGGATACTGATTTATTGCATGGAGATGAAATGTAAGCTGCCTAATACTCCAGAGAGTGAGGACATCCTCTTGCTGAAGAAACACCTACAAAGCTATTCTACAGGCTGTGTGCAGGCTATATCTCCTTTATAATTCCCTGTGCAATGAGCCTCCCCAGTCTGTAGTTCAGCAAGTGGCTTAAGCCAGGTATTAATTGGGAAGCGTGGAGAGAGAACACAAATTTTTTACATGTTTCTCTAACACCCCTGCAAACTCACTCAATTCATTGCAACATGAATTCCAGCCCCCCTCCAAAGTTTCTGACAAATTTTTTACTTAACTACCTGAAATTTTATTCTGCATATAAAGGAAATAGGCTGAAGAAAACTGATATGGTCAGCACTGAGATCATGATGGTTCATAAGCATCCCTTATGAACCTTGGGTTACCTATCCAGAACTAACCTTCCCATTCCTGTCCAGAAACTCAAGTTGTTGGTGGTGTTGTCTACTCCTCATGCATAACCTCTAAAGATTTAGGTTTTTTGACTTTTGTATGTGAAACTTCAAAACTATGCATTCACATCTTCCCAATTATCTTTTATTACTTTCTGCCCTGCCCATGGTATTATCTTGCTTGCTTTTTGGCTAGCTTTTATTAAGCTTCCCAATTACTATTACACTTAGCCACAACTCTTGCCAAAAGCACCAGCTTCATCTCAACCTAAATCCATCGAAGTTACAGCCACTCAGTTCCTCCTTCCACCCTACCTGTCCTCTTCACTCATCCCTTTGCTTAACTGAATCCTATAAGGAGTCATTTCCGAGCACATAACTAATGATCTGCCAGGGTCAAGTCCCTGAATGAGGTCACTTAGGAGTTAAATCTGCACCAAAGAAAGGGCAGAAACCAACACAAGCTCTGCTTAGTCAAAAAAATAAAGGATGCAGTATCCAAGTGAGTTGCATTCAACTCTGAATCTTTCTTCAAGGCCTCTTTTGCCACAACGCACAGAAAACATGTTGACAAGAAATAGGAAGCAATAGTGACACAAAAGGCCACATGCAAACTTACACGGTATGGAAATGTTAAGAGACAAAGGTTAAAAGAGATAAGTGCTGAGAAATGCCCAAACTGAAGTCATGCACTGAGAAATTTACAAAAACGAGATGGAGATAACAGTGGTAATCATTGAGCGATCTGGGATACAAAGCTGGCACATCCAAAAAAAGCTGGCAGAATCGAATCTGATACAGACTGTTACTGAAATACAACGCACGAAAAATACACTGAGAAAGACTGGTGTTCAAACCGTGCCAGAAACACACTTTTCATGTAAAAGCCCTGGGCAGCCGAGTGTAGCCCCTAGTGACCCTCTGCCGAGGTAGCGCTAACAACACAAAACCACAAAGGGTTCTTTTATAACGAGCTCTGCGTGAGAGGCGTTAGCCGACAAGATTTAAGTGCCATAAAACGCCTGTGGACGGCTTAGGAGGGTCCTCACAGGAGTGCCCGGTGCGGAGGTGCCGGCTCCGGCATCTCCCCGCCCTCCCGCACCAGCTGCCGAGCGGGAACCGGGAGCGAACACACCCGGACAAGCCCGCGGGAGACGGCAGTCCCCGGGACAGCCCCCCAAGGGCCTCCCCCCCACTCTCGCAGCCGCCTCGGGCCCCCGCTCTCGGCCCCGTCCCCGCAGCGGGGCCTCCGCTGCGACGCCCCCACGCTGCCCGAGGGCCGGGCCGTGACACAGGGCCGCCCCGCGCTACCTGCATGCCCGGCGCCCCAGGGTCCACGCCGGTGTCCAGCACGGCCAGCAACACCCCCCGCCCGTCGAAGTCGGGGAAGCGGGCGAGGAAGGCGGCGGCGCCGGTCTCCTTCTTGGGCAGGAGCCCGTGGAGTGGGAACGGCTCCTCGGCCGCGGCCGCCATGGCGAGAGACACGGGGGCGCGGGGCCAGCGCGAGCGGGGCCGGGGGGGAGAGCCTGGGAGAGGCCACGGCGGGGGCGCGCATGCGCGGGAACCCCCGCGGGGGCGCGCACCCTCTTGCGGCCCGCGGCGCGAGGAGCACTGGGGCTGAAAGCGACCAATGGGGCGCCGAGGAGGGTGGGGTCTGCTGGAGGGGGCAGCCAATCGGAGCAGGGACGCGCTGCACGCGCCAGGCGCGCAGTGTCGCGGCGGGCGCGTTGGTCAGCGGCGGGGGGGGCACCTTCGGGCGGCACCGCTCGGGGCAGGGGGCGCGGCCCCCCCCTCAGCGCTGGGGTCCGGCCGCGGGCCCGCCTGGGGGACCGGCGGTGCTGCAGCACGGGGGGGCACGGCGACCTCCGCGTCGGCAAGAGAATCGCAGAATCACTTCGGCTGGAAAAGACCTCTGAGATCATCGAGTGCAACCCAGGGCCGAATACCACCGTGTCAACTGGGCTGAGTGCCGCTTCCAGTCTGCCCTTTAACACCTCCAGGGATGGTGACTCCACCTTGCTGGGCAGCCCATTCCAGTATCTAATGACCTTTTCTGTGGAGGAATTGCGCCTAATGTCCAGCCTAAACTTCCCCTGGCACAGCTTGAAGCCGTGTCCTCTCATCCTGCCATTGGCTGCCTGGGAAAAGGGGCCGACCCCCACCTGGTTATATCACTCTCTTCTTTCAGTAGAGTGGTAAGGTCACCCTTGAACCTCCTCTACTCAATGAACCAATGTGCAAACATTTACTTAATGATTTTTTTTTTCTTTTTTCTTCTGCTGATTCATTGCCCGTGATTAAAGCAGGTCCTGCGGTGGCAGTGCCAGCAGGAGCACGATGTCTCCATTGCTGTGGGTTGGCACAACCTCTATAATGTGTTGCACAGCAACTGGGTGTTTGTGCAACAGTTGAACAAAGAGGAGCATAAACAACCAAAAATCTCCTAAACAACCAAAAAGAAACCCAAAAAGACAACCTAAAGGGAAAAAACCACCCCCCCCAAAAAAAAAAAAAAAAAAACCAAACAGAAAACAACAAACAAAAAAACCCCACCCAAACCAAACTAAAAAGACTACCTAAAGGCTGTGGGGGACTCCAAGTAAAATTTTTGGTGAAGTTGTTAAAGGAAAATCTCAACTTTGAACAGAGGTTTTCAAGGAATTTTTCTAGCTTTCATGCTGTCATGCAAATTTGCAAAAAACCCGCTGAACTGTGAAGTGTCTGAAACCAAAGACACACAGAACTTTTGATGACTTGTTTGTAGCGTCAGACACGTGGCTCTTTAGCCATTTTAACTGGTAATGAGTGTAAAACTGGTTGGTTTCTAGGGTATCACTGCTTTCTTCAGGCTAGTTTCTATTCAGAGAGTCATCTTGGGAGAGAAAGGTCGAGTTTGGCTGTATTAACATGTTCACTGTAAAGCAAAGGGGATTTTGGCTTTTGGGAATTTTTTTCAACATGTAATTTTTTTGTTTGTTTCATGGGTCTCATTAATGTTTGTCAGACATTAATCTTCATTGGAATAGAGCTGGCATTTGTTCTTTCCTAGCAGAAGTGGGGGGAGGGTTGCTAGCAAATATTAGTACCTTATGTATTTTTCCCGTTTTGTCAGCTTCCTTAAGCATTGTCTTCCAGTTCGTCAATGGCTCTAGAGATCCACAGGATTTTTATGCAAATACTAAAAAAAATCTGAAGAGCACTGCCCTAAAAATACATATTATTAAAAAAAAAAACCCAAAAACGGCAAAGCTGTACCATATGTACCTAGTGTGTAACTAAATCTGCTTCCCACTGTGGTTTTCAATCATAAGTCAAAATCTCACATTTTGATGTCTAAGTGTTTGACTTTCTTAGAATACTGCTGGTGTCTGACAGACATATTCAGATTTTTTTGTTGTAACTACGTGAAACCTTGACTGATCTTACTTCAGTGAAGAGAATTATTCTGACACAGTGGTTGTTCACTTGTTTAATATGTAATTCACAGCTCCTTTGACTTGAGTTTTGCTTCTGTGTATCATTGCTAGTGCATCTCAGTTGGAGAGGCTTCTATTTCTGGTAACACGCTGAGATCAACAGAAATCTAATATATCCTATCACTAGTAGACTTTGAGACACTAAAGGACATCAAATTCTCAAAATGTTTAATATCCCATTCAATGAACAAGCTGTATGTTATAATTTGGAAACATTTATTACTAACCCTGACAACTTCTGCTCTATTCTTTTGCCTTGGTCTCAGTTATACCACAAACAACGAATCTAATTAGCAGGTACATTAATTGTAAAGGTGTGTATAACTCAGCGATGTGCACTGCCAAGTAGCAGGGCAGGTTCTACAGGAAAAATCAGGATTTGAGGAAGGTGTGCCAAACACCTTTTAACAAACATTACACAATACCAGAGAAGAAAAAAAACTAATTTCAGTGATAGCCTTTAAAACATAACTATTGTGTTAATTGTATGAATACAACTGCAGTGTTAGGACACAGGGTTAATGTTAAGGTTGTGCATCTTACTGAGCCTTTGCAGATCTGACTGTACCAAGAATTTGGGAAATTTACACTTAATTCTGAGCTTCTCAGGTTTCTTATGTTTTCTAGGTTAACAGTTGGGCTGACACTGCCAGCTACTCCACTAAACCATGCTCCCAAACACCACATCTACATCTGTTTAAATATCTCCAGGGATGGTGACTCAACCACTTCCACAGGCAGTTTGGGGACAGATTTTTAGTAGGACCTGCAGAAATAGGACTACTAAGGATAGATTCAGACTATATATAAGCAGACTTTTGTTTTACAATGAGGGTAGTGAAACATTGTAACAAATTGCCCCCAGAGGTGGAGGATGCCACATCCCTGGAAACATTGAAGGTCAGGTTGGACTAGCTCTGAGCAACCAGGTCTAGTTGAAGACGTCCATACCCATTGCAAGGGGATTGGACTAGGTGACCTTTTAAGGTATCTTTCAACCCAAACCATTTTATGATTCTATGAACATCTAAATGTTTTCCCTTGGCTAGATTTCTGTGAGCATGTGATGCCCCACCCAGATTCAGCTCTGAATACTCCCAGTATGGCTGTGTTTCTAGGTCTGAATCCGAGACCTGGCAAAGCTGTTCCAGTCTTGACAGCCCTGATTAATTCCTCACGTTGCACGTGTTAGGCCTGTCAGGATGTGGAGATGGACGATGACCGCCTTCGATTTCATGTGCAGCCTAATGCACTGTGGATAAGAAGGCTGAGGATATTTGCTGCATCTTCTGCCTGATGTTACACCCAGAAGTGAGATGCTGGGCTTCAAATTTCTTTTCTCTCTGAGCATGCATCGTATTGCAAACCAAATGCTCCTGCTGCTGCAGGGTTCTCTCTGAGTCAGGTGTTTTTGTTTTGCATGGAAGCATCCCAAAGTGAACCCGGAACAACATGACCTAATATCTTACTAGTGCAGGTGTTGACGTGGATGGAGAAATACTGGGGTTTTCATTCTTTCTCTAATTAAGGTTAAATTATTCTACACAAAGTATCAGTTGTAGTTGAGCATGAACTCTTTAAATTTGGGTTGCAAGCAATTACCTTAGTCACCATGTTACAGATTTCCCCCACTCTTGTCTTAGTTCATCCCTGCCTCAGTTACAACATGTGGAGAGAAGGAATGAGCTACCAATTATTTGGGGAGAGGAGGTGTTTAATCAAATTACATTGGGCAAGGCAGGTATTTCAGTGTTCTGAGTGAATTCATTAATTACCAAGGTGCTCAGTAGAGACTCGTCCTTACTCCCCGTTTAGGAGTGAGGGTTAACTTCAGTGTCTAACTCCTAGGACATAATGGGGTTAGATGATCCTTAAATGAGGTGGAAGTCAAGATGTACTTAATTCCTGCCATTGACTTTGGTCTCCATTCCATTCATATTGGCTCTTGTTATTCCCATGTAAGTTTAAAACAACACAAATACTCCAGAAGAAACAGTTTCCCACTCCCTTCCAGCCTGATCCTTGGCCATTCACTCTCATTCTTCTGCTTTCCAATCACTTGTGCTGATGTGGCTTCAAGATGGAACAGATAAAGGAATAAATCTGACTGAAAGCTATCCCATAAAGCTATCACCAGCTGGTAGCTGAGACAGGTTCCTCTAACACCTCTAACACATGCTTGTGTTGGTACAGAGTGGAGATGGTCCAGCACATCATTCCACAGTCAAATAGACCACGGGATTAAGGCACTGCATGGGGAACCTTGGCCACTGCATGTCATCTGCAACACACTTTGTCAGGGAAGCTGGGTTTACAGGATTTGGGTTTTGTTTACCAGGTACTGTACTGAGACTTCTACAAAGTGCCAGGATAGCTACAAGCCTGTGTAAGTCTTTTTGGTGGATCTATTTAATAAAGATTTTCAGAGAAGGCTTAGTCCTAGTTTTTTTTCTTTGATTACTAGAGAACAATTCAGCATGGACAAAGGTATCAAACCCACAGAGTGAGCAGTTTGACAGTGTTCCTTCACAGAGAAAAAAAATATACCCACCTTCTGGTTGTGACAACAAATCTTCTTTTGTGGGCAATGTATCCTCAGCTTTACCTTTGTGAAGGTATTTACCTGCATGGGTCAATTTGCCACATTTTTCTCTTGATAAATATAAAATAAGAAGTTAATTGAATGCATATAACATGATGAGATCATTAGTAGACAACAGCTGGCATTACTTTCCATCATAATCATGTATGTCTGTCAGAGTTAGCAGCAGCTAAAACTAATGAATTCTTATTGTTCTCTGTCAGACTTTTGGGGCCCAGCTAATGGTTTTAGGGTGTATTTTCATTTACAAACTTGTCTGAAATTGTCTGAAAATATATCCATATGGAGAGTTGTTCATATGTTGCTTTAAACCCTTTCTCAAGAATCCTGCTCAAAGAAGTTATTAGTCTTGAAATTTTAAGAAGTCATTTAGCAAGACACTGGCCCCAGCAAAAAGCTGCGGCTGCATTTCAGTACCAGTTTAGCCTCAAACTTTTAGTGTTCTTCTGTGGCAAAACTATTAGTAGGGTTGCTTTTTAAAAACATATTTCCTTAAGAACACAGGCACAAACCCAAATACCATACTCACTTTTTATCTTTGCTGCAATGAATGTTTTTCAAGTTTGCTTTTTTTTTTTTTTGGTATAAAAATAAATAAAGAAGAGAAATGTACGCTGTGACAACAAACACCTAGAGTGAAAGAAGGCTCAGAGGAGATGGGCAAGAATGATGAACCAAGGTAAGAATATAAAGAATGACCTCCAATTATCAAAAGGAAAGCTGAACTAATCTCAGCACAAGGGTTGGTGGTGGTGACCTTTGTTTTAGATATCCAGCTGTACCAGTGGGGTTTTGAGTTGTGGGAGCAGTCTTGCCTGATTTAAGTAGGGGAGAGAAACAGCATGGGTGGAGAAGTGCATAGGTGACTCAGCGAAACCTGAAAGTATAAAAGCGGAACAACTAAGAAAATGAACTTTGAAGAGAGCAACTGACTTCAGCTGGTTTCAACTCATGTACTCCTCCCTGAAGCCTGGGATGCCCAGTGTCACTCTGCGATTGTGTCGTGACAGTGTCGTGACAGTGAGCATACAAGGACTGGGTTTGTATTGTGACAGAACTGTGTATATTGCAATTGCTATATTGCTCTTGTGATTTTAATACATTGCTGTATCACTCTGCTAAATTAAAATCTTGTGCAATATCAGATAGCTACAAGTAAGGAAATTTGGTATTAAACACGAAGCCCTCCTCATGTGGAATATCTCAAAGAACCTGCTCGGAGAGTATTTGGCTCTGACACATCCCCAGTCATAAGAGCCTTGAGTGCCACCACAGGCCTTCAACGCAGCTGGCAGCTGACCCTATAGGAAACATTCCTCCTCTGATTTCCTAACTCAGAATCACCCAAATCACTGGAGGCTGTGTTCCAATCACAGAGTGACTTTCTAGAATCATATCTTCTCTAAGAAAATTATACACGCATTTTTTGCCCCACATGGGAGAGATAAGTCAGACATTTGAAGGAACAAGAGAAATGTAATTCTGTAACTTACAGCTGAGGTTTTCAATGCTATAACACAGAGGGAGAAGGTTTCAGCAAATGGGCCCACCATGAACTGTTTCTTTAGCCAAAATAAAACTAAGACAGCCATGTCTTCAACAGCAGAGAACAGATGCAAGGAGGTCTGTGGGGTCTTTATGCTGCAGAAATGAGTAAAGAAATTGCTGAATATAAATAAAAACTTGTTTTTTTCTAGAGCTGAGCATGCAAACTAATTTTCATGGGTTTTTTTCTGAAGCTTGAATTCAGCCTTTTTCCCAGACTTGGCCTTGTATAACTTGCAGAGACTTGTGATAGAAATACAAAGATTAGTAGAATGAATTATGGGTGGAAGCGTATGTATGTAAAAGCACCAAAAGAAACAATGTCAAACAAAGATTAAAGAACATTATATACTGATAACCAAGGACACAGTTAATGTCAAAGGGGTGAAAACGAAGGAATGCATTGTTTACAGCGAGATCAGAAGGCCTGAGTTCTCATGGGGCCACAGCATGGTGATACTTTAAGTAAGAAGATTGAATTCTGCTAACAGGAGGATGGCAGCAAGGCAGTAGCCAGAAAGATGCCCAAATGAGGATACACAGTTCATGGGAAGCAAGCTTCCTAAAAGTGTATGGAATAAGAACCTCTAAGCAAGATTCTGAAGCATAAATTCATGCCATAGTGACTAACTCACAAAGTGAATGAAACCTATGTCTAACCTCATTGTCAGCAGGAGGAATCCAAGAGATTTAATTAGGAATTAGTAGCTGATGTCTCCTATCCCTGTGTCATGTAAAAGTGAAATTAGCCAGACCACTGGGACACACATCTTGGTGCAAATGAACATGGGAGTGCAGGAGAACAATCTATGAGATAATAAATATAAACGACCAAAATTGGGTTTGTTTAACGTAGGTATCATCTTCTTCCTTGGTATGGTTTCACACTGATTTTTATTTAAAAATTTTGCAGTCTCAGGAATACTATGCTAGTAGGGTGATTGCCAATGCAGTTGCTTTTGCAAGTGTTACTCTGTTACATGAAAGTCACTTTGGTAGTTTTAGGGTTTTAATTAGCTGAATTTTATAAGACACTGCAACTTTGTTTCTTTTAAAATTTATGAATGCAGATACACTTATGTCATTGTTTAACCCCAGCTAACAGCTAAGCCACAGTCAGACAGCCGCTCACTCCCCATTGGGAACATGGAAACAATCAGAAGAGTTAAACTGAGAAAACTTTTGGGTTGAGATAAAGACGGTTGAGATAAAGACAATAGGTAAAGCAGAAGCCACAGACACAAGAGGAGAAAACCAAGAAATTGATTTACCGCTTCCTGTGGGCTGACAGGTGTTTAGCAGTCCCAAGGAAGTCCCGGGCTCCACTGCAGCTAACAGGGGCTTGGGAAAACAAACACCACCAATCCAAAAGTTTGTTTTCCATTTTCCAGTGGGTAACAAGGAACAGAATAACTTATGCTGTTCTCATCTTTTATGGTGCTGTTGTCTCTGCCTCCAGTGATTTATATGCAGGTGCAGAGATCTGGTGCAATGTTTTCTGTTGAGATCCTCATCAGCTAATTCGTATTACAGGCACACTCTCTGTGCTAACTATATATGGTATATGAACCTTTAACATTATTTCTTGAGCAGCACAAGGCTAAAAGAACATCCAGCAATTAAGAAAAGCATTTCACAAAAGAGGATGTGAATGACATCTGTAACTATTTAGACTGTTTTTGAGCTTAAATACTCATTTATTTTTTTTATTTGTTTTTCTCAAGTTGTTCTTTAATTTCATTTTTTTTGTTACTCTTCAGTTTTCCCAGAAAGACAAAGATGTGGCTAAACAAGAATTTCAAAGAAATTTGTAGGTCCATTAGTAGAATTTCACTAAAAGAACAAGTTACCAAGAATCTCCTGGAAAGTTTTTTCCAGGAGGTAGAGCTGCAGAGCTCCTTGCAGGAGATAATGAGGACACTGGACTCCTCAGAGACATGTTCAAGGTTATTTATCTAATAACTGCAGGCTATACTGCAGAACATAAGAGGGGCTAATGGCTCCATCTGATCCAACATCCTGTTTCCCAGTAAATCCCATTAACAGATACTGAGGGAGAAGTAAGGTCTGGTCAAACATAAATACTTGTGAATAATCTAAACTTCTACTATTTTCATCTCAGGGGACCTCCTGAACCTGACGAGTCTTGTCTATTTAGTAACCTTACACAGAACTGTCTTCAAAATGCGTATTTAGTCTCCATTTGAAATGATTTATTGACAGTGGTGAGGTAATAGCTATTTAGTATGTGTTTTTAATTTGCATTTGATTTAAAAATATTAATAACTCTAAAGCTAAATGTTTCAGACTGCAAACCCTTCAACGACATAAAGATCTAGAAATGTAATGGCTAGGATGTGTTTCTGTTTTGTAAAACCTAAAAACAACACCCCTCAGTCACTGCTTTTAATGAGTAGTCACGAAATAAGTACTTTTTAAAGTTCGCCTCTTGAGGGCAGCAAACATTCAGAACTAAAAGTCGCTCATGTTTCCTAATGAGGAGATGAAGAATATCTTGGATTTGACATAGGCCAGAGTTAGCTTGCCCATTGGCCCCCAGGCTTCAGATTACAGCTTTAGTTACAGCCCTACATTTCTTGTACTAAAGGACAAAGCCTGAAAATGTAAGTGAAAAATGCAGCATATGAAACCAAGGCTTCACCTTATAAACCAAATGAGAACACAGTAACCAAGAAGTAGAAACATGCAAAAGCATGTAATCATAGATTCATTAAAGTTGGAAGAAACCTTGAAGATCACCAAGTCCACCTGTCAACTCAGCACTATCACTATAACCCCTAAACAACTAAACCACATCACCCAGCACCAGATCCAGAGACCTCTTAAACACCTCCAGGGGTGGTGACTCCACCACCTGCCCAGGCAACGTAGAGATTGGTCTCCACCTCACTAAAACCTCCTCTCAGGTAGTTGCAGAGAGTGATGATGTTCTCCCTGAACCTCTACTTCTCAAGGCTAAACATCTCCTTCAGTTGTTCCTCATAAGACACATTTTCCAGACCTTTCATGAGCCTTGTTGCCCTTTGTTGGACATGTTCCAGCATCTCAATGTCCTTTTTAAACTGAGAGGCCCAGAATAGAATGCAATACTCAAGATGTGGCTTCACCAGTATTGAGTACAAGAGGATGATCACTTCCATAGTCTTAGCCACACTATTCTTGATACAGGCCAAGATGCCATTGGCCTTCTTGGTCATCTGGTCCCACTGCTGGCTCAGATTGAGATGGCTGTCAACCAGCACGCCCAAGTCCCTTTCTTCCAAACAACTCTCAAGCCAATCCCCCAGCCTGTTAGCACTGTCTGGGGTTGCTGCAACCCAAGTACAGGATCTGGCACTTCACCTTATTGAACCTCATGGAGCTGTCCTTAGCCCACTGATCAAGTCTGTCCAGGTCTCTCTACAGAGCCTTCATACCCTCAAGCAGATCAACACTACTACCCAACTTAGTGTTGTCTGTGAATTTACTAAGGTTGCACTCAATTCCCATGTCCTGGTCATCAATAAAGATATTAAATAGGACTGGCTCCAAAACTGAGCCCTGGGGACCATCTGCTAACTGGATTAAGCTTCCTTCACCGCAACTCTCTGGGCCCAGCCATCTGGCCAGTTTTCTACCCATCGAAGAGTCACAGAATCAGAGAATCACAGAATATGCCAAGTTGGAAGGGACCCACAATGATCATCAAGTCCAGCTCCTAGCCCAGCACAGTTCACCCGTTCAAGCCATGAGTAGCCAGTTTTACTAGAGGAATCTGTGAGAGATGGTATCAATGACTCTACTGAAGTCTAAATAGACCACAACCACATTTCCCATTTACAAAGCTGGTCATTTTGTCATAGAAGTTGATCAGGTTGATCAAGCAGGAATTGCTTTTCATAAATCCATGTTGGCTGGCCTTGATCCTCTGGTTGTCCTGCATGTGCTGTGTATTGGCATTCAGGATGATTTCCATAACCTTGCACAGAACTGAGGTTAGGCTGACAGACCTATAGGTTCCTGGATCATACTTGTGACTCCTCTTGTAAACGGGCATTGCATTTGCTGGTTTCCAGTCATCTGGAACTTTTACAGTTAACTACGACTGCTGGTAGATGATTGAGAGTGGTTTGGCAAGTTCTTTTGCCAGTTCCCTCAATACTCTGGGGAGGACCCCATTAAGACCTATAGACTTGTGAATGTCTAATTGGCATAGTAGTTCATTAACTATCTCCTCCTGGATTATGGGGGCTTCACTCATCTCCAGATCACCAGCTTTCAGCTCAGGGAGCCTGGGTATCCTGAGGTCAAGTGGTCTTGATACTGAAGACTGAGGCAAAGAAGGTATTTTCCTCATTCTCTGTCACTACACTACCCTCTGCATTCAACAATTGGTGCTACTGTATTTATAGAAATGTTCTTTGTTGTCTTTAACTGTAGCAGTAAAATTAAGTTCTATTTGGGCTTTGGCCCTTCTAATCTTCTCCCTACATGACCTCACAACATCTCTGTAGTCCTTCCAAGTTACCTGACTCTCCTTGCAGAGCTGATAAATTCTCTTTTTTCCCCTAAATTCGAGCCTAAGTTCTCTGTTTAACCAGGCCAGTCTTTTTTCCTTACAACTTGTCTTTTTACAGATGGGGACAGCCTGCTCCTGAACATTTAACAACTTGTCTTTAAAGCACATCCAGCCTTCCTCAACTCCTTTGCCCTTGAGAACTGACTCCCAAGGAACTCTGTCAATCAGTGTCCAAAACAGGCCAAAGCCTACCTGCTAGAAGTTCTGCTGACATCCCTCTTTACTTCACACAATATAGAAAACGCTAAGCTTTTGTGGTCATTATGCCCAAGACAGCCACTGACCACCTCATCACCCACTAGGTCCTGTGTTCACAAACAACAGATCTAGCAGGGCACCTCCTCTGGGAGAGTCATTTACCAGTTGTGTTAGGAAGCTGTCTTCCACACACTCCAGGAATCTCCTAGACTGCTTCCTTTTCTGCTGTGTTGCACTTCCAGCAGGGAGCTGCTGGGTTGAAGTCACCCACAAATACAAGGGCCGGTGATTGTGAGACTTCTGCCGGCCACTTGCAGAATGCCTCAGCAGCCTTTTCATCCTGGTTAGGTGGTCTATAACAGACTCTCATCATATGTCTGCCCTGCTGACCTTCCCCTGATCTTTACTCACAGGCACTTTGCCCACACCCACTTTGCCATCTTCATCATAATAAAGGAACAGTTTGAACGAGTGTTATATTTACTACTGAAGATAACTATGACTTCTGTGTAGTCTTTGAATGAAGCTAGATAAAAGAGTAAATTAGACAAGTGTAAGTGTAACCTTTCATACTAACAATACTACAAATGCACATTGGTATTTTATTAATAGAAACTCTGTGTTTCAGAACTCTTCTCTTTGCTTTGACCCAGAAAGCATGCCTGACCCAGGTGTGACCCACTTCCCTTGAATTTACTTCATGTACTAGAAAACACAATGCCTTCAAACTTGGAGAGTGATGCAGAGCTTCTGGGAACAATGGAGGGAGTTTCATTGTCCTCTGCTGGTTCTGTGACTTTCTTCCACCTCCCAGTAAAGCTGGATATCATTTTAAGTGTGGTATAGCTGTTTCGTACCAAATTGCACTCTCAAGGAGTACTTGCAGTCTTGTAGTAAGAATGTATATTCTGCATGTGTTATCCGAATCCTGTACCTCAAATATCCAAGTAGGTTACAGATTCTTGAACTCTTCATGCATGGTGATAATGAACAGTTCATCATAAAGCAGAGGAAATTTGGGGAAAGCATTGGAAAGGAATATTATGTAGATCAAAAGAATAAAACTCATTGCGAATGATGTGAAAGGCAGTGGGTGTTGCACGTCCATGCAGGCTTGAGAAGGAGACCTGACTTTGCAGGGTTATTCTGTATGGTGCACAGGGTGAACTACATCTAGGTTGGTGAGAGGGCATATGATTCATATGCTCCATCTATCTGTATAGCTGAACTTGGTCCCGTCACTTTCTGGGAGAGCTGACTTTGCAGCAGCTGTTTCAACTTACTCCTTACCCACTTATAAGACTGTAGTCAGACCATGTGGAACCCCCTCCTGCCTATGCCTTGAAGAGAGGCCAGAGAGCAAGATCCAGACTGAACGGAGCATCAGTTCATCCTGCATAGGGCTGGACTGGAGAGCAGAACTGTCCCTTTTTCATACATAGTGCCACATACTTTCTTTTGATTAGGGAACTCAAGGACTGGATGTTGCTGATCAATTCTCATTGGAAATTAAGGCACTCATGGCCCTGCATGGAGTGGTCAGGAAGGCAAGGTACTGTGGTTAGCTGGGGGAGCTGAGGAAATTAGTATAGCCTCCCTGAAGTCCTTCAGAGTACTGGCCATGAGGCCCTTGTCTGATCCCTGGGAAGGCTCCCTTTTCCCTTTTCTTACCTAGGTTGATCTCTCTTCTGCCAGAAGACCAACTTACCTAAGCTAGCCACGATTTTTGTCCATATGCTCTAACATGTCCTGAAGGATTAGTTTAATAAAATTTTGTATATGTCTTCTTGTTGTTATATATGGAAATCTTCTGCTATAAAAGGTGTATAACCCTCAATCCTTGATAATTCTGTCTATATTACCATTTTAGATCTTACATTTGGATTAAAAAATGGCACCACCCCATGCCAAAATCAAAAAGTTTTCTGTACCCATATGGGTATCTTTAAATGCCCTCTGAATTTTTTCTTTTTCTCTCTATAAGTGTTGTGGCATCTTTTTGCTCTAATATAATTCAGAATTATTTTTTTTTTCACAGATATATGTGTGTCTTTCTTACATGGGTATTTAAAATTTTATTATTATGCATGCAATGTGAATAGAAAATGATAGCATTTGATACTCTATATTAAAAACACCTTTTGGACTAGCCATGCAAAGTATATAGAAATAATTAACTTTATGGCCACTAGATGTGACTGTTGCTCTATGTATACATGACTGAAGCATCATTCATTGCTCTAAGTTAAAGTCCCTTAAAAAAAAAAGCAGTGATAACTCTATAGCTTCCTAGTGGCTGTGTCCTTAATGCTACACATTGAATATTTAGCATTTCTGTTAAAAATTACACCTTAGAATTTTTAAAGCAATGAAAATACATTACTTCAGTATTCTGCATATGTATATTTATGTATACAATATAACAGATCTTTATATTAGAAGAAAAAATATTATTTCTAGAAAAATAAATTGGTAGTAGAAAAATAAATTAGTGGGGTTTTGCATGGAAGATCTGCTACATGTTCTTTCATTTTTTGATTTGATTAGATGCTCAATATATTTTCCGGTTCAGATGGAACTGTGAAATTGGAAAACATGCCATTTCAATTGCTAATTTATTTCCTCCAACTCCAAAATAACCCTTAGACCTAATTAATAATACATTCAATAAATTTAATTTTTTTTCTATATCACATTCATGAGATGCCTACCACCTATTTGTCCTGCCCAGATAACTAGCCAAAAATGTCTCCTGGAGTCAATCTTCTACATATCCTTTCTCATGAATTAGTGAGAAATACAAATATGGTCAGCAAAGTAGAATCACAAAGGGAAATCGCAAATTACCATGATGTAAAAGCCAGTTCAGAATGGGATTCAAAAACGTTAGCATCCTCAAAAATAATGGAGTTACTTTTCATGAGCCTTAAGAGACCATGAGGCAGGAGCATTACATATTGATTTTTAAGTCAGTGCAGACAGTCAGCAGATTTTAAAATATTTTTTGTTAATGGAAAAAGTGAGAGTTCAGAGAAGATTAAATTTATGCCTATTGTCTCTTAGCCTCCCACTGCACACCACACTGCAGACTAGAACTCCCATCTCCTTGATCTCCCTGTAGTCTTCCCAAAGCCATCTCTGTCCCAGGCTGAGACAAGCCCCATGACCCAGGCTCTCCTCAGGGGCACTGTTCCAGCCCTGACCATCACTGAACTTGCTGCAGTTTAATAGTGTCTTTCCTGTACTGGAGAACAGTAGATCTGGTCTAGTGAGTGCTGAGTAGAAGGAGATAACCAGTCAGGGATCAGGGATAACCTCCCTGATCTCCTGGCTGTGCTCCTGTGTTGCAGCTCCATACACCTCTGGCAATCTCTGCTGCCAGGGAATACTAGTGGTTCATGTTTAAGTAATTGGTTGGAATAAGAAACACATCACAGAAATAAGTTATCTGCTTTCTGGATGGGAGAAATTCAGTGAGTTCTGCATGGATCTGTGGTGGGACATGTGCATGTGCCTGGAGAAGGGAAGTGGCAAAGTAATAGGTTTCAGATAATACTAAATCATTCAGGGAAATGAGGAAAGAGTGTATCATATGTAAATCATTCAGGGCAAAAAAAGAGTGCATCATTTTAAAAAATGCATAATTATACATATATGTATGCATATCTAATCAGAAGTGCCATATTTAATTTTTCTGGATGGTTTGATGAAAAGATCGAATCAGTGCCAGATAAAGGACAGAAAAGTAAGTATAAACTTTTCAGCAGAAGGTATACAGAGTAAGACAGAATGGCTCATTACACATGGTTCTGCTTGCTTCATCTCAAATGGGGAAGAATGCAATAAAATGCCCAGACAGAAAGAATTAGAAGACAGAACTGGAAGAGGCTTCAGAGACAAGCTACAAAGCTGAGCAAGATAGATTTCTTGGTAAAGTGGGATCCTGGAAGTAGTCCGAAAAAGAGAGAAATGAGGAGCATAAGGCAGAAGACTGTAAGCAGATGAGTAGTGTGAGGAAAATGAATAAGTTCCTCTCTGCATTTCCCAGTACAAAACCTGGCATGTAACAAATAAAACTGGATGTATATCTCTGTGCACAGTACAACTGAGCTGCAGGATCCATTCTCATGGGATGCCGTGGCTGCTAAAAATTTAGGGTATCAGAGACCTCATGGTTCTTAGTCAAGTAGCAGTTGTAAAATGCTTATAAACCTTTAAGTGTAGAGGCTACAGAAATTCAGAGGAGTATATTGCACAGGAGAAACATCCTTCATGTTTGTGGTCTTCTTCCATATTTCCTTGAGCATCATCCCCTGGTTACTGCCAAGGACAGGTACTGGGCTAAAGGGTCCTCCAGTCTGATCAAGTGTGGCCACTCTTATTTTATCATTTTAACCAACATGGGTGATATGAAGGAAAAAAGAGGGACTTCTGTAAAGACTACTTCAGGCAAATTCAAAAGTTTATTGCTTACCTGACTGTTGAAGTCCCTGTAAAATAACATTACAAGGGAAAAAATTGCAACAAAATTGTACAATAAAAATCCATTTTAAAAGTAGGGTTTAATATAGTGCCATAAGGAAAAGTAATTGCTAATTTTTAAAAAGTCCTACCTAGTCAAAGCTCCCATGCATCATAAGGCCATTGTGTACATTGTAAGACACATTTGTACAGGCTGGTGGTAGCTACCGATCACAGTTCTCACAGCATCCTCCAAGTGAATAAAGTTTCCATCCCTTGAGGATCTCCACATTTCTCTTAAGAGAAAAGATAAGTTAAATGGCTTGCCTATCTCTCACTGGATCCAAGAAATTACAAAAATCAACTCTTTTTCAGAATTTGATGTTGCATGTCATCAGGTGTCTTGTTCAAACCATACCAGGCTGGAGAGATTTCAAACAAACCATGACTTTTGGGAAGACTGAACATTAATTGAGTAGCAGATTGTTATAATAAAGCGCTTTTTCCCTGATCTCAAGTTCTGTTCCCTCAAACTTAGGTGACCCAGCTTATCTTAACTGGGGAGGAATAATACCGGGAATGTATCCAGCCAGAAGTCTTCCAGATTCTTTCCTTCAGTGAGATGCAGTGCTTTCCTGAGTTTTATTCATATAACTTGGGGTGATGGAAGTTACAAAAAAGACATCAAAGGTATCACAGAGCTCTCATCACATCTAGTCCTGTGCTCATGGATAGGTGAGAGACAAGATCCAACTGGAAAATTCAGCTCAGTAGGAGCCCCAGGAGAAGAGCTGTTCTCTTCAGGTTGGAAATGTGTGAGCTTCTCTGTGTATGGTATCAAAGAGTCAACATGAAAACAGTCAGACACAGAAAGTCCAGAATTTCTGATCCTCTACAAGAAAAGAAACGTTAACAGTGAAACAAAGAGGAAGCTGATGATTGTTCCTTCCAACTAGGAACCAGTAACTACTAATGCTGTGCTGCAGAGAATTTTCTTTAGGAACCTTTAGTAAGGGAAAATTACACTTGCAAACCATTTCAGTGACTTCTGGATTAGCATGTCTAGCTTGGCCAGTTTCTCACTTTCCTACTTACATGTCTCAGGTGTTTGCAATACACCTCTGAAGCCCTCTTCTCCCCACCAGCTCCCATTTTCTCTAAGACAGCCTGGCACCACTGCCCGCTCGGTGCTGTTGGAGTATAAACTTCATTGGGATCATATTTAATAATACCTTGATACTCACACAGCACTTGAATATCCAAAGCGCTTTACAGATATTCCCTAATTAACTTTGAAGTGTTTCCTGGCAGCATCATAGAGAGTAGAGGTAGAAAATGCTTGGAGATAGAAAAATGCTCTACCCATAACAATTTTCAAAACACTCAAAGACAGGGTCATCAATCACTTCCTTTGGAGACTATGGGAAAAAATTATTACCAACACCTACTAGTACTCTTCCTTCTTCTACTCCCACCACTCTGCAAAAATCTCACAGAATTTCACAAGATGTCAACTAATTAGATATTGGCATGTGTCTGGACCAGCCTCTAACCCCTCTTCTTCCTTCTGGCTGATAGCATGACATCTGCGCTGTCATTTGACTAACTGATAGTATTCTTCCTGATTACAAGGCATTTAAGAAAAGGTTTATAGGGAAGAGGACAGTCAGTGAAGACAGAAAGCTGAGGCATTTCTTGAAATGTGCCTAGAGGAGATGCATGTACAGTGAAAATCCACTGAGTGAAATTGTGTCTTCCAGGTGATAACCAGGACGGATAAAGCCATTTTACAAAGATAAAACTGAGAGTTAAAAACACCCATCTTGAAGAAATGGTATTTGTTCCTCATGTGTCTGTTCCTCATGTCAGCAAGGTGAGACTCTAACTAAAGAATCCCAAATGCACTTCACCTTGAGCAATCTCAGTAATCATCTCTCTGCAATTAGCTTTTTAAATGGACACACTGAATTGTTGGTTAAATTGCCTGTATTTCAATTAGGTATTAAAGTCACTGGGCTAGAAGCTGCTCACTATTGACAGTCATAACTTGGTTTTCACAGGATGGGGTGAACAGATTTAAAATCCATCACTTCTGACTTAAAGGACATGCTTTCTTTTCTGTCTGTCTTGCTGCCTTCTCCAGCACACATGCTACTCCTGCTGAATTTTTGGAAACAAATTCATTTTGCTACTACAGAAACAGAGCAAACAAGATTTTTCTTTTGTTTGTTTGTTTGTTAGTTTTTGGTAGGTTGAGTTTGTTTTGTTTTGTTTCTTTTCGTTTTGTTATGGGAGAGGAGCAGAACAGAGCTGTCTGTGAGGCCACAGCCTAACACTGGGGATGAACCCTCCAAGTCCAGTGAGATATAGGTGTTGCTGAGGAGATGTCCAGTGTGTTTAAATGGCAGGTGCTAACAGTGGGCACTGAAAGCTACAACTTCCAGCCTCTCACAGAGAGAGAAAAGAGAGTTTCTGTCATGTTATGTGCCCTACGCTAATGGCATTTCCCAGGGTTACCTCAGAAAAGTTTGCCTCTGTTCTCCTCAATCATGGGATTGAGTCCCATGCCGAAGTCCGTTAAAAATCTTGTTTAAACTTGTCAAATGGAATAAAACCCTGAGGTCACAGCGGTCAAAAAAATTGACACTGTGCTTCAGCATGGGCCACATCATTTTGGACTCAAGCCTGTCTTGCACCTGCACCAACTCAACATGACTCGAAGGCTCAGGGTTTTGAGAAGCTTTGGGGGATGTTAAAGGGGAAAGCCCAGGCTTCTGTGGCTCCTCAGCACAGGCTTTGCCTTTCTTGCAGCAGAAAAGGGTTTGCCAGCACTGAAAGAGAGGGACTGTTTGTCAGACCTTTTCACATTCACAGGGAAATGGCGAAGACCAGCCTTTTATTTCCCTAATGTTTTCCCTGGACATTTACAAAGCTTTAGTTAAGCATGCCTTGTAGGCACCAACAGGGCTTGCTAAACTTCTTCCTTTCCACATCTCAGCAGTGATCCTTGTGTCCAGGAAGGTCTCCACCATCTTCCGGACCAGGCATCTACAGAGTAATGTTGTCTCTGTTTCTGGACCTCACTAAAGTGATACTATCTAAACCAGAGCTGACCTAGGCTCCAGCTCTGTGACAGATGAGAATAGGCAAGTGTTGCACTTTATAAGGGCTAAATATGGAAGAGCTTTAAATTAGTAAACTCTTATATGCTACTAATGGGTTAATCTAGGAGATATGACAAGAAGAGATGAATAAACTAAAGTTTTAGCAGCAGTTTTCAGTACTTATTAAGAGACGGATATTCTTGCTTAACTGAGCATGGCTGGATAGCCAAACTTTAATTTATCCAATGCAGATGCTGAACTCATTTCAGATCCCTGCTTTTCAGAAGGTGTGAACCTGAGCTGCAGGGAATGTAGTATATGCCATCTCTGAACTGCAGTTAGAGGAATTCATATGTTTTCTAGTGTGCTTCTGATGAAGCCAGGAGTAAAATAAATGACTGAATGAATAAAGTCTCTTTATGTCAGTGGAGACCAAATTATCTAACAAATTAGCAATAAATACCTTGCTAAATTAAATCTTATTTTCTTCAAATAGCCATAAGGAGTGTGAATATTCAGCAGCAATCTGATTGCATAAAAACAAAGACATCTTAGGCAAATACCAAATATTACAAACAAGGTATTGTTTAGCATCTTGATACTCAGATAAGAGTATATGAATGTTATTATTTACATTTACATAAGCATTTTATTTTCTCTTTAAGGAAATAAAAGGCAAGACTCAAAGCAAAGCAATATTTCAAGTCAAAATTACTATACTATTAAAAAAGGATTTTATAATAAAAAATGCTTATATCTTTTGATATAATACCTGCGTTTTCTCAGTGAAATACAACCTACTGCTTAGAATATTGCACTGCCCATAGCTATTTTCTCTTCTCCCCTATGTATTCACACGTATGCATGGATTCCTGAGCTAACATAGAGACACTCTCACAGAGCGCTTTCACACACCCTCAAGGGCTTTTTCAACTAATGGAGCACTCTAGCATCCTTAGGCCGAGATGAAATATTCAACACCTTACAGAGGTTACGCAATTCTTTTTTTATATGTAATTAAACTACTCTGGTTTACGTGGATTAAAAAATTCATAAACACTTCACTCTGTTAAAGCTTTTGCTAGTACAACGGAGTCACTCCCTGCAAATATTCTGTACAACTTTCTTGTGGTGGCAGGGAACATTTTCTTCCTTTCCTCCAGAAACATGAAGAGGCTGACATGAAAATTGTGATCTTTTGTATTTTTTTTTCTTATTTTGGAAGCAAGGGTGTCTGAAGCAAGTTTTCTGTAAACAGTAATCCAACTGATTTGCTGCATTCCTTATCCCCTCATCTGCTTCACCCCCATATACCCTAGCTTTCACTCCCCAGCCCTCGATGTTACTTTACCAGAGGCAGCACTACTGTAGTTCCCTGTGTACAGGATGGCTCCCAAGCTATCAGCAAACTGGGTGTACTGCAGCTGACTTTTGACAGATCTTTTCTGAGTGGGAACAGTAATATAAGCCCCTTTCCAGAACCACCACTTTCACATGGTTTGCCAGACTTCTCTCAATTTTTCAGGTTTCATTAATAATGGCTAGTGGGTTCAATGGTTTTTGCTGGGTGTGAGACACCCCTGTATGTACAAGCAGGTAGGCACAGAAATTGTGAATTTCTTTTGTCTTTACAAAGCCAACCTAGAAAAGAGAAGGGATATAAAATCATGTTCAGGTCAAACTACAGCTGTTAAGGAAGATGGCATGGGAATGAGGGTCCCACTGTGGACAGGCAATTCTGTACTTGTACAAATACTTTTTTTGTTCCAGTCACTGCTGGAAATAAGATACAGGTTAACTGATTTTATAGATTGATCAAAAAGGACAGAAATACTTCCATCTCTTATAAAACATTAAGATTAAAAAAAAAAAGTGGAAAGAAGAGCAAATAGTAATCTGAGCATCAGTACTGCTGGTTTCTGCTTTGCCTGGTGCCTGATATATTTAAGACCTCAACTAGTCTGTCATAATGGATTTAAACTGACTGGTAGCTTCAAAAGTTATTACATAGTGAATAAAAGGAGAGGTGAACACAGAGGTGGACAGGCAAGGAAAAAAAACACCTTCTCCTCTCCTATCTACACTTAATAAAAGTTTAATTAAAGTCTCTCATGAAAGTCACCTGCAGGAGAATCCTGATTTATGCTTCCATGATTTAATCATATAATCATCTGACTTTCTGCCTGAGAAATTTAACTATTATTCTAAGCATAGAGAGACCCTACTAAGTTTCTTGCCTAAGAATCAGAAATCCTCAGGTGCTGGTTTTCCAAGCTCGGAGTAATACTTTAGCAATAAATATGCCATGGATTTTATTTCCTCCCCTATGATGATTTGCCTCCCATTACCAAACTCTAAAAATGAAAACACTATTTTTTTATAGAGATTGACCACAGAAAACAATACGTAATTCAGAGAGAGGTCCTGAATTCAGCTACCAGAAGCTGCCTCACTTTTCTTTTTCTTTCCCTCTTTATCTGTATTTTAAAAATCAGAATAGTGGTTGTTTAAGATCCTTAGTGACTTTGTACAAAGTGAGAGCAGTAAGAGTGGTGAAGAGGATGTTCTCTGGCAGGGTGAGAGGGGACGAGACACCAAGGGATCTTCCTGGATCTCAGTAACAAAGTCCTGACAACAAAAGCCTTAATAATATAGCTGCTTTAATAAGACAGAATAGGACAAGAAATATAGATAGTGAGTAAATGATGCAGGGCACATGTGTTCATGCAGCACTGCAGCTAAACCAAATAGACTTTCCCAAGTCATGCTGTGCAGAGCAGATCGTGTCTGTGGAGGGAGGGTTTCCTGTTTTGGTCATTTGAGCTATGTATAGTACAATAATTGTACTGTATACAGGAAAACTACTGTATTTCTACAGGATGTCCACACATTAGCTTCTTGCTACCCTTTTTTCAGATGAAGCAAAGGCCAGGCAGGTGCTGTGATTAGCAGAGTCAGGTGGGAGCTGCCTGTGGGCTCCTCTGATACCATGAGCTGATGGAGGTCATCCTGTGACCAAGAGACATGGATAACACAGGACTGGCCTGTGCCTGCTCATGTTATCTGTGGTGTGGCTCACTCCCTCCTCAAGGAACAATGCTCTCCTGGTCAGGATCAATGCATACCACCCCCTGATCCACGTAGATTTTACCTCTCCCAGAGCTGTATTTTAAGTTGTGTATTATATTAATAACATAAGGGCTTCTCAAGCCCTAAGTGTGGGCCCTAACAGAGCAGACATGACCTGTCTGAGATCACCGACTCCTTGAATGCAATGTCTCTAGCAAGGCTTCCTGTACAGATGTGTGTCTTTTACAATTTTCCTCTGCATTTTCCATTTAAAAATAATTTGGAACATATGAAGTGTGTATGAATCATTTAAAAATGTCACCAGAGAGTTACATTAAAGGGTAATGCAATACTCTGTAGAAACTAGAAATAAATCCCCTAGCGCAGAAAACTGCTGTACTGCAGAACAGCAATTACAAGCAAACAAAAGGAAACAACAAGATTCTTGAATATTCTGGCTGTATCTCCAAACCTAATTAGTTCAGCCTCCAACAACATCAAAGAGTGCTTCATTAATGAACCTCTGAATCATCTGTACTCCTCTGTGACTGATAACCATGACTCAGTTTTACCAGCAATGAGGATAAGGTGGTTTGGTAATAAAGACATTAATTTGCCCACAGTCTTCAAATTCTACCATGATCTTGCATGGGCACGCTGTCATATCTGCACCTCAGTTCTTCAGTGAAAGGCAATGCTCCTCAACATCCTGACATTTCTATTACTTGTAAAATGGATCATGCATTGCAATGAGCCTTGAGCCCAGCAGAGTCTTCCAAGTAGTCCTGAAACACTTGAGAATGAAGAGGAGGCACTCACAGATGGGGGTCCTCAAATATAGAATGACCTACTGTTCCAGATGTTTCACAAGGAAGAGATTTTAAAAATGTCTAGGTTGTAGCAGTTGGAAAAGCAGGAGCATGGTTTTAAGAAAACAGTAATTCAGAGTTCATAGGGAAAAAATGGATAAAGAAATAGTGAACAGAGCAAAATTTAAATGAACAGAGAAGACTGGGATAACGCAGGGAAAGAAAATTAAGTTACTATCAGATTATGTGGAGGGGGATTAATGAGAAAAATGAACAGAGATAGTCTGATAAAGAAACCATGAATACCTGTTTAACAGAGGAAAGAACTACCTCACATGGTTAATTAAAAGAGAACTGCTCTTGTAAGATACTAGGTAAAACCAATAACCACAGATGCCATTGTATTCAGGTCGATCCTGATGACAAAGGTATATTTTAGCTGGTTCTTTTCCCTCAGAGACACATCAATAATGAATATCTTAATTACATTCAACTACAGGACCTTTGTGCTAGAGTGGTGACACTTTGGTGATGAGTAGAGGGGTCTGCCAATTTGTCACCTTGCAAAATACAGTACTGCAACAAGCCTAGCTTTTCTCTGTAAGGGCCAGTCTGTAAGGGAAGATTGAAATATCTGTATTAAAAAATATATTCTATTGAATAGTAGTAAGACCTTAAAATGGATATTAGATGAGTTCTGCCCTCCTCATTATAGTTCAGATATTTTATTAAACATACCTGAAGTACAAACAGTCCAAGAAGTGACAAAAAAAACCCAAACAACCACACAATAAAAGAGATGAGGCTTCTACGACACAAAATATTGCAAAATCAAAGGTCTGTTAACCTGAAAATTACGAAAATGATGAAAATATAACATTTCAGGAAGAAGTTATTATAGTTTCAGGTTTATTTGATTTATTTTTCTAATGCTCTCGTAAGTCCATCAAGCAAAGCTGAAGCTGTCTTTGCATCACTTGTTTTCAAGTAGCTCAAAAATTCTGAACAGGTTTTGTTGCACATTGACATATACCACTTACAGTGTTCTACTGCTAACATACTTTTCACAATACAAGAATGGTAAGATTGCCTCCTTGAGAAGCTGTCAGGCAAAATTCTGTTTACTCTACCATGTCACAAAAAAATCCAAGTATAACAAACTTTTCTGTCAGTTTTAGATTTTGAATATAGCTGGATCTGACATCAGTTCCCTATATAAAAAATGTTGACTGTCAGTTTGGACATTTTAAGTTACTTATTCTGAAAATAAATTTAAGTAACAATGCTGGCTTTTAATTTCTTTGAAGTGTAAAGTCTAAGGTTAAAACTCCTTCAACCACATGAACTCTAACTGGAGAGCAGTAACTGATTGCTGGTTGACACCTGGGTGACAGGAACTGAAGTTGCTTACTATATGCTTTCCTTTTCTTCTTTTTTTTTTTTTTTTTCTTAACTCTATGCAAAGACATGCTTTTCCTCAGAGAAAGTGTTCTCTCTTCCTCAGAGAGTATCTTCCCCTAGAAATTGTTCTGTAATTATGGAAAAAGCGTTTAGATCATTGCCATGGCACCAAAATTCAAAATATTTAGATGATACCAGATTTTACTTCTGGTGAGAAAGACATTTATTTAAATGTGAAATACTGGAGGTGGACTGCATGGGGTATGTCTCTGACATCTTATTGGAGAATTTCAAAGATCATCTTCAGGACATGATGACATACAGCTTGTGTTGGCCTAGAGACTGTCTAGTGGTGAGGTAGGAGTGTTGAAGAGTGGCGGCTTTTGGACGGTTGGGCATCTGGTCTCACACTCATGAACAGCATCCTTTTAAGAAGTTCAAGTGCAAGGTGCAGTTTTTATATTTCTGGGTGCTAATGATGCTAGTCAGAGGGTAAACTGTCAGGAGGGACTCCTTTCCTTCACTGCTGCACAGAAGTTTTGATGCTGGACAACTCAGACCTCTACAGGAACCAGAGCCTCACTCATGATGGACATTGTCAAATATGTTAGAAACGTAGTTCAGAGAAGAGTGCATGACAGAATGGTCCCACAAGGGACAGTCAGCATATGATACTTTTAGATCCCCTCCTTTTGCTGTGTCCTATCCCTTTACAGCCCCTATCACACCCAAATTTCTGCCAGACCCCTCTAATCCTACAGTCCAGCTTCCATATGTACCTCAATCCCTGCAAATTTGTAGAAGGCATGTGGAAAAAGCTCCATTGGAGTGCTTCATATGGGATCAGAGATATCCTGTGACAGAATGGCAGCACAAAGCAGTGTCCCTAATTACTGATTACCAAAGGTTTTCCCACTCCCTTTCCAGGATCTCTTCAGAGCCCTTCTCACCTCCTAGCTCCCAGCTGAGTGAAACCTTTCCAGGCTTGTGGAGTCATTCGAGGCCCTGATGGGACTTGTGGTGCCTATTGTGAAAGGAAGCTCTACTGTCAGTGGAGTGTTCAGATGCTTCTGTACCTGAGAGTGCTCAGAGCTTGTGCCAGATTCTAGTTCCTTTTAGGCATGTGTGAGCTGCTACATTTAGGAAATTTCTGTGTGCAAAGAGATGGTTGGAGAAGGAATTATTTCTGAGTGTTAGCTCTCAGACAGTTTTTTGGGGTATATAGTTTTCTGGCTGCTATACCACACGTCCCACCTTCATTGCTGCATTTCTGAGAGGTACCTCTAGGCTATCATCCAAAGTCAGTGTGGAAACACTGCAGAAAACTGAGCCAGATTTAATAGTTGTGCCCCTTCTACCACTGAGATGTCCCAGACCAGTTGGAGAAGTGGAAGGAACTGCAGGAGACATTATAAAACCTAGGCTGTTACTTGTCTGTAAGGCAAATATCTTTGACACCAGCTTTAGATAGGCATGCCATAAACCCAGTGGAGCAAACATGGAAAGTCTCTATTCGAAGCTATCCATGTAAAGGAAACTTCCAGTGCTAAGGAGATCTTAAGGAAGTTGGATTAAGCCAGCCCTGTTAGTCTCTTTGCCAGGGAACTGGATATCTAGTATTTAGTTTTACCTTATCTCACTCCTCAGATAAAAGTGTCTTACAGTCAAGTTTCTTCTCTTTTCATTCACAGACTGCAAGGACCACTGATCAGACACAAGTGAAGCTTTGTCCCCTATTTCAGAGCATTGTAACATCCTATTGGAAACTTCTGCTCTCATCTTTTTTTTGAAAGCCCCTTCATGTCATCTTTTGTTTTTGTTGAACCCCTTCAATCTCTCCGTTCTACAAGTCTGAGCTCAGTGCACTTGAAGCATTTATCTTCATGTGAGATTGCACTGGAGTGATGTGAGGTGTTACCACTGAATAATTTTTCACTCTGAGTAATCCATCATATGAAGTCAGACAGGGCAAGCATTACAAGTTTTGTGTGAAAGAAATAAAATTCTGCAGTGGCAGAACAATAACCTAAAAAGATTGTATTGTAAGTATTGTCATTTTTTATTCATCCTTAACCTTGAATATAAATACTAGGTAGACTACTCTCTCCATATTGAGCTAATAATACCTGTCAGTGATGAGAGAGAGGTGATTTTTGTGAACAAAGATGCAGGTAACTAAAGTCCTCTGTTGCTTTTCCTGTCAATAGTATCCCAGACAGAATACAAATTCAACAAGGCCAGAATTTTTGGTCACTGAGACATTGAAGATGCATGAATGTATAATGAATTTCTTGGAGAAAATGACTGATCAGCTCAAGCTATTTTATGTGGAGTGGAAGTCCACTAGAACAGACACATGCTAGAATGAATGGGTGTGACCCTCTCCTGGGAACTAAAAGTGTAATTAGGACAAAAAGGGCCACTGCTAGGGAGGAAGAATAATAGTTCAGTGTTCAAGTGAGCAGGACAGAAAACGTGTTTTATAAAGATCGTTTCATTCTCTGCAGCTCTTGTGGTGCAGAATCTTTCATTAATATTTCTTCTGTCATTCAAGTCTAAGACAAATATTTTCCTCAAAATATTATTCTCAGTGCAGTTTAAACATAGAACCTAGGGAGGTTAAAAACCATCTCATGACATGAATGCTTTCATATTAAAAATAAATCTTACTTGTAGAAATAAAAACTACGTGAAAAATACAATTTGAAGCAAACACGAGAACTTTTTGTACAGGAGCCAGAACTACCAATATACTTTTACTCTTAAAAGGATAAATTGCCCTCCACAGCAATCCAACCTGAAAATACTTTTGCCCCTATCCACTAGGCAATGACCCAGGGAATCATGCTTTGATTGGAAGGCTGGAGTTATAGGGAGACATGCTTCTTTATGCACTGTAAGAGAACCACTAAACAGAGGGAAAAATAAAAAACGCAGTAGGTGACTGACTCAGCAGAGGCTTGCTGCCTTTTTCTCCCTCCGTAGTCAATGGGGAGAGGAAGAGAGTCCTACCAGGCCAGCTGAGATTCTGCCATCATGTATTCTGCATTGTCCACACCTCCACCACCTTAAACTAGAGCTACAGGAAAAACCTCCAAAAGGGGAAGAAATGGTAAAGAAAGAATCATAGTAGGAAAATGGATGGAGAACCACATATAGGGAGGATAAGGCAGAAGGACACTTGAATGAGGAGAAGACCCACTGTTACACAGCAACAGCATGGCTTCTCCCAACAGGAAAGAGCAGAGTTAGTGTTTTATCTTGCAACAGATAAAGACCCAATCCAGGATCTCAGAACTCATGCCAGTTGTAATTTAAAGCAGAATTGAATGAATGTTGCAAGCTGAACAATTATAAGAGGAAAATGTTCCGTGAGAGACTCTGGAGACTGTAACCTTGGAAAAGACTAGAAGAAGAAAAAATGGCATGAAGTTTTGCTGGTGGAGATGTAAAGAAAAGGATGAATTTTGAAGGATGTCCAAAAAGTAAAGCTACCCAGGAGAAGCCTAAGACAGGTCAGAGAACTGCACAGCTGGGAATCTGAATTACTGAAAGTACATCTAAAATGTCAATGACAATTACATAAAAGAGGTACAGGAAGAAAGAAAATTCAATTTTAGTGATCTTAAGCTAAGGAAGTACAAGCCTAAACAATATCCTACGTCTCCATCCGGATTGTCACAGAACATGACACAAAGTGTACACAATGAAGGCTTTTAACTTGCACTAAAAATTTAGGCAGATAGGGCCCTCCTCCTGAAGGCTTTCAAAAGTACATTCTTCAGTCCATTAGATATACAGGAGATATCCAATTTACAAGAACTGATGAATTAGGAACAGAAAATTGAGGTGCAAGCCTGGTTTCTGAGTTATTCACTCTAGATTTGTGCTCTGCCCTCACCCCTTCCCACTCAGTATTTGGGCAGAAGAGTAGACATAGATTTATGAAGCAGGATTCCACAAAAGTAGGAAAAATAAAAATATATGCCAGCGACATGCTGACTGAGAAGTGGAAGAACTGTAGAGCAGACAGGATATGACGCTGAGGAGTGGTGAACCAGGGAGGAGCTGATGAAAGAGTCAGTGACAAGAACAGAAGAGACACTATTGTACCTCAGTGACTCAGAAAAACAATTCCTTCAAAAACAAGTCAAAATTGGACTACAGTAAAGCTTCACAGAGGATTTCAAGATTTGCTGTGCCCTAGATATGTCAATTAATGAAGGAACGGTTGTAACTTCAGTTTCAACACTTAAAGACAGGTGTGGGTTACATAAACTCAGATCCAGTTCTAGATTTCCCTTTCCCACTTTGACGGGTATTTCCATTTGGATTTGATTTAGTACCATTATTAATTTCAGTGGAACTTCAGTGTATATTGAGATCTGGAGATGTTCCGAATTCTTGATGGCATTTGGTTTCAAATTTAACGCTTATTAAAGAAGGGAATGTATAGGATTTATTTGAATTGGTTCTTAATTTGTCAATGTAAGCTATGACACAGTAAAATTAGATCAGCTTGTATATACATTTGTCAATAATATGAAGATAAATGAAAGCTGATTAGATAGATCAGAGGGTAAAACTTGGCTGCAGTTCTGTAGACAAAGCTATCTCTCTGCAAAGCATTAAAGGCAACTTCTGTAACAACTGTTTTCCAAAAGCACTGGCAAAAAACCATTTAGAAGTTTAATGCACCAGAGGTGATTCCTGTGGAAGCGCAGTTTGGTTAAAATCTGTTTAGAAACCCAGTCAATCATGTTTTCGCAGTAGTCATTTACTGTGCACTGCTGTTATGGGGAACTGCAAAGTAGCAGTGCACGATCACATTCTGGTCTGACGTAAAAATGGGATTTTTTTATTTTAAGTAGCAGTTCTCACATTGCCTCCTTACCAGCAGAATATTTTAGGCCTTACTGCATATTGTGGTGGTCAATGCTGTGATGTGTAATACTAAAATTTAAAATGAAAGAAAAGGAAATTGATTCACTTGCCACAACTATGAAGTTATTGATGATCTAACTCTAAAATCTTGATCTCTGTAGGAATACTGCCATAGGAAATTACATGTAGTAGCTTTGAAATAGTGTTTTACCAGTGGAAGCCCTTTTAAATTCAACCTGAAGAAAATACATGAGATAAACACATCTCTCGAAAAACCTCCAGTTTATCATATTTGTGTTCACTTAAAATCAGTGGGAAGTAGCTACATGACACATCAATTTTTAATCAAAAATATTTCAGCTAAATATATTTGTTTGGGAAGCTATAACAAAATGAATTATACAGTTCTTTCACAGTACAACTCAAAAGAGAATACTTAATAACACCATACAACACAAATTGTTCTTGGATAGTGATTTTCACAGGGTGTCTTAAGGAAAATTACACATAAAGAATACAAACCCACAAATTTAGTTCATTCAGTGAAAGCCAAGGAGAACAAATAAAATTTAGGGCTGGATTTATAATCAGGAATTGAATCAACAATACAAACCTCAGTAGGCAATATGTTCCAGATGTGAGAAATAGTACCCCCGCAAATCTCTAGCTTCCAATAAAGGTTAGCATATCATTAAAACAGCTGAAAAAAATAGCACAGTTATTACCATAGTGACATTCCGCCACATATGTGAACAAAAGGCGGTGGGTTGTGCTAAGCTAAAATAGAACAAAAGTTTAAATGTAATATAGCACTTTTCATAACAGGCCTACTGGCTGAAAAATGGTTCGATGAGCAAGAGGATACTAAAGTGTGGTTGTCTGTGTTGATTAATGTGTGTGCTGAGATCCTCATAACAGACTAAAATTGACTAATAACAGTAATCCAGAGATGGATAAAGTTTCTAGATCTGTTGGTGCTTATATATCAAATGATTATGCAAAACTGAGTTTTAATCTCAGCAAGCTGCTTAGATAGTGACTTCCCAAATGGATCCATGGTTTTCTAGCTAACTTATATATTATCTTCATATAAATTTAATGTTTTCACTAACTGAGAACTGAGCAGTCTGCCATAAGTAACAGAGTTGTCACCCAGAGAATTCTGAATGCTCTCAGTGGTCATTAATTTACAAAAAAGTCTTTAATTAAAACTTTTAAGCCTGAACACTGCTGGGAAGGTGTGCATTGGAATCCAAATGGGGTATGACAAATGCATCTAACAAAACTCCAATCACATTGCGACTATGACAAAATATTCTCTCTTTTCTTCTCAGCAACCTGTAGCACTTTCTTCACTGCTTTCTGCACGAGGCTCAGATACATGACCAGATTGCTGCAGTGTAAAATGTTAGTGCGTATCCGCTGAGAAGCAAGAGCTGTTGGTGCACACATTCCTAGACTGTGACAAATGTGCAGGAAGTAACTTGCTGCTATCCTTCTTCACAGTGGGCTAAGTTAAATCCTATTGCATCACATTTGTCTCGAACTGGGGCACATTTGTTGACAGTGACCATAGCTCAGCCACTGGGTAGTTACGATGGCTGCATGAGCTGGAGCTTGGAGGCTGAAGTAAGATTCCATACCTCCTTCTGATCTGAGCTGATGTAATGTCAGCTTCCCAATTAATGTCACATAGTAGTCAGGACTTCAGCCATTGTATCTGATGTCTTCTGTTGCCTAGTCAGAAAATTTAGAGATATTAAAATTGAAGAAACTAATCAGCAAGCTAGTCCATTGCTCTCTGAATCCCAAGACTTGCTATGAGGGGAAAAAAAAAGAACCCACCAAACCCACAAAACTGTAGAAGTATCTACAAAAGGAAATAAAAGAGCATAAAACTTCTTTTCCTCTGAGGCTGAATGAGACTGGAAAGCTGAAGGGAAAGGAGTTACGTAGTGTTTAATCTTTAATTTGGTGGACCATGCTTTCTCCTTCTTACAGCCTGATAGGTGATGTTACATGGTTAAGGTAAATTGGAATCACATGAAAAATGGGCAATTCTTTTTACCACTCATTTACCATTCTGGCAATTCTTTTACCACTCTGATTTATTTTCCTTTGGAAGAGTGGCTTGCAAAAAATCATGAAATATCAGTGTTTAAAGAAGAAACAATTGAAATACTGAATCTACAGTTACTTCAGTCATGGTTAAACAGAGTGTCAAAATATAATGGCAGTTGGTTTACTGAAAGAGGAAAGAACATATAAAATAACACATTAAAAGTTACATCAAAATGTCAATAAATCAGAGAAAGAAGGTGAAAGGCTTTGTGTCTTTATCGGAAGAAAATCTTAAGTAATCAATTATTTTTGCATGCAGTACTACTTACGCAAGCATACATTAATTCAAACACAAAATGCTACTGTCTTGGGAGGTACAGCTTGTTTCCCGTAAAACCAACCTGCCTTGCTGTCTCCAGTGTGTGGTAATGCACAGGTAATGTGTGATTCTTTAGGGAATACAGAATATAAATTCATTCATCTCCCCAGGGCTGACAATTCAGCAGATGATGAAATGTACATTAATCAATGAGCACTAACTTTAGCGGTTTTTAAATGGGTGAATATCGGAAGGCTTACCATGGCTATGCCCACACCTTGTATAAGCATGAATGAATCAAGCAATAATAAGTCAATAGAATCGGCTACAGATTTTGTATTTTTTTTCTCTATTTCAAATGTGAATACTGTTTTTTTGTGAAATTGGGAAGAAGAACTGCAGATTTCCTTATGGACTTGTTATGTTACTTTGACAATTCACCTAGAGCTATATACACAAACATGGTATTATGAAATGTTGCTGACTAGTAACAGGTGATTTCCTGCACAGTTAACCAGTCAAAGCCATTCTTTTACCATGCTAATTTATTACATTACAAAAAGATTGATCACAAAAAGAAGAACAGTACAGCACAGTACCAACACTGAGCACTTCGAGAAAAACCAAAGCATATAAGATGTTTGTGTCTTGTGAGGCATCTTTCCTGATTTACTTGTGGAGTTACAAAGAGCACACTAATGATGCTTCAGAAATCTGTTTCATTCTTTCATTGAAGGATGAAGATTTAATTTTTAGAGAAGAGTACTGAGAGACGAAAGGCCTGGGTATTTGGGGAAATTTCTTCATATGTCAAAGCCCTGATGCCACCCATTTCCTCAGTAATCTTTAGAAAGTGCCAACTACATGAAATTAAACACTGACAAAAATACTGTTCTTAAAAAAAATTCCTTATGTCTGATACTTATATAGTTGGATCACCATTAACTGGGGATTAAAAAAACTTGAATGGCTTTCTGCTGCATGATTTTCTTCCAACCTTCCTCTTTTATCTCAGATATTTAACAAATGTTACATTAGTAGGATTTATAAGTTCATTAAGAGGGGGCTTAACTGTGCCTTCATTATAAATAGCAAGAGAAACTTCTGGAAAAGTTAGGCCAGCAGTAGCTTAGTATAAACTTTTCGGTTACTGTATAAAGCCCATAAGTTATGAGCTTAAGCGCTCAATTATTATAAATATTATTAATGTTAAAACTAAAACCTGAGTCAATATCTTCTCCATTCCATTCCAGATGGGGCCTTTAATCCTCAGATCCTTCCCAAAATAAGAATGTTAGGTCTTAATTAACTCACAGGAGTGTTACAAGTCTCCAGCATTTTGTAGAATGCTTTGAAAATATCAGGAGTTTCATGCTAGATTAATGATAACAGTCCTTATTACAATAATTATTAACTGTTTACAGTTGTAATCAGGTTGCTAAATGCCCTGCTCATTGCAAAGAGGCCGGAAAAAGTTCAATTTGTTGCATAATCAGCTATCTGCTCTTCAGTACACAAGCTAAATATAGTAGAAGATGTCAGCTACTAAATATGTAAGACTTGACGAAACAGCTCCTCTCTAACCTCAATTCTTCCAAACAAGTGCTATCAGATTCTGCAGAATTTTAACTTTATTTAAATATCAGTATGGAAATAAACAGGCTTGAGCCTGTGTGATTTAGATGAAAACCCTCTGAATGTGAAGCAGGAGTGACCAGAGCAATGCCATCTTCCTGCAGGTTACAGGCGCAGCTGCCAATGTTTCTGCTGCTGCTTCCAGCTTCCCCAAGTGTTACGGTTGGATGAGGTCCTTGACACTTTTATCTGCCCTAGATGTTTATTTTAGAATAAGATGAATAGATACTGCTGGGATTGCAGTGGACAGTGGTAATGCTGGTATCCTCGGGGACAGCTGAGCAACTGAGAAAACTTGGGTCAGACTCATTCTCTGTAAGCTTGGAGAAGCTTTGAAGAAGAGTCCTAGTGATAGTCTGGAACTATTTACAGCAGCAGGAGATACGAAATAGGATGAGAAGAGAAAGACAAGCTGTGGCTTCCTGCTGAACAATAAATAGTTTTGCATTTCCAAAACCAAAGGCGGGAGAAGCAGAAAGAGAACGCTCCATCTGGCTTGAAGCAGTTGGAAGAGCTGATGGGAAAGAAGGACTTTCTGTTATTTATCAGACTGTTACTGAAGGATGCAAATGAAGGGCTCCTCCAGCAGTGGCAAAAGCCAGCAGTTCATAGGAATGCATGTGTACCATGCTATAAAGGGAGACCTGATATTCCCTCAGACCCATAAGGTCTTTTGTTTTTGAATCAGTTTTCTACAAACTGATAAAAATGAGAAAATCTTAGGCTGAACTAGGGGGAAATCACAACCTTAACTTTTAAAGACTATTCTAAACAAAAAAATGGCCATGTTATGTTTACAGATGCCTTACAGATCTTCTTCCTTCATATAGTTATGGCCTTGGATGACAACATAGCTTTTAGACTCAGTTAGTCCTCAGAGGTGGCAGATGTGACTGGACTTTTAACTTTCTGTTCATTTGTTTGCACAGATTTGGATTTGCCTACTTTGAATTCAGATTCAGGATAGTATCCTCGCTACTCTTGGAGATCGACATTAAAGTGTCAGATGACACCTTCAAATGAAGATGGAGGTTTTTGGAATTGCTCATGTTTCTTTGCCCTTCATCTGATAGTGAGGAGGGTAATAGTGAGTAACCGCAATTGGGATGGGATTAATTTTGCCTAACTTCAAACACTTAATATCTAGATATGTGCAGAACGGTCACTCAGGTAGTGGTAAAAGGTCTCAATAGCATTTCCTCCTGGATATAGTCCAAGACATACATGTTATCTGCATGTCCTAAGACACCAGAAACAAAGACTAGGCTGTTACTAGACCTTAAAGACAACACTAAAAACGGCTGTAACTTGAAGTAAAACTTAACTGCAAAGAAAGTGAACCTTGTGAGGAAAGGGGGCTATGATTAACTGCAGTAAGAGTGATCTAATGGACAATTATCAGGCTCAAATAAGGAAAAGTATTAGGAAGGTGCAGTGCTCATACTAATCATGTTTTAAGATCTTTATATAGGGTTATCTCCAATAAGAGTTGAGTGTAAGAAATCGTAGGCATAACTGACAGTCCCTCCTACAGTTCAATTTTCCTGACACATTCCTTTAGAAGAGTCTGTTTCCAGTTATTTAAAATGTTACTAATGATTAATCAAAGTTTTGGACTAATTTTTTCCCCAGGCTGGGAATTTGTTGTTTCTTACAAGATTTTAGGTAAGAATGAGACTGGGGACGAGCTCTTTGTTTTTCTGGTATTAAGGGCATATTGTGAAGAGCATTAATGCTCCCATGCCATAAAGAAGAGCCTTCAAGTTTATTGGCAGAGCGTATTTTCTTTCCCTGAAGGTTCTGTATAGATTTAAACACTTTAGAAAATTACCAAACATGCTCAGTTTGGCAGTAAGGCTTTACAATTTGATCATTACAGTTGCTAAAGATGTTATCTGTACAAAGCACTGGATAGTGGGAACTGCAGGGTTCTCTGCATTCTCCAAAATGGGTGTGGTGGTTTCACTTTAGAAACAGTTAGACACTGGATTGAGAAACTAAAACAAGTACTGTGATGATTTCATGAAAAGTACTCCCTGGCAAGCAATCCAGACTTGTTTCAATAGCCTCTCACATTAACTTTTATGAAACTGACCTCCATACCTGCATGTTATGGGCTGCAGAACTGTAACAACTTTGAAATACCAGATACGAGTGTTTCAGAATGAGCACCAAAATCAGTGGGCACTTATACCATTCTACTCCTTGATTTCTCTGTCTATACAATGAAGGCCAGATTGTCTTCCAGTGTCAGGTCCTTACCCAGCCATGTCTAGACTGCACATTAAGATAAGAACTCTAGTAGCATTTCCTCCATTTGCTGCCCACAGTGAATTTTTCATGGGAAGAAAAGGCAGGGTAGGAAGCAGAGGATGCCACAGCAGCTTGGTGTGATGATCTGGGAGCAGAACTGTGAGCTTCTCTAAATCATTATCTGCTTCATGTCCCTGCATGGACAAATAGACACTTCTACCTTCTCTTCTCACCTCCCTTGGGTTTGGCTGCCCATGCTCAAGCCAGGTCCAGTATGGCCCAGCTCTGTCACCTGGGAGTCAATGGCTGGGAAGGAGGAGGGTCAAAGACAGTGGTACCCGTCCCTTAACTTGGTATCTGCTTTTAAGCCCAGGCTTAACTGAACTTTAAGCTTAACCCTCTGTCCCCGCCTGAGCTATTCAACCAGGAAAGGCAGTGCTCAGTCTTGTACCACATAAAGCCTGGCCTTGCTGTGTTGACTTGGCTTCCCATCTTGACTTTGACCCTGACTCGCTGCAGTGAACTGCCATGGCCATCTGAAATCTTGTCTGACCTGGGGGACTATCACTGAACCTGCTCTGCTCCTCTTTGAGTGCTGTGGGTCTCTGACAGGTGGGTCAGGGTGTTGCCTCACAGCCACCTTCTGCCCCCAGCTCCCCTGCCTGCAAGGGCAGCAACTGTCCTGCTTGTTCCCTGGCACAGATCCTGCTCTGGTGTAAATGGCAGCACATACTATTAGTTCTCAAACTCTCCCACTCACGTTGAGAAGGTTGGTTGGCAGCCATAATTATGTTTAAACATAATCTTGCTTTTAAAAAAGTAAAACTAAATTCAATACAAGAGAATATAGTACTGAACATTCAGAAACTTGGAAGTCCAAATATCCAGACAAGTATCCAAGGAAACTTATCACTGCTAGGTTGCCTTGCAGTTCACTGCTGTGGCTCCCAGCAGTGTGCAGTTTGGGAGTGTCAACAAGGATGAGGTTTTCCACTCAAGAGCTGAGTGTTGTGATGAAACTGGGCACCTTGAGGGGGATCTTTATATGTCTGAAACTAAAGCTAGAGATCACTTACACCTTATGCACACAGAGCATAGGTTTTTCAAGTGAATCAAGCTGAAAGAAAAATAAAGCAGAGGCAGTTTTGTCAACCAGCACATACCTTTTAAAGTTAAATACGGAAAAGCATTATTGTAAGGACTTAAATAGCACAGTTGCCTCTCTCAAATGCTGCTAAGGCTGCAAAAGCACTTTGCCATGAGATAAGCACTGAAGGGAGCAGACAGGATGACACTAACTCCTGGCCTGGCAAAGGCAAGATGTGTTTGGCTCATCATGGTTAACACATCCAGACAAAAATTCCCACTGTGGTAAACAGTGTAAAGAAGCAACTCCTCATATGCATATCACCAGCCAAACAAAGATTACCCCAGGTTATGGGACAGATGGCATCTGCAATCACCAGCAACTACTGAATCCCTACAGAATATGTCTTTGTGGATACCTGGAACCTGGACTGTAAGATAAGCCACAAAAGAGGGAACCCGAGACAAGATAAAGGTGACATTATTTTCTGGATGTTATGTCAGACCTAGGGGGAGGTTAACAAAGCTGGAGGAGAAGGATGTATCACTGAATACACAAAGAATGCAGAATTTATTGTCCACAAGGAAAGCCAACTCAACAACTGTGCTGAAATCAGCTCCGACTGGGTAAAAGGTAATGCTGGCAGGGGGAGACTGAGACCACCGACTCACAGCCCAACAACCCAAGCAACCCAACAACTCAAAAGAAGAGAAAGACTGAGCGTGTGGACTAATTAGCATTAGAAGTCAGGGAATCATTTAACCAACAGAATTTAAGTCAATAGAATAAGAGATCTGTGTAGCCAATGAGTGTTTATTTCCTTTGTTTGCTAAAATGTATAAATAGTAAAAAGTTTTGCATGGTCTTGGGACCTGCACCAGCGAGGGTCTCAGGGTGAAGAAGGACCAAAAGGACGCTGATGGATCCATGGATGGGGACTATCTTGTGCTTGATATCTCTCTCTTTCTTTCCTCCCTCTCTTTTCTATTTCTTTCTATCTCTCTACCTCACATTCATTGCTCAATAAAATCCATATTATTGACTTTGGCATGTGGTCTCATTTGCACCTTAGATTGGGCAGATGCATCTCTCACTAACCATTTCTTAACAATTACGTCTATCTTGTTTGCACATACACTTTACCAGGGCACCTTGTGTGATCAGTGCAAAGCAGTAGTGGGCAATGAAAATCATTCTGTTAATGTGGTTACCCTCACACAGCTTTGCAAACATGGCCTAGCATATGAGAACAAATACAGGTGCTGCAAATTTCCAAAATTCAGCTGACTAAATGTGCAACCATACTCACTACTCAATGGAGACACATCAGCCATTTGCTAGGAGCTCCTGGTAGCAGGCTGTGTTGTCAGAACTAGCCCAAAATCATTGCCTACTGATTTGCAAAGAGTAAATATGGAAGAAAAGAAGAAGAAAAACAGAAAGTAAAAGGAGGATTTGACTAACAACTTTCATGTCTAAATAAAATGGCTAGGAGATTGATTTTTTTTTCCAGACATATGAATTTTATAAAATAAAAAAAGTTAGCATATCCACCTATTAAGTTTGTTACAGGTTTCAGCTTTTCATTGTGAGATGCTTTTTGGAAACTCCAAATTCTGTGTGCTATCAATGGAGGGACCTTTCATGCACTGAAATCAGGCTTTGCCACTCTACAATAAATTCTTTTGGCACCTGTGTATTCCTGAGCTGTGAACTGCACTGGAGGGTGACTGAACTTTGGCTGCCTGATAACCTCTGCATAACACAAAAAATGAGACAAGTAGAAATTTTATGGAGCTACGTATAAGTTTATCTCCTCCAAAAGGCTTCACTTTCTAAGTCAGTCAGTAGCAGAAGTCAATCGAAACCTGCCAATGACACTATTTTCATAGAAAAGTGCACACTAATGTGTCTGGATGCAAAGACAAAGTGATGTCAAGCTCCAGTATGTGCCAGAAAAAAGGAATCCAAACAAGAAAAGAAGCTGCTAGTGGCTTTCTTTTTACTTGAAATTCTTCCATTTATTTTGCTAAAGCATTGAGCTACAACTAGAAAATCAGAGTAAGCTCTCATTCTCTCATTCTCTCTCCTCCAAGGCAAAGGGTAATCCTGAACGTCTCACAACATGACAGTTCGAAGAAAAACCAACCCACATAGCACTGAGCACAATGTTTAAAAACCACAGACCTAACACTGTAGCTCAGTTCTTTCTCCCTTTCCTCACATTAGCTGACACCTGATCTTTGCTTTCAACTGTGGAACTCCACACTTAAGGCCAACACAGAGCTGTATTTTACTCTTCCATGCCTGCTGTTTCTTCCTTTCTCTCTGACTAGACTGGTCTAATAATCTCTTTACCAACATTTCTATGTTTTTCTACATTTCTTAGACTTGGCACTTTGCGTCTGTCTGCAGTTCTCTTTTTTTTTCAGTCTGCTGACTTTTCTCCCTTGTTGCATTACCTCTGGCTTTTATGCTGTGAGTCTCTGTCCCAGCCCACGTTCAACTCCATCACTCACCTACCCACTGAGTTTTTCTCTGGACCTTATCTCTATTTGTCTGTCTGGTATGTTTTTTTCTAATCACATATTTTCTTCTCTATCATTTTCTCTACCTAAGTTCTTCTTTTGCAGCCAGTCTTTTCAAATTCGGGATAGAAAACAAATACCCCCAGGTCTTGTGCATGTTCCTACAAGTGTTGCATGGAAGGCAGGCAAACAACCAATCCATGTGCAGAAAAGAGAATTTATTTCTCCAGTATCCAAGTGCAAGATTACCTAAATTCTTAATGGTCTACTCACCATTTTCAAGGAAATTTTATCTCCTGCTCTTGTATTTGAAAACTAAACAAGCCTGGGAAACTAAAAAAAAAGGCTTCAGTAGAAGTTTAGAGTAAGCAAATGTAAATGTCTGTAGCACCTTTCTGCTGTTTCACTGTGCTGAAGCTTTAGGAAAAAGAAAGACATAAATTCTCATAAATATAGATAATAAATTAATATAAAACCCAGTAAGTCAAAATAGATAATAAAAAGCTATTCATTAGTTACATAATTAAAGATACAAACATTAAAGTATTTTAGTTGTAGCTATGCAGTACTATCCCTTAAATCTCCCCATTGTTTTACTTTTTCTCATGGCTGTTTTACACTGAAGTAACTTTTCCCACTTTGTGCTTGCAGTGCCTCATGCAAGAATTCTGCTCTGCCTGGACAATAAAATAAGACATAAAATGATTATGCATCCATAATTCCACAAAGAATAAAAATGGAATGCAGTAATTTACACTACTGCATTTATAATTTCCTCCTGTCTTACATCACTATTGGAAGTGAAAAAGGTGAGGATGAAACAGGAACTCTGATCCTCAAAGAACAGCACTGCCTTTCTTCATTCAAGAGCTTTATGAGAGATGCAAAGGGAGCAGACTCAACTGACTAAGACAATTTTCATCACATGCTGCTTCACCAAACAGGCTTTTGACATAGTCATATTTTGTGTTCCCCAAAATAGCACTTCAACATGCTTCAGTTTCTGAACTTGTTTTTTTTTTAACTCCTTTGAATTTAATTAGGCTATTCATCAGCTTGGTAAATGCAAAGAACCTTTTAAAAGAGGAACAGTGATTGATTTTTAAAGTGCTATAATCACTCCATCTAGCAGTAAAAAATACTTTCCAGTATAGGTATTTCAAAGTATATTAATATTCACTTTTTAAAATAAAAAGTCCTCTGTCCTTATTTTAAGATAAACCAAGAAGCTACCATAATATCACTAGCTGAAATTCTTTACCCAGCAAAGCTGCTATATAAAGCTCCCATTAACATCCATTCTTCATGTGAACCTCGCTGACATAGGAAGAAATTTTGGGAGCCAATTAAAATTTGTCCTACACAGAGTCTGGATCCGTGTCTGAATAGGTTCACATGCAGACTAAAGGTGTGTGGCCATACTAGCACATCACTCACTAGCGTAAACTACAATTTTCTGTACCCAAACAGTCTGAGAGGAGTCTCAAACATGCACGTGTGTCACTGAGCTGGACAGTGCTGAATAAGTGTGGAAGGACAGAAGCCCAGATTTGATTCATTTGCCAGCAACTCTAAAGAATCAGGTGCAATTCAAGTCCCTTTATTTGCATAGTCTTCCATGAAATTACATCAGAATAGTACTCTATATACTGCATCATGTGTAACTTAAACAGTCAGTCTCAGGGAGAGATTTCTGAAATATGTGTATTCTAAATGTCTTCAGTCACAGATGGTGTCACATGTCCCTGATGCAGAAACTGGGGTTATTCCCTAAAGGACAGAGTTACTCTTCAGACTATCAATGCGCCGGCTTGAACTTTAACACTCCTTGCAGGGATCAAAAGTGACAGCTCAATCATCAGAAGTATCACTTGTGTGACAAGGCTGACTGATCCACCACAGATCTGGCTGCTGAGACCTCTGACAAATACAATGAATACTGTTCTACTATTTGAAATGCCTGTAGCTCTGCCTGGGACTGGCCAGCTCTGGAGTGAGGACTACTGTGAGCATTCTCTGTGAGGCTGCTCCTCTGCAACCACCAAGTGCTGTCATGTAATGAAAGACAAGGCAGTGGGACACTTTCAGCCTCTCATTTACGGCACATGCTTCACAACAGTCATCTTCTCTGCATCAACCCAAGTAGTTTACTTCACTGTCTTTCACTTCATTTGTCTGTCCTCTTCGTTCATCCCTCTGCACAGGATCAGCTCTTTTCCATCTATCAATAGAGTACCATCCTGCATTTTTCCTAAATATTTTTCTCTTGCTTTGTCATTAATAATATTTCTTTTCCATGTGTCCTTTCATGTTTCTTATCTTACGTTACCTTACCTTATCTTACCTTACCCAACCTTTCTTCTGTTTTGGCTTGAGCAACACACAGACCTTGATCCACAGCCAATCGAAATCCTGCATGAGCCACGAGGAGAGTGCAGCGATGTGGTGCGCACCAGCAATCTGCAATACCTTTAGCAAACAAGAATGTATTTTGCTCAGCCTGTGGATATTAAAAATTACAAAATGTGTGTGGGAGTGTAATTGCCGTTCCTCTCATTTTACTGTTGGGTTTAAAGCATGTTAAATTGACCACTAGAAAAATATTTCAATTATACCATTAATGGCACAGAGAAAACCAGCCATGAGTCACACCAGTAAATTTTGGGGAAGACAAACAGACTCATACTGTGTGCACACAGGCCTCTTCTATTGATATAATACTCAGTAATCCCAAAGTGCCTTACTTAGCGCTACATGTAGAGAACTCAGCCTTCTAGGGCTCAGGGATATTCCCACAGCTTCTGTGACCATGAGCTGGGCCCCAGCAAGGAGCCTGGAAGAAGCAGAGCACCAGGCAAACACCTTTCTTGCATGTCAGGGAGGAGGAGAAGGTGGTATCAGCTCATGTTTGGTGCTCTGCAAGAGCATTACCGGTTGCATGGATTCTGGCCTTGAGAAATGAAGCAGGCTTGTAAAGCAGAGAACTGTAGCCCAAACATTTTTGCTTCAGGAGAAAGCAGTGTGCAAACAAGCACGTAACTGCAGCTTTTATGGGGCTTTACACTCAGCTGTAGTATATCTGCAAAAGAACTGCACTTTTGTTTCGGGAGCTAGTTTCAAATCCCTTCTATGGAAAGCACTGAACAGCAAGTGAACCCTCTTCACTCTACTCCATTTTATCTAACAGGTTTAAATAATTCATGTAATAGCTACAAAAAAATCCCAGAAAGCAAAAGTGTTTTAGAATTTGCTTTCATTTTTGTACTTAAGGCTTCAGTGAAACATCTTAAAAAAATACAGGCTCATTCAAGCTGAACAGTATAATTTTGGGGGTTCTTGCACAAAATACTTTAACACTCAGAAGAGCCTGCTCTGAGTGATCCTTTTCTTTCTTGTTTTTGTTTCTACAAATAGCAAACCCTCCTGCCTTCTAGCTGCATTACCTTGAGAGAATGAATGCTGCTTACAGGATTTAGAACACTATATATACCATCAAAATATTACAATGCATTTCAAGTCTGGAGACAACACCATAGAAATATGCCCCAAGAATGCCAGAGGTAATGGAAGGCTGATGAATAGAACATGAGATGGAGGAGCCCTGAATCATCTTTTTTCTTTTTTTTTTTTTTCTTCCCTGGGAAAGCTGGTATTTTTTTTTCCAAAGAATAAGTTATTTTATTTTATTACAGTTCAGTTCCTCAGTTATGCATACCTTGTCCATAATGACTACAGGATGCATCAGTGCTTAAAATGGTTTCTGGGTGCAAAAATTAATTCCTGCTTTTATTCAGGTTACAGGAAGTGTTAGCCACTTTTTTATAAATTATTGACACAGATATCTTAATTAGTTTGTTAAAAATCATTAGATTCTGTTCTTACACAATAAAAATAACTTTTAGAGGTTGTATCTAATTTTTTTGAACAGTAAACTATTTCAACGCATTTAATAAATTAGTCATTAATGAGCCCAATATACTCCGAAAACAAGAAATAAAAGGCAGGATTGTATCAAGTCAGTGTAATTTGCTTGTACATGTATTTTAGGTGTCTAACAAAGCAATCCTTCTCAAGCAAGGGCCAAATTTTCCTATAAAGACAATTAGGGTGCATCAGTGATGATTTCCAGAGGGAGAGAGATGCTGTCTCTCAAAGCTGAATGCCCTGGATCCTGAGTGATGAGAAGCAGGAAGAGGCTCCTATTGTATGAGACCCTATTATACTGAAACATTTCTGCTTGCAGTTTTCACTAGGTAATCACCTTTATTTAGAAGATTTCGAAAGAAGCATGTTAGCAAGCTCTGGAGTTCTTTATGTTTTTGCACACACTTTCAGTTTGCTGCCTTTAGAAACTGGAGAGTTAAGAGACAGCACTCTTTCACCACACTACATTTTGCAGAGAAGTACTGCAAGTCAAGGACTCATCCCTGACATTCTACATTGCGCCTCATGACATCCATTTATTCTGGGCTTGTATTCTATCCCATGACCTGGGATAATGAGGTGTATGGCTGGTGTGCCAGAATTTGATGTGTTGCAACATGGCATTATCTTCCTTGGGAAATGTGAAATGAAGGCATTGTCTGCAAAGATATGATTAAGAAAACGGTTCCTTAGCCCTTAATAGCAGAGCATGAACATTACCAAGGTTGCTCCTCTTTTTTGGAAAGAAATAGAATAACTAATGCCAAATGGGAAGGTTTTTATTCTTCTTTGATTGGAGGAAGCATTTTGAAGAATACAGAGCATCAAAAAATATGGAGTGAACCAAAGCAACTGAAATCAAGGTTATATAGTACACTTGAAAACCTAACTGAGGCTTTGTGTTTGAATAATGTATTATTATATTTTCAAACCACCTGCAACCCAGTAAAAGGAGCTATTCCTTGAAACTAAGTATTCAGAGAATTCATATCCTCACAAAAGAATCATGTCATGAGAATCAAAAGCTAAAGGTTTGCTGGATGATCAGTACTCTATGGTGAATTTGTATTAAACTACCTGATTATGAAATTGGCATACCCTGCTGCTGAAAGCACAGGGCTTTTTTCACAGAAAAAAAAATACAATTGTACAGTTCATAGTCATAAAACCAAAAATGCTGCACTAATCAAATGTATGATTATGACTATTGCTAATGTTATTGTATGGAATGCAGTGGCACATATGAATAGAACTAGTGTGGGTTTGGCATCCATTGCACTTGGCATCCTGGATTCAGATATTATACAAGCTCAAAAGATGGCACATGTGCTTGGAAGAGCTTACGTGCTTACTTGACATAACAAATCAATGAACCTCATTAGTACCAAACAGGAGGGGACATGGAGAGACAGAACAAAATGTAGAGAACAAGACCATACTCATAAGTGAGCAGGAAAGCTTGCTACTTTTCTCTCTTAAGGACTTCCAGAAAAGACAAAACTAATTGAATGTCAAGGCTCAGTGTTGGCAAGAAGGTGACAGCTGGGCAGCCCCAAAAACAAGGTCCTGGCAGGGATGCTGCACTTCTCATGAGAGGTCAATGCATGGCAAACCCTTGTTAAGAAGATGGTTTGGAAAATGAGGAACACAAAGGGACAAATGAAGTAAAATTTCTCAAACAGGAAAGTGTTTACAGAGTCACTACCTTAGTTTTCATACTCTGCAGAGTCCTTTATATTGAGTTCAGTGAAATTTAAAAGCCATCATTTCCCTCTACTCATGGGATGAAGCTGTGAAGACATGATGAGGAGTTGTGCAAGCAAGGTGAACACAGTTTGGCCTCATTTGCCCATCAGGGCAAGGATCTGGAAATTCCCTTTTTATGGTAAGACTGAATAAAAATAATACTAAGTGTGGCTGCACCTTCATCAAGCTCCAAAGTCCCCATATTAACACCTAGATCAGTGTGTGAGCGAGCTCAATTGTAAATGAGAATTAGACTCTGAGCATCTACATTCTTCTGCAGTACTTCCCTCAGAGGGATGAGGCACACACACACACCTCTGCCAGGATGTCTTTAGGCCTCAAATTTCAAGACTTGCTGGCCCAGTGCTGCTTGAAATGGTCTGAAACAGCTTCTTGAAGTAGCAGAAATAAATGGAGTTAACCTGCTCAATTTAAGGTAACATTACCAGTCAAGAGTGCATTGATAAAACCTGAACACGTTTCTCATGTTGGCTCTGTATGCCATTAGTCCTTTAGGTTTTAAATGTTCAATTCTGACTTTATGAAGGCATTGAAATATAAGAATCAAGCAAACCAGCATGTCCCACTACTTCAAGCGCTGAATATTGATGACACTGCAATTGAAAGAAGGGCAGCAGTTCTAATTTTGTCCTGTCTTTGTCCTGCTTGTGCTGGGCATACCATAATTGTCAAAGCAATCCAATGTCAGATTCCAGTAAAGTGGAACTACTTTTTCAACTGTTACAAAATAACAATCACCAAGCTTTGGGTAAAATTGCTGAAAATGGTGACATAAATATCACACACTCATTACATGCTGCAAAACAGTGACTGATGTAAAAGAAACGATTACTAAAGGTGCTAGTCTTTCTTACCTGCCATCATGCACAAAAGACACCTGTTGTCCAATACAGCAAAACTGAATAAATTTGCTTTGTTGTAGAATTCAATTATGTTCATAACATCATGAAAGACATTCTAGGTTGTTTCAGAGATATTTACAAACGTTGAATTTGTATTTTTTTGATAATATATGGAAATGTAACCAATAGCACTGAATTTATACTGAACCCCTTCCTCTCACAGATGGGGATTTTTAAGTGAAGATATGCAAATTTAGAAGTAATTTTTCAAGGCTTTCATGTTGTACAGTTGGATCATTGTATAATTATTTTGTTAAAAGAAATTGAGCAATAGCATTCAAATTCACATCTGGGATAGTGGATTTTGCATTTAAGCTTTAAGCAAACATTCAAGTTCACATTTTGATAGTGTAGAAATCCTCAGAGCTGACCTTGCATGAATGTAAGTGTGGCCAGATGAAAGGACACAGCTGTACCCCTCAGCTCAGGGGTCGTGCCCTCCTCCCTGTCCTGGTGGCATTCCATCATCTGACCACATGTCTCAGATGAACTCCGAGTGCCCATCCCAGGGATGCTGCCTCTCTTTATACTGCACAAATCCTGTAACTTAATGCTTTGAACTTTCTGTCATTTAGACATATGTTCAAGTGAAATGGCCATTTAATTACCTCACTGGGAATTTCACTCATCAATTTTTGGTGTTAGACCATTGTTAGAAATGCCATGTTGGTTCTGTTTGTTCCAGATATACATGTCTTTTCACTTCAGCCTGTAGAGGTGAGCTGCAGGTCCTGCAGGTATTTCCATTACAATGTACTGTATTTATCCAGAGGAAAGAGTGAGAACAAAAAGCCACATTTACCTTTCAGCTTGGCATGTGCACATATATTTCACGCTAGACCCTTCATAAAAAGTTTCAGAGGACAAGCAGGAATGGATTGAAGGAGGCTTACTGAAAATATTCCCTCCATATTTTTTACAGGAAATCACAGAATATGTATAAGATATTTTTAAAAGTCTTTTACCACTTCCATTCTTTTTCTGGTGGTTCACTTTTCAGCTGACAAAGTGATTTATTAACTGTCTTTAAAAAGTTCCATTTCACTGAACAAATGATAAATATCAAAACCTGAAGCCTGACCCAACATCAATATCAAACTGGCTCAAACATTTGCAGACTTGGTTTATTTTTCAAAGAATAAACAAAAGGGGAATGAATGAATACTCAATATAGGAACACATTAGAAAAGGACTATATAGTTAGCCACAATGGCTGGAAGACTCAACTCACTGTGCTAATTCTACCAGAGACAGAAGATAATCACATCTGAAAATTGTGAATTTCCCCTCCTCCTCTGGATAAAGGGAGTCCACAAAGAAGGAAATGTAGTTTTAATGAGCATACTAAAGCAAAACACTCAATTGTGTCCTTATACTTTGCCTTCTCCTACCCATCAATCACCTTCTGAAGGTCATGTGGTAATTGGTGTTCTCACTTCTGTTAAAGTCATGGAGAGGCATGGTTTGCTGCTCCTGCAAGTAAACCACAACAGAATGTATCTCATTCCCAGATACACTCATGCACACACACATTGAGTGCAAAGGCAAAAACTATGAAGCAGTCAAAATTCATTTCATTCACTAGAAAATATGATTTGCATGAATGCCATTAGTTTCACACAAGCATGGTTTCATTTAAGCTGTTTACAACTCCTTCATTGTATTTTATTTAAGCTCCAGTCATCTAAAGTGTTTTACTTTCTTTTTTTCATTTCAAATACTGTTTAAATGAAGAAAGACATGTAACTATGAAAATATTCACAATTTTCGTGCAACTCATTTTCCATCTTGTTGATGCCTGTTGAACTGGCTGTCAGAGTAGTTAAGAATGGAAAGGGTCAAATGGTGCCCAGCTGCAGTCACACCTGGCAATTCCCTACACCTACCTATGCCAGTCAACTCAATCCAAGGGTCCTGTGAGAAAAAAAGGAAAATCCAAGTGATTAAGTGAGACTTCTTGCAACAGCACCATCACCTTTTTATCAACATCAATTTTCACTCATTCTTTGGAAGCTGGTGAAGTGCTGAAGAGGTCCAAAACCTCCTAGAGTAGACCTAAAAGTTCTGGGTCCTGTAGTTTCTTAAATTTCATTTCAGCAGCAGTAGCAGGGGGACAAATGGTGAATGAGTTTCATCTTTTATCTTAGACATTACCAGCAGATGATTTACCAGCATAAGCCAGAATACCTTTAGGCTCTTAGAAACACAGCTACTCTACATTTCCTGATGTCCATATGGCACAGCAGCATGTATCAGAAACAAACTCAGTGTTCAGAAAGAATCTGGAAAACTGTTCAAGGAAAGAGATTTTTTTGTGTAGAGGCAGAGGGTCAGGAATTTTGCAGTGAAAGAAGAAAGAAGCTGGAGGCAGTGAGAGCATATTCCCCCAGTGAAATACACACTTCCTCAGTGGAAAGATAATCCCTCAAGAAGACCAGAGGGAAGGTAAGTTTGAACTAGAACTGAGTACTAAGGGCTTTCTGGATTTACCTCTGAGCTCAACTTTTTCTAAAGGAACTGTTGCACAGAAATATATATTTTAATAATTTAAAAATCAAAACTTTATTCTACATCTTTTGATTTCCAGCAAGATGAACGAGGAAAATTTTGCAACTCAGGGAATACTGAATATTTTCGGTTGCTCTTGCATAGGTCCCCTCTGGGCCAGAACCAGACACAGAGACGCCCCTGCACTAAAGCAAGGAGAGGATAGAGAAGAGAAGAATAGCATTCTTTAGTAAGACAAGAATAGAGCATACACAGAAAAAAGTAGAGTTTCTGACCTACCTTTTCTTCTGTAAGATACCAGATTGGTAAACAGTAAGTGTAGCTTGTCTCCCTGGCAGTAGCTGAAGGCCAAAGATAGCACATCGACCTTCTCCTGGGTCTGCTGGGACTGGAGTAACCTTCAGGGTCAGGCTTTTCAGATCTGCTGATATCACTGGAGATTGTCTCCATGGCTAAAACACAGGCTGCTGTCATACATCTTTTTGCTGCTTATCAAAGTGACCATGAAGGAAAAAAAATCAATTCAGTTTCTCTGAAGCAGAACTGCACAAAATTTGTGTAGTTGGAAAAATGTGAAGCTAAATGGTGTTCTGATTTGTAATAAGAGTAAATACATTTAGTTATACAGTCCAGTTGTCTACCAGTTTTTAGGTTCTCACATAATAAGGAGAAACTCAATTTATATGAATGTCTCTAGTGTCAGGAGGGTGACAGAGCCTGCAACAGGTGCTTCTGGAGAGTGGGGCAAACCAGAAAGAATCAGGAATGATAGTGCTATACAGACTGGAAACTTTCTGAGGGAAACCTTATACTTTATAGGAGCATATTCAATAAGCTCAGAACACTGAAGTCATACTGGAAAGAACTCTATTTCTGAGCAATCCCATGTGTCATTCAGGTGCAGTTTAGTCACAACCAACTCACAACAGTGTTTCAGTTCTTAGTATCCACTGCTGGATACCTTCTCCACAATATTAATTACCTGGGTTACTTTATTCCCTAGACGTTCCCAGAGAAGTTGTGAATATCCCAACTCTAGAAGTGTTCTAGGCCAGGCTGGATAGGACTTTGAGCACCAGATCTACTTGAAGGTGTTCCAGCTCATGGCAGTGGGATTGGACTTTATCTCTGTAGGTTCTTTACAACCCAGACCATTCTATGATTCTACAGTTCTATGACTTCTGCTTTTACCTCCTCAAATAAAGTCAGACTACACTTATAACACATCAGCTTCAAATTTAAATGGCAGAGGCAATTCTATCATTTTGGTTTGTCTTGCTTTTATCTGCTATCAGAGATCAGATCCTTTCAAGGTGATAAGTTTGCATTCTGATCCATCCATTAGGACTGAAAACATTATCAGAAATGCAAAATCCTGAGGAGCTATACTCCCCTACTCTTTTGGTAGAAAGAATACTGATTCTTCTAAAAGAGAAAAAAAAAAAAACCCACCACAGTTGTGGGGTTTTTTGGCAGTTGATTGCGGGAAAGATTTTTATGTGTGCAAAAATCAGTTAAGGACCTAATTTCCATAGGTATATGATAGAAAAGAAGTCTCTAACTAGCATTTGTATATTATGAAACTTTATTCTTCAGTGAAAATTCAGTTATTCAATTTGCCAGCATAAAGGAACAATTTTCTTGATCTACTTAGGCCAACATACTGTACTGCAACCTGAAATGACTGTAAATTATATATATGGCTATTTTATTGTCAACATAATACACTTTTTAAAATCTGGAAATAGTCTTTTCACTTAACTGTTGCTGATTATTAAAGAAGAGAAACATGTTCTTTGCATTTCATATAGGTGTTCATTTGTTGATGATAGATATGTTCTAAAACACCTAACATAAATGGTTGTCTTTAATTTTTTTTTTCCTTTTCTGGAGTAACAATGCCTGATGACTTTCTGTGTTTTCCCTGAAGCTAAAATATAGATGGCTCCAAATAAGATTGCCTCAGTTATTACATACATTTAAAAATATTTTACTCCATTCTGATATAACTGGTTACTAATAAAACTGTACTTTCAAAATTTATCTTGAGAAATATCTCTAGCAACATAAACCTGCTTTTCTTCAAACCATTTGGAAGTGATATATTCTGGACACATCAGAACTTTTTTGAACCTTACATCTAAATTTTAAGTTGCCTACTTCATCAGGGAGTTTAAGATGTATCCCTGTAAGTAGGTGCACTTTACAGGTTTCAAATGTGTTTTCAGAACTACCTCTGGTGAAATCTTTGCTACCAAATGTGGCATGTATTCAGCTTTTTTCTTCCTTTGGATCTGAGCCTCACTCTAAGAAGAGTGAGGCAGTCAGAATATTTCTTCTGTTTGATTTTCTCCTTGTCCTGTCCTTGAATCTTAAAATATTGTAATTTCTTTTCAGAGAAGTTGTAATAGGTCCACAATGACATGTAGCAGTCAAGTAGTTCACTTCTGTTTCTTTTTAAAATGTAATATACAAACATCCTAACTCTCCACTGTAAGAATAATAACAAATGGAATTTCTTCTCCCCCACTACCCCTAATGTTTTCAAGGAATCTTTTTCCAGAACTCAGAAACTAGGTTTTTTTTTTCCTTACTCAATGGCCATTTTCATCACCTTCCTGTCAGCTTTCACTGTCCTTAGAGATATCAGCATCACCCTTGATCAAGGTGATATTCCTCCTTGATCAAGGAAAAGAGAGGGAGTATTAAAGTGAAGGGGAGAGATTCAATATTGCCTTTACACATAGAAGCAACACACCACTGTAATAGTTCTACTTCTGCAATAGCTGTACTTCTGTGCTGCAGTAATGTGCTGTGCTACTGTAATATGCTGGACTACCATAGCAGCTCTGCTATCCTCACTTCCAGAGGAAGATTCATAAAATGAAATTGCTAAAAATAACTCTTAAGATGAGAAGCTGGCCCTATTCAGCTTATAAAACGGAGGCTGAGATAAGATCTACTCATACATGTAGGGGAAAAAAGGATCTTTACAAGTGTATAGTTCTGGCTTTTAGGAAAGAAAGTAAAACTGGAAGCCTTTTCAGTCTTACATAACATGAGACAACCAGATCCAATGAGCAGAAGTCAGGCAAATTCACCTTGACATATGATGCAGTTTTCTAACAGGGAAGATGACAAATTAACACTGATTTTGGAGGGCGGTGCAGTCACTATAATTGGAAGGTGACGTTAGTTGCTGTCCTAAAGATAGGATTTGATCCAGCTTCTGAGAGCCTGAATACTGAACAGGCAGGTACCTAAGTAAACCTAAGTGGTTGTGGTCCTTCTTGCCTTGGATCTTGTGGCTGTAAATACCACTCTGCCATCCACTTTCAGCCACACATTACTAGGGTGAGGAAGATGAGACAGTCTTGTCTGTACAGAGCCACAGAACTGGCAGCTCTGCAATAAATGACTGTAATCTGCTACCAAGGCTCCTGATTTCAATAAGAAAAACATCTGGCCAATTTTTCTTTTCTTTGTCCCTCATTGTAAGATACCAGACTTTGACTGTAGCTGGATGCAGGACAGCAGAGGGACTGGTGCTCTGAAATGCACCTATCAACAGACTGATGATTGACATTTACTCAAAGTCCAGTTGAACATCAAATTTGGAGGATAAAGAAATGTTTCTGGGTAGAAAAATATATCCATACAGGACGGAGTCGTGACACTTTTTGCCATTTAAGGAAAAAAAACCAAAACAGGTCCTTTCTGTTGTAGTAAATTCCCTTCACAGTAGACTGATGCCTCAGTCTTGTCTGTTCCCAACCCGCAGAACAGAAAGCATTTAGTTGCTTGAGGATTGAAATATTTAAGTCTAATTAAAGTCATTGTGTTCAGTACAGGAATGAGTGGGTGACATTTACAAGTCTTTAATACATGAGAAGTCAGTTTAAGTAATTTAACAGTCATCTCTGGCCTCTGAAGATGACATACTCCACGAAATGATGAAATCACTACTTCTCTTAATTGATCTCCCTTATGAATACAGCGTCACATTGAGCTGTCGAGTGCCATTTTTTAACCCAAAGCTCTCTGCTGACTTAGGGTCTTTTGGGCCCTTCTTAGCCCCATCTCCTTCCAGTTTCAGCTATTACATAAGCACTCTGCCAGCATCAACAGGCAGCCTACTTCTACCTTCCCTAGTTCATTGCTCCTTCCTCATTGGGGAATCTGTGTGTCTCTCAGCCAGGAGCTGGTGCACCAAGCCACACACAGCTTCCACAATATCTGGAAAGTAGCACATGAGATCCCAGAATCACCCTCCGGAACCGGGAGCTGGTGCCTCCAACAGGTTTAGACTTGCAGCTATCACCAGCAGAAAGATGTCACATCTTATGGGACTTACTAAGTAAGTTTGCCTATGATATTAAATTGGGAGGAGCTGTTGACTCCCTCTAAGGCAGAGAGGCCCTGCTGAGAGACCTGCAGAGAGGGCTGGGCCATCACCAGCTATATAAAGTTTAACAAAACAAGTGCCAGATTTTGCTCCTGGAATGGGGCAACTCTGGATGTAAGTACGTATTAGAGATTATCCAAAGGAGAGCTATGAAGACAATGAAGTCTACAGGGGAAGCCACATGAGGAGTGGCTGAGGTCACCTGGTCTGTTCGGCCTGGAGGAGACTGAGGAGAGACCTCATTGCAGTTACAACTTCCTTGTGAGGGGAAGAGGAGGGGCAGGCACTGATCTCTTCTCTGAGGTGACCAGTGACAGAACCCAAGGGAATGGCCTGAAGTTGTGTCAGAGGAGGTTTAGGTTGGATATTAGAAAAAGGGTCTTCACCCAGAGAGTGGTTGGGCACTGGAACAGGCTCCCCAGGGAAGTGGTCATAGCACCAAGCCTGACAGAGTTCAAGAAGTGTTTTGACAACACTCTCAGGCACATGGCGTGATTCTTGGGGATGGTCCTGTGTAGGGTCAGAGTTGGATTTAAATTATCCTTGTGAGACCCTTCCAGCTCAGAATATTCTATGACTCTATGAAAAGCAGGAAAAGCTCAGTAGCTAATAGGCTCTGCATGCCTGTACACATGGTTCCAAGATAAGGAGCTTTCAGAAACTATAAATACATTCAAAGGGCAAAGATACATGGAGATGCAAGCAAAGGAACAGTCCTTCTCACAGAGGGTAGAGGTGTCCAGCACTTCTAACATGTCTGTATTAGAAAATGAAACAATCTGTAATGAGGTCTGCTTTACCACTTCTCCCCAGAACTAGTACAGTTGTCCAACACCTCATATTCACTTCTCTCAGGACTTGTTCCACCTGGATGATTCACACCCTCACCTTGGGGCATCCCTTTTCCCAGAAGACCAAAATTTCACCACTTGCTTTTGGTCATGCCTTCAAAATCTAACTCCAAGCTCTTACTAAGTTCTTTTTTGAATAGACTTTGCAGGCAGGGAAAAAAAAAAAACCAACCAACAAAGACATATTGAAATGAAAAAAAATCCCTCATAGACAATTACACTAATCATGATATCCGAGTACTGCACTCCCTGCCCAAGACTCCTTTGAGCTAGACACTGTAGAAATACTGTCATGTCACAGACACTAAAATTCTTCAAGTATTAGTTTAAAAAAAACAGGAAGTCTGGTAGAAAGTGTTTTATATTCAATTTGTGTTCCACAAACAAAATAAAGAAAGTAAAAAGAGTGAACAGTCAGGTGGTTTCCTTGATCCCTTGGAAATCAGCTGATCATTCCACTGTATCCTGAAAGCACTGAACATGCATACCATGTGATGTGACAAACTGTTGTTTCACAATGGGAGTTTTAAAGTACTTATTATGAAAAGTTCTGTGGACGGAGAGTCTGTGCAAGCAGAACACAGTATGTCTAACTGATGTGCAAAAATCTGCAGAAATTGGAGGTATTTGGCCTGGCAGGAGAAAACATGGTGCCTACATTTCCTTTGGAGTTAATGGAGCTGGGTAGGTGTGTCTGAAGATAGTAGAAAGGAGATGCAGCCTCACTAAGTCAGATCTTTATTTTTCTTCATTAACTGCACATAGAATTAAATGTTAGATGACTTTGTCTATTCAGAATCCACTCCGTGAAGTCCTCTTTGAAGATGTCAGCCTAATAAAGCATGAACAGCTATAAAAAAATAAAATTATAATCATGGTGTCCCACTTTCCTATCATGTAGATACTAACAGAGCAAATGCTTGCTCCAGAATGGGACAGCCTCGGTTCCATACCCTCATAGACCCAGGGAAGTTTGTCTCCATCTTTCCCAGGAAAATCTCCTAAGAGGATCTGGTGTACTAAGGGGAGAAAATGTCTACTCTTTCTTCTAAAGTGAAAAGGTTACAGACTACTAGGTGAAAAAGCATAAGCATGAGATTTCTTACCTTGAACACTGTCATCCAGGGATTTCTGAGTGTGAATTCTGTCATGTTTCATACACTTTCCCTCCTCTTTTCCTGGAAATAACATAGATATGTCATGTGATCAAGACTTCTCCGTTTCCAAGTTGCAAGAAATAGCCTAACAAGTGTTTGCATGCTCAGCCACATCAAGAAGTTGCCAGTAGATATGACTGGGACCCTCAGAGAGTGCCTTGGCCCTTGCAGGGAGTATGTGGCCAGGGCAGCTGATGGTTAATTGTAACAGCCTGGCTCTATTAAGAGTAATGGCTTCAGAAATAAAAAGTTTCTTAGCAGATGCTGGTTGTGGTCTGTAGTGGTAGAGGAAAGAGAATTTTCAAAATTTCCCAGCCTATTTTTTAGTAGGAATCTTTTTTTTTTTTTTTTTTTTTTTTTTTTTACTCTCCCTGAAAATTACAATCTTATTTTTAAGGCTGTCTTGACTACTGTTTGAAGTTTTCAGTTTTTTATGATTCTTATCTCTTTTTTGTTTACCTTACTGGCAAAACTGTAGATGCAGGAAAAAGAATGCATCTTGTCAAAGCATTAAATGTTTATTTTCTTTTGGGGATAAATAAAAAAATATTACTTTAATTTAAAAAGAGAACATACCTGAAGAAGAACCAACACTTGTCAGTTAGCTCCGTTAGGAAATAATTGAGATACCTTCTTGAGCATACTCTGATAGGAAAAAATTGATACAGCTGTGGAACTACCCAAATGTTATGGGTAGAAGAAGGGAGCAAATGGACTGTAAAAGCAATGGTCTTCTTTCCTTCACAAGCACTTTCTGCCTAGAAATAAGCTCAGGTTAGTCTATTAGGAAATGAATAAATAGTAAGATCACTTCAGAGGCTTTTTGTAAAATTGAGTCTTCAGCAATCCTAAATATAAATCCACATTGCTTGGTACCAATCTTGTCCTGCTCTATCTATGGTTAGAGTTTGTCTGTATATGGGAATTTAGCTACAAGATAAAATAGTCCTTTATATAAATATCTTATGAGTCAGTCCCAGCTGTAACTCCAAAGTGGTGAAGTCGTTAAGTAAATGCTGTTAAGAGAAATGTAAAATGAGCCATGATTTCTTCACAAGAAAATGCTTTTATGGCATTTAATGAAAGAAAAAAGGTTTTAAAGAGGCAGTATTGAACTCCATGTCATGCTGTACAAGTGACTATTTGAAAAGTAACAGGGTTAAAATAAGATAGAGATATGAATCAACATGTCTGGTATAGCTACCCTGATAGGTTTACATCAGCCACACTGGGGTATCCTATGATGCTTCAGTAGTTCAAGTCTTACAATCTTTTCATTATAAGAGAAATGGATCTTCTGTGAATATGAGAAATTATGTACCCTGTGCATAATGTGTTTCTGTCTGTAGATAAATCTTTGTATTATTAGCTCATCAAACCAAGTCTGTTATTCTATTATTAAAATTGGTTAAATTATTAATATAATTTTTAATCAGTTGAATTAATGTTTATAATGGTGGCTTGTGATAACTTTGATTCCTACTTCTTCTCACTATGAATTTTAAAAAAATAGTAATTAAAAGACACACCATATTTCTCATTTTTTCTTTTAATCCATGGTACTTCCTGGAAAGATAAGCTATGCATTTTCTATTATTTTGTCACAAAACAGTTAATTGCTTTGTAGCTTCGTCAAAACTGGACCGCCTGGGGAGCAAGCCAATTTCATCAGTAATTAAAAAGGTCATTCTTTTAGATTTTAAAATATACTGAGTAACATTTTTTACAGGCCATATGTTAAAATAGAACCGTGTTCTGATAACTGATCATCATGTACACTGGCTTCATGGGACTCTAATTTTTATTGTTCAGTGGTTTTATTCCACATGTGTCGCTTTATAACCAAAGGGTGTTTGCCAGCTCTGCAAATGGAAGGGGGGGAACATATGCTATGTTTCTTAAGCATATAGAGAAAACTTGGAAAACAGTCACCATCAGCAACAAATTTTGCTTCCGTTTCATTGGCTTCTTTAGATGTTCCTGGATGTTGCCACTGAACAGTCTTCTAAACTGCCAATAGCCTAAAACTGCTAACAGAGCCTTGTTCCCCTGTGGTCACATCTGCCTGCATTGCTAACAACAACAGAAAGCTTATAAGCATTTTCTTTTGATCTGAAGGCTTTACTTAACCGTCTGGGTTTCAGTGGTTAAACCACAACAGTAACTAAATTGGCATTGAGAACAGATTTGTGGCTGATGGAGCTCCTGGTGTTGCTATGCTAGAAGCAGATTAAGCTCATGCTCTAAAGTCAGGAAGCATTGTATAAAGGAAAGCTCTATCCATGCAAACCACACTGACCAGAGTCTCAGAATCTTCCTAAGCTGCCAGCATCCCAGTGTTGTGGACCACTGGTCATTCAGCTGGAAGGTGCTAGGGTGAAGAAAAGGGTAACATTAATGTAAAGGAAGGGAACTAAAAAGCTTACACATTCATCCCTGTTTTTGGGCAAAAAAGGAAACCTGAAGTCATACCATATTTTTCAGGATAAAAAAATGAGGAACAGACCAAATTTAACACAACATCCTCTTCTTTAGAAATGGAAACTGGACAGCAAGTCAGGCAGAAAAGAGAAATGGCTTCAAAACCCAAGACTCCAGACCAGACGTGAAGGCAACAGGAACAGCAAAGAGGTGTGAGTATAGGCAACACCTGTGAAAACTGCTCTCCGTCCTAGGAGGGTGAGAGACTGAGTGTTGTGTGCAAGTCAGTTGCCCACTGTGTTGTGTGAGGACAAGCACAGTGATTTACTCAGACTGACCTCCTCAGTGGCTTAATTGCACCTGGACATGCAAATAGCATCAGATGTCTCAGGAGAGAGGTGAGGAGGAGTGGTGTAGCCTACTTGGGTTAGCTGACCACCCTCAGGCAGCGATGGAGTATGAATTAGGAAGCATGGTTGTCTGAGTCCAAACCACTGGGGTGCCATTTTCAAAAGCCTTTGCACTTCATGGCTGTGACACAAAATCCTTTACATGGAAGATGTAATAATATTAAGAAATTCTGTCAAAAGGGTAGTTAGCTTTTTTGATGAGGTTTAGATCTGGAGACAAGCACTGCCACCTCAATTGGCACCAGCCAGCTTTCTCCAGAGCACTCTTTGAAATGCCACTTTCAGAAAATATGATCTCTGTTCCCAGAACTGTTCAGTTGGAGAGAAATTATTTCCATTTTGTTTCTTGCATATAAAATTAGTGTCTCTTTGGTCAGTGTCATGCCCTAGTCTAAGGGATGAGAAATGAGAATTCAATAGTTATGTTTCTTCTAGGATGAAAACTTAGATCTTGTAAATACGGCTGCTTAAATGTAAAGCTTTAAGCTGCAAAGCTCAACTAGATGATACCAGGAAAATGTTATTTACCAGGATTAGTTAATCTGTAAATGTTTTCTGAGTGTTCAGAAAATGTGTGGGTCTATGCAGCAGCTGGTGAGTAGTACTATTTCTCTCATTTGAATCCTTACAGATGCTAGGGAAAGGATTTTTTATCTAAGAAGCTGCTCCCAGTCTCAGAAGCACGAGGTCAGACTTTGTCATGCACTGAGAAAGAAGCAGGAACAGAAGGTATCACAGTAGAGAAGTGATACATTCTAATCGATGTGAGGAAGGGCTTTCCCTTTCTACCTACCCAAAAGACACAGGGGGAACACACAGAATAACACCAAGCTGCCATGGAAAATAAACTGTGCACTTTATTCGGTGTGCAGTGTTCTGAATGATTTTGGTCTGGGAAGAAGATATTTAATGCTTCCTTGGGACAGCTCTGGTTAAAAAAACATAACTGCCACATAATAGAAACAATATATTCTTTATGGAGGTCTGAGGGTCATTAAGGGTCCCTGAGATTTTGGTCCTACTGCCAGGCATCCTGAGAAGAATCTTTGCAAGCTGCTTACATCCATGTAGGGGGAAGAAATGGTCTAACAGCAGCAGACAATGGAAAAGTAATAAAAAAATTAAATTAGATAAAATTAGTTTAAATAATGAGAAAGAATATAGAGGAGATGATCTCAGAGGCAGGTGCCCTTTTGAGAAAGTAGCTTTATTAGATTTTGATTTAATTCATTAAAGCTAGTCTGGCGGTGTCCTTTTTTAATGCTGTGCGAAACATTATCTCTTACTCCTTTTGGTGGACAACAACAAAAAGCAGTGCCTCTAGAAGTGAGTGTGGCAAGAGGGAGGAACTTGACGTTTTGCACTGTTTTTCATCTTCTCACTGTATTTTAGCCCAACTTGGCAGTTGATGCCTGATAAATAGGCTTACTGGAGAAAAGCACTGAAGTTTTCCAATTTTATGATAATATTTTGTGGCAGCTGACTTGGACATAACCTCAATAACACAATGAGACAGTTTTATTGCCTAAATATTGAAAAAAATTATAATTTTAGTAGCTATTTTAGTTAAAGATTTTCAGGTGTTTCCAGTGGGCTAACATGTTTTAATTTCTTATCATTTTCACATGAAATTCAGAGAGACATTGCGAGTTCTTTCTATGCCTAGATGAAGCATCCTTGTTATCAAACCATATTTCTTACTCTTGCTTAACTCGGCTTCTTTACAAGCATGTTTTAAGAAGGGAGAAATAGGGCCCTCATTCCTAAACCACACCCCTCACATTTACAAATAGCAATGTGCCTATACCAGCTCTGGGCACACTGCAGCAGGGGCTCTGCCTGTTTTTTCCTCCTTGGTCTCTCATCAGTTCCAATGTAATTTTATTTCTTTTTAATAAAGGGGTTATGGAGATACTTGTACATGAAGCAAACTGCAATTTCTTAACTGTGTAGAGCCTTCTACATCACTCTCATTCTATGAGAGTTTATGAATGATGTAAAGAGAGATGAGCATAACCTGAATAGGAAAGTATTGAATCAATCTGTGCTGACTATTTACTTTTCTCTGTGTCATTCCAATGCATTCCAGGGATAGTTAGATGTTTAGATATCTAGAAAAGCCTTTTACTTCATATAGTCTCATTCTCAGAAGATGCTCCTCCAGCCCCTACTCCTGCAGAATGCAAAGTATGGAAAGTGTTCTTTCCTGCCCAGATTCAGGCAGTCCTGAGGTGAGATTCAGAATGCATTCAGAATACATATATATATATATATATATATAATAGGACCTTATTTATTAAGGTCTTTAAGCTCTTTATTAAAGAGCACAATTGTTTTCTGCTTTGCCTAGTTTTCCACAGCAGTATTTTCATCATTGCCAGCTGTCGCCTGAGTTGAATTCTTTCTGGAACTCCGTTGAAACCTAATACACATTGGAGCCAGGATTAATAAATATAATCAGTAACTTATTCACTCTTTAATGACTTCTGCAAGCCTTATCTTGCCATCATTCAATGCAAAAATGAGCCTTAGTTGAAGAACTAATAGCAGAATTTCTGCAGCTGCTGCAGCATCTGAACCTATACTAGGTTTGATTAAGCTGATTTCCCTGTTTCTTGATTTTGCTGCTCTAGATCTGACTTCAGATAGGTAAATGGGGTTAAAGTAAATGGCTTTAATTCTGTTTTTTAATACTTTGTTGCTTTACCTTTTAAATGAAAACCAACACACCACTGCTTCTGAGAAATACATTTTTTTATTTAAAACATAGTAGCAAAATGGCTCAGATCTCTCCATAGAGGATGATTAGACCATTATTCTAAGCCATCTTCTGCTCTTAACTTGTATCCCTAATAAGGAATAGCAGCGCCAGTGATTTGACAGTGATTCCAGATTATAAAGGATGGGGGAAACAAACTTGGACTTTGTTTTCCAATAGCACCCACATTTTAACACACCTCATTTTAATGTACTTTGTTCTACACTTCCATGACAGCAGCTATAGAGTAGTCATTTAGTGTAACATAAGTGCAAGATGTGCTGTAGATACGTTGTCAGTCTCTCTTATAATTTATTATTTACAATATGTTCTCATTCATTTGCAGTACAAAAGTGCATCACTTTGTGTTTTAATTTATTAAAGAGGAGATAGTTACCTCTAAGGTCCATGTTCCAAGTACAAAGTAAAGCTTTTAACTGAAAAATTTTTTGTGATCTCTGTGCAAACTCTGTGCAGAACAAGAGGCTACTCAAAAATTAGCATGTTAATATAGCTGAAAAGCTAGTGAGTTGCCCAGATCAGACATGAAACTAATAATTTGGCTGGGGAAAAAAAGTATGAAAAAGATGTGAAAAACTCAGAGTAAAAATTTTTCCTTTGGGAGGAAAAAAAAAAAAGTTTTTTAGGAAGGTGTTCTAGATTAACAGCTTGTCCAGCATTAACATTTTCTAGGTATTGATAGAAGACTAAGATAAAAAAGAAGAAGTTATATATGTTTTATTTAGTACTTTTTATTGTAAGGCAAGATTGAGTTTATTTTGCCTTCATCATCTTTATTGGAGTTGCTAATTTTTTTTTATTGGAATGGTAAAAATAAAATCCATTATATACTCCTTTTCCCCCCCAAAAAAATACTTCAAAAAAAAAAAAGACTTGAAACATAATTTTTATTTATAGATAGGTCTAGGTACTTTATTCTTGCAGAATATAAAATATTAGATCAAATTTCTTCCAGACTAAAACCCTTCAGACACTGGAGTGGCAAGAATGTACATGAGGATACGAAACGCTTTTGGAAAAACCATGCTTTCCATTGCTCTGTGGTCACTTATTTACATCACTTGTGTAATCACTTACAGCTAAGCAGAATAAATGCAATGTAATGAAGAATCAGAGGTCTGGTCTTACCCAATCATTTAAAACTCTCTCTATAAGTGATGACACAAGGAGGAAAGCAAGGGAGGGCATGAGTTCTGTCTGGTACAAATCTCCACCTTCAACTATGACAGTACTGAGGAAAGGTCTGGAACTGCCAAAAGTGTCAATTAGGGACCATCACAGATATCAATCAGGAGAACACAGTGTCAGTACCTGTAGGGAAAAAAAGAAACAAAACCAAAACAAAACACTAGAAAAAAGCGAAGAGGCTAACTGGAAGAAGATGTTGACTGGAAGGACAAGAACTGAAGAAGCTGTGGCCAACATTTTCAAACTGGGTATTTAAATCAACATTGCCACATAGCAATCTAAATAAATGTCCCAGTTTTCAGATTTGATGTACTGTTGAAGCTTTTCTTGGCTCCAGAAAGTATGAATTCGCAGCACCTCAGAAGATCAAGCTGTTTATGTGGGTGGTGATCATAGTAGAAAGTGAAACCGATTCAGCTTAACTTGCACATGCAGAAACAAGCAAGTCCACACAGAGGGTATGTTTCATGAGTGGATGTCTGACCTACCAACTATGTTATTCATTTTATTACCAGTATATTAATTTTTAAAATTAACCTAATTTGTTTTCACTTCCTTTCATTGGCATATACTTAAAAAAGGATTAGTTATAACTTGCAGATTAGGGGTCTTAAATGTAATCTCTATTATGGAAAGCTAGTCAGTATAGTTAGTGAAATTAATAGTAGTTTCCAGCTGATGCAAAGCTGACCTGGTGTTTTGAGGGAAGCAGAAGAATGCTGCACTGCTCTAAATTCTTGAGAGTCCATTCACTGTGATGAGGAATTCTCACTGACTACCTTGGGAACACAGGCAGCTATCTCGCACATAGAAATATATAGATTATGGTAAATAGACATAGACCTCTTACATTTAGGTATTTTAAACTGGGAACAGAAATCCGCTTGCTATGACTACCATCAGGCATAAAAATTTCAATTCAGTCTTGAATCGTCTCTGTATATATCCACTGTAGAATTATTGCATTCCTAGATGCAAAAAAAATTGTCCTAGTACAGCTGTCTTCAGCAGTGCTCATATGTTAATAAGCTTTCAGAACTAGAGCATATAGAAAACTTACACAGTGGAAAGCACAGCTTTGGGGACAAAGAATGGGTAGTTTCCCTGTTGTAGTCTTTAACAAGAAAAGATTTTTCTTTATTTAGGCAGGAAGAAAAAGCAAATTTAAGTCACTTGGGGGGGACAGATTTCCAAATCTCAGTCTTGTCTCAATGGCTCAGCAAAATTGCCTCCCAAGGTACTCTTGGGCAAGTCTTGGGTCCTCTTATGGTCACAGGAAAAAGAAAAGGTGAATAAGCATCTTTGTTCTTCTTGATCAGTTCAAGCTGTGGAAATGGTTAGTGATAAAATCTGGCATGTAGAGAGCTCTCACTGAAAAAAACCCAAACCAAACGACAGCTCTTGACACTGTCTCTGCTTGCTAAGCTATGTAATTCCTTTAACTGTTTTGGGTGTTTTTTTGGTCTTACTTACCTGATTTATTCACAAATTATTGTTTCCTAGTATTTGAAATACACATAGCAGGAAAAAGAAAATGCTCTTTCAATCAACTACCTTAGCATTATGATCTTGGATCAAGTCCTTAGTGTGTAATGGTGGGGCTAAATATGTGTAATGGTAGGGCTGCAGCTCCTAACACTAGACACAAATAAAGCAGAGAATAATACTGTCAACAATTCCTTCCAGCAAGCAGTTTAGTTCTTTTACTTTTTGTCCTAACACTCATGAAAATTCAGGCATAGAAATTTATAGTCTTTCTTTATGCTGATTATGCCAGCAAGGTTGGCGTTATAGACTGTGCTGGGAATGGGACAAAAAGAACTCCTTTTTTGCATTGCAGTGAAAAATTTTTATGGAGGATTCACAATTTCTATGATTCTCACTCCTAAATGAGAGAGCTCCACCAGCTCTCCAGTAGAGTTCTGCATTTGTAAATGATACTGGCTAAAGGTATTAGTCTTTGTCATGACCTAGGAAATGAAATGGAAGGCTTCTTACCTCCTTCCTCAGTTATGTTTAATCCCATGTTTTCCTTTGCCCATTGATATTTCCTCCATCTGCTTATGCTTCACACAGCTCTCCCTTCCCTCACATCTATAGACACAGTAGTGTTGCTACCACATCCCTTTAAGGTTCACATTGAGAAATTCAGTCACGTGATTCTCCATCAGACGACTTAAATGGACTTCTCATTTATAATTATCTTAGGACAACGTACATGTTTCTGTGGCGTGCCAGGAATCAATAAAAACAACAACCCACAACCAAAAGTAGGACCAGCTCTCTCCTCATCTTGACATGTTTGTGGACATGATCAGAAAGAAAATGCCTGAATCTACTGTAGAGTTCGAAGACCATGAGATAGGTGGAGAAATGTATTGCCTGGCCCATGTATGCCTCGTTATATTGGACTGTTATAGATAACAGCAGTGATATGACATAGTGATTAGATAATCACTCTGTGCTGAAGAGAGTCCCTTGCTTTCAGGTCTCTAACTCTGACTGCTGGTTAATTTTGCAGCTAGGCTGGATTCAGTTCTCTGAATAACCAGTGGAAGATAAAGATACTCAGATAGGGCAGACTGTAAGTCTTTCATGGCCGAGTGCCTAATTTTTCAGTAAGATCAGTTCCTATGTCAGACAACTCTACAGGTGAGTTGACTTCTACTATTTCTTAATTACCTATTTGAAGGGTACTCTTTGTCTCCTGATAGTTTGATATCACTGGCTGAGTTTGATGCACTGCATAATCAAGTCAAGCCTGGAAAATAATTTATTCTAAAGGAAAACACATATAAATGATTTAGGATTTGAATGGATTTTTTTCCTTTAGGGGACTCTGATTTCCTCCTGTGGATGATGATTATTGTTTCAGAGAACATATGTATTGACATGAAAACACTGCAGATTAAAGCACTTCAGGAAAAAAGTCCCCTGTGTCCAACAGGTACATGTCTGCAAATTCCCCTGCTCTGCTTTGATGGCAAACAGATTAATTCTGGGTTTTGGTGATCCGTTCCCATATTCACAGTGCTGCATTGTCCATTCAATTCACTGGGATGTGTTTAAGTAGACTGGCAGCCCACCGCACCACCTTCAAGGCCCACTGCTTTAATTGGCGCAGCTGCTGCCTTAGGGGACTTTGCTCCGTGTGCCAAGCAAATATTAACAGTCTGCAAATGTGTTCAAGCTTGTCATTACTGTGCTTCTCTCTGTCTTGTCAGGAACCAAGTCTCTGCTTTCTGTATCAATTACACTCATTTAGATCAATGTATACTTTCGGCTTCCTTGTTGGATCATAGAATGAAGTTCAAAGTATCATGCTTTCCTTACGTTTTCATCAGTGTTTGCTGTTTATCAGTTCTAAGATTCTTTCAGAGACTTTGTTACTTCCATTGCTCAGGTAACTGAAAAAACCACCACTGTATCTTGTCCTTTCCTAATAGTTTGATTTCTTCACATCTTTCGAATGCAGTAAACTGAGACACAAAAGCTCTGCTGAAGCAGATTTATTTTCTTCCTCTTAACCACTTAAAACATTTTGCTGTTCTTCACTGACACAGTTTTTAATTTGGCCACAGAGCTGTAACACAAATGTTTTGCCCTTTAAGAACTATGAAAGGTTCACTAGTCAGTCTTCATAGCAATTACAGGTATCTGAAATTAAATCAAGCAACTACAGATACAAACCATTGTATCACCTAAGCAACTTAGACTAAGCTGTTTTAAGTCTTACCTATGTCCTAAAATGTGCAATATTTGCTTAGTTTCACAGTTAATTGCTTCTTCAGTGCCATTGCCCTTAAGTCCATGAGACATTTCTTGCAGCATATTTGTTTTATCTTAGCTTTACCTGCTTCCTCAATGTTTTTATATTTCCCAAATTACTACCCTCTGCCCTCTACTACATGATCTTGCACTTTATGAAATTTCTATTATTGAAGGAAAAGAAGCTCAATCTGCCTTTGAAAGCAGAGCCTGGACCAGGATGTTTAAAAATTAATTCCTTCTGTGCTAGTACACACACTTGTATTTTGTTTGTATGACCACAACGATTGTAGATTTCCTACACTTTATGGTCTCTGCAATGACAGATTTGTGTTTCCACAGAGCAAACCACTAAAGTATTAGCCTTGCAATTTAAACAGGGATGCTGCCATAACTGGAGAGCTTTATAGCTGCTTGTATGTCACAGAGTAGCCAGGGCTCTGTTCTCCAAAGTTTTGGTCCATTGTGTTGAAGCCAGCAGGCGCTGGTACTGCCCACAGGAGCACAGCCAGGACATCTGCAGATGGAAAAGCTCAGTCTGTAAATCCCTTTTCTGTCTATAACCCCTGCCAGTGCTTTAAAGGCAGTCACTGCCTTCTAAGTGGCACCACAACATGGTCGGACATGTCTGCCCCATGTCTGATTGACAGAATTTTATTAGGCTTCATGAAGACAAATGCTACATGCAAATCTACATGGGTCTCTACTCTGTCATATGCTACTCCATTTGCTCACATCTGGCTCTGTGCTCTGCCAGATCATTTTATTTTAGCCTCTCCCTTGGGAAAAGCAGGGGTGATACACACTGGAGTGGACCACTACGTGTTTATGGCTACTGGACGTTACATTTGCCAGGGAATACGTTCACACAGTTAAGGCACGCAGGAGTATTTCTGTGTAACTGTGAACATGGCTCAAGATTTTTGCATACTGATAGATGGATTAAATTTTGGTTAATGTGAGGCAATATCTGATCTGTCTCAGTCTAGCTACTTCCAAGTTAGAACTTCTATTCTTTCCTGCAAAGGTAAATTTAGTCTAGGCATAGTCTATATGTTTTATTGGACCCAGCATGCTGAGGTCTTGACCTTTGACTAAAGCTCCTCTTTGGCATTGCTACATTAAAATCAACAATTTTCTCAGTAAAGAAAACTTGATAACTACTTGTAAAGCTTCTCATTGTGCATCCAGTCCAAAACAGGGTAATAGGCCAGGGTTTCAGAATGTCAGCCCATTTTATGTATCACCAGATCCACATCAAATTCAAATCCCACCCACCACCCAGTTACTCTCTCATAAAACCTTACTATACTCTATGGAGACAATAGAATTCCTTCTACAATTGCTCCTGAATATCAGGACCTTCGGCCTCTACTGAGCAGGCAGCTCAAGGCCCTTTTTCTCCCATTCAGTTAGCTCTTCCTTTCCCACAGAATGAATGCAGTTATGAGATACTAGGCTGGTAGGATAGACAACGGAGTACAGCACTCTGGAACATGACTTGCCTTAGTAAGGCAAAATCATCCCAGGACTTCAGTGTATGTTCACCTTGACCCACTGTAATCAACCAGGCATCACCTATACAGGTTGATGTACTCTTCACCTGACTTGCCCCAGGAACTCCCTGCAGCTCTTTTATTATTTTGAAACAACAGGAAAATCCTGATATTAACTTCTTTATATATATATGTAGCTATGGATTTGGCTGATATCTTCTTACGAGAATTTGGTCTATTCCCCATTGTATCCCTTCCTTTTTCAGGTAAGAAATGTCACCTTTCTAGTCCTACAGAAATTGGTACTGGCCTGGAATAGGAATGGATCAGCACGTTCAAATTTGAAAGATCATTTGATGCTCAAACTCATACTCTTCATTCACTCAGGGCAAGTGCACATGTATGCTGAATCAAGAGAGAATGACAATCCATCCTTCTTCCCTTTCCCAGTAGGAGCAAGGTGACATTTCAAAAAGGCTCAGTCCCTTTGTCTCCATTGCTCTTGGTACTTGGGAACTTCTTTCTGATGTTCTCTCTGTGGAATAGTCAAAAAAATCTGCAATGAAGTTTAATGAAGAGTTCAGCCTCATCTACTTCTCTAGACACTACCCCCAGCACAGAAGAGGAAGAGGCATTCAGAATTAGCTATCTCCAAAGACAGCAAGAATCTACAGGTATAAATATTTAGTTTGTGACACAGCTTGAAGGTAAGATGCCTAAACTGAACTGTGTCTGTGTAAAGCCATGAGCTGAGTATCTAAGCTCCAGTGCAATCAATAGGGATTTAGAAGTTCTATATAATTGCTTACACACAGGTAGCAGCTGCTGTCCTTTCAAGATACTCTAGGATACACTGTGTGTCTTCACCTGCAGCTACCTGAGGGCCTGTGCCTCCCATAGATCTAGAATCGTATCTTCCATGCCTTATGTTGCGAGATATCCCAGGACCATCTCAGATGGCTCTAGGTGTCTAAATTTCAGCAGCCAAACCACGTCCCAGATCTTCATGGACCATAAGGGATATAACCATCTGGTTGGCTAGTAGAAATCTAGAGTTATTGTTCTGCAGACTCAGTCTCACTAAAGGGCAGCTTCATCTTTGTATTTTCTAGACTGTATGGGAATTGTGCAGGCTCTTTATTTTTGAAGACAGAGGATTTTAAGGTTGATGTGTAAACAACTAATCTCTTCTAATTTACTTTTGCAATCAATGTATACCAAAACTTTGGGCTGAAGGGGTCTACTCAATTTTTATGTGTATAACCCTCTTCAAGTAAAGTTGTCTTATTCCATGGTCCTAAAACATATAAGAGCCCTTGAGGAAATATTTCCTTCTCCTTATCCAGGTCACTGTATTACTTTGATTGCTTGCACATTGTACACAGTAAAGTATGAGATTTATTTTTGTTCATAAATCTTCCCACTGTGAAAAAAATGCTTCCACCCAGTTCAGTGTCAGTTAATGATAGGCCAATTTTAAATCAGTGAAGGTATTGAAAATGTTAAATTATACTTTGGCTAAATTGTCTAAATATACGTTTTAGACTCTTAAAGATTTTTATACATACTTCACATGAGAAGAAAAGACTGCTTCTGTTGGCTTTTTTTGTTTGTTTGTTTGTTTGTTTGTTGTTTGTTGTTTTGTTTTGGTTTGGTTTTGGTTTTGGTTTTTCCACATTAGGTAACTCTTCTCTCCAAAGGCTTTGACTTTGCATAAAGAGGAATTTTGAATAAATTCTTGCTCTTGCTCAGGTATTTCTTTGCAGGCCTGCTGCGTTTTAGGGACCTCTTGAAGGACATTAAGTTACCAGACAGGCAAGGTGTGTATTTTTTTCTCTGTTGAAATACGAAGTTTCTGCCTCTAATTCTAGTAAACCTTAAATCATATTATTACCTTCAGAACCAGCCCCCTTCAGTTCTGTAGCCACAATTCCTGACAACTGAATGATGGTGAGATGGTAAAGAGAAGTTTTACTTTCATTTAGAAAGTTCCATGCTAGCCTGAGGGAGGTACATAAACCAATTACTTGGGTGGGAAGCTTGTAAATGACTTTTTGTTTTCTACAGATCACAGACTGTTTCCAGCTATATATTGTTGGCTCTTGTGGTCAAGAGAAGATAAACACAGATCTCAGATATTTTGGGAATACTCTAGATCAATTTTATGCTTGTAGGGAGTCGTGACATATGAGCTCCCATGAATAGCACTAGGGCTGTTGTGAACTCCCAGCCAGCTGGCTGCAAGGTGGCTGAGCCAGCTTGTCTTCCCGGCAGCTTGTGGAACGTCTGCATAACAGGAAGGGCAGTCCTCAACAGGTAGCACAGCCAAGGAGATGGAACAAGAGACCAGCCACTTCTTACCATTAAGAAGTACCACCTCTGCGACCTTTTCCTCACTCTTTCTAACTTTTCTTACACTTTATCAAGTTTGGCTTCTTTTTATTTTTAAAAACTTGGGTGCTCAGAGGTAGGAACTCTTCAAAGTTCCAGAAATTCCATAGGCCACTTCTCATGATGTAGCACTTCATTCCTGTGTCATGCTTCATCTCCATAAAACAGGGTGGTGTTGTTTAAATATCATGTAGACGAGGATCTGGTAGCCAAGCAGCTCATCTATATGTGTAAATCCAGAATATTGCTGAAATTAAAACTATTGGAAAATTTCTGTTTCCCAGTGCTTTTTTTTGTTGTGCTTTTACTGCAAGAGTTTCTCAAAAACTGGTAAGCAGAGATCCTGGTAGAGCAGAAAAAGCACACACATAAACCTCTGCTTTTTTCATATTTTAATTTTACACTTTCTTGAGCAATGGCAGCTTCTATGGCTTCAGGAGAAAACACCAATATCTGATCATGTCTAAATGAATGTGAATATTAATAGAATATTAATGCCACCTTCTTCTCCTCAGCAGCTCCTTTCTATTACTACCTCATCATATTTTCCCTCATTTATTCATGCTCCCTTTCCTGTCTTTCACCATCTTCCAGTATCCAAACAGTACACAGAGAATCTAGAGGGGAGAGGGAGAACATGGGCATCAGCTTCCAGCTCTTCCAGTGCTACCCACTGCCCTGTGTGAGGGCAGCCGCTCGGGGCAGTCCTCAGGCAGAGGCTGGGAGGACTGGTGAAAGGGCAGTGCTCCCTGGGTGGGCCTACGGAGAGCAATGACTGGCACTATTCAGGAGCTGGTCTGTCTGCCTGTGGACCTGTCAGCTCGGCTGTGCAGCAGGTGCTTTGTGGGGCTATCTCAGTGCTGCCTCTCTGGGTATTTGTGGTACTTGGGAATCCCAGTCCCGGTCCAGGACTCCACCGTTCATGGCATTATCCCGACATGACACAAACGGTGCTTGTCTCTGCTGGGGCAACCCCCAAACCTCACCAGAACACTCCTTAGGTCTGATGACAGCAGGGACAGCATTCAGAAAGAAACACCCCTCTCAGGTTCATTTATTCAGCTCATGACTGCGTTGGTCACCCGTGACCGCTGAGACCATGGCATGGCCAAGACGGGCAAGAGCCAGACTTGGGGGAGGGACAGGTGTCCGGGACCAGGGCACTTCGGGGGCGGGCTGCGGGTCCCGCGGCCGGCCCCGGGGCAGCGCTGCCGTGCTGCCCGCGGGCGGTGCCGAGCCGGGCCGGGCCGGGCCGGGCCGCACGTGGGTCCGTGACGGCGGTCGGGGCCGGCGGGGCTCGGCAGCTCCTCCTCCCCCGGCGCCCGCCGGCGACTGGGCGCCGAGGCTGCGGCGGGCGGCGCGGGGCGGGGGTGCTGCCTCCTGCGCGGCGGTGCGGGGCGGTGCGGGGCGGTGCGGGGCGGTGCGGGGCGGTGCGGGGCACAGCGGCAGCGGGGCCGGCAGGCGAGCGGCCCGCGCGGGCGAGGGCGGGCGGCGTCGCGGGGCGGCGGCGGGGGCTGCGGGGCATCGGCGGGGGCTGCGGGCGGGGTCCGCGCCCGCGGCCGGCAGCGCTCTCTGCGCCTCAGCTGGGCTTCGCCGGGTGCTGGCGGTGCGCTCTCCTGCCGCGGGGCTGCACAATGGCAGTCGTTCAGTAGGATGGATCCTGCCGTGGCTTTTGTTCTGCAGATCCACCCATCCTCCTAGCAGTCAAGTACCAGGCTATGGTTTTCTCTCTGGGGATCTGTCTTCCGCGTTTTGCCGGTGTCTCCGATGAGGTTTTGGCCTCGGCTGGGATTTCACTACCTTACTTTTCGTTTGGCTTCATGCTGAAAAAAGGGATTTCTTACATTTGCTCTCCACGCTTTTGGTTATAATCCAGTGTTGGTCTAGGGGGAATAACCATTCAGCCTGGCTGAAAAAAAAGCATCCGTTGAAAAGTCTCAAAGAAATATACCACGTGAGGAAAAAAAACTGGGAGAAGAACGGAATATAATCGCTTTTTCTATGATAAAACTGGTGCCCCTCTTCAGGAGAACTGGTCTCAATTTATTATTATGCAACCACAAGGATCTCTTCTTTCTCAGGGTGTATAAGCTGCTGGATTGCTTTTCGCCCAAATCAATGTGGTTTCTTTGGAACATTTTCAGCAAAGGATCGCATATGCTGCAGTGTCTTTGTGGCAAGAGTCTTAAGAAAAACAAGAACCCAACTGGTAAGCAATCCATTGCAATGCGTTGTTTTTATTCTATGCTAACCTGTCTGTTGCTCGCCGAGGTAGATCTGCAATCCTGATGAGGGGAGAAGGGGGGATATATAGAGGCCAGCACGGACATGCATGTGCGTACGTGTATGAATAAGCAAGGAGCGGTTTGGATTTTAGCTTCAGCCACTGTTACCACCGAAAAGGGGAAAACAAAAAATAATCAAAGGCGACCCTAGCCCAGCCGGCATCTCCTAGTTCCTATGTGCTATTTCCAAGGTGGAAACTTTTATATCACTACCCTTATTGAGGGGAAGCCTATAGAGCCCTCCACTCCCGACCCCGATGCAAGCCCCCCAGTCAGTTTTGGAAAGAGAAGACTGTCTCTCTTGTGCTGGTGTCAGCCGGCCCTGCCTGCGGTGGGCGAGTGCGCCGGGGCTCGGGTCCTGCACAGCACTTTCTGAATAGCTTGCAGTATGTCACCCCACACGCACACACACCCACCCACCGCCTCGCTCTGCTTTCTAAAGTCAAGCCTGACACCCCCCGCCCCCGGCCTGGGGGCTCTACCTTATCACTCGCCCTCCGGCACTCTAGGCCGGGAGGGTGGAGGGGGGTGAGTGATGGGGGTGGACACTTTCTTGGGGCTTGTGCCCAGGAGGCAACTCAGCCAGCTATGCCGAGCGGCAGCAGCAGCATCGGCGGGTTGGCTGCGCCGCTCCTCCGCCTCTGCCTGCCGGGATGACCCCTCTGTGCACATGCCGGTGTCTCTGCGTCCGTCTCCATGTCTGCCTGGCAGTCGGGATCATGCGCTTCAGTTCAGCCCGGTTCCGAGGGGGAAACTTGCAGTACATTACATAAGAAATGCAAATGCAGGTGCTCTGGGCCGCCTGGTCTCCGGGGGTCACGCTGCTGCTGTTGCATCCCTCTTGCTCGGGGCGTCCGTGCGGCCAAGCCCGCGGCTTGGCGAGCAAGGTGTGCGATGAGGGATGGCAGGCGGGCGAGCCATGAGCTTTTCAGGGGAGATACCGGCCCTCCTCGCCGGCCCTCTGTCCCCCCCGCCGCCGAGCTCGCTCCCCGAGGCCGGCAGGTTGTCTGCAAGTGCCTGGGGAGGCGAGAGCCGCCGGAGCCCAGGCTGTGAGGGGAGGGATGCCGTGAGGGGAGGGATGCCGTGTGTGCGCGCTGGTGTGTGTGTGTGTGTGTGTGTGTGTGTGCCGGCTGCCCTGCAGTGGCAGCTCCCGAGCAGAAGGCTCCTGACGCTGGCACTGCAGTGTAGTAGATCATAGGCTCTCGTTGCCTCTCTGACACCCCAACATCAACAAGCAGCAGCACTGGCAGCCCTCACCCCTTTCCTCCCCGGCAGCCGGAGTGCCGCCTCATGCTTTGCACAGTGCAGGTCCGGTGCAGAGCCGAGGTGGGCATCTTGACTGATTTACCCCTCCCCGCCCCCGCCTTCAGTTTACCAGCTCGTCTCGCCCCTTTTTCCCCCGCCGCTGCCGCAGCAGCGAAAAGCAGCCACTTCTTAGCATACCAAAGAGGCCGAAATACCCCGCCGGAGGCTGCGCTCAGACTCCCGCAAAGTGCCCTTCGCTTCACTCGCCCCTTGGCGCTGCGGCCAGCCGGGGGCTACCTCCTTGCCATGTGCCCCCGGGGGCGGGATGGGGCAGACAGGAGCAAGGCAGCCGGACACTTTCTTGCAGCCCCTGCGGACGCCCCTCTCCCCCTGCCCGGGCCGCGCTCGCAGGGCCGTGACCGCTGGGGGAGAGCAGAGCCACGGCGTGGCCCTGCCTGCCCTGCCTGCTGCCGCCGCCCCACAGGGCCATGATGCTCTGGGCAAGAGGCGATGCTCTGGAGGAAGGGATTTTGGAAGTGGGGGACTGGTGGTTTCTAGACCTCTCAGTTTGCATTCCAGTGGGAGAGGCGTATAGCCCCCCTCAGCCTCCATCCCTCTCCCAAGGACCCGTGTCCTTCCCTTGCAGAGGGGACGCTGTCTAAGCATCGGCCCCTGAAGCCAAGGCATGTACCTCGAAGTGCCAGTGGCCGCAGCACAGCTTTCCACCTCCCTGGGGACTTTGCCGCACTTATCTATTCCCTCTGCACGGGACGAGTGGATTTGGGTGGCAGGAGTGGCACAGCCACCCTGCCTGCGTAGGGCTGACCTGGCCTGAGGAGGACTGACCCCCTCTCCTGAAGGAGTGGGGGGAGCACGTCTAAGCAAGAGAGGTGAACGGCGAAATGGATGGAGGCGCGGACTGGGGGTCTGGTAGGTATGAACCCCGCTGGCCAGGTCCGCTGTCTCGCTCCCGACCCGCACAGTTTGCGCTGCTCTGCTCCGGTCCGACGCGATCCCGGCGGAGTAGCCGGGACGCCGAGCCCAGCCGAGCCGTTCCCGGGAGCGCCGAGCTGCGGCTATCTGTTTGAGGAGGCTAGTAATCCCCTTGTCCGGATTAGCTGGTAGCTCGGTCACAGGCGCTGTTGCTCTGAGGGCAGATCATCTCCACCCAGACTGGGGCAGCCCGCGGGAGGGCAGAGAGCCAGTGCCGTGATGCCCGACCTCCCCGGTGCCCCCGCGCTCCGGGCCCTGGGGCTCCCCCTCTGCGGGCAACTCGGCCGCGGGAGCCGGAGATCCCCGTCCCCGCCGCGGCGTGGGGCTCCGCTACTCGCCCCCCCGGCCCCCTTTGCCCGCCAAACTTTTCAGGAGCCGCTGGGCTTTTTAGTCTCAAAAGTCATCACATGAACGAGCAGCTGCCGCCGCTCCAACCGTGCGGAAAATCCAGCAGGTTAGGCAGCTAACGCTGGCTGTAATTGCAGTTTATTCAGCTATTTTCGGCCTGCTGCACTTTTTTTATCCCTTTCAAGAGCTGGTCTATTTCCAGAAACGGGACTGGGTGGCTCCTTTCCAAATGTTCTCTGCTTTGCGTTTCCTCCCCACAACTGGCTGCAGCGTGTGATGAACCCCTCCCGGGCTCCCCTGCCATCCTCGGGGTCCTCAGGTGTCCCTGCCGGGATTACCCGCACCGATCAGAGCTCTAGAGAGGGAGGGGAGTGAGTGGGGCAGAGAAGGATATGGTATCCGACAGGCTGTGAGCAAGTCTCTGGCAGGGTTGCATCAGGAGGCTTTGTTTTATCCATCATAGAAATGCAGCTGGCTGAAACCCCTTGGTTTCAAATTTTGAATCCTGGATAGAGGAGCTGCTTTTGATTGCTACAATTATTTACCTCTTTACATTTCTTTATAAGGACAAAAACTTTGTAAATCAATAGGTTTTCAGCTACTGATTTTTTTTGAGTGTTCCTGAGTTTAATGATACCAAAAGTAATGAAGCCCCATGTATCTGCAGTATCCTGTCCAGCATGAAAATATTTGCAGTGTGTCAGGTGCCTTGGGCCTCACTTGCTTTTGTAATTATTTCTGTCTAACTCTGCCCCACCTGTTTGCTGTACACACACACAGGATTTCTCAAAGTGGGGGACAAAACAGATTTTTTTTCTCACAAAGAGTTAAAAGCTGCTCCAGACCATGGCTTGTAATAATATGCCATCCTGGTGGCTTCTCAACCACCACCTCCAGGCTCTAAACTGGTATGTTTAGTTTGGGAATGGCTAAATTGTGGGGAAGATTTTGGGCCTGAAGAGAAATGGGGAAAGCGGTTATCTCTGGCTGCTTTTTGAAGCAAATCCAGCAAGTGAATAGATTTTCTTTTCCCCAAATGACAGCTGTTTGGGTGCTTATGAGAGATGCTTTAGTTGGCTGGAGTACTAGATGCCTCCATAGCAGGAATTGCTATCACATTTCACTCCTGGTGGCAACCCAACATACAGGATAGATTGAGTTTCCTCTCCATTTACCTCCAAGGAGAGGCATCTCTCCAATGCAGTCAGGGCTGTTGACAGGAGAGTAGATGGAAAATGGCATTAATATAAATATGCCGCTGATAGAGGAATTTAGTTTAGGAAATAAGTATCAATCCCAAATCAATCTCAAATACAAAGCCTATTTAAAAAGAAATACAGGCTGTGGCTGAACTGGAATCTCTGCATAGTCCCTTGTTAATTTCCTTCTCCATAAAATAGGCAGACTGTTATTTCATGATTACTAACAATTTTGAAAAAGTTTCTAAGCACAGCCATGCAAGGATCTGTTTGAAATAGAAGCTTGGTTCCTGTCCATAAAATATACAATATGTGTCTCTATCTGAATTCTAAAAAAAACTTGGCCTCCTCACTGCTTTTCTTACTCATAGAAAACAAACCTCCCACCAAAAGGCAAAGGATATTTTGCCTCAGTAAGACCTGCAGGATTTGGTCCTTGAAGTTTCTCTCATATAGGTCTAAAAAGCAGCTCTGACTGCTTGAATACGGTAATTCCTATAATGGTAATTGAGCCGTGGTCTTTTTCTCTTGCTCAAATGTAAAATTGTCTATTTACATGTATTTCACCTTCTAAAGTTTTGTCCTCTATGGAATACATTTCCTGAATTTATACAGATTTAATTATTCTTGATCAAATTAAATTGCATATTCTACTTATTAAGGGGTGAAATTTATGCCTGCTCATGCATCTCCCTACTGTGATAAAATGTTTGCATCTAGTTCAATGTCTGCTAATGACAAGCCATTTATAAATGGATTCAAATACAAAAAGGACAACTTAGGTTTAAGGAAAATACAAAAAATGTATTTTCAGATACCATTGGTTTAAATATTTATGTGTATGTAGTTTTCATTCGATTTTAATGTTTATCCTATGTAACCTTCTTGGATTATGTTAAATATATTAATTTTAAGCTACAATGCGTATTGACTTCAAATCTAGATAAGGAGTGATTTAGATAGTCAGAATTTGTCTCTTTGTAAAGGCTTTCTGTGCAGTAAATGCTTGTAAAAATATAATATGGAGAGAAGAGGGTTGCTTGAAACTGGAAACCAGATTTTCAAGAGAACTTCATAAATTCAAAGAAACAGGAATGAGGGCATTACACTGACTATGAGGTGGCATTTTGTAGCTGATGTAGCTTCACTACTGAAGTTTTCATAGAAACACTCAACATGCAGGATGAAACACTGTGAGTCTAGAATGCAGTTGGATAAATGAAGTGGTTGTGTGCAAATTAATCTCTGCTGAATATTTACAGATGTTTGCCAAATGTTCATGTGAGCAGTGAGTCCTGCTGGAGCATGTTTTATTCAGTCAGTGATGATCTTGTTACTTTGGGAGCAGTGATTTGTTTCTTTACCTAATTCTGTTTTAGATGGCTTTTGTGATTTTGAACACACTGTTGCTTTCCTATGCCTTGCTTTCCTGCTTGTTAGAAATCACAGGCAATATCTGAACATTGCACAAGTGTGCTGTTGGACTTTTTGTTTGTTTTTTTGTATTTCAGTGAATGATAGCTTTTCAAAGATAAATTACTAGTTTACTGAACAACTTACTGAGTAGAAAAACATTGAATGATCTTAAAGTTTTACAGTCTCCGTTGTGAAAAAAAATTGCTGAGGCATAGCATGAAGCTTGATGTACAGTTAATATACCTGAGAGCTATTTGCCACTGTACAGAAAGAATATATGTGTGCATGCAGTAGAAAAACAGTGTGAGTGGAAATAAACTCTGCAGGACCATGGCCAAGTTTCGTTCAGAAAGAGCCTGCTTCTTGCACAGAATGTGCTTCTGCTGTCATAACAGATGAAGCAACTGGGAAGGAACTATTTTTGTTGGAGATCAAGTGCTGAAAAGAGTATATTCATCTTTAGACAAAATATTAAAAAAAAGAGATATCGTGTTCTTGAACTGGATCTTTAGAGCCAACCAGAAGTACTGAAAATAATAATTACAAAGGGAACTGATGGTGTTTGGCACCATGAGGGACTGAACGCCCAGCAAGCAAAATGTAAGTAATGTATTCTTTTTAATATATTCCGCAGCAAAGGTAACTAAAGTGTGAATAGCTAACAAATTTGTTATTCAAAACAGGAGCATGCTGACTCTGTAGAAGAACTTTTTGAGGGCAAAACCTCAACAATAATTAAGTGAAAGGCTTTTAATGAGTAGATGAAATGAAGGTTTGGTGTATCTGTAGCATACGCTGTTAGAAGCACTCACATTAATAGTAGCAAGGAAAGTAAATAGTTGCTGATGAAATAGCATTGAGAAGTCAGAATAATAATATCTGCAGTAATATTCAATGCACAATTCAGATGAATAACACCTTCGGCAGTAAAATTCAATGCACTAGTTTAGGTAACATACTGTATTGAACATAATATTTTAATAGTTTGTGAGTTAATATTGGATGGTTGTGTGGGACAAAGGACAAAATATGGCATGCAGTTGCTAGAAGAAATTGATAGTCTAATTTTAATGTCTTTATTTTGTGTTTTCCTTCTGACACCTGCTTATTTTACTTTTAACTGGAAACAGCATGAGGAATTGCACTGAACAAGTTTTAACATTTGCATACAGAAGGTAGTATCTTGGAAATTACGTGGCTTAATCTTTTTGTGGCACTAAAATGTACCTGGTCCCATCAGACACTATAATCAAACCAAGGTTAAACATTTTAATTCAATTGGAATTGTTTTGACTTTTGCTCACAGACAGTGATACAAATAAAATGTAATCCTATACGAAAAAAAATATTCTAAGGAGGTTCTCAAAAAGCCTGTATGTTACTGAACTGATTGAGGAATAGACTTTGCTGTTCACTGAAAATTCATCAAGTCATCCATGTTTTTTGTACGTATGATTTTGTCATCTCGAAAGATAAAAAAACAGTGAGGATACAGAATGTGCAGGATTTGTGCCTTATCTTGAATGCATCCTGTCTCCATCCCCGGACATTAGATGGTGTAAGCAAACATACATGATATGGAGCAAATCTAGGTTTGATCCTTCCCCTGATCCGTCCTCTCAGTTTTCAGCTGTCACTTGTCTGTCTGAGGTCAGAGCTTGTATTCAGCCCACTGCTCTGAAAGAGCTACACAACTGCACTTATCAAACTGCATTTCTGTTTTTGGGCATCAGAAAACTTTGCGTGGCAGTGAGCTGCACATGACCACGTGCTGTGTGGAACAGATGTAGAGGGGTTTGCACTTTTTATGGGTACTGCTTGATTATTCTGATGAAAAACAGGCTAACCCTGCTATTCCTACCCTGTGTTTGTAATTAGCAATTACAGTGCTTTTCAGGTGAAAAACACTTCTTTCATGGTCTCTTCTTCCTTGAACTGTCCTGAAGTACTGTGTATTTCTATCATCTCGGTTCTCATGCAGCATAGCTTGCTTGGCTGAGGATATAAGCTATCTTTGGCTTTGGAGGACACAAATAAGGCAGCAGCTGACATATCCCTTTGAACACTCTGCTTTTGTCCAGCCAAAAGGAGTTAATTTCTATGGATTTTCTAGGCCTACGGGATAAGGAAAAATCTCCTGAAAAGGGCATATTTTCACAAAGTCTTTTCCCTTGAGGGAAGAAGAAGGATATTGCTCCCTTGAAGAAGCTTTTAAAGAATTAAGCTCCAGTGTGACTGAAAACTAGAACTTTTTTACCATTGTTGAATGGTTTGAACAGGAGAGAGCTTGCATATAAAAGCAAAGACTTCTGTTTACACATGAATCTCTTGGTTCTCACCAATGCTAGCAAAGGAAATACACAGGAATTTCATTGCCCTTTAATGAGGTTTGAGCCGAAAATGTTAATTTAAAGAAGTCAAGTTTGCCAGACTTGTTACTCTTTCAGTAAATGTATTTCTAAGCATGTCCTCCTACATTCAAACAAAATGTCCAGATTAAACAGTTTGCAGTTCATGCTTCTCATTAGAGCAGTGCATTATGGAGCAGTACCATTTCTCAGTAGTTTCTACACGTATCACTCATTGCTGTATAGATACATTTATTGACATTGAATGAGATGAAGAGGAACTACTAGTGCAAAACATAGTGGAAAATATCGAAAAATATGTAGAAAAATTATAGAACAGCAAAATGCTTTAAAAAAATCAGTTAAATCATCAGCACAGTAGTTTCTTACAGAGCATCCTATCAGGAATACCTTACAAAGGCTTAAATTAATAGCAGTCCCTATTAATTCATAGTGCTCATGATACAAAAAGCCACTTTACTGTTCTGATTTTCTTCCAATTGGAAAGTGCAAGTCAAACCCAGAATGCTAATAGTTCCTGAGAAACTGAACTTAAATGTGATTTAGGCGGATTATCCCACTAGGAGATCAACCCAAGATCTCAAACGTGAACTAACTTCAGGATGTCTAAAACCAAGGGGCGATTTTGTGGCTTGGGTTCTTCTAGCTTTCACTAAAATCCATGTTTTAAAGTAGAAGTAACAGGTGGATTAAATTCTGTAAAGCTTGGCACCCCTGAGAGATTTCTTCCTAGCCCCTTGTTCTTATACATCTGTGCTCCCCTGTGAAGGACACTTTCTGCCTCAAAAAATGTGGTTATACAGAGTTTCAGTATCAACATTTTCTAGTCTCCTGGCTTTACTCAGATGTTTATTATCTCTACGACTATGACCTTGATCCATCCCAAACACTGCTGTTTCCATTATTTCCTCTCACATCGCTTTCAGTTCTTTTACCCTCTCCTTGTGCAAGCATCTCACTTTAGACAGTGTCTTTGAGGAAATTTACCTCTTAATTGTATTTCTTTCAGGTATTTTTAAGTTCTCTGCACCACTTCAAATAATTAGCTAATGGCCATGAGCAGAATGACTGTACAGATTTATTTCATTATTGAATATAATTGAAGGTCTTACTTTGTTTTCAAACTGGACTTTAAACCCTGATAATGTCTGTGGAGTTGTAAAAGTGTGAAAGAAAATTAAGCTGTCATAGTTTCCTGTGTATTAAAAATATGTGCAAAGTAAATCAGTTTATTCACGATAGGAGGAATTTTCATCAAAGTAGTGGGGATGGAGTCATGATTTTCTGTTCTAGTGTCTTTCCTCATTTCAATTCATCTTTGTGGTTTATAAGAAATGATGTATCTGAAGCATTACTGACATGGACATGAGCCCAGTGATCTGTGTGCTGCAGAAGATATTTTCTCCTCACTGAAGGTTTTCAATGAAAGTATGTATGAGAAGACATTGGCTTTTTTATCACTTCAACATAATGCATGTTGGTTTTGACCATTGCCATGGACCATTGATGAAAACACAGTCTAGGGGGTTCCTCAAGAAGCTAAGTCAATACAGTGGTCTCGTTAAAAAAAAAAAAAGTCTTTAAGCACAATTAGAAAAAAGTAATTGAACCTAAGACTATGAAGGTGAATTTCATGGTATTTTGACTGTAGGGGTACTTAGTTAGGGCTGCTAAGATTCTCTTAGATGCCGGATGAGAATGATTTTATTCCACTTGTGCCAGCTGTTATGCTGATGGAAATGGAGATAGCAGTTTAGGACCTTATAACCAAAGGAAAAGTAAGCTGTACATTGTGCAGGCTAGGTTAAAATATTTTAACAAAATATCAGGAGAAACAGCAAAATGAGGGTTTGTTATGTTTGCCAAAGCCCATCTGCCTTGGACTTCCATGGCTGTCTGGAGAAACTATGGTCTAGGTTGGCTGCCAAAAAGAACACTGGTGAATAGATTTAAGATAGAAGATGAGACGGTAAATACTAAGCCCTTGTAGTTACATATGCAGGTTAAGACACTGGGGGTGGAACTTGCTGAAGTTCGAACAAAAGTAAGTCAGAATGCGACGTTAGTACATTAGGTGAGATTTTTTTTCAGAGGCTATGTGGATGATACATGAATAGTGTGGGATGCTTTCTCTCCCACTTATTCTCAGAGGGAGATGAAAAACCAGAATGATAAAAGAAATTATAAAGTAAATAATAAAGGCTTTAAAGGAATCTGTAGTCATTTAGACAAGTTAGTGATAGAGAGGCCTACAGGCAAGCAGAATTTAGAAATTGTTTAAGCTACTTATCAATTGAAGAGCAAATAGATCTGAAATTTAAGGACATTTTCATGGAAAACATCTATTTCTAGAAGTGCTTCTTTCCCAAGGACATATCAGACAGCTATGTTTGAGAGTCTAGCTTCTCTCAATTTATTCCATTTATAGCTATCTTGCTAAAGGTGAGATATCCTTGTAAACGTTGCTTTGCTATTATAAATGAAGGTGCTCCCACACTCTCATAAGTCTACCAGCTGTCGCTGCGCAGCTCTGAAGAAATGGCCTCCAGGGTGACCTTAGGCTGAGTGTCCAGTGCCTGCTGCCTGCGTGCTATCGCACGGATGCCCTACACGCCACCTGCCTGGCAGCCCTTGATGCTTTGGACCTGCATGGGTGTGTGGAGTCCTGTGTGTTCTCCAGCTGCCTGGGCTAACACCTGCCAGCTCACCTGCAAGAGAGATGGCACATGAGTTGGCTCATGAGGGTGGCCCTCAAGCTAAACTTAAGCAGCCAGTTTAGTTGCCACAGTAACTGCTGAGGAGAGGAAATGTATTATCCCCCTCCAAACTGGTTTACAGCATAACTTTTAAAACCTAGAGATTGTGCTTCTATGGTTCTTAAGCTTTGTAAATCTTTGTATCAGACGCCATGCGCTGGGTGGTACAAACTATAGAAGGAGATTACTACAGGTTCAATTTTAATTTGCTTTTTTCTTCCAGTAGCTGATAGAGTTCAGTCAAACAGGCCAAGAATGTCAGGTGTCATTCAGACCTTGTAGATACCATAAATCTGCATCAAGAAGCCTATACTAGAGATCTTCAAGTAATTTCAAAGGGAGAGCCAGTCTCTTCTTCATGTTAACAGATGGCAAATCAGAATTGTGAGTAAGAACTGTCCACCTTCAGTTTGGCACTGATGTCCTTCTCCCACCTTACACTCCTCCTAGTTGTTCAGGAACATAAGACTGAATTTATATTGCTTAATTAAAAAGAGCCAGGGATTGATCCAAGTCCAAATAGCTCAGGCTGTCTCATGTCCACACTACTTACAGTTACCATCCTCCCCAGCAGATTTGGCTTGGAGAGAGCTTGCTCAAGTGGTGCAAAACCGCCTGGGACTTGAGGAAGAGTGTGGGTGACCAGGGGTCTAGCACTTCTTTAATTTAGCAGTCTAAACATAGACAAAGAGGATCAGAAAAAACCTCTCACTCCCACCAAAGAAAGTTAAGGGAAGCTCTGCTTGCAGGGTGATTTACTTGTGCCCTCAGACTCAGAGGGGGACTGTACCCCCACTAATAACAGCATTACACCTTTCTGGCAGGGCTGAGGGTATATTAGAGCTTCAATGGAGAGAATGAATCCCAGCTTCATCTTTTGAATAAGGAGCACCTAGTAAGGGGATACCTATGGGCTCTTAGTTAACCATGTGAAAAACTGGTGGAGGGAGGAGGTCAGAGTACACCCACTTCAGAGTGAGTCTGGCAGCTGAGCAGCAGAGACCAGAGTCTGCAAGGGATGAATCATAATGAATTTCTGAGGAGGGTGAACCAGACAGGAAGGGACGCTCAATCTTGCTGGGGAAAGGAACAAGAAGAAGATGGAGCTCCAGGGTAAGGAAGAGCTGAAGGACAGGTGATTTCCTCTGTCTCTAAATAAAACCTTTTTTTCTGCTGCTTCACTGACTTCCTTTCCTTATCACTGACCTTAGAGATCACCCCTTCATTTTTGCGAGCATGTGCAACAAAACTGGTCATCTGAGAAATGTTTTTTTTTTTCATTGCACACCTACTTTCTTTTGGCTGAGATATATGGGCATTGACCTGCATTACTGCTGCATGTGCTTCTTGATCTTCCTTTAATTAAAGGTTATATATTTCTCCCCACATGACCACCAGTCCCTTTCTTTCTTCCCTTATAGAGTTGTGAGTAGCATGAATAAAGAAACATTTTACTCTGATTATTGTTGCTTTAAATATGTTGGTGGGCTACATCTGGACATGATCTGTGAATTTAAAGGATCTGGCTTATAGTCTGACTGTATGTGTATTTTTCTTAAATTACTGAAAATTAGATAGCATAAAGCAGTTTGCATTTGGTTCTTGGTTTGCTTGGTTTTTTTGTTTGGTTGGTTGGTTGGTTTCTTTAATAGTTTTAGGGAAAATCAGTTTATAGCATTTGAAATTCCTTGATTCTTTTCTTTGAGGATACAAAGGGTGTGTTTACTCTTGCATCTCATTCTAAATATGAGAAGGTTGAATTTAAACAGTGGATTCTCCTGTTTTCTTTAATTCCTTGAAACCCCCTTAAGGTGACTGTTCCTTTACAAGCTGAATATCTGAAGAAATCCAGTTCTTGATTTGGGGCTAAGAAGGGTGTTGCATTTAACAAGAGCAGAAATTGTAATGTTTTCATTACTTACAATAAAAGCAATTGTGAAAAGCTCTGATGATGGGACACAGTTATGTTTTGCCTTAAAATGAAGCACAAGGCTGTGAGCTTCTTAGAATAAGCTGGGATTTCTGAAAGTGCTCTAAACACTTTGTAAATTTGGAAGTTAAGTAAAATCATCTAAGCCAGTAAAGTCTTCTTATCAGTAGGGAAATAAAAGACTTTCAGTATGAATAAGTTTCGTGTATTAGGTATTATGTATTAGGTATCTTGGAAAACGTTTCTTGTCTTAGTAGCACATTAACGTAGCATGTCTAGAGCATTTAATGTGGCTTGGCAATTAAGACAACTTGGGCCAGACTATTTGCATTGAGATTCTTTCCAGAAGTGAAAATATCTTTCCCCCTTCCAGTCTGGGGAAATAAGTTTTTTTGTGTTTTCTCATTTAGAGTGGGTTTTTTTTGGCATGCTAACTGAAAGGATCGCCTTTAATCCTTCTACTGGAAGTTTCTTCCTATTTGCTTTATGTTGCAGTGCTCCATTGTCAGATTCAGTCATAAAGACCTCCAAAAAACTGTTTTACTGGGGGATAAGGGAGCATGCTCTCCATGGGACCGTTTTTGTGATGGAGAGTGATCTTTGCTCTTAGAGGAAAATAAAGGGAGAGGTTTTTAGGCCTTGGCACACTGCTTTTGGTTTTTAAAATCTAGCTAGATTTAAATACTCAAATCCTTTCTTGCTAATCCACCACTCCGTGATCTCTGTAGGGAAGGCTCCTGTTTCTGTGGAAGACAATAATTTTCTTGTGCAGATTTAATAGTTCTCTGCTTAATCTATTATTGAATAATTCCTAGAACATCAGCCTCAGTCTGCTTCATCTTTTTCAGTTTTAACTTACAGTGACTAGTTTACAGAACAAGCATGTGTTCCTCAGTTTGCATTCAAGGGCATTAACTAATCTAGTTAACAAACTAATCTGGGTCTAGAGAAACCAAATAAAACAAGCAGCAAAGGAACAGTGGGGACCGAACTTTTCCCCCAATATGGACATGATCCTCTTGGGTTTTCCTTTATGGAGAACTGAGCTTTTTCTCAGACTCACTAAATTCTTGGTTTTGTCACTGGTTGGTAAGGTACAGGCAACAGTGAAAAACAGAACAAACTGGAGGTTACACAGATGGGTTTCAGAAGTCTCAATGTATCTTCAATGAAGGGCCTAGAAGCAAATTTATAAAATGAAGGACTGACTTAGCAGGAATTTCTAATCCTTCTGAAAAATACTTCTAAAAAAAGGAATATGGGAGAATAAAAGTTCAAACTGCCTACATTGCAGTATACAAATTTGTAAGCAGGTCACCTGGTAGTCTCCTTGTCCCTGGTACATGGTACTAATGTGTTCTCACTCAGGGGTATGTACAGTATCCTAAGTCCCTGACAGAGTGCTTTTTTTTTTTTTTTTTTTTTTTTTTTTTTTTTTTTAAATAAATTCAGTACAGAAAGATCTGATTACTATAGAAGTATGTGGCATCAGTAGATCTTAGCAGGACTTTTCAAAGAATAGCACAAAAAAAATTAATTCTTTTGAAGTTAGATATAATGGTGAGTTTATAAACCTTCTGAAAGAACACTGGTAGAATGGCCAGAATGTAAAATGCTGCCCAGTGGCCTGCAGTACTCAATAACTATGAAATAAAGGTCCATCCATCACTGAAACAAAATATAACAATTCTTCCTTTAAGTTCAGAGACATTCAACTTAGGAGGGCAGTTAAGCCGAAAAACTCCATGATACTAAACCCAGTGTTTGTGGTACCCTCCGTGAGTGCCTGCTAAGACTTTTGAACTGAGAATACAATGACACAGGCAGCTAAGGCAGTGAAACAGTGTTTTCTGTAGCAATGCTTCCTCACTACTTTCTCCTCCTCTGTGGGTACAATACAAAGCTCCTGTCAGTTCACATCCTTTGCTATAGTGTGGAGCCTCAGCAGCACTGTGTATTTCCATGTATTTAAAATCCTGATGGATTTTAAAAAGCCTGAGAACTCTGCTGTGCTCCGTAAGTGATCTCATGGTCTCGCTCCTACATTTCCCTTCAGTGACGAGAAGAAGTAACTGGTGACTGCTTTCAACACCACAGTGGCAATGACCATCATCTTTCAAGCACAGCTTGTGGCCCTGTCACCTGATGAGTTTCAGTATGGAGATATTTCCTATCAGGAGAAACCTTTCTTTAGGAGTGAAGAGATTTTGAACTTTGAGTTTATGGTACTATGGGGCAAATGCTGCCCCAGATCTGCTCTGAACAAATTAGAGTGGATATGAATAACAAATAGGAAGGGAAAAGGCTTCTGAAATTTCTCTAGAAAGAGCACAGGATGTGCTCGCTATACCGTCCAACCTGTGTGCAAAGGGATTTGTGTGAGTGGAGCAGAGGGAGAAAGAACAAAGACGCTGGTACCTAGATGCCCAGCAAAGGAGATTTGTATTTTGTGACTGGGAATCAAAATTTTTGGGTCTTATTACTGACAGTTCATCTCTTCTATAAAAGGTGTAAAAAGAATGTTAGCTTTAATTTTATTATAAAGAACTTCTCTGCACTTCCATGTACTATACTGACAGTATTCACTGTGTACTCCTCTCCCTGCTCTTCCAGGCTCATGGGTACCTTGAGATTATTAATACTTATAAAATGACCTATGTTTTGATTCTTCTTCATCATGCAGCAGCCATTTCAGTTGTGCCCACTCAACTTTACTCCATGTTTGACAATACTGTAATGAGGATTTAGAAAGATAATGTCTAAACAGAAGCCAAAGAGTCATATTTATGATAGATGTACAAGGACCTGAAAGAACACTTACAGGACAATTTTAGTATTACAGCCCTGATATTTCATAATTTGGCATGTACAAAGAAGCATGAAGGATTTTTCAGTGGATGCTTAGTTCAATTAGATTTTGGTTTTTTGCAGGCAATTTTTAGTTCAAAAGTTCTAGTGATAATTTGAGAAATAAATAGGCTAATACATTATACAAATTCCCATTCTGCTTTGACAGGTCTCAAAATGTTCTTAAAGGTAAAGTGTACTGCTAACGGTGGGATCAGGCTCATGGCTTATTTCTCGTATTTTAGAATATCAGCTGTGTTACAAAAAAATTCCATTTGTTTGGAGCATTCAGCTCCAGAACAAGGGTCTTTTGAGTAAGTGGAAACATTGCCCTTGGCTTGGATGAGTGTTGGGGAGAAAATTTCTATATGATTATTTAATAAATGGTATCTCTTGAGTTAGCAACAATGTGAAATGGAAGGTGCCACTTGCCTGTTTGGTTTTTATAGTTAATATTAGCATTCAGTTTCTTAACCAACATTTCTACCTTGTAGTGGGTTGACCCTGTCCAGATGCCAGGTACCCACTAAAGCCACTCTCTCAGTCTCCCTCTGCAACTGGACAGAGAAGAGAAAAGAAAGACCTGGGGATTCATGAGCTGATACAAGAGCTGGGAGAAGTCACTTACTGATTACAGGCAAAAGAGGGCGAAACAGACTCAAAGTGGGGATATTGATTAAATTTATTACTAACATGATAAAAGCAAAAGAGTGAGGAATAAAACACTCTTAAAAACACCTTCCCCCCTACTTCCTTCCATGTTTTCCCTCCCTTCCCCCCAGCGGTGCAGGGGGACAGGGAATGGGGGTTGCAGTCAGTTGTTTTTTCTGCCGCTGCTCAGGGAGAGGAGTCCTTCCCCTGGTCCCATGGGGTTCCTCCCATGGGAGACAGTCCTTGGTGGACCTCTCCAGCTTGAGTCCATCCCACAGGCAACAGTTCTTCCCAAACTGCCCATGGGTCACTTCTCCATGGGGTGCAGTCCTTCACAAATGAGCTGTACCTAGATGGGTCCCCCACAGGGCCATGAGTCCTACCCGAGAAAAACCTGCTCTGGCATGGGCTTCCCTCTCCATGAGCTGCAGGTCCCTGGCAGGACTCTGCTCCACCTTGGGTCTCCCACAGGGTCACAGCCTCCTTCATGCATCCGCCTGCTGTGGCATGGGCTCCTCCATGGGCTGCAGGGGGGGTCTCTGCATCCCGATGATCCTCCATGTGCTGCAGGGGCACAGCTGCCCCACCATGGGCTGCACCACGGGCCTCAGCTCCAGCACCTGGAGCACCTCCTGCCCCTCCTTCTGCACTGACCTTGGTGTCTGCATTGTTGTTCCCATGTTCTCACTCCACTCTTCCCTGGCTGGAATTCTCTCTGCTCATTGCCTTACTGTGCTTAAATACGTTATCACAGAGGCATTACTCTCTAAGAGCTTGATACTTTTCTTATATCCCAGTGCCCAAAACTGCACACAATATTCAAAGTAAGGCTGCCCCAGTGCAGAGCACAGCAGGACAATCACCTCCTTTGATTTTCTGATGATGCTTTGCTTGGTGTCCCCCACGACATGGTTAGCCCTCCTGGCTGCCAGGGCACTGCTGACTCGTATTTAATTTGCTTTTGACCAGGACCCCCAGGTCTCTTTCTATGGTACTGCTTTCCAGCATCTCATTCCCCATTCTGTCTGTACATTTGGGGTTGCCCCATCCCAGGTTCAGAATTTGGCACTTTCCCTTGTTGAACTTTATATGGTTGGAGATTGCCCAGACCTCTAATTTTTGGAGGACTCTCTGCAGAGCTCCCTGCCTTTGAGAGAATCAACAGCTCCTCCAAGTTTTGCATCATCTGCAGACTTGTTTAGTATCCCTTCCGGTCCTGTATCCAAGTGTTCTGCAAAGGATCCAGTGGGTTTTTGTTTGTTTGTGTTTTTGTTGTTGGTTTTTGTTTGTTTGGTTTTTGTGTGGGTTTTTTTTTTTTTTTTTGCTTTGCTCTTGGGTAATGGAACAAGAGTGTTGCAAATTGCCTTTTTTCCTTCTCCATAGGTTTGGACTCTTCCTAGCTGTTATTGTACCACAAGAAGCTTAAATAAGGACTGATTTTACTGTATCAATCGACTCACAATAAAACATGTTCATAATGAGCTGCATGCTACACAACCCAAGCCACCTTATCAGGTCTCAGGCCGCAGTTCTGAAGAACTGTGCATGCAAAGAGGGGACACAAGAACCACTTAAATTGCTGAGCCAAATTTGTCACTCATGCAAATAAGTGAAACTGCATTGACTTGTTAAGGATTTTCTCTTTATAAACTGACATTAAATGCTGTATAGTTTTTTTCTAAAATACCCAGTTAGGGAGTGGTCCAGTGACCTAATATAACACATAATTAAATAATTAAATGCAGCCATATATATAGGGGCAGCAAACATATGCATGTCAAAGAGAGGACAAACCACTTAAGAAAAAAAATTAAAGATTTTTGGGGTATTTTTGTTGCCTAAACTAAGGAAAACGTATACATCTATTAAGCAGCATGAAAGTAGATGAGAAGTGAATTCTAATAAATTTCTTTCATTATTACTATTTTAGCCTAAGATGATTTTACTTATATAAATGGGAAAATACTTTGGTAGGAACTGTACTTTCAGTAGAAAATAAGGAAATGATTCCATCTTAGCCTTTGAAAAGCTAGGAATTACTCACTATTTACTCTAACTAACCCTGATCCTAAGTAAATGTCTGTTATTCTTCATTGGTCTTTGAAATTGTTCCAGAGGTAACAGGAAGGTAACTCTTCATTTGTCTTACCCGTGGCTCGTTCTCTCTTATTAACTAAATAGGTCACAATACCTACAGGTGGAGACACTGAAGTCGTGGTCATATACTTCTTCACTTTTAGAACCAAAATTGGAAACCTATCTTGCTTGAAATATTTTTTCAGGGGAAAAAAAGGATTACGAAAAATATCATAATACAGTTAAAACAGAGTTTCAAATAGTCATTCTTCTTCATCCCAAGACCCAACAGTACTTACTGCCCCCATAGTGCTTTCTGTTCAAATTCAACCTCTCCCTGGGCAGTGACAAAGGATAAGATTTTACCATAGAATGCCTCTGCTTTATTGACACAATATTGCCATGGTCATGAAAAAAAGCACTAAAAATAGGTGCTGACTGTGCCAGATACATCTGAAGAAAATCCCTGTACAATAATATGCACTCATTTAAATGGTGCTATTCATATAGTAAGGGTGAAATTATACTTTAGTTCTGCACTTGGCATACCAAGGACAAAGCAGTGCTTAGCTGATTCCCTCCCTTGTCTTCCTGCAGATTGTCTGGCACAAACTTATTTCTTCTATTCTGGGCATAGAGGGATGTCAAGGAGGTTGATTCTTGACAGGGTGGGAAAGACCCACCTGCAGCAGCCAGAACGCTAGAGGTAGAGCTGCAGGATGTGGAATAAAATCCTATTTCTTCCAGTTGCAACAAATCATCTCTGGTGTCACATGGAGTGCTGCAATTCTGCTGATTAGAAAGGCACCTAATTCACGGATTCCTAATGGCATGTGGGACACAACTGCAAAGCCAGTACTCTGCTTTAATACAGATAGCAATTAAAATTGACAACTCCACCTCTTTTTTTGGTAATATTTTTTCGTAGTGCAGTTAGATGCTTCCTACTCCTCGTTCATTTGTTCTTATGCTGTAACAGGGAGTTCTACTTAATCTGCAGTTAGAGATTCCTGCTCTCCTCATTTCCTCTGCTCATATACACTACTGTCAAATGTCACAGAAATTAAAATGGCAAGTTACAGGATGTTATTTCAAATATTTGACAAATATTGACTTCTGACTTCGAATGACCATTACTTGTGGGTAGATGCAGGTAGATGAATGGTGAGGACTTATAGCATCTTTCCTCTCAGAATTTGATCTGTAACTAATATAAGGTTGCTAAAATACAGTATTTACACAAGAGGAAGCTATATTACTTATTCTACTGCACTTTGAGCATCTGTTCAAAGATGGATGTTGCTGATATCCAGATGACTTGGACGCAACACATGCAATGTAGACAGAAATACCAGGTTGTATTTTAGGCTGTTGTTGCTTGAATGAGGGCAAATTTGGCAATCAACAAGCTGAGGGACCAAAGGACCACCTCCTTCCTGATGCAGAATTGAGATAACTCCTTTTTCTAACATTTCTGCTGTTTTCTTTTAAGATCAGTTCTTTGACTATGGCTATGGCATGAAGCTGATGCATGGGCGTATGATAGTAAATAAACTTCTTCACTGCAGACATTCATTCCTTGTCCGGCTGTCTAGTTTCCTGATTCAGCTTAAAAATGCTGTTCAACATTGACCTCAGGGGGCTGAGATGATGGTAGGAGAACAAAGAAAAGAAGTCATGCCCCAGTTCCTTTGGCTGAAACCTTCCCTCTATGAGCACGAGAAAGAAAATTGCCCAGGAGTCATAAGCGTCTCTCTATCTGATGTGGGGACAATGTTGACAGTTCTCCTATGTTTAAGCTGCTGGATCTGCAGCAAGACACTAACAGCCTCAGGAGAAAAATTAGCCAAACCCTCACCATAGAAAGCATCTCAGCTGATGAAAACTGAAAGGATTTCTTTCACATCAGTGATGCTGTGGAGATTTGCTTCTGTCACAACAGCACTTACTTCCTAGGAAGGACTGCCACATAATATAATATCTGAAACAAGTGCATTACCTTTTTTTCTGTATGACTAGAAGTAATCAAAAGTGCTTCAGAATATTTTGCAACTGTAGTGATTTTAAGGAGAAAGGAGTAGAAGGTTTTCGCTGCTTTCATTGATAAGTCCAAGCACTGTATAATACTATTTCTAAGAACAAAAATTTATTTTTCAGTGTCTTAACATTAGAAATATTCTTGGCTCACTAGTCTTCATACTCTGGTATCCAGACATCTGAAATAAAGTAAATAGCTCCCAGGGATGCGAGGTAAGTTAAACGCAGTGCATATAATCACAGTGCTTGCTTTCAGCTTGTTTTTGTTGCTGTTTGACAATATTTGTCAATACATCATTAAAAAAATAAAAAATTAAAATTCATAAAAAGGAGCTGCAGAATCAAGAATTCAAATGTTAGGTCTATTTGACTTTAGAAACCTGTAATGCTTTAACTCCTGCAGCAGAATTAAATCCTTTAGTTTAAGGTGTTGTAACAGGGAAGGAATAAGCAGCCTGCGTATAAAACAACCTCTGGTTGGTAGAGCAGTTAACTTGCTTCTTAACTAGTCTCCATTATATGTATTAATTTTGTTCATCTAGGGCTTTAATTACTTGATTGCCTATTGGTTTTTATTCTTTGTCTTCACTGCCTGAGCGCTGAGCTGTGCCTGAGCACTGGAGCCACGCAGTAGGGAGTACCTTACAGGCAGCTTGGAAAAGGGGTTAGAAGCAACCAGAGAGAAAATCTTCCCTGCTCACCAATCAAAATCCTGGGCTGAAGCATGGACAGCACAGCCAGAGATTGTAGCTGCTAAATTCTAGTAAGTCTATTATAAAAACATAGTCTGAGGTTTTCTATGGTGCTTTTACAGACATCTGGTCTACTTCACGGATGCACTAGATCTTTTCAGAGAAATGACTGAGAGTTTTTTTAAATATGGGCAAGACGTTTCCAGACAGCTCAAGCTGACATTAATAAGTCTCAGGAGGACTTATTAGCTCAGGTGTGATTAGAAATCAAGCTGTCTATGCGTACTTGTGCGGTATAGTGGCCAAGTGAATAATGTTTCCTATTACGTGGTTTACTGAAGAGTGCAATACATAAACATGCAAGTAGCTCCAACCAAAGCTGTCTAGACTCATCTGAAACTGGTGGTCATCTGGAGCTAAAAAATCCCTCATGAATGCAAACTGATGCCAAGTACTTCACAGCATCTTTTTACTGGTGTGAGAGCAACTGGAGAGAGGAGGACATGTCCCCTCCGCATGCAGAAAGTAGTCAATGTAGGTGCCAGCTCCTCACCAGGAGTTCAGTGTCCAAACCCCTTTCAGGGTTGGGGACTGCCACTTAGTTAACTACAGAGGCACTGAGGACAAGAGAAATGGTTGCAGTTGCTGTTTGAATTTACAGCTACTGTATGTAAACTGGCAAAAGTATGCAAGGATCCATAGTTCCTTGGTTCCTAGGTTTTCTTTTATTTTTTTTCCTATTGTTTCCTGTTTTATCACTTATAAGTCAACATGATTAGACATTGACAAGTGTTTTCTTTGTGGCAAAACTTTATGCTCTGTTTTTATGAACTGAAGCATAAAGTTTCATCACAGAGAAAATGAACTGTGGCAACCAAGTTATTTAAAGTTGTAAGAGGATAATAAAAAATAAAAGGTGGTGTTTTACCACAGAAGTGGATGGATCTTATTTGTGACACTGGGAATTGCTTATTACTTTGGGCTTCCTGCCCCCAAATAGGAAGTCTTTAAGGAAGGCTTATTTTTGTCATTTAATCAGAGAATTTTAGAATATCTGAGTTGGAAGAGACCCATCAGGATCATCCAGTTCAACTCCTGGCCCTGCACGGGACAGCCCCAATAATCACACAATGTGCCTGTGAGCACTGTCCATATGCTTCTTGAACAGGCTTGGTGCTGTGACCACTTGCCTGGGGAGCCTGTTCCAGTGCTCAACCACCCTCTGGGTAAAGAACCTTTTCCTGACATCTAACCTGAAGCTCCCCTGAGTCAGCTTCCTGCCATTTCCTCGTGTCCTTTCACTGGTCATGAGAGTGAAGAGATAGGTACCTGCCCCTCTGTGAGGATGTCAAAGACCACAATGAGGTCTTCCCTCAGTCTCCTCCAGGCTGAACAAGAGACCTCAGCCTCATATGACCTCCTCATATGGCTTCTCCTCTAGAACTTTCACTATCCATATGGTCATCCTTTGGATACTCTAACAGCTTGATGACTAATTGCTTAATGTTTGCAAATGTACGTAAGCACCTCTGTATTGAAGTACTGAAACAAAATCAGTGTAGCCACTGCAAACTTTCCCTTTGTGCACTTTCTGAAATAAAGCCTGGGCTTTCCACTGTTGTTCTTTTCAGAAGGTGTTACACAAACACACCCAGGACATTGTACAGAATTCCTGAAATAAGGTTTAAATTTTTTTTGAACTATTGTTGCTTCAGTGCTGAGATATTCACATTAAGCAAAATACAACATTTAAAAATTCTGCCTGAAATATTGTAAAAAGAATTTCACCAATTTGATACAGCTTTTTTCACAGTAGTATTTGGCAGTCTACATAATGCATGTTTAAGGAACTAAGACTATATACCTTTGGAACCATAAGAGAAGGGAAAGGAGAGCTTTTGATTTTAGTTCATACACACAGGTGTGCATACTTTGTTTTGTGTTGATTGCCAATTGGTTTTTATTCTTTGTCTTCACTACCTGAGCACTAAACTTTGCCTGAGCACTGGAGCTGTGCAGTAGGGACATGTGCTGGAGAGTCTGCTCATTAAGCCATAGGAGCCATGGGTGCCAGGAAGGCACTGAGGAAGGTGGAGTGAATGTGAGATGAAGATAGGTGGTTGTGTCTTTCTAGAAGCTTCTGACTATTGTGAGGGCTCAGTGACTGGGAAGATGGCTGAAGAGGGCTTTCTCATGCCTGACTAGGAAGAAATTTCTGAGGTGCGGTTGAGCTGGATTTGAAGAGTATTGTCATGTGCAGTAGCTTGACAGGTAAAGATGAAGACTGCGTCCTTCCTCCTGAGGTGAAAGTGTTTGTTCTTCCTTACTTGACTTCATTGGGGAAATTGAATGGGTTGGGTGGTCCCACATGACCACTGGGTGCAAGGGGCTGAATTGTGAGCTGAGAATGCCATATGAAATGGATGTTTGGCAGCCCTGGCCACAGCCTAAAATACAACACTTGTCATTCAGGCCTTCCCAGGTAAAGGTGAAACAGCAGCACATCAGATCCAAATTCTTCTTCAGGGTCGGAAAAGTGACCTCGAGCTCTCCTACCTCAATCTTCCCCCAGTGTCCTGGTTTCCAGTTGCAAAAAGTATAACCCAATCAGCCTGGCAAACATGAAAATCTTATCCAAGTTCACTACAGCTCTTACATTCTAGCCTGGATGGCAATTACTTTTTTGGCCTTTTGACACCAGCTATGTAGGTGAGCCAGAGCAGGTCTCCCATCTGTGCCTAGATCTGTAACATCCTGACTCCTTTCCTATATGGTGATCCCAGTACTTTGAACTCAGGCTAAGGGCATGTAGGGGTTATATAAAAATGCCCCTGAGATTGACTTCCATAGGCTTTGATTAACCAGTTTGAAGCCTTCTCTTCTAGATATTTTCCGGAGAAGTAGGTGGAAGGGAAGTGTTCTTTTTCATTCTCTGGCTGCTTAAATAAAGATGAAACTGGCAAATTCCTTTTTCACTCCTATTACTGTTTTTCTCTTTTTGCTCATAACTCCCAAGCAATGTGAAATAAAATGTTACAGTTTCAAAGGAAAATTGGATTATACTCACTTGGAGGGAGGGAAGGAAGAAGAAAACAGGCTTTATATTTTGACAGAATTCAATCCATACTTTAAAAAAAATAAAATGAATAATTTTGCAATATTTTGTAAGACTGTGTTTTATAAAGACACAGCTAATCAGATATGCATGCAAATTTAACACGGGTTGCCAACTCTCATGATTTTTTTTTTCTTTTTTTTGCTACAATTATGCGGCGTAAAAATTGGCCTCTTGTGAGAACTTGCTGACAGCTCAGCAGTTCTGCTTCAGTGCTGGCTGCAGAGGGTGGGATGGCTGCCAGTGCAGGAGAGTGGAAGATGGCTTTGGACTGTCATGAAGAATGCTTTCAGCTGAGGCAGGTGTTGCACAGCCTGCACCCGTTTCTGCTGTCCCAGGAGTGCGTGTGGGGCAAATGAAGAAGTCTGCTGTATCTCCTCATCCTCATTCTTTCCTTTTACGTAGGGTGAAATGGGAGAAAGAGAAGAAAAGAGAACATGTAGCAGATGCCTAGAATCTCTGTATTTCCCTGTTTTGCTACCCATGTGCATGTAATCAGATCCCAGAGGGGAAAAGGTGAGGTGTGGAAAGGGGTAAGAAAATTTTGGAAATAATATCCATGGGTTAAGAGAGCTGGTTATCTTGTCCTTGAATTGGGCGCACTGTGTGGAGGAACAGGAGGGCAGAATTTTTTAAAGAGATGGAAAGCTGGGCAAAAGCAGTGCCCAATGATAGAATTCATCTCTATCATGGCCTTGGGGGGCAACAGGTGGCAGAACATGCAGGAAGGAGGCAGTGGAAGTTCTCCTGCCGTTTCACAGAAGCAGAAATATGGAGACCTCTGTGGAAGGCTTTCCCCAAACCCCTCAAACCAAAAAGAGATGACCCTTCCAAAGAATGGGTAAAGCCAAGATAGGACTACACTAATCAGTGTTGTGACTGATTTTGCTTTTGTGGGTTATAATCTTGTGGAGCTGGTAATGCTATAATTTGAGAAAATTTGCAAATTGAAAGAAAATGAGACTCAATAAAGCATTTTAGAGTATTTATCCATTTCTGTGATAATTAAGTGCCAAAGAGGTAGCTATACCTTTATTAATTTGATCCTTCATTATTTTTGATTTTTGACAAAATACCTAACTTCCCCTTCTGGATATTAGTCTATTGATATTAACAATCCTATGCACAAATTTATTGCATTTAGAAGACAGATATGCTCTCATTAATTTTTCTGTTATATTCATTATTCTGTTACATATTTTTAATTCAAGACAAGAGCAAATCTTAGTTAGCCAGTATTATTACCTTTAGTAAGTTCTGATGAATGACTATGCAAGCCAGCATAGTCTGTACAGAGATTTTGCAAATACAAGTGATTTGGTTTGTGCCAAATGATGTCTGGAAGACAGATACCATGGCCTCAGGTTCAGTGGTCAGATTGGAAAATTCAAACCATGGTAGACAGCCAGTAGAACCAACTGAAATGAGGAAAACTTGTCATTTTTAGCAGTCTGAAAATATGTGGGAGTGAGAGCTACATGGTAAACAACTTGGAGTAATGCTAGGCTGACTTCTTTACTGCTGTGCACCAGCGTGATGCCTTCTGCATTTGTGCAAAGCACAAATACCAAATCTGATCTGTCTGCTTATTGCACTCTTGTTTTGCATGGTTGTGAACTGAGTTATGGGATGAGGGCTGGAGACTGAAACATCTTATGGGCTGGAGATGGGCCCCAAGGTAGATTGTCTTCATTGCCTTGTGGTATAGTCATCTTCAACCTGACACTGCTCCCCCAAGCCTGTGGGGTGGAGGCTGGATGGGTAGTACAGCATCTGCAGAACCATGCTCTCATGCCAGGCTCAGAGCCCATCTTATGCCCAGCCTGGAGCTGTTATGCCTCCTGAGTCTCTACCTAGTAGGGAACATCCCATTATGTCGGCTTTTCGGGTGTTGCAGAGGAGAGTTGTCACATGTTGCAACTGTAGTGGTGAGATTTGTTGCTCGAGTTATAATTCCTGAAGTGTGAATGTTTTCAAGTGCTAATTTTAACTTAAAGACCAAAGATTTGAAGACTATTTCTAACATAAAGACTTGATTGTCTGTGCTGGGAAACTAAAGATGGATACAGTCAAAGGATGTTATAAATACAGTGTGCCTGTTCTAACTGCTCACTTTCTATTTTGATAACGTAGTGAGTGTTCTACCTGAATGATTTGTATTGTAAAGGAATGTTGAATTTTTTTGCAAGTTATAATTGAAATTAAAAAGAGAGAGATGTAAAACCTCAGTTTGTAGTAGGTGTGTGGTTATATTACGGCTTGAAAAAAGAAATGATCCAGAAAATCACGACTGGCACTGCAGCCCTTGTACATGTTTTAAAAGGGTCTTTGAGGGCAGACAGCATATTAAAGCTGATGAATACAAAATGGATCACTTATGTATTTGCTATGAATTTATTGACGCCAAGTGTGTGTCATGGCAAGACAGTAGCTCACATTTTCATTTACACAAACAGAAGAGAAGCAGAATTATCCTAATTTCATGTCAAACACACTTTATTTTTCTTCTTTGGAACTTTATAGTCAGATTTCAAGTGTATATGGGTACTTGGGTTTGTGCTCAAAGACAGAACAGAGCTCAGAGAAGCTGTTTCACTCATATTTCCTGCAGTAGGTAACTTGAATCTGTTTAGGAGAACACAGGTTACTTATGGAAGTAGTTAGAAAAACATTTTTTTTTAAATAATTAGTGGAGAATATTAATGGAAAGTAAATATGGAATTCAGACTCCTGAATGGACATGCTGCAGATCAGATGAGCTATGCTTGTGTAATCAGCCAAAGACACATTAAGCTGAAGATCTGTCAAATTAACTTTAATTTTGAGTTGTGAGTATCCAGCTTCTGATACTTTCTTTTACAATGAGCAGCTTATTAAATATCTGAAGGAGAGGACACAGATGCATAAAACATGCTCAAAAGAATTTCGAACAATGAATGCATTTATGGAACACATGTTCTGTTCCTAGGCAATTCTTGTTGAGTAATAAGTGCTAAATTTGACTTAATTGCTGGCTATTATTATTCCTTACTGTTTCATGTGGTAATACCATTGAAAGTGACCCAATTTTGTGAATTGAGGATTAAATGAAAAGAAAGTGAAATAGCAAGGATCATTTGTTTCATTTTGTACCGCGAAAAGCTTTCTAATCCACTGTGTAGAAAGAAGGTGAGTTCAAAACATCTTGGTAAACCTTCTCTGAAAAACAGAGAGACTTTAATATATTATAATGGCATAAGATCAGATGGAGCAGGGCAGTCAGTATGTGCAACCAGCAGTGAGAGTGTGATTCTTGCTCCGAGTTTGTACCCAAGAAGACTCATTTGATGCAGTTCTAGCTGGGTAGTGGATTTTTCGGTCTTTGGGAAACAAGGGGAGTCAGGTGCTATAGGAGCTCTCTTGGCCCCAGAAACCAGTGTGTCTTAACTAAGATTAGTTGGCTTAGACTGCCATGGTAAAAAAATTAGTCAGTATTTAGGTAGTGAATACATCCCCAACTACTCTACTAGTTCTTTGGTCTGTGAACATGGGCACACGTGGATGGGCACGTACAAGATACAGAAAAGCTGTAGTTGCATACAAAACCTATAGCTAATTTACCATGTTCTTCCCATAGGAAAACAATATTTATCAGTTATTGTACCTGGACAAAGCAAAGCATTTGTGGAGTAAGGAAGGGTGACTGACCACAAACTTGTCTTGTGCTTGACACTTATTTTGTACAGAAACAGTTGCCTCTTTAAATTTCATTCTTTTGATAAAAAACATAAAATAATACTAATGCTTACTATGACAATAAATAAATATATTACTGATATAATTAATACAATATAATAATATATAATAGACATTATGATATTAGCCATTTAATCTTTTTTCTAACATAAGAATTGTATGGTGCCAAATTAACTGTTCTGACTTCTCAGAAAGTGGCATGTGGGTTGTTAGAGAAGATTTAAAGAAATGCATTTGATTCAAGTGCCTACATTTGAAGTGAAAGGTGAGCTCCCTCTTTGATGTTGATGCAACTTACTGAGATTAACTTTACTGTAGAAAGTTCCATTCTGCCAGAAGGGTGAGACTGTTTGCCACATCCTCACTGCTTTTAAACAATTATATATCTTGATGCTCAGCCATTGAGATCTTTAAAAATAGGTATTAGGGTCTTGAACCTGATATTGCATGGAAAATGTATGTAATCTGGAACCAAATCTAATGATTGAAATGGGTATGGAGATATGCTCTGTTAAGATGTGTCACTTGGTATTCACTCTTCTGTGTAGATTAAGTTGCTGATCTGCTGGTGAGTGGTGATGAAAGTGCAGACATCCTAGGGAAGTGCAGGACTCCAGCTAAGAAATAAATGAAACACCGTTTCAGTTTAGTAAGGAAAATCAAGTAAACTCTACTGTCCTAATTTCTCTAGACAAATCAATATCCACCTGTCTTTTGTGCTGCTGCTCTCTCTGTACATATATGCACATGCAAACACACACACAGACACACACACACGCATACACACACACACACACATATGCATGTATGTTTATGCATCATCTTTTCAAATCCAGTCTGGAAGGCAGTACAAAGAATTTAGTGTGATTATGTGTGCCATCAGCAGAGCATATATAGAGCTATATGGCAGAAGGTAGTCTTTATGGTTCTGTACAGCTTGATTATGCACTGCTGCCTTTGAACACAATACCTGTACATTGTTTGACATGTCAAGAGTGCAATTAAAAGGTGAGTTTTCAGATTAGCTATTCATATCTGGTAAGAATTGAAAGAGGAGGATGAGCCTTATTGAATTTACATTTATAAGTGTGTACAACTGCAGAGTTGAAAGGAATGAGTGTAGTTATAATTAAAAAAGTCTTTATATAAAATTTTCTGTTCATGCAATTAGAAGAAGAAGGGTAACCTTTGTGCAAGTCCCTCTTCAAGGATGACTTCCTTAGGGAGAAACTGAAATCTCTATTTTAATTCCCAGGCTTAATTACTCTTGCATGAAGTCTACATGGCAAACCTCTTCTTTTTGTCTGCCTTTGCTTTTGCATTTGCATTAATTGTTGGGAAAGATATCTTCTTTATATAGCTAGGTGAAAAGTCGTAGAACAGAGCAGCCTTCATCCATAGCTGAGACAATACTGGAAAACAAATGAATAGGATTACAAGAAGGAGTCATCAAAAACGTTGAAGCCCTAATTTTGAACTTCAAAAGCCTGCATTTTTCTTAAATGCAGGGATCTTGTTGGGCAGTGTGCCAAGACTTTGAGTTTGATTTAATATATTCTGGAATAACTAGTCTTAAACAGAGGGAAGTCATGACCATTATAGTAAAGTGCAGCTGACATAAGCAAAGAGACCTTTCAGACTGCATGTTGGAGCCCTTAACCACAGACAAAATAGTTTCTCTGTTAATGCCTTAACCTTATGTCCCTTATGTGACTGTCATAAAAAAAACTGGTAGCATACTAATATTTTAGTTGTGTTATGAATATTCTATTGTATATTTCTTTTGCTTTATTCAGTAGAAAAAAACTGTTATGTAAACAAGTTTACGACAAGTCTTGTTTTCTTTTATATTAAATAAAGCTTTTATAGATATTTGGTAAATAAGGACCTGATTCTCTTTGTCATTGTCTCTTGCTGATTTAATTCTCTAAGAGACAGTGAAAATAATCAGTTCCTGAGAGTCATACCAAAAGAGTCACACCTGAGCACATGAAATCATCCATGGAAGCTGCTTTAAAAATTGCTCACTAGAGGACAGCCTCCAAAGACATGATTAATATTGATTTTAATTTTTTTAATTTTTTTTTTTAATGAACATGTAACTCAGGTGAGTTCAAGATTTCCCTTTCTCCTGAACTTACAGTTAATAAGGTACTACTGTCAAAAGGCAGTTTTGGTGCTGGGGCAGAGCTGCATTTACTATATCTGAGGGGCAAGGGGGATTCATACACTGTGATTCATCCAGCACACAGTGTGTGCATCTCCACTACTGAAATAGTGCAGCACAGAGGGGGAAGGAAAAGGCCAATCCTTGTTTTTTTTTGAGGGCTCAAAGTGCATGTGATGTGTGTATGGGTAATAAAGTTCAGGCTGGTTGCTAATTGTGAGCACCCACTTTGTGCCTAAACTCAAAGGCAGGAGGTTATGCAGTCTCCCTTCTTGGAAGTATCCTAGAGATAACTGCCCTGAGCAACTTGGTATGACCTTGGAGCTGACCCTGCAGTGTGGTGGGTCTAAGGTTGGACTAGAAACCTTATGAGGTCCCTTCCATTCCAGATTACACTGTAATCCTAATCAGTGATCAGCAGTGATTACTCCTTTTAGTGTTCCTGCGGGTGGTAGCACAATCTCCTATGTGAGGGCAGCACCAGATGCTGGAGGACCCTTTGTCCACACAGCAGGAGGGGTTCTCCAGAGGTACCCTGGCACACAGCTTTGGCCATGGGACTTCTGGGAGTGTGGAGCACACCAACAGTGCTGTGTGAATTTCAAATTCAGTACAGCCTCTTCCTTATAGTAAATGGTTCATGTTGGGACTATGCTGCTGAGGGATGAACTAGATCTTGGCATGACTTGGAAAAATCTCAGGGTTTTTCAAAATGCTGTCAGACTGTCATAGATCTGACAGGTCGTTTTTGCCAACAGACAGTGCTGGATTATTATTTCTTACCTTTTTTTTTTTTTTTTTTTTTTATCCCATTCTTAGTAATTGGAAGCAGTAGGAGACAATTTGTTCTATATTTCAGTTAGAAAGCTCTCACATGTTGGCAGTCACTGCATTTGGTTGCACTTACTTTTTTTTTTCTTACTTATCAGGCACAGATATTATTCCCCCTTGAGCTCATTTAAACTGTATTTTGTTTGAAATAAGTAATCAAGAGTGTTGGCTTTCAGATGAATATATATATGGTTCTGTTGCAAAGCATTCTTTGCTTTAGGCACTGTTTTCATAATATTATACTTACAATATAAATAATTCAACAGGTAGACACATCAAGAGATGCTCACAGCTTTGGCCATCAGGCACAAAGAAAATAAAATCAATTCTTTATTTAAATAAGGCACTTATAAACCTGGGATTTTTTTCTTTAGATTTATGTCAGGTGTCATTCAGGTGTTAGGATTTTATTCCTTTTATGCATTCCAGTGAAATTTCTCTTTTTCACTCTACATAGAGTTCCTAAGTTCAGTTAAATTCCGCAAGAAGTATTTTGCCTTGCTTAAAGATATCATTTATATATCAGAGTCCATGAAATGGCTACATCTCCATTATAGCTGATTTATATATTTTTCTGAATAACGTGATGATGTGATTAACTGAAAGTAATACTTACATGTACCTGAATGCCAAAAATTTTGTATAGAAGTCTTTCTTTTTTATTACACAATCGTATTTTTCTGTGTTCACATTTTTATAAATACTATTTTCCTTTTTATTTCTCGGCACAGTTGTTTATCTTAAATAAGTGAGATATCCAGCCTTACATAGACTTGATTCAATGCATTGCAGTAAGCAGAAATCTTTTAGGCTAGTATTAAGATAATAATGATGCAGTTAGCAACAGTTTAAGTGATTGTACTGATAGTATGCTCTCTGGAAAATCAGATATATTTGAAAATTCTACATTAAATTCTTTTAAAGTATCGAGAAGTATAGATAAAAGTACATTTGCATCTATGTCTGTTTCAGTATGGCTTAGGTGTAAGGGCAGAGATCATAAAGGATAAAGGCTATTGCAAACTTGCTGATGTCTTCACATCAAAAAAGAGTGATCTGAAGAAGGTTGATTCTGTGCAGCACTTCATGCAAAGTCTGCTACAGTTCATAACAGGTCCTTAAAATTTCTGTGTACTTAGCTTCAAGCTTGTGACCTATAAGAAAGACACTAGATGTGGGAATTTGCCTGCTGAGTTGCAGATCTGTAATAACTTTCACTTTATGGCTGGAAGAAATATTTACAGAAATTGCCAATGCCTGATAGAAGACTTTGAAACTTTGCCATTGAAGTATACTTAATGCAACGTTAGATTATTTTGTTTGTTTTCATGGATTATTTGTTCACAGAAGATAGGGAATATCATCCCAGTTTTATAAGAAACTGAACTCTTATTGACATTCATAGGAGTAAAAGTCACACAGAACTTTGTAACACTCAGTATCTTGCAATATCACAGTTTATGTTGTTGGAATAAAATATGACAGGAAAAATTGAAAGGGATTTAAACACTGTGTGTCATTACCAGTTCTTGTGTTGGAAAGAGGAGTGTTGAACAAAGTTTAATGCAATGAAGCCAAAGCTTGGTTTCAAGTACAGCTGTTTGTAGATCTGATGATAAAGCTGATGATAAAGGCAATTCTTATTAGCAAATACTTGCCTGCTTAACTGAGCAAGTTATCTGGAAATTTCATGACTTGATGAAAAATTTTAGACTCTTGATTTCAGGATCATTGCTGCATGTGAATCAAGATTGTTTCCCCTAAAGATTCAAGGACTGGAATTTAAAGTACTAGTTTGATGTTGTCATAGAAGTTAATCAAGAAGAGAAAGTCAAGTTTGGGAGTACAGTATGCAGAAGTCTATAGTTTTGATTATGTATAATTGCAGTGTGATGTACTGTGTACTACAACTGGTATATTACTTACTCTATATGTAGGCAATATTTACAGTAGCCTTTTGGGATGCTTATTTGCTGTCTCGAATCTTGTGGGTATTTCTCAATGTACTGTTATAACAGCAGAATACTTATTTAACATGTCAACTAATAGAATTTGGATTTTATTTTAAAAAGTGGGCCTCCACATATGTTATACAACAATTTTGTAAATGCCTCTGTTTCCCACAGTTCAGATAGATAATGTACATTTCGGGTCAAACACTGGAATACATCCCATTGCAGAGTGGGGTATTTTGGTGTTTGGAATTCGTGAAGTTTTGTTATCATACTGGATTATATATTTGAATCACAATACCATAAAAATAAATTCAGACCACAACCTGCCCCCAACAAACTACTTTCTGATAACTCTGAGACCTAGCCTGCATGTTCGGGAAAAAAGAACTTCTGAGATTTGGGAAACACAGCATCCTTTGTGTCTAGAGAGTATAGTAAATCCAGCTATGCAGAAAATACTTGCAGAAAAAAAGGGTGAATTAACACAGAATCATGGAATATACTGAGCTGGAAGGGACCCACAAGTATCATCAAGCCCAGCCCTTAGGCCTGTACAGGACCTTCCCCAACAGTCACACCATGTGCCTGAGATGCTTCTTGAACTCTGTAAGCCTTGGTGCTGTGACCACTTGCCTGGAGAGCCTGTTTCAGTGCCCAACCACCCTCTGGGTGAAGAACCTTTTTCTAATATCTAACCTAAACCTGCCCTGACACAACTTCAGGCCATTCTCTTGGGTCCTGTCACTGGTCACCACAGAGAAGAGATCAGTGTCTGCCCCTCCTCTTTCCCTCACAAGGAAGTAGTAACTGCAATGAGGTCTCCTCTCAGTCTCCTCTTCTCCAGGTCCTCAGTCCTCCTCATACGACTTCCCCTCAAGGTCCTTCACTATCTTCGTTGTCCTTTGGATGCTCTCTAATGGCTTAATATCTTTTTTATATCGTGGTGACCAAAACCTCCCCACTGTATCAATCTTAGTCATGCCAGCAGAGTTGATAGTATTACAGTCTCCTCTATATTTCCGAAAAGAGAATCAAGGAACATTTGCAGAAGAGAACTGACCAAAATATTCAGTTTTATTATACTCACTTTTCCTATGGCATCTATCCAAACAAAGAGATGCAGTTACTACTTCGCCAAAGTCTAAGGTAAGAAACCTGTATAAGTGATAATGTTTTATTGAACTTTTTATTGATACTCTTTAGAAATCATAGTTAGGGTTGATGACTGTGAGAAGGAGCTCTTTCTTCCCATACTTAAAATTTAATAGACTTTGTGTAGATTCCTTCAAACCATTACATTTCCCAAAGCTCTTAGAAAGCATGGAACCATTTATGAGTCTTATGTGAATAGCCAAGAATTTGATACATATTTTAGCTCGGGAGAAATCTATTCTGTCCAAGTCTTACCTGCTTCATCAGGGAAGCTCTTTAGTGTTCAAAAACCAAGACAGTAGACTTGTTTCATTGCCAGGACATATCAATACTGACCCTCTTGAGGTCAGAATAATGATAAGAATTTCCCAAGTCCTTAAAAAGCACTTTATTACATATATTCATAGCTGCCTAGCAGATTTATGTCTTATTCTTCTTTAGGTCAAGTTCTCAAGGTTTTCTGCTGTTATGTTGAGAAAAGAAGAAAAGCCCCTTGCTTACCTCTTATAACTATTATTCATTATTCATGCACCTCTGTTCGTGTGCTACACTGCTATTTTTAATGTGGATTGTCACATATTTTGTACTGAATTTTCAAATTTAAATGTCAGGAATTATGCTAGATGTAATACAAAGGATGGTAGCTGGCACTGCAGAGGCAAAGCACATTATTCTTATGTCTGCAGATTTCCCAGAAGGTTGGGATAAGCAAATCAGCTCTCTTAGATCCCCACCTACAATATGAGGAGGACACCTTTCTACCTCACAGTGGTACTGAAAGCATAAATACGTGTTGGATGATGTGCTCAGAAGTGATGCAATATTTTGCTGTATTTATACAATGGCTTTTGCAAAGCCTTTTGCTTTTGATTTGAGTAGGATAATGCCATTCTAATACAGACAAATGCCAACAATTTATTAAAGTGCATGGGTTTGGATAGTTTTCTGAGGACTTCAGCTTCTTGCCTTCACACCATGATGTGTATTTTTTTTTTTCTTAAATTTAAATTTATATTGTTTTGCTGCATCTGTGAAATAACTTGTGTCTGGGTGGCACATTCATTGCTTGAGAAGGAGGAACAATGCCTAAGGGGTTCTGTGCATCACTTGTGAGTGTGTTTTGCAAAATCTCTTTCTGGAAATGCTGCTATGCTATATTTCTATGACCGAGGAAAGGTACAAAGAAAAGATGACAGAAGTCATCACTGCTATTGGAAACCCACTGGAGTGTAAAGGATCAGTGTATTGTATGGATATCCATATACCAATATCATGTTGTGAGTTATGGATCTCATTTTAGAGTAAAATGTGCCTGTGCGGGTCATTTAGCAACCTTAATCTCATTTTACAAGAGAGTAATTTATAAATGTCATGATCTCTGAAGAAATGAAATTACTTTGTATACACTTTGTTTATGCAGGGTACACTCACAGCCAAAGCATTGCATGTATTGTAATTTATTAATATTATGTCCATCATTCTCTCTAATTTAAAGCACGTAAGTGAGCATTGCCAACAGTCTTTACAGGGATAGAAGGAAAGTCTGAAAAATGGTATATATATTTTTTTATACTGTCTTCCAGTTGTTTCAGACTCTGAATGTCTCTGTTTCTTTTCAAAGCTCATGCAATCTTACAATTTATTGACAGGTAAGCAGCTTTCAGGTACATTGCAAGTCATTTGCCTGCATTGCCTTAAGGTCATGCAATACTGTAAATGTCAGATTTAATTTCATTACATACATACTGATTATGTTTTAAATATTCATAGCAGTAGTCTGTTTATTGTAATGGCAATAGCCAAATGTTTATGATGATTCTAAATGTTTAATACATCTGTAGCATTTTATGACATAATCAAAACTTGTAGAGGACATACAATACCCACTGTTTTATGAAAGTGGCATAATGCTTAGTACTCTATTCTTCTAAAACTTTTTTTTCCTAGTTACTTAAAGACTTCCAACACTAAATATATTTCCCATTATTATTGTTTAGCAAACCTATATATTCAGTAACCAACACTTTGAAATTAGTATGAGGCTTTTTGCTTGTTATTGACATATATTTTTCTACATACTCATTAAATTTGGATTCTTAATTTTAATTTCTTTCAGTTACATTGTTAATATTTGAAATACTGCTAAATATTGTAGTCTTGCACAGAGTTAAAAGATGTCAAAACAACTCTTAAAGTTAACAATGCTGTGTTGCTGAAGCACTATCTTACACAGCAGGCCCCTAAACAAAGCATGAGTATTATGCTGCTTAATTTCCTTTCTGGAAAATGATGTATTTCTGATTTTCATCTCTCCTATTGCTGTAGCTACTTTTCCTTTTTTAATATTACCATTTTTATTGTATTATCCAGTCAAAGTCAGGCTCTGTTGCTAAAAATTTTTTGCACCTGTATACTTATATAATATCCCTCGGTTCTTCATTATTTTATTATTCATGAAAAATTGCAACCTCTTTTTTTTATCCACTTGCAAGCTGCTGTGTCTATAATTCATTGTTATTCTTTTGAGAAAGGGTGAAGACTAGATGTATTTCCATCTTCCCCAGTGATTGGAGAGGAAGATCAAACAAGTAGCTGTTGTTGGTTCAGTGTTGCTTGCTTTTGAGAAAATGATCAGCAATTAGCGAAGCACATGAACATTGATTTTGTTGAGGTCACACAGATGAAATGTAGAGCTGAAGCTCTTCAGAGGACTCAAAGCTAGCATATCTCAGGCTGTATACACCTCTACCTATGGAAACCTGATTATAATGCTCCAAAACACGACAGTAGTGCTGAGGAGTGTTTGAAAACATGCAGGCAGCATGAAAGTCACCTTCTCTGTTCTCATATAGTTTTCTATGATCAGGCGCTTTTTTAATATTTCTCTCATAGAGGAGGTGAATATATTCAGTAAACCAAAAAATGTGTTTCTGTCCATGTGGGTGTATATAAAATCTTTATTCTGTCATTGGTTTCCAAAGAAGAAAAGAGTATTCCATAGAAACCTTAATGGTAACAAGACTAAGGACTGTGATTTATTCACAGAAAGTTATAGAACTATGGAGGCATAAACCAGTGCTAAAGACTAGAAGGAATCTTTTTGAGTCTGCAACTGCAATAGTGGTGATTGCTTCAGATAAAAAAAATTCTATATTTTAGGGGCTTTTGGATGGCTTTGAGGAAAATTTGCTGTTGTATGTCACAGCTTCATTCCTACAGTTGTAATTTCTGAAAAAAAGAGAGAAAAGCCATAACTGTTTTTCTAGTTCAGGCTCTGACAAGAAATATGATGACAGGTTGGATTTGTACCTTGTAGAGAAGGGAAGAGAGAGACAAAGAAATCATAAAGGTGTCTTGACCTATATAACTGGCTTTGGCTTGGCTATGCCCATTGGTGAGGATCAATAATGCCAACAGGATTTCTTTCCATCTTTCTGCTTTATTCCCATCTCAGCATTTATAGCCATCACTTTATGCATTTGCCTCTTCCCTTGTAGGTAATCAGATCAAGTAACATAATTATGCTTTGATCTGTAGAGCTAAAGCTCTCCACAAAGAAGAGCAAAGGTGGATCTTTCTCTGCTTGTGGCTTCATTTCCATATTACTCAGGTACATTGCAAAAGATAAAAAATTGTCAATGACAATTACTCTCTTTTTTTCTACTTCCAAAGTAATAACAGACTTCTATTATTCTTTTGATTTCCTCAGTGACAGTAGCCTGTCTGTGACTGTTAATAATTTGTTTTCTCTTCCAGGAGTTAGTTCTGTCTTTGAGTGTGATGTCAAGAAATAGTTCTAATGCTTTAATGAATTTCATTGTTGAAAATGGCAGACCTATTGCTGTAGTGGGATATAGGTGTTCTGGAGGATCACCTAAGTTGATTGCATGACAATCAGCTTTTAAAGAGATCTTGATACTATTGAATGTGACTCATCATTTAACAGGGCAGGCAGGCAGTGATGCACTTAATCACATGCTATTGATTTCTCTGTTCTGACTGAATTAATTCCTTTAAAGATTAGAAGTGTCATAAAGAGAGAGGTGGATTGCAAAGGCTACTCAAAGCTACAGCTATGTAAATAATAAGGAGGCTTTACATTTGAGAGCATTAAAGTTCAGCTTTCATTTGACAAGAAGTCCTACCTTCTTTAAACCCATGAAAGTGGAGGGTGTTTTTCTTGCAGCTACTCCAGTTTGATATTCAGAAACAGCCATAAATTCAGGTGAATGGCCTAGTTACTGAAGGTCCTCATGGTCTCAGGGCAGACATTCATCATGAGGAGTGTTAGTGTGGAAGAATTTGTTTTTTTCCATCTGGTTTTCTCCTTGCCAGCATCACTTTAATTTTCTTAATATTCAGCTCTTCAGGAGACTGGACAAGCAATGCAAAGTATATTGACCAGGAAATAATTATTGTAGGTTTCTGTGGACCATGCTCTGCTTTATTCGTGTGTTCATGTGAGAGGCTGAGTGCTTTATACCCTCAAGCTGGCTCAGCCTGGCAGATACAAGAGTTTCTGGGAGGAATGGGGACATCAGAATCTCGGACAATTCTGCAATGCAGCATCCTCTTTCTAGGATTTCATGTGGGCGAGCTGAAAGATAGGAAAATAATACTCCATTAGGATGCTTATATTTATTGTATTATTCTTGACTGAAGAATGCATTTTGTTTTAGCGAGGGAGCGGAAGGGACTTTTGCCTCTCCACTAAGTCACAGCAACGTGATGGTTATTTCATGACAATGTGATGCAACATTTTGTACACAGCACAGGTGTGTGGCACCTTCTCTTTTGGCTAAGAATCCATTCCTAACGTTTTGCTTATTGAAATCCACTGTTTTACACTGGAAAGTGTCCAAGCAGGCACTATCAACACAGCAAGAGAAAAATCAAGGGCTAAGCTTGGAAAGCAATGGCTTAAACTTAAGGAGCCTGTCAAAAGCATGTGCACATTGCTTATGCTTTAAAATTTGTCGTTGTTCTACACATGGTTTTTTGTGCAAAATACAGGTTTTTTGTGTTGTGTTTGTTTCTTAAAATAAAATAAAAAAAAAAGAGGTAGAGATTTGATAGGCCCTGGCTGATTATGAATCTATTAATACATGTCTCTGCCTCTCAGAGTGCTCGGTTCTGCTTCCCTGCCTCTCTGCTCCCAGAATCTCTGTTGGCAATCATATGTTGGAGATGCGGATGGCTTGAACAAATGTCAGAAACCCTGACTTCTCAGACACACAAAGCTTTGTGATTTTAGTGTTCTACAGGCACCCTCAGGCCACGGCTTTGCTTCTAGAAAAAATGTCTATTATCTACTCATTTACCCAGGAACTGTACACATGCACACAAAGAACCCCCCTACTTGCCAAGGCACATCAAGCACTCCTGTAATAGTGGCAGTCATAATGAGTTTAAAGAAATGGCAGTCATAATGAGTTTAAATGGCAGTCATAATGAGTTTAAAGAAATTATCTCTTTTTCTAAGAACAAGTAATCTATTCTAGAATTTTGACTTGCTATTGCTGTTAAGAATGTGTCAGAATTTTCACTGCAGAGACGTCTTGTGTTTTGATGGAAAATAATTTTCAGCAGTCTAAAATTTGGTATGCTAGCTCAGCCCTTATTTAGGCATCTAAATAAATGGATTGGTTTTATCAGAGTATTCATCACGCTGAATTCAACACAGTAGGGAAGTAGAAAGCACTGCTGCAGGGCTTGGTGTTCAGTGCTTTTGGAAATATGGCACTTACATTTGATTTAGAAAGCTGACTCTGGACAGCTATACTTTAAAAATTGGAGGTTTAGTGCATAATAATATGTAGTGCAGAGTTTCTGTATCAGGCACACACCATCTTAAAAAAATCTACTCTATCAGCCAACATGTCTTTGTCTATGGCTTTTTCTTATCATGATGGCCTGGCTTTTTCTTTTTTTCCTTTTTTTTTTTTTTTAATGAAACATTAAAAAACTGGTTGTTCTTGTATTTGAAACAGATTTTTTCTACCTCTTCTAAGCTGTGTCAAATGTTCTACAATACAGCCTGCACTGTCAAAACATCATCAGTGTCTTGACACAGTTTTAAAGTGGGAAGTCTCAGCAGCTGAATGCAGATTGGCAGTGAAAGTAATGCTGTCTGGGGACAAAGAAGTTAGGGAGAGGTTGAGATATTTTGGTAATACATAATACTGAGTTGAATTCAAGGAAAAAATGAGAAAGTTTACTCATTGATTTTCTAGGTGCTAGCTGATACTTGCAGGTTGGCTTGGATCTAGGAGTCTATGGAATGGTTTTCAGCAGATCTCAGGAAGTCTTTGAGGCTGGAGAAATAAGTACAAAGCTGTCCAGTGGAAGCAAACAGATGACAGTCTTTGCTGACACCTCTGCTGGCTCTAATATAGCACAGCAAAGACTTCAGGCCTTAAACAGTACCTCAGAGCCTCAAACTCTGTCATGCTGCTGGCTGAAATGAAAAAACATTGAATAACATATAGAGGTAAGATAGACACAGAAAAAAATCGTAGTATGCTAATGAGGATGTAGCAGTGATTTTTGGAGACCTTAATTGCATACTTTGAAAGTTACTGCCTTAGAACAGAACAAAAAGAGATACTAAGGGAAGAAAAGTTGAATGAAATAGTCACAGATAAGAAATATAGAATAACTTTTCACCTCCACAGATCTCATGGGATACCAAAGAAGATCATCATTTAGGATGTCACAGGCTATGAAAATCAGGTTTAGGCTTAGACCGAATCTCTTGGAAAACAGGTGATATCCTAATTGCAACAACTCATAATAGTTATACTAAAACAGCTTCATTTTAGTGATTAGGTAATAAAAGATGGGCTTTGCCCTGGAGCAGTGTTCTTCTGCAATGACTCATATTCATCTTCAGTTCCCACTTGCAGGCACAAAGAGACATCCTCTTCATCCTGAAGTGGCACCTTTAGAGAAGCTAAGGGAAGATTTAGCACAAAAGGGCTGCTAAAGTTTATTGCCATCTTTAGGCTTGCATAAATCTTATCTTTTTGCTATGTTAATAAATTTATATGTCTCATGCCTTTCTTTTGTGTAATGCTTATGTTTCACAACTTTGGTTTATTTGCCCTGTTCTGCAATTAATATTTTATGTAATGACCTTCTAGAATAAGTCCCAGGGATTATTTCATTTCATTAAAGAACTCATTTGGTGAATACTTTCATTGTCATTTGGGCGTCATCATTTCTCTTCTGCCTGTAACTCAATGTGTCCCTTGTCTGGTGGTAGGCACATTGTTTAGTAGCACAGTACTTAGTGATTCAGGAGAAATGTCAAGGTTTGACAGCAATCTTTTGGTCCAAACTGGTTAGGAACCACTAGTTAGACTTAAAAAAAATGTTTTGCTTTGTTTTGTTTTTTCATAGACTTCTTAAACTCCTTCTCAAGCTCCTTCTCACCAAGTGCTAGCTACATAGGTTTTTAGTGCTGAAGCAGGTCAAAGGGCTGTATAAAGTATATGTAGGAAGGTGTGGGAACATTGCTTTAGAAATACTGAGTCAGACAGAGTAGTGAAAGCTGACAGCGTATGCCAGAAGTAAAGGCAAGGTAATCTAACACAAACAGTACATCTGCTTAACATGATTGCAGACTGTTGGCCTTGATTTGCTGTTGCTGAGGAAATAAACCTAACAAGCACATCAGCAGTTACATCAATGTGCTTAAGAGAAGGACCCAGTATTATTAATTTCTGTCAGAAATCATCTGTGGCTTCAAAGTCTTTGGTTGTTTCTACTTCAACAAAGTAAAAATTAGAAACTCATTCAGTGCAATCATTTTGAAGAAGTAAAGGAAACAAGAGGGGTGTGCTGTTGTAGGATTTCTTTTGCTTAGGTTTATTCAAACTTAAAAAAAGGGATACTGGCCCATATGTAAGGAGTTGTATGTATAAGGGCTTGTCCTGCCACGTAAGATGCCTTGGAGAGTGCTGGTTCAACTTCCCTTTAATACCTGCCAGCTTATCAGTCCTTCTGTGAAAAAATCATCTTGTTAACCCTCAAGACCTCTACATTGGTCATGAAGCAGGGTACAAAACGTGTGTACGTGTAACAACTATTACCTGTTCTCCTCTTTGGGCTGTGGTGCACCATGGAATGAAACCATGAGGACCAGTGCTCTTCTGAAAAGAAATTCTACTCCCCCTTGACATATTTCCTAGTGTTTTGCTGCCCCACGAATAGCCTATGTTACTTGTGCTGTGCTGGAGCTGGGAGTAAAGGCTCTGGCACTGCAGTGTGGGAACTCCTGAAAGTGTTTGCAAATGAGGCCACTTTCATCATGTGCTTTCCACTGGAGAAATAAAGAAAAGACTGAAAGAGTAGACACCTGCTGGGGAAAGATGTGCCATTGCTCTTGAACCACGTGCCTCAAAGAAGAGGGCTCAAGGCAGTTAGTTCCTGGAGAAAAAAGCTACCTGTTGTAGTTGCTCTTGATGCAGCCTTCTGTTTTTCATATAAGTGACCAAAATGAAGTCAGTGAAATGGAAAAATTATGTCAAATTATGTTGGTTTCACCTCCCTTTTCATGAGGAAAAAAAAGATAAATCCTTGGATGTTTTCCTTGTTTTATCATTTTAACAGCTGGGATTGCTTGATCACACAGCCATACTTTACCAAGTCTCCATATGGCATATGAATGTAGGAAAAGCAAACTATACATTACATGCTTTCTCCTCTGTAATTTATAGAACAGAATATAATAGACAGGGTCAGAAGGACACAACAGAATAAAATATTTCAGTTGGAAGGGACCTGCAACCATCATCTAGTCCTACTGTCTGACTCATTCAGGACTGATCAAGAGTTAAAGCATGTTGTCAAGTGCATTGTCCAAGTGTCTCTTAAACACTTGCAGTCTTGGGTCATCAACTGCCTCTCTAGGAAATCTATTCTGGTGTTTGAGCATCCTCTCAGTAAAGAAATGCTTCCTACTGTCCAGTCTAAACTCCCCCATACACGGCTCTGAACCAGTCCCACACATCCTATCACTGAGTACTGGGGAAAGAATTTAGCACCCCCCTCTCCACTTCCCCTCCTTTCAGGAAGCTGGAAGCTGTACAGAGCAACAAAGTCTTCCCTCAGTCTCCTTTTCACCAAACTAGACCAGCCTATGAGGGCCTTAGCTGCTCCTCAAAGGACATGCTTTCTAGCCCTGTGATCAGCTTTGTTGCCCTCCTCTGGAAGTGTTCAATGGCCTTCATAACCTTCTTAAACTGCGGGACCCCGAACCTCAGTCTAGGTGAGGCCACCCCAATGCTGAACGCAGCAGTATAATCACCTCTTTTCACAGAATATGCTGTGCTGGAAGGGACACACAGGAGTCATCAAGTCCAGCTCCTGACCCTGCACAGGACCATCCCCAAAGAGTCATACCATGTGCCTAAGAGTACTGTCCAAATGCGTCTTGAACTCTGTCAGGCTTGGTGCTGCGACCACTGCCCTGAGGAGTCTGTTCCAGTGCTCAAACACCCTCTGGGTGAAGAACCTTTTGACTGATTGGTGATGCTATATTTGATGCAACCTAGAATGGGGTTTGCCTTCCTGGCTGCCTGGATTCCCTGCTGACTCCTGTTGAACTGCTCCTGACCAGCACCACCATATCCCTTTCTGCAGTACTGTTCTCCAGCTGCTTCTTTCCCAGTTTATACTTGTGGCCAACATTACCCATCCTAGGTGCAAAATCCATAATTTATACTTGTTTACATCAATCATAGCTCAATGCTCCATTCTGTCTAGATCCCTTTGCAAGTCTTCCTCTCCCACAAGAAAGTTGACAGCACCTCCCAGTTTGGCATCATCAACAAAGCTGCTAATAGCGCATTTAACTCCTGCATCCATATAGTTGATAAAGATATTGAACAGAACTGACCCTAGAGCTGAGCCCTGAGGAACACCCTTAGTGGCAAATCACCAGCCAGATGTCACCCCCTTCACTACAAGTCTTTGATCTCTGCCCTTCAGCCAGTTCTTAATATATCTCTTATAATACTGATAAAGCGCTGCTTCTCTGTCCTAAGGCATGTTCTCCTTCATACCCTTTTAAGCACAGGAAGACATATGAGTGGAAGCAGGTCTATCTGCAGAGTGTGTAGGAGGGTGGTGCCAGTCCTCTCTAATTGAATGGTTCAGAGGTGTCCATGCTAGGGGGATTTAGTGATCTCCATGTAAGGCACTATCTTGCACTCTGCCTCTAATACCAGAGCAGTCACTGAGCTACAGATCCCCCAAATGACCTGTCCACTGCTGTGATACATATCTGCAAGGTAAGAGAAGTCAGACTTGATAATGCTGGGCTTGGTGCATGAGGCAACAAAATAATCAGCTTGATGCATGAGGCCACAGGTACCTGCTACCAGCAGGTGGAGATAGGGGAAGATCCAAGGCTTCCCATTTACCCTGCTGTATCAGGCAAGGTTGACAAAACCCTGACTATTGGCACACAGGTGTCTGCCAGGGAATTATATGCTTTAGTTGAAAGAAGAATGACCATCCACAGGGATGTATTTTCATTCTGTGTAACTGCCAGTTGCTTGCAGTGTTGCCTGTCATCATACAGATTGCATAGTAGCTGATGAAAATAAGACCATGGACTTTTCAGGAATGTTAATGGACATGCTGTTGACCTGAAGAACTCACAGTGACCTCTGGTGATCCTAGAGCATCCTTACCCAGAATGAATAAAAATACAGTAGTAAAAATAATCATAATTAATTTAGTCTCTTCATGCCAAACACCAATGTTTTTCTTAGATATAATTGTGCAGATTCTCTTATCAGATCAACAATGTCTCTGTACGCAGAGTGCCAGCACTAAGCAACCAGGCAGGACAGACACATTCAAACAATCATTATGTCTGCTCTATAGCCAGTGCTTCTCTAGAGATGTTGTCTGCATAATGCAGCATGGCTGACTCTGTCACCTCCCAATCATTTTCTGCTGAAAACTGAACAGAATTGTTAGGAAAATCTGTGTGTTTGATGTGGAGGAAAGATCAGTCTAATTGTTCAAAAAGTCAAAGGGACAAACATAAGAACTCTATAAATAGGGGAGGAAAGGAAGTATTGAAGACTACTATTTTTTATTATAGTAATATCTCTTATCCTTATTCAAAAATATCTTTATGGTTGTGCACACTACATTTATCTTTATTAGGAGGATGCTGATGAGGATGTCCATGATAGCATGCTAAAAGGAAGCAGATATGAAAGAGAATCCTAGGCTTGGCTTTAATTTCTTCTCTTTTTCCAAAGGTTGCATTTTTCTTTTCATCACCTTCTCTTCACTCTTTTGTTCTCTGCTTGTTCTAACCTTTTTCTTTTATTGTATAGACATCGCCACACTTATTTTTACACAGTAGCTGTTGATCTAATGGTGTTACTGGAAGGTGAGAAGCTGAAACAATGAGCAATGCGTCACTGGTAGGCTTGACCTCGTTTCTTCTTAATTCTTTTCTTATGGTGTGAGTAAAAATCACTCAGAAAAGTTTGAAGAGGGCACACCTGTGCACTTTCAGAACCTATCTGCATATGTGAAGGCAGCTGAGGAGGTCTCTGGAGCTGGTTTTCTGTTCCCATCTTCCCACCTTAGTTCTCTGGCTTTGTGATTGTACTGATACAAGTGGTCTGTGGATCCTTTCTGCACACCAAGACTGGGAAATAATCTGGGTTATAGATAATTTTTCAGAAAAGCTGCATAGTTGATGCATCTGAGAGCTATGGCAGATACATAGAGATCCAAAGGAAGACTCTCTTAAAATGTATATATATATAATAAGTGTTTGTGGAACTACATTCCGACACAGAGAAACATACACACACAAGCACACAGATATCCATCACGCAATTATGTAGGTACTGTTCAGATCCCTACCACCCCTTCCAGTATGCTCCACAAAGCAGGTATTTGGCAGGACCTCCGTTTGGCAGATAGGATGAGTTCTTCTGGTCTGCACATCTGAACTTCAGTCAACTGAGCAGCATGGCCTGGCAGCAGGGAATGGCAGCTGGAAAGAGGGAATATGATAGGGAATTATCTGTGGGGGCCCAAATACTGCCCACCCAGGGCTTAGGATGCCTGTCAGCACTATGTGCAGGGGACACTTCTTTTCCCACACATTCTGCTTTGAGACTTTGTCTTTTCCACCTTGGAAAACAGTGTTTTTAAAGAGCCTGTGGAATGATAAGAAGCAGCAGGACTTAATGTGTCTACCAGGGGAAAGAAAAATCTTTTTTTTCATAAGACTGTAAACCATTTGTTTTATGGGCACTGCTTTGATCTATGATAATTGGTTTTTTTCTGTGTGGATTGTACTTCAGCAGTTATCCTTGAGACCTTTTCATTCATTGTTTCCTTTAAACTAGGACTTTATGTTCTAAACTACTAATGTCAAAATAGGTCAAAATAATATTTATCATCTTGCCAGATACTGTTGCAGTGACATATACACAGTTTTGTAAGAATAGTTCCCTGCATGAAGGAGGTAGAAGAGATGAGATGACCTTTTCTGTTTTCACTGTTTGTTTTTTCCTCGATAATTGTTGAATATATGTACACTTAACAGGGTAGTTTGCTTTCTAAAATATTCCTCATGTATAAAATTAAACATTTTTTTGCCTTTTGTGTTTTTTAGAGGAAAATGAATAGAACATCTCATAAATTAAGACCAAATTAAATTATATTTGTGGCAGCATCAATAATGGTAGGAACACAGTATCTTTATTCCACCATAAAAAGAAGAAGAAGAGCTGCAAAGACACTCAGCTTGCAGACAGTGTCTCCTGCCATGTATTTTCAGATAAGATGAAGGCTCATAGTAGATTTTTGTGCAGGTTGATGGCAAGAGGTCACTAGGCAGAAGTAATATATCACCTTCAGATTTTGCTTTGGTAACCTGAAGCATATGTTAATAGAGGCAATTGCAAAACATATTGCCCTTTGTGGTTTTTTCCCTTCCATTTCCTTTTCATCAGCTTCATTGATAGAAAATCACATCTCATTTGAAATCCTCACAGCTACCTAAAAATCTGCCTTGAAAACTGCTCACTGATTGTGTTAATATAAAAGAAACATCCATCTTAGCTATTGATAAAGTGGATTTTAAAAGTATTCCTTGCTGTGATATATAGATGCTGAACCTTGATTAGGAACATAACCAAGATTCCTCATCTTCTGGAAAGTGACAATGATGATTCTGAATACTGTGAGATTTCATGAGTTTTACAGAAAATCACAAATGTTAGTCACTGAAGAAACAATTTCAAAAGGTGTTATTTCTGAGCATTTGCTATCAGGTTATTCATGTTTATACACATTTTGCTGGTTAGTGGGACTTAAAACCCCACATATGAAATACTGAAAATGTGATATTTGTAGATTATAACAGTGAATAAGGAAGGTATGAGAAAAATACACACTGACAGTAGTACTATTTTGAAATTTTAACTATTAGCTGCTTTCTCCACTCTGTACTAAGTCTGTGTGATTAAAGATTGGCTGTGGGTTTCAGGACAGCAGGACCTTTCTGACACTTCAGAGGAGGTCCCTCAGTTACCCTGCAGAAACAGAGACTAAAATTTCCCTCAAATAAGCCATCAATCTGTCCATGTGAGCAAGTTCACAGTCAAGAAATGGATGGGTTTAATGCATTGAGATGTCTTAATTTGTTTCGTTTCACCATGTTTTATAACTTCTGCACTTTTTGAATTTAAGTTCCAAGGTTTTTTCAGTCATATAGTTGGTTTTTTACCCTCCTCCCACGTTTTCTCTTGTCCTGTCAGGGAAACAAAAGTTCATAAGAAAATAAAATTGTTTGCCACATTCTTGATGATTTTACAATGCACTTATCTGAAAGTAAAAGGGAGAGAGACTTTTTAATTTTTTTTCTAGTCAAATTTAAGTTATATGAGGAAATGTTGTTCCCACACAATTACAGAATTCCATATAGAAATTCCATACCAGAATTTCAGTTCCTTAAAAGATAAACAAATAAAACAGGACATTAAAGTCTGGCATGGTTATTCCAGGCATTTTCTTAAAGACTGTCTTGTGCCTATTATTCTTTCCAGGAATTAACTCCCACATCTTGCTTTCGAAGACAGTTGTTGGTTGTCAGCACTATCATTACCTGCAGATACTGAGGACTATTAAAAGCAAACAATACCAAATCAAGGCTGCTACCCCTTGTTAAACTAATACTGTTTTACCAGGAGTTTCTGTACTTAATAAAGCAAGGAAGTTTTTTCTCCAAAACCCAAACATACAATGTATATATAAATTAGTTTGGAGTTCAATAGTGGTGCAAGAAACTCTGTTTTTAATGTTGAAAATTGAAATTAGCTTAAAAATTAATCTCATGTTAAAAAGAAGTAGTTGAATAGATGATTTTTCTAGTGCCCACCTGTGAACAAAAGAAACAGCCAACCATTGTTCATTTGGCAAAGATATTGGAGGTGCAGTGAAATAAAAATAAGAAAAGGATTTTTTAATTTCATTTTCTAAGTTTTTCTTAGGTGAGGAGAGAAGAGCTGTTAACTGGTGAAGAGCAAAGGCCGGTGGAAATAGGGCAGGCCATGCGATACAGTAATATTTGGGAAGTGAGAACAGTAGTTTGAGGCATTGATGTGATCTAGCATGGTACATTTGCAAGCTCAGTTTTTTACCCCCAATCATTTTAACAGCAGCCATCCATTTATTGCTGATCTCTAGACTTGTAGAGAGACCCAGAGAAAATCTGCCCTTTCTCTATCTTGGCTATACAGAATTGTGTGAGGCTGGTGCTGGAATGCAGAATTTACATAGCCATCTGTCCATGGTCTGCCAAAAACTTTACTGGCTCCCAGTAATCATCTGAAGGTCTACGAATTACTAATGAGGCTTATCCAGATCTTCTTCCCTCCTTCTTTTGCATTGCTTTGGTAGATACATGACAAACACGGAAGAGAGAGAAGGTTTTTCCCTGTAGTAAGGTAGAATTTCCTGGTGCAAGATGTAAAACAATGAGGGAACAACATGGAGAAGCTGGTCTTTCCACAAAATTATATAGGCTGAGCCACCAGCACTGCACTGCTGACTGTCCTTTAAACTTGGGCTTTACCTTTTCAGACTTCATGTCTGGTAGTAAAATCATTACACAGGAAGTCCTAAGAATAATCAGACTCAATGCCCTAGAAGTGTAAATAGAACAGAATAAAATAGAATATTTCAGTTGGAAGGGACTGACAACGATCTAGTCCAACTGTCTTACCAATTTGGAGGCGACCAAAAGTTAAAATAAAGCATATTGTTAAGGATATTTTTCAAATGCCTCTTACACGCTGAAAGACTACAGGTATCAACCACCTCTCTAGGAATTTGTTCCAGTGTTTTACCACCCTCTCAGTAAAGAAATGCTTCTTAATGTCCAATCTACTTTGGACAATTGAACTGTGGTGCTGGGCTTTCATGAGGGATGGGCTAGAACACCAGCAACACATGTTGTTCTGAGGTAGATCCTCAGTTCAGAGTTGAGGTGTCTTACCATGCACCTATGAAAAAGTATTAGAGCTCAGACCTCAATTCAAGAGGCTCTGGGCTCCATGAGCTGACTCATCCAAGGACACACAGTACTCAAATGCTAAGTGAAGTGACAGAAAGGAGTTGTCTTTCAGAAAGCTGCAGATTGTTATAAAAATATTTTGTAGAAGCTGAATTAAAAGTAACTGTCATCAGATGACAAAGAAAAGACTAAATAAATGCAGCATGCATTTCCTTAGGAAAAATATGCATCAGAGTGTGGGCATAAGAAAGTAGAATCCAATCTTGATATTTGTTTTGGAAAATTTCAAAGGTTTTAGATCTAAGATTTTTATTCAGTCAGGACATCCTACAAAGATCTGCAAGGGGTAAGCAGATGGATATTCAGTATGTTCCTTTTCCCACTCCTTTGCTGAGCTTGGACCAATTTTATGAAAACTAGCATATTCCCTAAATAAGAAGCCTTAAAAAGCTGGAGGGAAAGAAGAAGCTTAAGCATATCTTAGAGTATTCTGTGTAGACATATAGAAATGAGAAGGAAGTTTTCCCTCTTATGTTGATCTAGACATCATAGCATTTATCCTCTAAATCTGATCTGGTAATCCTAATTTAGTTTCATAGACGATGGAGGGAAATGGGCAATTTCATAAAGTGCTTCATTTAACCATTTTTAGACACACAATTTGTTCTGAGCTGGATCACTTTTTGCAAATGGTACTTTATTTCCATTGAAAACAGAATGCTCAGGCTGATTTGCTCCAATCTGGATGTCTAACATTATATTCCTGTGCTAGACTATGTGAATCTCACCTGGATTGTAGGAGGCAGGAAATGTTGATCCAGACTTGATCAAGAAGTGTGGTTTTTTTCGTGATATTTTCATTCTAATTCATCTGCAGCGAGTGTGTGATTCAACATGAGGAGCAGTCAATATTTATCTGCATTGTTTTCAAAGTCAGATTGTTTAAAAAAAAATTTTAAAAAAAGCAGCTTAGAGTCACTGAGAAGGAAACATACTCTTTCTATTCAATCCATCAGAAAATGTGTAGAGAAAATGTTCTGTAATGATCAAGTAGACCATTACATGACACCTCATTATCTAAAGTGATTATTTATCAAGAGATCCTCTTTTATGAATCGAGGCAGAATAGCACCAACTTACTGAACTATTATAGTCCACATGCACCACTGACAGGCTTTTGGAGGCTGGGCAGGGTTTTACAGAGCCACAGTCTCCCACTTACCTCTTTCCTAAAGACTGCTTTATGCCACACTTTGTGGCACTATGGGTTGTTTTCTCTGAACAGTAATTAAATTTATACTGGCAGTCTCAGCCCCTGAGAAGCAGATTTTCTTGAGAAACTAAGATATCTAATGCCAAGAGTCCTCCAAGGAATGTTACACAGTGTTCAATGTTACATCTGCACCAAAACTTAAATCCTTACATTGTTGATGTAGCAGAAATCTCCTTTGCCACATACAAATAATGTAGCTCTCAAATTTCAGCATTTACTAGAAATGTTAGTTTTTCTCTTCTGCGATTTAAACAAGTTTAATGATTGTACATGGAGTGTATAGAGAGAGGTTATATTGTCCCATCACACAAGTTTTTGTTCCATGATTGTGTATTGCAAATATTGGGGCACAATATGATCTTGATGATCTTACATGCCAGTTTGTGTTTTTGGGTCTTCCCCCTTCTCACTCACCTGTATTTTTAGTGTCCTCTGGGCAACATGGGGAAAGAGAAGAGGTAGGCCTTGCAGAATACAATATTTTCATGCACACATTTTCTGGCACAAAGTTATTTTTCTAAGCTCTTTGACTGTATTCCTGGACTCTTCATCTTTCCCTGGCACTATCTTCCCTCTCAAGGCTGTCCATTACTTTTCCTAATGATATTATGTCATTTACTGTTTAGACCCAATTGGCTCAGGATACTCAAGTATATCTTCCATTTTCTAATTAACAAACAAGCATTTTTGGCTTTGTCCCTTAAACTATGCAAGGTTGCTCCCCAAACGTTTTCAAAACTCTTTCTAAAATTTTATGTGTACAATGAAAGCGTTAACTGAAAAAAAGTGCCTTTTCCTGGCGAACTATAAATTTTTGCCTCTACAGCAGGAGAGTAAACTTTATGGATTTGTTCAACATTTAATTCAAAATTTTCTCATGCATTCTCTCCCTTTTTTTATTTGTTTAGGTTTTTTTTTTTTTTAATTGGTTTGTTGGCTGGGATTTTTTGCCTACCTCATTGAAGTTTCTCACATTTAGGGCTTAATATCTTCACTCTCCATATCTTCTGGTCTTTCTATAGGCTTAGGGTGGAAGGAGTTATCTGCAGTTGCTGATGCTCTTCTTCACTTTCAGAGACCAAAATATGGTGTTCCAATTAAAGTTGCACTGATTCATGTCCAAACCTTATAATCAGTCCAAAATTACTTTCTTTTCAGTATCCTATACATCCCAGCATTGTTTGTTTTATTGATTAGCAGGGTGAGAACTTTATTTGTAATAATTTCTTCCCATTTACTAATTACTTCTACTGACTAAAATTAATTATCTGTTTTCTGAAGCATGGAAGTACTCACCCCTTTCCCATTATTTTCTTCCTCCTTCTGTACTGTTTAAAGGGATAAGTACTGGTATTTTACAACTTAAACTATTTTAAATACCCGAGTTTTCTTTATACTGTAGTTAAAATGTTTAGTGTGCTCACTCTTCTGTGTCTTTTTGATTAACTTTACACTTTTGTTTTTAAACAATACTCCTCTCAGAAGATTGGTGGAACAATGCGATTTCATGCTATGATCACTTCATAGAGGAAGTTGAATTTGATTGTTTTATGTCACTTTTAATTAGTGGCTTGGCTCTAGTTACTTCTTAAACAGATTCCAGTATGTTTTAGAGGAGGAACCTGAGAATAGGTTTGAGTCCTATATACTGTGAAAGAGGCTGCTTTGAAAATTTTAGGGATTAGCCATAATTTTAGGGATTAGGTTTATGTAACATTTTTTTATCTGTAGTTAAGATACAATCACTTACTTAACATTTGGAGCCTTTTCTTTAATATCCCTTTAATCTTATGCAATTAACTTCCTTTTATTGGTTAATGGGCTTTTGAAATACCAGTACTATATTACATATTTATAACTCAACATCTGTGTTCATTGATACGCTATTCAATATATTTCTTCACTGATTTCTTATCATGTTTTTCAGATATAATGTTGCTTTCTTCTACTACAAAAACTTTGTATTTCCAGTGTTTTAGGGTCATGATTTATATTTATCTTCATGTCCAGTAATTTTCTGTGGCTCTGTGATGTCTTGTATCATTTCCAGACAGAGTAAATCACCTTTTTTTTTTCTCAGATTTCTCCTCTTGTTTGCTGACATTTTTTTTAATGAAAGTAGATGCAGCTATTTTAATAAAACCCCTGCTGACTCAGAGTGTGTTAGTTTTCAGGTTTTATGTCAGATGCTCTGCTGTCATACTCTCAGTACATTGTGATTTCTTGCCTGTCCCATTCCAGACAGAGTTGTGTGTAACACAGGGAAAAAGATATTGAATTTGAGTAGTGTATGATCTGTTTCACACAACAAATAATAAAACATTAATGTACTTGAAACAGATAGGAAGTATTGTCTCATCTGGAGAATAGTGCCTCTGGAACAAGGTAAATCATGATAGAATCATAGAGTCATTTGGGTTAGGAAAAACCTTTAAGATCATCAACTCCAACCATAAATCTAACTCTGCTAAGTCCACCACTAAACCAAGTCCGTAATCACCACAGCTATTAAATACCTCCAGTGGTGGTGATTCCCTGGGCAGCCTGTTCCAATGCTTCACAGTCCTTTTAATGAAGAAATTTTTCCTAATATCCAATCTAAACCTCCGTTGGTACAACTTCTGGCCATTTCCTGTCATCCTGTTACTTGTTACCTGGGAGAAGAGGCCGACCCACAGCTCGCTAAAGTTTCCTTTCAGGTAGTTGTAGGGAGTGATAAGCCTCCTTTTCTCCAGACTAAACAATTCCAGATCTCTCAGCCACTCCTCATAACCAGAGCAACTTCATCTCCAGATGCTTCACCAGCTCTGTTGCCCTTCTCTGGGTGTGCTTCAGCACCTCAATGTCTTTCTTGTCATGAGGGGCCCAAAACTGAACACAGGATTCAAAGTGTACCTCACTAGTGCCAAGCACAAGGAGATGCTCACTTTCCTGGTCCTGCTGGCCACACCATTTCTGGCACAAGCCAGAATGCCACTGGCCTTGTTGTCCACCTGGACACACTGCTGGCTTGTGTTCAGCAGCTGTCAACCAGCACCCCCAGGTCCTTTTTCCCCTGGGCAGCTTTCCAGCCACTCTGTCTGTCCCCAGCTTGTAGTGCCCTGTAGGGTTATTGTGACCCAAGGGCAGGACCTAGAGCCTTGTTTCGTTGAATCTCGTACCACTGTCCTCGACCGATTCATCCAGCCTGTCCGGATCCTTCTGCAGAGCCTTTCTGCCTTCTGGCAGATCAGTGCTCCCACCGAACTTGGTATTGGCTGCAAACTGGGTGAGGATGCACTTGATCCCTTCGTCCAGGCCACTGACAAAGATATTAAACAGGACTGGCCCCAATACTGAGCCTGGGAGAGCACCACTGGTGACTGACCACTATCTGGAAGTAGCACCATTCACCACCCCTCTCTGGGCGTGACCACCCAGACAGTTTATTTATTGCCCAGTGAAGAGTGTACCTGTTCACACCATGAGCAGCCAGTTTCCCTAGGAGAGTGTTGTGGGAAATGGTGTCAAAGGCTTTACTAAAGTCCAGGTAGACAACATGCACAGCATTTCCATCACCCACTAAGTGGGTCACCTTGTCACAGAAGAACAGGTTGGTCAAGCAGCACCTGCCTCTCCTAAACCCATGCTGACAGGGCCTGATCCCCTGGCTGTCCTGCACATGCTGTGGGATGGCACTAAAGATGATGTCCTCCATGACCTTCCCTAGCAACAAAGTCAGGCTGACAGTCCTGCAGTTTCCTGGATTCTCCTTCCAGCCCTTCCTGTAGATGGGCGTCATGCTGGCTAACCTCTGTGTGTCAAAGTCGTGGGACATTTTTTTTCTATTTAGTAGATTAAAAGCAAAAGAAATGTTGACAAAGGTGTCAGTCCAATATGGAATGAAAAATATAAAATTGTTAACATAATTCAGGCAAAACAAGACTGTTCAAGAAATATTTCTATTCTGGATTTGGAAGAAATAGGATGGTCTGTTCTTATTACATGAGAATAATTTAGACATTCTGATTCTAGTTCATAAACAATTAGGGTGGTAAACAATTGCAAGGAAAAAGGAGTTTTAAATCAGCAGAACTTGTAAGTAGTTGACTGGGAGGTTATCTGCCACCTTAGTGTTAATTTTTAATACCTATCAGAAAAATATTGCAATTTGAGAGAGCTATCACAGGGAAACATTGCTTCAGCATTAATTAAAGGTAGTTTGTCTGACATGAGTAACCATGAATGAACGACACTCTGGGGAAAATAATGAAAAGTTGATACTGAATGTAATTATTAATGCCTTAGAGGATAGGAAGTTAATTAATACCAGTCAACATGGTTTTATAGAAAAGTCTCATCAAGCAGCTTTTATTTCATTTTGGAGAGATTATAAATTAGATTGAAAGACTGAAAGAAAGCTATGTAGGTAAAATCCATTTCATAAAACCAATGATTTAGTTCTACATGTCATTCTAGTTTTGGGGGTTTCGGGACCTGAGAAGTTGCTTGCTGATTTAAAACAAACAAAAAGAAAGAAATCAGCAAAGGAGAACTGCACCTTCTAGGAAGAGTGTACACAAGGTATGACTTGTATGTTTGGGAAGGTCTATCTGCTAGAGCAAATATACACTGGTGCAAAGAATGGAGACTGTATTTACAGAAAGGAAGACTGCAAGAAAGTAGAGTTTCAGCAAGACTTGGGAATTATGGTGGATGGACACATCAACATGGACACCTGTGTGATAATTTGCCAGAAAGACTGTAATCAGTCCTTGGTCAAGTATAAATTTGTGTGAATATAAATACTGTGAGTATACCAGCATTTTCTGATTGCTAATACACAGTGCCGTGTGTGCAGTTCTGATGCCACTGTTTTCTCAAGAGGCTTGAGGAAAAGGAGAGGATGCAGAGCAAAAATACAAAAAAAGGATTTTAACCTCATAGATAATACCTTTTAGAAACGGATATGGGGAGCTCAGTCTTCCGTAATGTGTCTTCATTACAGCCCACAAGAACTAAATGAAAATGTCAAAAATGAAGCTGTTTTTCACTTTAGCTAGTGGATCCATGAGAGTCTCATGCAGTTTATTAAGACCAAGCTCAAGGTGCTGCACTTGGGTTGGGGCAACCCTTGGTATCAATACAGATCAAGAGCAGCCCTGCTGAGAAGGGCTTGGATGTGCTGGTGGTTGAGAGGCTGGACCAGAGCTGGCAATGCGTATTCACAGCCCAGAAATCCAGTGTTCTGGGTTGCACCAAAAGCAGCACAGACAGCAGGTCGAAGGAGGGGATTATACCCCCCCACTCTGCTGTGAGGAGATCTCACCTGGAGCACTGCATCCAGCTCAACAGAGAAAGGACATTGGCCTGTTGGAGTGAGTCCAGAGGAGGGCCACCAAGTTGATTAGAGGGATGAAGCACCTCTCCTATGGGGAAAGGCTGAGAGAATTGTGATTATTCAGCCTGGAAAAGAGAAGTCTTTGGGGTGAACTAACTGTGGCCTTCCAGTATCTGAAGGGAGCCTACAGGAAAGATAGAGAGAGACTATTTCCAAGAGCATATAGCGACAGGACAAAGGGAGTGGCTTCAAACAGTTTACCCAGTGCAGCTGAGGCTGCCCCATTTCTGGAAGTGTTTAAGTCCAGACTGGATGGAGTTTTGAGCAACATGTTCCAGTAGTGGAAAGTGTCCCTGTCCATTCAGGGGGGTTGGAACTAGATGGTCTTTAAGGTCCCTGTCAACTCAAACAATGGTATGATTCTATTCCATGATTCTAAGGCATAGGAGAAACTAAGGTCTGATAGCTGGAACTGGACAAAGTCAAATTAGAAACTAGGCATAATTTTTTTAGATGGAACGAATTATTGAGAACTGTATTTTCCACCTCTTTATATCTTCAAATCTAGACAGACTACCTTTCTGGAAAATATGCTCAAGTTAAAACCAAGTTATTTAATTTAGTAGCTTTTCTGCATTGGAATTCTCCTGGAGTCACCAGACACTGCTTAAGGGATCACTTTATCTTTGTCCAAATACTAGCCAAAGGATCTGCATGCTGTCTTTACAGCTAATGCTGTGAATAACCTCTCCCTAGGTAATTTCTTCTCTTTTTTCACTAGGCCAGTACCCTACCATAAAAATTGATGCATTGCCTTAGTTTTAAAGTCATTGAAAGTAAGGAATTGATATTAGTATGATAGCCATTGCCATCTTTTATAGCTTGCCTTCCCCTCTGTAATTCCCCTATTCCTTTTGGACATCACTAACCTGAGAGTTTATCCTACATTCTGCTTTGGGAATGTAGATTTTCTAGAAGACATTTCACACAAACCCCATTTACTTTATTTAAATCCAAGTCTTTGCTTAAAATAAGAGTTTTGAATTAGAAGCTATGATGGAATTTTAAAGAACATTCTAAGTAATATGATTTCTTTTCATGATTTTTGTTTGTTTGTTTATTTTTTTGTTTTGTTCCCGGAGAACAAAATTGGCTGATATGTCCGCCCACACCCATAATAGAAAACCCAGCCTAGAAGTCAAAGTAGGCTTTTTGTCCTGAAAGAAACAAACTTCACTAGATTAAGCACATTTGTTGCCTTTCATCTTTTTTAATGTATCTTAGGTGCTACAGGGTTTTTAAAGTGACATTTTCTTGTACACTCTTTGACAGCCTATCTCATTTCTTCTGACCTCGCTTTCAAGAACATATCCTTATTTAATAAGGGATCTTTGAGATTTCCTGTGTTAGAAAGTTGATAAAGGACTTGTGAGAAAACCATTTTTTGCTGTCATTTCTATGGAAAATAAGGCCATTTATGCTCCTTTTATCTTTATCAGCTGGGTAAATGAACCTGTTCATCATTTTAGACTACAGGACTCATATCCAGAAAGCTTTTTGCCTTAATCATTAAAATTGGTTTTGACTATGTTATCACATCTAATTAAAACCACAACATTTAATTTGTGCTAACAGAGATGGGTGCACATATGCACTTTATTTTTAGGGTTTTTAGTGCATTAAAGTATCAGACGGGGGACACACCTTTACTTTGTACTTTTTTTTTGGTGGATTATATGTTATATAAGTATTTTTCCTCTTTTAACCCAACTGCTAGAAGGAAACAAATGCTTTCGTAGGCAAAATCTATTTTCTTCTCCCTTAAATGCCTTTATTTTAGCAGGGAGGAACCATCTGCACAGCACTGTAATTTCTTCCCACTAATGTACACTCTGACGAGAAACACAGAGCAGAAAATCAGTCCTTGTTATAGACAGATTTAGGGGGTGGTATTTGCTTTACTAAAAGGCCTCCCCGATCCCCTTTTTTTAAAGCGCCATAGTAATAGTGTTTGCCATAGGTGTGACCTGTGTCTAAGTGGCCTTGCCATTTGCATGAAAAGTGATTGAAGACAACTGTTTGCATTTTGCATTGTGTGCAGTCTCATGTTGCAACAGCTTTTGCAAAAACATTCTAGCTGTAACCAATGCCTCATCTAGAGACGTTATTTGATGCCTTCATTTCTTTAAGTTTGAATCTTGGCATTTTATTTTAGATTTTTCCTTGAAGTTCGCAATTCTGATTTAGTCTAATTTAATCTTGCATTTTAAAAAGAGTACTGCTTTTTCCTTTAAGAATAAATATCAGGCCTTTCTTCTTTCAAGCAATCTTTTCTTTCAGCCCTTACAGATTCTCATCTTTTATGTCTCCGTACTCAAAACAAGAGCTTGTGAGTTCAAGCTCTGTTAAGTTGATATAACACAAAAGATGCTCAAATAGTTAGATGCTTCCAATAGGAAATACAAAAGAAACTCATATAGACAATAAGACTTTATTCTGAAATGTAAGAAATATTATGATTGTCAAAATCTGAAAACAAGGAGAGATTTTGCAAGAGTGTATGTCATTTTGTTGTAGTAAATTTACACATTGCCTGTTTTCCCATGGGCCAGGGGTAGGTTCAAGGAAGAAAAAACCCTTGCATTTGAAAATTTTCTTCTCACCATAGCGTTGGATTGTCTATAGACTGTGGGTCTTTGATCTGAGGCCATCCCTTCTGTAATTACTGTATGTAAAACAGTCATACTTACTACTTTTTAGAAAGAATGTCTGAGATGGGAGACTAACCTTGCCTTTAAATACACCCAAAATGAAGCATTTAAGATAAATATTACAGAATCATGGGGTAATTTAGGTTGGAGGGGTCCTCTGGACTTCATCTGGTTCAGTTCCTGCTCAGAATGGGCCCAACTAAATAAGGCTGCTCAGGGTCAAGTATTGAATACTTCCAAGGATGCCAATAACTACAGTGGACAACTAACGCTTGAATTCCTTCATCTTAACAGACAAATGCAGACATTGAATGCAAAAAATGCTTCTATTACACAGGTTGTCATTACAGAGCCTCTTTTTCTAAGGTACTAAATCTTCAACCTCAGTGAATGGTAGGAAATCAAGGGAGTTTCCCATATTGCTTTTTTACTATGAAAGCAATATGTTCCTGTTTGCTCATGAATAAACCATATATGGGAGTAGCAGAGATCCAGGGGATGCCTCACTTTAACTCATTTCTGTGAGTTATCTATAAACATACACACCAGTCTCATTATAGTTTTGTCTGTCATTTTGTAAGGCACAATTTTGTATGTTGTCTGCGATTTGGAAGGATTTTTAGCTGGCTTATTTTTAGTTTGGATAATGTCTGATCAAAGGAGACAGGGTTAAGGTTGATGCAGGAGAAACACTCCTTAAGTTAATTCCATAATTACTCAGGAGAGCATCATTTTAGAAAAACGTTAGAGTAAAAGAAAAAAATGAAGTGTACTTGACAAATCAAAGAGATTTAAAATAATTGGTGCAACAGAAGCACGGCCACACATATTTTTGATCATGCCCTGGAATAAACTAAGGGGGAATTATACAGATACAAGATGGAATTGTACGGATACAAGATACAGATACAAGTCATCTTCTTGAATAAAGTGATGAAGGCAGGAAGGCAGGAAGGCAGGAAGGCAGGAAGGCAGGAAGGCAGGAAGGAAGGAAGGAAGGAAGGAAGGAAGGAAGGAAGGAAGGAAGGAAGGAGGGAAGAAAGACAGTCTGGCAATGAATGACAGAGAGGAATCTTTTCTTTCAGTGTGCTATGTTGAGGAAAGGCAGTATGTTGTTTGTTTATTAATAACAACAACAGAAAGGTCAAATACTGCTCCTTCTGCTATCAGCTCTATTTTCTGTCTGCTGCTGTCCCTAGAAAATTCCTGGGACCTAGGAGTGAAGGTCATGTTGTAGGTTCACATCAAAAAGATAATGCTGTCTGTTTCAGGATGTTACCTAAGAAATAATGGGCAGAATTGAGTACATCTTAGAATTTGATTACTGATGTGTGACATGGATCACAAGGTCAAAGGCATTGGAGTGCATTTTTTCCAATTTTAACAAATTTTGGTGGTATTTATATTTTAACATTTATTAGTAAAGTGCAAAGACTGTGGTTTGTGTAGAGTACCACAAAGCTTGAACTTGCTTTTCAGTCACCTGGTGCCACACAAAGGACTGCAAAGGTCCCTCCCTTACTTCCTCTATGGTAGCATTCCCATTTGCATGCCAACTTCCTTGTGTGGAGCCTGAATGATGAGGTACGTGGAACCTTGTTGCATGTGAGACACATCTGTAAAGCCTTTTTTTTTTTTTTCTTTTTTGCTGGGAACAGTCTAGGCGTTTCTGTGCTGTGTGTTGATTAATATTATTCTACTAACGGTGAGATTTTTTTCTCCACTGTTAAAAATATGACTGAAGACCAGTGATGAGAGTGTTTTTTTAAACAGACTGGAAAAGCAGAAGGAGAAAAAATTATTTAAAAGATTTTGACCCCTCAGTTCAGGAAGAACATATATAATAAAGAATGCAAAGAGATGAGACAGGTAAATTAAAAGGTCTGATTACTGAGAGGTGCTGGAGCAAACAAACTAAAGTACAACTAGAAAAAAAAGACATTAAATATTTGAACTGCATGAAACTCCTATAGGTAGACAATGCAAATAGATTTCAGTAAAGAAAAGAGTTAAGGTTAAAAGTTTTGTACAGAGCATAAAGCAATCAGACATTTAGCAGGGATTAAGAGGAAAGACCAGTAACTGGACTGGTACCTCAGCTATGGCCCTCAGTGTTGTGACACAAACCCACAGATCCACCCCTGTAACTCTGGAAAACTCGATACCTCAACACTTTGACGCATAACCTAAACTTTGATTATTACTGAAGGATATTTTTTCCCAAAAAGAGTAATTTAACACTTGCCTATTTCATTATTTCTTTTGTCTTTAACTGAAGAGCTCCAAGGGTGCTGTTGTAGAAGATATTACTGGACTCGCCATGGCACCAGGCAGGCCTAGCTTACTGTTTCTGAGCTATGCTGGAGCATAAGCTCTGTATGTTTAAAATGGAGCTCAAGCCTGTTTAGTAGTGCAGTGTGATAATTACAGTGTCACCACGATGCTCCTAAAATAGGACTTAAAATTCTGCAAACTCTCACTGCAGCTTTCATAGGACCAGATGCTTCAGCTCAATCTGTGTTGACTCAGCTCAAGCGAAAACTGCTTGAAGTTTTGCATTTGAGGGAGAAGTTGCTGTCTCCAGAAAAAAAAAAAAAAAAATTAGTTTTAATCTTCTTTTACAGATTTAAGAAACTGCAACTTTATTTTATGAAAAATCTTTTTGAAAAGAATTATGTCCTGCTGTGAAAACATAAACCTGGAACTGGCTGTATAATTACTAAAATGGACAGAAAAAATGTCTTTTTATTTTTTTAAATAAATCACACATTCTTTGCATTACGTAAATATTTATCAAACACACTTTGATCAGATTTCAGCTGCAGAATCACAAAAAACAGATTAAAGACCTGTTTTAGTTTCCAGATCTATCAGTAAGCTCAGTATATCTTCCTTATCTGTAGAATTCCTTTCAATGGAGTGTAGCTTTTCAGAGGAAAGCAAAAATATTTTGATAATTATATGCCACAGAATCACAAATTATGCTGAGTTGTAAGGGACACACAGGATCATCAAGTCCAACTCTTAGCTGCACACAGGACCATCCCCAAGAGTCACACCACGTGCCTGAGAGTATCATCCAAACGCTTCTTGAACTCTGTCAGGCTTGGTGCTGTGACCACTTCCCTGGGGAGCCTGTTCCAGTACCCAACCACTCTCTGAGTGAAGAATCTTTTTCTAATATCCAACCTAAACCTCCCCTGACACAACTTCAGGCCATTCCCTCGGGTCCTGTCACTGGTCACAACAGAGAAGACATCAGTGCCTGCCCCTCCTCTTCCACTCATGAGCAGGTTGCAGACTGCTATAATGATTCAGGCTTTACATTATTTCATGGTGGATGACATTATTTGAGTGCAAAATGTAAGAAGGTATTTGTTACTGTAAATCGTGTTAAAAAAACCTTGTCGATACTTTGAAAATTTCATACAGTGCTTTTTTTGTGGGGAGGAGATTTGTTTGAAAGAAGGGACCATGACTTTCCTGTCAGGTGTTGTTAAGATGTAAATCATTGATTCCTTAGAAAGAACAAACATGATTTAGTCAGTGATGATTCATTCTGAACTATATATGACCAATATTCTTGAAAGGCTTCTCTTTTTCCCTTTTTGCTACTGTTTTGAATTGGTAAAAATTGGAATAATTTTTATACAATAAGTCATTGCAGCTTCCTGACAGTTCAGATAATTTTTGTAGTGTTCTGTCATCCAAATGACTTGATGCATTTGGTATGAATAGAGATGGGAACATTTTGTAAGTTATAACCACAAGATAATTTATTCGTGCAGAGAAGGCATTGTGTTTGATAACTGATAAATTTCATTCTGTTTTCATGATAAAAGCAAAAATGGGTGTGTGGATTGCAGCTGCTTACTTAACAGTGTTACTGATGACTAAGGAGGGAATGGATCTTTCTGTGCATTATATAATCAGTTTAAAAGCTCTCTACATTTTGCCTGTGACAGTTTATTAAAAAAAAAAATTAAAACAAGAACCCATGACATAGAGATCTTTTTCTTTTTAAAACCTTTATCAGTTGTAGATGAGCGTAACAGCCAGATAAAGATCAGGTATGAAGTATTAGAACAGTAGCTCTAGGAAAAATTTTAAATGTAAGCACTGAATCTCTTCTATATTCAAATGAAACTAAACATTATGTTTATTTAGGCTTAGAGATTCTTATTTAGGAAACTATGATTTGAAGGATTGAGCATTTAGCTCACACTAACTGGAAGCTTGCTTGGAATTATAATAATTATTAACAAGTAAGGGAAGTAGTAAGACCTTTTTTCTCCATACACCAGGGGTTACTCCCTCTGAGGGAAACACTGATAGCCTAAGTAAGCACAGATCACAGGGTATTTGGGTTGTCTTTTAGCCTGGGACTGATTATAGGCTCAGCAAAATTCCAAGTGTATGCTTATCCTCCCTCTCACTGACAGTCTCTTATACACACATAACATTTACACCTAACTAGACTCTCTTTAAATGGAGCAGCAGAAAATGTCTAGAAAGAAGAAAAAGGGTGAGTCCGTAAAGATAACCTCCACAAACCTCCACAAAACCCAAACAGAAAAAGGAGATATTTAAAAAAGTGTGGGCTTGGGTATTTCAGGGTTTTGTTTGTTGTTTGTTTGTTTTGCTTTTCTTTTTGTTTTGAGCAAACACAATCTCACAGTAGAGGAAAAACCTTTTATCACCTAAGTCCAGAGGTTTCTTATCATCTCCAGGGAGGATGAGTGTGTGTTTGGATCACTGTTTTTTTTCTCTAGACCTTCAAGAAGGTAAATGCAAGGAGTAGACACTGGCATTAAGCTGGTAATAGGAGATTTCTGCTTTTATTCCCTTGCATGGGAACAGAGTCTGTCACAAGTTCACCCAAATCCAGAAAAGAAACAACAAAGACAACAAAATATCTAGTTGATCGTGATGGAGAACAATTTAAAAAGAGGTAGGTAGAAGAATCCCACCACAACTAGTCTCTGCCCTTTCTCTGACCTTGACCTTCATCCTGTGACCAGGCATATAGCACCACACACGGCCTGTATTTCTTCTGCTATCTACATTTTTCTTCACTCTTTGTTTTATTGTAAATAAGGCACCTGGTATTCTGAGATCTTGTCTGCCTCAGGTGTAGGATGGAAGAATTATTCCCAATATCTGGTAAAACACATTAGCTGGTTAAGTAGAAAGTGTCGTAACTGTGTTGCTGAACACTTCAGTTGGGTTATTTTTTCAAGACATTTTATTTTTCTCTCTGTTTTCTAAACTGAATTTTATTTTTCTTTATTCGCAGGATGTTTTAGCCTCTTAAGGTCCTTTTGTATTTTCTGTAGTACTTGAATGACTTCACAGTTTTACAAAAAGTAATATTTCTTTGGTGTCAAAAATGTATGTTGAAGAAACCAAATGTTAAATACAATGAGATTTACTAGCTTGTCAAAGATCAGGTTTGGAGAGTAATCAGTGAAGACAGGTCTGTATGATGGTGATGGTGATGTCTGATGGTGACGTTTGTATGTCAGGGAGAAAAGAGAGAGACAAAGGATTTATAATTATAATTTTGCAACAGTTTGACAGGAGACATTAAAAGGAGTAGAAAAAAACATCGGTAATGTGAAAGTGGCCCTGTCCATTTCCAAATCCTTTTGTACTCATTTATTTTCCTCATATTTGTAACTGGAAGCATCCACTTATCTCTTAAAAAACTGGGCATGCATTCCAGGTCTGGAAGCAGTTTCAAACAGTCTGGAAAAAAATGATTCTGGGAAAACACCTGCCTGTACATTCAGATATTATTTCTCAAATTGTTCTTTCACATGAGTTTCATCAGAAGATATTTTGAAGGATTCAAAATCTGGTAATGAAACAAGGATGGTAACAGTATTGACAGCAATCAACAGGGCAATTCTGTGACAGTGGAGGGCCTCAAATACTCCTGGAGAGATAACTTGGAAAAACATTGCTAGAAACCACAGTGCAAGGTGGAAGTTTACCACTAGAGTGAAGTTCAGCAAGCAAGTTGTTGCAGCAAAAGCCTATTTCAGTGCTCTTGGAAGCTTGGTTTCTTCTTTGTTCTACATCCTGAGCACAGAGAAAGTCCTGCGGGGTTGGTGACTTCAGTGTTTGGCATATCTGCTCTACCTGACCATGTGTGATGAGTCCAACAACCAGATTCTCACTTCTGTTTTGTAGGGAAACAGCTCACACATTTGTTCATGCGCTCAAAGCACCATGAGAGAACCAGCGCAATCCTTTTCAGCTATCGACTTCTACATAAATAAATAAGTACAGTGGGTAAAAGTGTTTGCTGTACAACTACCTAACATAAAGTCAGATGGTGTTCACTTTGTAATTACAGAAAAAGTACACTGAGCTGCATGACCTTTGTACCCAAACACTTTGGACTTATAGGGAAAGAAGAAATAGCACAGATAACATTTTACTAGCCTTTACTGCTTCTGTGCTATGCAGATAACACTAAGACTACAGTGTTGAACAGAGCAGCTTTTCAGATATACTAAAATTTGTCACAATGATTTCAACACCACTAGAAATTGTTAAAATCTTAGTGTTTCTGTCAAGTAAATTATTAAATGTCTACCACATCACTTATCATTTTCTGAGATAGCCGTGGCATACATGTAAACTTTGAAGGAATTATCAGTTCATGTTTTACAATTTTGTGTGGACTGTCAGGAGATTAAAAGACAAATAACAGTCCTGATCACTCATCTGACCACCTTTCATGTCATACAGTTATGGGATACTGTGTCTATGCCTTCTAGATAATTGCACTGTTTAATAGAAGGTTGCAAAAAGGTATTTTTATCTCCTGATATGAGCATTAAGGTAGGGCATTACCTACCATGGTGTGAGCCTTGTGCTGTGCTGCCTTGGTCTGTGTTGACGTGCAAGCCAGAGCAAAGCCATTCCTTACCAAAGCAGTATGTTTAGATATCCCCAAGTGGGTCTGGCATAGAAGCAAGCAGCAAACACTGTCATTGCAGGCAACAGTATTGCTGGAAGAAGTGTAAAATTGAGAAAATTCATTGATTTACATCAATCTCTGGTATTCCTACCTTTTTCAAGGTAGAAGAAGACGATCCCATTGCACAAAAGAGTATTCTTCTGTGACTGCAAGGATAGGAAGCTTTAACATGCTTGTCTCCTCAAAACACAAAATCATTTCCTGTATTTCCATAAAGAATTACTGTATTATTACTTTTAAAATAATCAAAATAATACTGACTTCTATGTTCAAACCCCCAGAAAATGAGATTTGTACCTTTTCTCTTGCCTGATTACTCTATGACTGAAAGCAGGGTGCTTTTTTTGGAAAGATACATACATGTGCTTCTTCCTGATGTAATCTTAACATTTAATTTACTTTTTTTTCGTTATGTGTTAAATTAACTCTTTTCCCAAAAATGGTTTTAGTAGTCTCCAAATATTTGTAGCACACTGTATTACTCCCCAAAAGAAGCAACTATTTTTTAGTAAATGCGTCCAATCCTTTTTCAGACTAAATCACTTTGAGCTTCCTCTTATCCTCTTTATCTGATTTAACACTGCTCTCTAGGTAACATGGTGCCACTAACTGAATCTGATGATTCAGAGGTAGTTGCACTGGAGTTCTAAGGAAAAGCATTCACCAATTGCTAAAGATGGTGTTTTAAAAGGGTAGGAAGTGATTCAGTCATTAAAAAAACTGAAAGAAATCGTCTCTGACTTTAGTTACTTGAAGTTCAGTACCAGTAAATATGTTTATTACATAAAAGAGTGCAAACCTACTGAAATGAATACATCCATCTTGCCTGCAGTTTTAATATTAGCTCTCACTTGTAAATATCTTCAGTTTTCTTTTTGTAGCAGCCCACTGTCAAAGGTACTTTAGGTGTCCAGGACCTGTGTACTTCATTTTCAAATATGGAAGCTGCACTTCATGTTAATATTGGCAGGGTTTGAAGACCACAGATAAAAGTGATAGTTGCCAATTTACTCAAGATGCACTTTTTGATGTCCTTCAAGGTTTGGGAGTGGGTGAGTTGAAAGTTAAGTACATCTTCTTTTTCTTCATTAAGAAGATTGCTTAAATCTCCTTTCTTTTAATATCCTTACTAAAAATTCAAACATTTTGAATGTTTTTTTACATATCTGTAGATTTGTTTTCATGGAGTGTTGTTCTCTGATGATAGGTAGCAATACTGAAGACATGGCACATTCCAAATTGTTTATTCTTTTTATTTTTTTATTTCATTAAAAGGAACTTTCTCTTTTGGAATAAATAGTTTCTTGCTTTTTTTCTACTAATTCACAAGCTTCCTTGTACTGCACGTGTCTTATGCAAATCCACAATGTTTCTATTTTTCCCCCTCTATCTGATACTTACTGTGGAATAATGTAAAATTATAAAATATGTATTTTGAATCTGAATCGTCAAGGGGAGGTTTTTGCCTTTTACTTTCACCAGCTCCACAGCAGATTTTATCACCAGAACAAGATTGCAAAGGGTACTGTATGGGGCTCCTAGAGAAAAAACTCCATGGCCCTTTCTTCACCTTCCTAGATGGAAAGGATGAAATCCTCAGTATTTAAAAGCAGCATAAGTTATGCTGTAACTTTAAAGAGCATTACATTATGTTGAGGTCCATTTTAGCACTTCAGAGAACTAAAATTTATACAGGTGCCATAAACTCGAGAGTGTATGCTAGTCCTCTGCAGAATGAGTCTGTTCTGTCCGGGCTAACAGGAACTATGTGCCATTTAGTTCTGGGCACAAGCAGGATGTTTGATAAGCAAAAAACTGCATCAATTTTGTCCACATCCAAATGTACACAGCCTGTTCAGTGCATAGGCAGGCATCCAAGGAAGGGAGCACTATGCTTGTGAACTTTGGATCTGATTTATATTTATGTTATGGACATTTGTGTATGGTTTTCTGAACATGTGGCAATGTGGACAGGCCTCCTGCTACTGTACCGACCAACCTGGTAAACATTCAGACTCTTCTCATAATCTCCCTTGGGTGTTGCAGTAGTATATTGTCTAGGTGGAAAGAGAGGTGTGTGCAAAGCAGATGTACTTTGTGATATTTGTCTTGTGTTTTGCAGGATAGTGCTTGTCATGTTGAGGCAGAAAATTGATATTTTGGAAAGGATGTGAACAGGTAGCAACAACACTGAAACAGTCATTCATATAGTGGGTCAGAAAGGGAATAGTTTCCTGCAAATAAATAGATTTTAGACTTGGCTAAAAATCTGTTTTGATGTTATCAAAACTTTATAATCATCTCATTCACACTGAAAAACTAATGTTTTCAAGAACTTGGTTGCAGCAGTGCTGTTTTATTTCATTCCACTTCATTAGTCAGGGTGACTTGAGGTTGGATCAAACTGGTCCTCCTCAGAAGTTAAGATAGTGCTGAGGCAGGAATGGGGAGCAGAAAAGAAGAAGACATATGCACTCTTGGGTGTCAGTGAGAGGAGGAGAAGGCAGCAGCAGTACCTTCCCCATACGGCTCTGTAAGCAACACTGTGTTTATCTTGTTGCACACCCAACAACATTTGCTGCCCATTTTCTGTCCCTTTTGGTCAGCACAGAACTGGGTCTACTTCAGGAAGGGTTCTGAAGTGGTCTGTCTGCCAGAGCCCAGGGGACATGGCTTGGGGCACCTTTTGGATAAGATAGCAAACAGAAGCAGCTGGGAAGTGTTTCTGCAGTTTAAGAGCTTCAATTTGTAATCACAGTACAAATGAATGATCTAGACAGTAAAATGAGATTACTGGATTACATTGTGTTACTTGATTTTTCTTTATTAATATATTTACTTACTTGGACTGCAGTATAACACTGCTTTTAAGACAGCACCTGACCACAGATTTTAAAGAAGGAGAGTGTGCCTTATCTGTCACTTTTAAGATATATTTTATAAGAAAAACTTTTTTAAAAATAAGTGATACAGTGAGAATTCTACTAGTCTATGTATTAGGGCTCTGAAGAGAGTGAATTTTGCTCATACTAATAGAGGTGATCCTAGTTGGCATCAAAAGAACGAAAGTGCTCCAAAGGAAACCAGGAGGGATCAGTCAATATCTGTGATAGGTTAAGTTATTCCTGCCTTACAGTCAGAATAACTGAGTTTTATTCTCATTGCTTCATCTGCTCCATAGTTTTAAGTTGTCCCAAGGCTTGGTTTATTTAAAGGTATGCTGTGTGACACCGGACATCTGATGTGACTCCTTAGCACTGTGGGCTTTCACCCCGCAGGCAGGGTTCAGAGAGGATTGCAAATAGAGTTGTATGAAATGTTATCTTCAAGAGAAAAACATTCCAAATTTTCTGCCTTCTAGCCACGTATGTAACAGAAGAGAAAAGTAAGAGAGACATGCACAGAACTGCTGCTGCTATAGTGGTGACCATTTAATGATGCCAGGGTTGCTCAGTGTGCAGCAACGTCAACTGATATCATCAAAAAAAAGCATTGAGCCCATATGCACCCTTCACCCTGGTGTGGGGGACTAAAAGCTCACCTGCAACTTCTGACTCTCTCAGGTGAGAGAGAAAGTAATACTACATCTCCCCAAAAACGGAGCTGTCCTTGCATGAAATGGAAGCGCACTGGCTATGGTCTGTGAGCTGGGAACAGGGCTAGATGCTTTCTAGATCTTCTTTCTGAGGGAGTCCTCAACCACTGAGCTCCTTTGAACATGAGCTTTTATCCTACTCATGCCCACTAGATCTCCATGGTAGCTCCTGAACAGCTAAGACAGTTTTGAAAAAAAGCTCAATTCCCTCATCTTGTCAGCAAGCACTGTTTCTGCTCTGCCTTCAGGGTGAGTTATGCACGAACCACTATGCATTACCTTGCTTACTCTAGATCCCTTATAGCCTGTGTACCTGTAAGAGGATCACTGAGACTTAGCAGGAGTCATTAATGCACTTACATACCCATCACAGTTTACTTGCTCTTTTTGCTAAAATCCTCTGCTTTGGAGTCAGATGCAGATTATACATATCATTGTTGGAATGAGCTAAACGTTTACAAGATCAGAATTTGATCCCTATGCAAGCATGAGGCTCACAGATATAAAGAGCATTCAGTGCATCTGCCTGCTTTGACTGAATACAATGAGGACAGATAAGATACTTTAAGAAACAGATCTTCTCTAATCTAATCTACTCTACGTATAATTTGATTTTATTTAGACTCACAGGAAAAGTGATCTCTTGTTTTGACATCTTTACAGAAGCCAGATCAGCAGCCTTTCCATCTTTAATGCTATGTATTTTAATTAGTTTAATAGCCCCGAGGCTGTAAGTGTAATTCCCTTGATGTGAAAGATGAGGAGTCAGGCAAAGCAGATGTCACAGCGAATGTCCATACATACCCTACAGGGTAGTAGTCACCAATTTCTGAGGATCCTGTCAGGAATTAAGGGTTTTACAGACACTCTTACTCAGGCTCATCAGGACTATCATAGCATATTTAGGCCCTCAAGCAGCTGACTCAGCAGGACTGCTAAATAACTTCTATCCTGGCCTGCCCAGCTTGGTTACAAAGTCCATCAAGTAAATAAAATGAGAACTAAGCAAAGAAAAACCTTTTCAAGGAAATATCATCTTCTCCCCAGACAAATCTGTTTGCCTACAAGTTTCTCAATCCACCTACATAAATTGGCAGCAGAATTAAAAGAGTTTGGATTCATTTTTTTGTGGTGCAGAGCTGATCTTTATCTTATCACCCCCTTTTGTTATGATGCAAAAATCCTGTACTCCTTTTCTGTTCTTCCTTCTGCAGCAAGGAGCTGTAAAACACTGCCCTTAAGACTTTTATTTACTTTTTCAGAAACTAAGACTGTGTCTACTGTTAGTTAAATAAAAGAAAACTAGGGATCTTGATAACAATTTTTTTTAGGATTAGCTTCTCCAGAGCTGTCTGTCTGTCTAGAAACAGCATGGTACCTGGTCTTGGTTCTTCTCTGGGTCCTGCATGGGGAATGTGTGGCTGCCTTTCAGAGCAGCATTTTGATGTGTGCTACTTAGACTGCTGCGATGCCTGGCTAAGGAGTGACTGCTTAACCCTGCAGAACTTGGACATCGCTGGAGCACATCACATGGTGGTTGGTTGTACTGCCTTTTGACAGGCTGCAATTTGTGAAGTGTCCACAGAAAAGTGGTTAGGACTCCTTTTTAGAGAGGATAGAAAACGCAGGATTCAACTGTGTGATGAAATATCAAATAAGCAGTGAGAAAACTGTGATTTAGCAGCGTAGGTGTACCCTAAGAATCTGGCAAGTTGTGGTGTAATGTTCAAAGACTCCCTTTGAGCTGTGTGGTTGAGGTGACAATGTGGGCACTTGAGATTTATAATTTTTCTGCAAGAAAGATACCTAGGAGGAGTTAACATGACTGCACTGCTTCTGATATCAGAATGGTGCCACACAGAGAAGGCTGTTTACTATTGCTAGGGTAGTCTTTGCCTTATAGATCTTGGATGAGACTAGTCAAGGCCCCAAGGCCCCTTCTTGCTGCCTTAAACACCAGGATATCCTCTTACATTTATGTGTGGATCTCCCCTTGACTCTTTACAATAGATTTCCCCCTTTAGGATTTTCATCTAGTCTTTTATAGCCTGTCTCTTTCTGTATGACTCCTGTATATGTTTTATCTCCATTTGGGAAGACCCAATGAATGTATTGTATATTCTTTCTACTGTTTACCCTCTGTCTCTCCCTTTTCTCACTGTTGGTGCAAGACTTCAAATTTTGTTTTAATGAAAATAAAAAAAGATAAATCAGGAAGTTCACACAACTTGAAAAATATTACTTTTTCTTTAACTTATCTATCTAGATTTTGAGTACTTTGCAAACTTCCTCTTGATAAGACTAAGTAGAAGATACATAAACTTTATAGCCAAAGACTTTCCAGCCATGTATAATGATTTCTGATGTCTCAAATTCTTACAGTGAGGTTTGAGCCTTGTTACAATACAATCTCTGACTCCCACTGGCCTTTAAGAGAGACTTCTAAAAAAAGGCATTAGAATTTTTCCATCAGGAAAGATTTCCTTTTGATATCTGCTATAAAATATAGATGGTGAAATGGAAAAACAAAGTTGTATTTGTTGACAAGTTGCTATCCCTCAGCAAGTATTTGTCATATTATCTTATGACTGAGGAAAAAATCAAATTTATGTTATTAGCTTCTCACTATTACTTTAATTTCCTTGTTGGAGTTTAGTGTGGGCTGTCACTGGGACCTTTGTAAGGCAAAATCTGCAAGGAGATGGATCTCTATGTTCCTACAGTGTCCCGAGGGAATACAGAGGGTGGCATCTTCATGTATATTATTTAACACTGTTGATACCAGTTACAGTTCCATTCAGAAATGGTAAATATGAATCTCTGATTTAAGTGTTTGATGCAATCAGGTCAAATAATTTATGTATGGAAAATTCTAGACTTAACGTTAAGAGATATCCTGGTTTTTACAGACATTCTGTCTTCTTTACTTCCAAGAGTAGAAGATGATTTCCCGAGGTTCTTGATGTCTTTATCTTATTTCCCATTCTCAGCCACTGGAATTGATAGTGGGTGAAATGTAGACCTTTATTTTGACTGTAGATTAACAAACAATAAGGCTGTAACCTTAGTTAAGGAACCAGAGTACCAAACACTGAAGAACAGTTCTCTTGGTTCCAGTGACCAAGGCGTCTAAAAGACATCTTAAAGGCATCTTAAAGAAGAGGTTTCAGCTGATATATGAACACTTTGCCCAGTATATCTTTGCTTTCTAAGATGCATCAAATACTGTAGTATGTGCAATAATTTTAAAAATTATAGCTCAGCAACTTCTTGTTTTGTCTGAAAGGAATGGTTTAGTAGAGGAATAAAGATTGGTTCTTACAAATGTTGTAATATAAAATGTAAAGCTTCAAGAAATTTTAATTTAATTAACTTCCTGTTAATTTGTCATCTTAAGATTAACAAAAAGGAGCTGTTGCATTGGTCAGTGTGAGGAGTGTCCACTCATTGCTCTCATCTTGAACTTTAGTTCATTCTTCTGTATATGTAATCACGATTTTGCAGTCTTCACCTTTAAACAAATAATGGAGCAATAATGAAGCTTGAAGATGCTCTTGTCCAGCTTGATTAAGAATGGAAATAGAGAATATATTTTCAAATTAATGTAATAATACATCATCCTTCAGTACAATATGAGCTTTTTAATTAGTCTAGAACTACTGAGGAATTAGGTGGTTTATGTGTGTGGTTTTGCTTGTTTGTTTGCTTTTAATATTCTTCAAGCCCACAAACCACTCCTTTTTTTCCCACCAGAATACCTTTTCCTCTGATAAGCTCAAGTCTGCCATACAGCCGGTGCCTAAACTACCTCTCACTACAGACTGATCTGAGAAGACAGGGCTTCCTAAGCTGCTTTCTCTCTAAAGGCAGTTTTTCTCTTGCAATGTTGCCATCCCTGACTTTCTTTTCTTCTTCTCCTGAAAAGTAGAAAGTAGGTTTCACTCGGTAGCTCTACTTCTCTACCTGGACAAGCTCAAGAAATGGGCCCATTGGATTGGGGCAACCTTGGGTATCAATACAGGCTGGGGGATGAACAGATCAAGAGCAGCCCCGCACAAAAGGACTTAGAAGTGCTGGTGGATGAGAGGCTGGATATGAGCTGGCAAGGTGTGCCTGCAGCCCATAAAGCCAATACTGATGTCTAGTTGCATAGTTTTGCTCAGAGGTTTGGATTTTAGGGCTCAAATATTTTTCAGGATTGTGTTCCTTTCAGAGTGTATAGTCCAGCTACTATCAAAGGGTGCCCTTAAAATTATCCTGGAAAGTATCTCTGTGATCACTGAGTTAAATGACTGCTTTAAGTATACAACTGAATTCTTCAGCCAAATCCTGTTAGATAATGAGGAAATTATGGTTTCTAACAGTGAATTTACTTGGTAGCATACTCAGGGTTTTTTGTGCTCCTTGTGGAAGTTACAGAACAGGCACTAAATGACTATTAGATCACCTAGTATGGTCTTATTCCTCTGACATAAATTATTCCATTCACATTGGCAAACTCAACATCCAAGGCAGGGTCAGGAAGAGGAGATGTCTAGAGTACAGATGTCAATTCTCAATTTATATAGATTTAGTATTCCATTTACCAGAGCTCAAGCCTTTCCAATGTGTTGTTTCTCACTCTCATCAAGAATAGGGCTGTATTTGCCAGCTGCCTGCCCAAATGAGAACTGTGCATTCAATCAGCAACAGAACTAGGGGTGCACCTTTACAAACAGAAGAATAGAAAAAAAAGGTAAATAGATAGAGATGAAATACTCAAGCAGACTGACATATCTTGAGGATCTGTACAGTTGTATGTTTTCCCTAACATCATGCTGACACTGTATCAAGTATCTGTCCTCAGTGAATAGGAGAATTGGGAGAGAATATTACATAAGTGGAATATTAGAATTTAGTATTGCCTTGGTCTTTGCAGGCATAATTTATTGAGGTGAGATTATACATTGCTAAGTCTATGCTTTTTTGCAGAAATTTCGATCAGCCCTTTCACCAAGGATCTCCATTTTTTTTTTTTTTTTAAGACAAATTGGTTCTCTGCTGCATGTTTCCTACTTCAAATGAAGCAGAATGTGCTAAGACATATGGAATATATATACTTTGTGATGCTGGGAATATCAGAGTTTATACATATGATTTACAATAGGTACTTACAGCTGGAATTTCTAGAGCTAAGGGAGGAGATGAGGATGACAGATATGCTGAATAATAAAATGTATTTCATTTCAAAAGAATACAGAAGTGACAGTTACTCATGCATCTTATTTCCTTGTGTGTGGTTTGTGGCAATCTCTCAATGAAGAGCTAGATAAAAATAAAAAAGTGAAAAGGACATATTCTGTGGCTAATATTGGGGCATTGAATTCCAGACCAACAGTCATCAGTAACAAAAGGTTAAATATCAAATTGCACTCCTTCACAGCACATCCTAGTTATTTTAACGATCAAAAAGGGTGTTCTGAAGGCAAGTTTTCCTGCCATATGGCACTCTGCGAATGAAGCTACACTTTCTTTAAGCTTTCTTTAGTTTGGGTACACTCTGGTTCCAGCCTCTTGTTTTCTCTTTGATCAACAAAAGGGTTTGTGCTCTCTTAATTGTTTCAACATGGTGCTGTAGTTTCGGCTGCATGATGAGAATGATGAGATGGGGTCCTGCAAGCATGCTGTTGGACTGAAGTGGCACTTGGATTTTTCTGTGGCTTCCTCAGACACTGGAGACACCCAGTGCCCAGTTTGCAGGATGCCCAAGCTTCCACTTAGTACAAGAAACTACAGATGCAGGATTTGGGTTACTGCTGTGTTTGCTGAAATCCCCTCCTTTCTCTCACCTAGAGATAGAGGAGAGCTTATCTTTACAAAATTCAACTTTGTTTTTTAGTTTGATTCACTGGGGCATCTTGATAACTGGAATGATGTTCCTTTTCTGGTAATGATTAATTTTTTTTTTTAATCTGTCTATCTTCATTTTCCTGACCATATTCTTGAATGACGTTCTCATTAAACAGAAGATTTTCAAGATTCAAGAATATCCATTAGTTAGTGATGCCAGCAGTGCCTTAGATTTCATATGGAAATGGAAGTAAAAATAATAATAGATATGTCAGGTTATTCTCAAAATTAAAATATAAGCTGTCACTTTACAGAGGTATACACAGTGAATTCATAAAATCAACTGGTTTCCACACCTTTATAATACAGTGTTCATATTACTCCGCAGTAATTATATTTTATGAACTCCACCACATCAAACTGTGAACATGTCTTAAATTTCTGCATACTCTATTACCACCTGCAGTTGTTCAAACAGAGAAACCTAATAAATTATCAGCAGAGGGATTCAGACAGTAATAGAAGGACAGGGACTGTGGAATTCATGTCTTTCATTACAACAGTACAAAAAAAATCTAGTAAAATGATTTTACCAGTAACCTATGGCAGAGCTGGGAATTTCCTGGGATTCATCCATTGTGCAGCAACTCATTACTGGGGTCTATGGCCAGTCCATTCACATGTCTGAACTGGCCAAAATTAATGTGATTTCAGTCCCTGGATACAGTTGAAATTCATATGGAGGCTTTTTGTGCCTCAGGCACTTTTTGTGTGTAACAGTCTGGTCCTGTCTTCTTAAGTGCTGTATGAGGATGACATGTAGGTCCAAAATTACCTAGACTGTCACTGAAAGTATTGCCCTTTGCTTCCAGTGACCTTTTTCAGCTGTAAGTAATTCTGAATTTTCAACTTTTATTGTTTATTTTTTTGTCAGTCTGAGCCCTTGTGTTGCCTGCACCAGAGTAACCATTTGGATGGACAGGCAAAGCAACTATGTGCTTTGGTAGGACTGACTTTGCTTCCAGTTGAAATCAAATCCACTAAAACAAACGATGTCTTTTCTTGTCAACACCAGAAGATGTGTTGTTGAAGCTGAAAAAGCAGCAGATTATGGTTAGCTGTACTGAGGCAAAATCCATTGCCAGGCAGAGCAGCAGAGTGAAGCCTGAATCACCTATTTTAAGCCTCTTTCATTCTACATACATGTCTGTACAAGTACAGATACAGATATGCAAACTATTTCATCAAAAACACCCAAAAAAAACCCCAGAAGAAATTAAAATTGGAATATACTGTAAATGGTATCTCATAATTTTAAGCTAAAATATTAGTTATTTGGAGCTATAGAACATGAGAATGTAGATTTTTATATGAAGATATATATAAACTAGCAATATACTAGATAGTATGTTAGTTATTCCACTGTCTGCCCTCAAAGCAATGTAGAAAAGGAACACTGAGAAATATGAAAGAAGTTATAAATGCATTATGCCTGCTGCAGGCTTCTTCTTGTTTTTCTGTCTTCCGTTTAGATGTTATAAGCATAATTTAAACTTTTTTTTTTATTTTGGTTACAAATTATTTTAAAGTCTTCTGAAAAAAGGTTCCAGACAGTGCAGGAATGGTATACATTTGTCTGTATACAGCAATAAATATTTTTCCTTGCCTTGAAACCCTTGTGTTCTGACTTTGAACATCTGATTCAGGATCACAGGATGCTGATGTTATGGAGGTTGTTTAATCAATCACAAATAACATGGAAGGAGAATGAAGCTTAGTCCTTGTGTGCTGTTCGTTACAGATACCTTGATTCCAATTTATATTTGCACTTTCTTTTATTTGTTTGTCAAGCAACATTTAGAAATTCGTGTTTAGAAGGCAATAGTTGGCCAGACGAAGGCATTCAATTTGCTTATGTAACAAGGGGAAAATCTAGCCTCTCTTGGGGACTTTTAAAGGCACTTACTTCATTGATTGTTTCAGCGACTTTGACACTTACTACAGTTGTGATGCTTAAGCATTGCTTTAAAACATATAAGCGAGTTAAGGAGACTGGATTCCTGCCACCTGCTTGCTTTTCGCAACATGTACATGGCTTTGGTTATTTTTTGTTGCAGATAAGAGGTATGACCAGAGGAGGTACAGATATCCCCAAATTAGTGTTCACCTAAGTCTGACAAGGGGATGCATAAGCACAGATACACAGCTGCAATCTTGTTACCAACAGTCTTATTACTGTGCTTCAGCATTATCGGCTCCAGAGCTGTGCTTCTGACTGCTACATACAGGTTTGTCTGGGGAAAGTGCAGTATACAAATTCTTAAACTGTCCCTGAAAACAGCCCTTATTGGCTGAACAAATTACCACAGTTTGTGCTGTTGGTTCTCATTAGCTGTAATGAGAAAATGCAGATCTCTATTCAGACTTGGCAATCCCCCTGTCTCCCGTGTGGGAATTTTCATGCTATTCTAGGCAAAAGCAGTGCACTGATTTTCCAGTCTCTCCAGAAGAAACTTCAGTATATGTATAAGAGACATGAAAAGAAGATGATAGGATTACAATACTAATGAATTTTTTTTTTTAAATGAATTTTCTTCTCTTTTCTGCTCTCCATCCTTTTACATCTCCTTTATAAACTCTCTACTTTAGAGAACTCAAAAGTCATAAAACAATAATCACCCCTTACCTCCTCTTCACAATTACTCTGTCATGAATGGAAAAGTGTTTTGTATCCATCATTCCACCTCACCAGAGCAGGTGTCCTTTGCAATCATTTGTTTAGAAAGGAAAATGGTTTGCTTAGATTTGCGTTATGCAGTTGAAGCATAGGGATTACACAAATATTGTACAGTTTTTACTAGTTGTGTAGTTGTTATAGGCTGAACAATTCTATTTCTCCTATTGTGAGGTAATTTTCATTAAAGGTAGGTTTTAAAACTGTCATCTCTTGTGACTTTTTGGCACAGAGGAAACCAAGACTATTCCTCAGAGGAAGTTATTTCTCAGTATTAGTCTGTCCTTTGTCATCTATCTGTATAGTGTGCAGATGCGCCAGTGTGAGATCTGATGCAGATGCTTTGTTCTGTATCTTACAAGAGTGAGTAAAGTCAGATGGCTACTGCGTAGAGGATGTGATCTGATTATAATCCCCATCATTTGGTCTGTTGTGGTGCCTTGAGATCTTGAGAACTTTAACTTCATAATAGGAATATTTGAACTGAATGTGATAAGACAGGGACCTGGGCTCTTGATGGTGAAATTGATGCTATTGCACTAATAAAAATAGTAATACTCAGCAGGGCATCAATGTTAATTATTTTCCAATATCAACGCATAGCATTATCTGTAGTGGAAATCCATCTTGCCCTTTGTCTTACAAGGACCTGCTTGCTGCTGAGGATTTGGCTAGTTTATGTTTCTCTTGATCTTTCTCTTGGTGCCAGCCTTCAGCAGATGCCAGAAATATAAGAGGTATAATAAAAAACTATGGGTAATCCTCACAGCTGTCTGCAGTTTAAGAGTGGATCCACTCTCCAGCCCCCCTGAAAAAAATTTTCTAAGGTGGAACACAGAGCCTGTCATACCAAAAAGCTTTAAAAAGAATGTGACTAAATATATAGGTAGAGTGGGTAATAAAAAAAAAAACTATTTGCATTGCATTTTCTGTTTCATATTTAGGGCAATTTGCCATTCAAAAAGTGTTTAACTTTTTTCCAATTTCCTTCCTTTCCTTTAGAATAAAAACAACAGGTAAAAAATTTCAGTGTTGCAAGAAGATTAGTATTTCTCCTGCACTCCCAAGACATTGATATTTTTATTACAAATCAGTGTGATGCCTTAAAAATCTGTGGTAAAGCAGCACCAAGGTCTGAACTTTGTATAGAAGGTAGGCAGTGATGCTTTGTATTATATGTATGTGGCATTGGCTTTTAGGCCTTCACATATTTGTCTCAAAAGTTTCTGATTATAATGCAATATTAAGACTGTGTTGCTCTCTGTGTTGCTCTCTCTAATGTCATTTCAAGCAACAAAAATTATGAAAACAAAAGGAATTTTGACTCTTGTGTTTGATTTGCCTTGGCACTTAGAAGATTAGGTCATTAACCTTGGTGAAACATTCCATGACAGCAGTTCACATTCAAAAATAGTCTCATATATTTTTTGACTCCTTGTCAGAGCATTTTGAGGCAACACACATTTGGGCAGGGTTTGAGCTTCACAATCAAGTGTAAGTATCCCATTAGTGCTCATTGTTCTCTAAGATTGATAGCTCATTGACCTGACCACCCATTTTACAATTAGGAGGATGTTTAAACAGTTGGCCTCCATGAGAAGATGTGACAGGTTCTTTGTAGCCTGTCAGGGTTGCCTTGCTTTGAAAAAAGACTAAGATGAATTGTTTTTTCTGTGAGCTTTTTTTTTCTGGGAAGGGTGGCAGTGCATACTACAACATTATTGTAGCATTTCAGAATATTTAAAAAAAAAAAGTTATACAAGAAGCAGCAAGAATTTCTTTTTAGCTTCTGTTTCCAAACAAAACCCCCCTTCTTTCAAGGTTCTTTTAAATCCTGTACATTCTTTTTATCTTACCCTACTGAGCTATGCATCACTATATCATAATAGGTAGCAACCTCCTGTTTCTGCCTTAGCCTCTGTAAACTGGCGGTCTGCTGCATGTCTCTCCCATGTTGTTGTAAACAAGAAAGCCAGGCTTGTTCTGGCATCTGTGCTAGAGTGAGGAGTGAATAACAGTATCATATCTGGCAAGTCATATGGATGCCTTGTTTGATCACATCGATCATTGGCTTTGTGACTGAGAGTTTTTAATGATAGTACCAAGCACATTCCAAGAACCTGACTGAAACAGAAAAGGCTGGACCCAAAATGCACTTGTCAAAATCTAAATGTGTCTCAAGAAGAATTCAGAAGCCAGTGCAAAGTTGTGATGTGGAAACTAATGTTCACCTGCTCCCTAACCTTGGAAGTGCAGTATGAGTGCTGCTCTCTCTGATCGCAAAACTTCTTGGGCACCTGGAATCTGACTTGTGTGAATGTACAGGATCTGTGAATCTTGATGTGGTCAAATGGATTGCCCTTAAGCCCCATATGGATTCAAAAGCTTCCTCTCCTTTCCCCTCTGGAGCACTGCTAATAGGAACTGAACACACTGAGCACAATGTGTTGGTGCCTACTGCTGCTGTTCAAAACAGCATTGGAGAAATTTGAGACAAAATCTGTTTTCTTGATGCCTCAAGACCCAAACTCCTTACGGTTAGAAGGTACTAGACATGGGGAGGGTAGCATTGTTCAAAAAATGAGCCCAAGTTGCCAAGCTTCTGTTCTAGTTTACACCCCAGAAGTGATCACAGGGAAAAGAAGGAGGAAACTGTTGCAATCTGGTCAGATTGGGACAGACAATATGAGAGTGTGTAGAGAAGGATAGGGACTGTGCCAAGGGGTCCAGGAAAAAAAAGGCAGCCTCTGGTAGTGGGACTCTGTTGGAGACAAGAGGAGAACTCTTTGCAGTGAGGCTTGCCAGGTGAAGTGCTTAGGCAGCAAGTAGCAAATGTTGATACAGTTTCCTAATGAGCCAAACCATCCAGCTTCCAGGAAATTGCCCCATACCACTTGATAGGCATGGCTCACTCAGGAGGAGGGGAATTTCTCTACTTTTTGAATTCCTATCTCCATTTCAAGCAAGTTCACTACTCTACGAGAAGCAGCTACTGTGGTCCCTGATTGAGCTGAGAAACGCTTATCTAATATCATTAAGATGAATCTTTGGAGCGGGAACTGGCATTTGTGCTCTCTCAGGTGTGTATTGCAGCTACGAAATACAGCATTTCTAGTTTTTAGGTGACTCTTTCTGTTATGAGGTGGATTAACTGCCACAGGTGAAAAAACGGATTGAACTGTGAATGCCATGAGGTGGCAGATAATTGGATGCAGGCATATGTGCAGGTGAGTGTCCCAAGTTGAGCTGCTGAATTGAGCAGAAGATATTACTTGCTAGCTGCAATCAGCGCAAGTTGCTTGTAAACTTTGATAACACCTGGACTAAACAAAAGTGTAATGTTCTCAGTTCTCCACCTAAGAGAAACATGAACAAGAAACAGCAGCTGGGTGTCTGATCACACACTGTGCTTCTGCATGTAGACAATTTAGATCAGGAAAGCTTAGGGCTTGGGATGCTGGAAAGAAGAGCTGATGTCAATAAAAAGGGTTTCTGAAAAGAAGAAACAGTCTCTGAAAAAAAAGAAGGGGGCCTGGGAAGATGCAGGTGAAGAACTTGGTAGGAAAAAAGATCCTGGAAGTGATCCTGGATACCAAAGATTTCACCAAGATTCAAGTGGAGATGAATGCCAGGGTACACCTATGGATCTTGCCTTGCAACAGCCAACATAGGTCATGGTGAGCAGTGGCATGGTAGGAACTAACTTGACTTTCTGCCTCACCGTCCTGAGAAAGCAGAAATATTCATGCTGGAATGGGATGGCAAGGTCTAGTAACTATAGCACTGAGGGCAGTGGAAGTGTGATTGCCTCACAATCAAGTAGAGTAAAACTCTTGTCTCACTGGTTGTTAAGTAAACTCCAGCACAGAAATCCTCTGGAGGATGTTGTTCACTGTCTTTGCCTGTGGCACTCTGAATCATGGATCCTGTGGTTACTGGGGTCCCAGTGAATTGGCACAGCCTTACAATTGCAAATCTACCTTGCCTTAGGGAGCAGGAATTTCTGAAGCTAGAAGGATTTTCTACCACATCCATTTTGCCTCTGTCATGCTTTAGCAAATCCTACAGCTATTTCAGGCCAGAAACTCATATAAAGTTAGCATTTTCTACTAAAACTGGGTCTTTGGAAGGGCTTGTAATTATCTAACTGAATGATGTGACCTGAACTTTTGTAAGACAGATGGTTTTAAATATAAAAATATCCTTCCTGTAGATACATAATATAATTTTGACTTATTTCTCCTCTCTTCTCCTAAGTGAATGATAGTATTTAAGACTGGCAGATACCTCAGTACAACTACAGCATAGCATTCTAATTTTCTTCACCTGTCTTTCCTTCCATCTTGCTTTTTTATCTTACCTTTCTCTGGTTTGTCATCTCCCTATTCTTTTCCACTGATGTACTATCTGGTCAGATCTTCCCTTTCTGTAACTGCTTAGAAGGCTTTTAAGTTCATTGCCATGACAGAGTCTGTGAAATACTTCCAGTGTCCATGTACACTCTCATTCAAGGATTTATAAGCAGAAAAACTCAGTGTACCATCAAAGAAAGAAAGGCATTAAATTTCTTTAGTTATGGAAAATCACTAACAACAAACTTGGCTTAGATATAATAATGTCATTGCTGCTTTGCAGGTTATTCCTATTTAGATTTCCTGACATGGATACATCTGGTAGAAGTCACAGAACCAGTAAAACCACTGGATTGGTGGTGGGACATAGGCAATGAGCAGTGTTTTTGTATCAAAATGGGAACAGAAATAGGCTGTATGGGACACTGCAAGTAACAACACTGGAGGTACTGCTGGCATGAGAAGTTACATGTGCTAGAATTAGGTCATGCTCCTTGTCCAGTTTCTAGCACAAAATTGTCTGACTCTGGCACTTGCCCCAGTGCACCTGAGGGAGAACGATCTGGCCTGGCATCTGTCATCAGTTTTAAATCTTAAAATGGAGATTTATGATAGTCTGTGGAAAAATCAGCGCCTCAAGCAGATCTGCCATGGCCTGCATTACCTTCCCTGAGGATGTCTGTGATTATGGACAGTTAGTAAGGAAAATGGGAAACTAGAGGGTTTTTATTTAAAAGAAAAAAAATCTTACAGGGTTACTCTAAGCTGGACATTATGAGAACATACGTCTCTATAAAGACGTTTCTATAAAGATGAAGGGTGCAAAAGTTGGGTATCCTAGCTCTGAAAAGTACAGACCTTGGAGAAATTTTCACTTTTTTTCAGCAGCAAAGACCACAAATCATTAGTTGAAATCGTCTTGGTGCTTCTAACTGACTGCCTACTTGCCATTGCAAAAGTCTTAGTTACCGTCTACATGTCAACCTCTCCTTTCTCTACATATAACAAGTGACTTCTCAGTCTCTTTTTAGGTTGAATTGCTTATGTCTTTTCTAGTCAATAAAATGAGCCATGAAATGGCCTATGGTCCTGAAGCCAGCTCATACAGCTTGCCATTATCCTTCAGCTGATGCTCTTTCTTTTTAAAACAAGGCTACACAGACCTAGCTAAAACCTTGTAAGAAACAGCTGTAACATTTTAATACCTTGAAGGAACATTTGCCAGTGCTCAGACATGTATATTTGTGCCCAACAGGTAGATATTAATCTAAGAAAAGTCTATGGAACTTTTCTAGAGGTGTTCATTAGCCAGCTAAGGCATAAAATCTGTCTAATGAGCTGTATTTGTCCCATATTAGGGATATGGAGGATGCCAGTACGATCTAAACATAAGGGTCAATGGGCAGACCCAAGCTGTAATAACCCACAGGTGCCATGTTGGGTGTGTATGTGGTATGGTACTAGACATGCTTGATATCCTGCACCCTCTGCCAGTATTGTTGGGATTTGAATATTAAATCCTGGGGTTACCATGGTTGATAAAATTTATGCTGGTGGGGGAAGCAAATATTGTGTGTTTCCTCTGTGAAGAGGCTTCTCCCTGAGTTCTGTTATTAGTGCTTTCACCTAGAATTAATCAGATTTTAATTTTTTAACAGCCCAAAGTTGATATAAGTATTTTTTTCTTTTGTTCCTGCAGTGTAACATGACATTTATACTCTTTATTGCCCAACTGATCCTACACCTTGCAAAAACTGTACTATCCTCGATAATAGAAAGTCCTTGTAGGCCTAATGTCAATGACGCAGGTGAAGAAACACCGTCTTTTTGATCACAAAAGGAAGCTCCTGTGCTGTGGAAAACCACAATTATTTTGGATTTTAGTTTTACAGATCACGTAATGTTGGATATATAACAATGAATGGATAACACAGCAAAATATTACACCCTTTTAAGATGATTAAATGGATGCCTTCTTTGACTGATGAACAGCTTAATGCTAGAAATAACTTAGGAGGCTTTTTTATGTCAGCCTGCTTGTAGAGAGAGTGTGGCAGTGTTTTAAGTAGTGCAGTATGTTCTGTGAGTTTGGTGCAGTGCAGCAAGCTTGTATAATATTAGCATCATCTTGATGTTACATTTGGATCTTAACTTAGAGAAATGGAAAGCATCCAGTGTTTTGCTTGCTTTTCTGTGTCTTTACCCCTTGTCTTCTTTCCTTAAAAATAAAATTGTAGCTCAGCAAATAAGTTCCAGTAAAATGTTGCTACCAGCAAGCCCACCATTTGCTGAGGCTTGGTTTTTGTCTAGATGGTTAAAGACTCTCGAGCAAACTTTATGCTAACCCTGGGAAGTCATGGCTCTAAGTTGGTTTTTAGCCCTATGTAAGTAGGGAACAATGGTAGGATGCTTCTATGCTTTTCTCAGTGCAAGGTACTTAAAAAACAGTTTTAGGACCAGATCCATTCATTGTCAAGTATTATCAAAAGCACCAGAGACAGTAGTTCTTGCAGTACTAACATTTTATGTTTTCTTTCTCTGAAATCTTTAGAAACATCCATGCAACACATTTTCTTTTTGTTACCGAGTTTGCTATTTTCTCACATGCGTTTATTTCAGTGTACTAGGACTCTATAACCAGATTTCTGAATTCCAGAATGTGAAGCTCTCTTAAATGAGCTGAAGTCTTTAGCTGCTGCCTTTACAATTTTTTCTGCAGTAAAGGTGTGTTTTTCCAGGCCTTTTTCTGAAGATCTGCTTAGTCTCATAGTAATCTTTTCTGCTTACTCATAAAGGGGCAATCTAATTTAGAAGGCTGCTTCTCATGAAAGACAATCTCTTTATCTGCCAATTTTGCCCTAATTTTTTTGGAATGAAGTCATCTTTTTCACGACTGAGGACTAAAAATGAAAAATTATTTAATTTATTTGTCCAAGCAGAATAATTTTTTTTTGTGTGTGTCAGGCTTATTTGAGGATTAATGCACCTAAACCACAGTCAGCAGTCACCTTTCCTATTTTCCTCGGTTCCTCACCATGATCATTAATTAAACTGTATATTTTCAAGGTAAATACACTGCAACAAAGTAAAAGCGTTTTATGGCCATAACTCTCATGGATGTTGTTGCTAGTCTGTTTATGCACACTGTGATTATTCTGCAACTCTTAGCAGGGGTAACAGTAATGCAGTAATTCATAATTTCATAAAGTATAATTTACCAAACATAAGATTCAAATGCCTTTCAGTAATAAAATTTTAGAGAATTTTTTTTTTTTTTTGCAAGGTATCTCTCCCTTAATCTTTCCTAATGCCAAAAGAATAGCAGGAAAAAAGATAAATGAGTCAGGTAGGAACTTTCTGCTATTTTGAATATATTTCTACATGGTATTTTTTATATACCATTACATATTTTCAGTCATTGTCAGCCTCCTCTCTCCTTTTTCTTCTATTTTCTCTCTCTTCTTTTTTTTTAAAATATTTTAATATTTTAAATTCTAATCTCCTTCTTTCAGTTTCCTGAACCTAACTACAACCTTTAGAAGAAGAAATTTCTGATTCAGTTAATTGTTATATAGTTTCTGCTAAAGGAAGTTCATTCTTAAATGATTCCTATAAATTAGCTTTCCAACAGAAAATGAGTCTTGGTGTTGGATGCTGCACCAAAATCTGATGATGCAAAGACATCTGGGCTAAGGCAGAAAAGAGATTTAAAGCTGACTTTTTTCTTCTGAACTCATTCGGCTCTCCCACACACATACATGCACAATTTCTCTCCTCTGCCTCCTAGTACATTTGCCACCCCCCTTCTTTCTTACTTATTTTTTTCCCTCCCTCAATAAATGCCTAAAAACTGGAATTAGAGAATGGTTGTATTCATATTGCATTCATTTTAAAGGGGAGCTCTGAGTGCCCTGCACAGGGAGCATAGATCAGCATTTCTCAAAGGATGTGGCATGCAGTGGAAAGGCAGAAAAAAATACATTGCAATGCCACTCAAATCTCTACTCTCTATTTTTGATAGCTTCTTATTCTTGAAGTTTTAATTTAAACATTTTTCTTTTTTCATTTTTTTTTAATTTTTATTTTAAATACAGACATGCCTCATTTTTCTAGTATTTTTAACACTGAGTGTAAAGGATGATGAGTTTAAGGACAGCTGCTGCCCAGATGGTCTCTCAGCTCCATTAACAAAGACACTTTTTTCTCTGCTGTGCCTGGGCATGTTCACCGCAGGATGAAAGCTGAACACTTTCTTTAACTAAGATAATGCAGGACCACAGTGAACATAAGGGGTTTTTATACCTCCCAGATAGACTAACAGATCAAAGGATAGATTAAGGTGGAGCCTGGAAGTCCTAAAATATTTTTAAAACTACCAGAGCCTGGTCTTCACCGGTGCTTCATCTCAGAGTTAGTTACCACAAAGATACAGCGTGGGTTTGTGCTGAAAAAAAACCAGGCTGAATGAAAGAAATGGGATCTGTCTGATATTTAGAAAACTTTGAAACGTTAGCAGCCAAGAATACAAAGGTTTGGGAAGACCTGGTAACCATTCTAATGGCTTCTTCCTCCGAATGCCATTTTTGAAGGTATTGTTCGTGTTTGTTTCAAAGGGAGGAACTACCTGATGCAGTTGCAACCCCCAAAAGTGTGAGATAAGTGCAACTTACATCACACTGCTGTTCAGAAAGATGTTAAAGGCTTAGAAAGAAAGTTTTAAAAATGCCATTAAGATCTCTTCCTAATTAATTGTAATTTCCAGAGGTTGAATTCTCCTTTTTCTCAGCCTTTGCATTTCTTATTACCAGTATTATATTTCTTTTTCTCCTCAAGCTCTCTTAAAAAAATATTATCATCCTCTGAAGGAATAGCAATTTTTTTCTGTTTTACTTAAAGGATTGAACTTTAGGAAAACTTCAGCATTTCTAAATATCTTCTTTGTTCCCTTTTACCTTGTTGCTTTCAAGGTTTAAATGTCTCTGTATCTGCTGCCCTTCTTTTGTGGTTATCTGTCTTTGTGGTACCGAGGAAAAAATTTAACATTCTATGATAGCTAAATCATGGCAGACAGCACAAGATGTTTGTTAAGAAAAAAGAAAAAAGTCTTTACTACAGTCCAAGACATCAAGTGTGTGATAGAAAAATAAATTATTGCATAACCTTATTATCATTACTCTCCTCCATGTCCTCCTCTGGATCAAACTGGGTCAAACACGCTAGTAATATTTTTTTGCAAATAAGGCTTCAGGTCTCTGAAACAAAGTTTGTCTTTGCTGGTTGGCAAACCCATGACAATTTTGTTCAGCTAAACATGGCTAGAGGTTTGAGGACCTTGGGAGATTATACCTCCAGGATTTTATGATATCCATTCTTCAATTTCTTTTTGAGAGAAAAATCCTTCTCCAATTATAAGGGACTCAGATTTATTTATCCTACGATCAATTGGAAGGCTCAGTCTATCAAACCTTTGTAGAACAACATAAGGTAATTTAAGCATTGAATAAACCTCCTTCTCATAAAATGCAGCCTGAGAAGAATGTTTTTCATAAAAAGCTACAAAGCTTTAAAGAAGAGAGGCTCTCTTCTCTCATTTTACCCTGAAATGTGACAGTACTGAAAAACAAAGGGACAGGACAACTCTATCTAGTAAAATCTGCATTTTCCTTCCTTCATTAGCATCCAGTCTCAGCAGGCCGTGTGCAGGAGTATGGGGAGATAATTTTTACTCTGATGCAGAGTTGTTCTGAGTCCTTAAGAAGATGCTGGAATAAAAGTGACAAATCAGAAAGCAAAACGGCCACCCCAAAGGTTATGGACTGAATGCAAGTTTTATAGAACCGAGGTGAAAGACTGCTATGAAACATTTCCCTCATTTCCAAAACTGGGACTACAGCTTGAAGGCTGAGTGACCTCAGTGAAACAAAAAAGAGATAGTAAATTCTGAAGAAACTACAAATGTTGGAGCCCAAAATGTAACTTCTGACTTATATTTTTTTTTTATTTTGGCTGTAAGTTCTTTGTCTTCCCCAAATCACCCTGCCATTTGAAGTTGAACAGTTTGTATTTAATTTGGAGTAAATATGGTATTAGGTATTTATAATTAGACCTATACAGTAATTTAATATTACTATAAAACAGTCTAAGTTTCTTCTTCAAATTTGTGAACACATTAATTAAATATGAAATGATAGATAAAAATAAAAAAAAATCCCAGATTAACTATAGGCAGATTACATAGGTGAATGCAACCTTTATAGGACCCAGAATCTCAGGTCTGTTGAACGTGAGGGATAAAAGAAAGAACATCTAAAATTATTTGTCTACTTTTTGATATTATAAAATGTTTTTCATCAATCTGTTCATATTTGTATTCAGTGCTACCATGGTGGTAATATCACACTGGTGAGTCAAAGTCCAAAAAGGGAAGCTTTACTTTTTCAAAAGTGAGTAGGAGAGCAGTTTGCATGCATCTGCAGAGATAGCAGCAAGACTTTGTGCAGAAGAAATTTCTCAATTGCTTAGAAGTGACTGTCAGATGTAGGGCAGCATGTAAATCGAGTAGATCACAAATGCAACCCTAGCATAGCTCAATAACAGGATTCTTGAAACTTTTGCAGTACTAACATTATGAAATAAGAAAATACAATGTGATAAAGAAGATTTTGGAGAAAGTATATTGGTTTACTACATATTATGCATAATCATTCATATAGATCACGTAACTATGGTAAAAAATTAAGTATGACTGTTTGCAATACTGTAGGATTTCCTTCTTGTTTTCAGCTTCAAAAGGTTCAGAACTGTTTATATTCAATGAAATTTCATCAGATCTCTGGCACTCTCTTAAGCCTACAGTCAATAGTGTATAAAAATAGTTTCCAAGTGGTTGGAGTTGCTTTCTACTTTATATGAAGACAGCAATTTTAAAGTCCTTTTATGGAAGACAAAGATGAAGAGATGTTGTCAATGACATAATACTAATTTCTATTTCTGTACAGTATATTTAAAGATTTTATGAAGGGATGTGAAAGCTAGGAAAAAAAAATATACATGACAAAGTTTATGAAATAATATAGGTACCTGAAGGGTTAATGATAATAAGTCATTCCTGAGAAAAAATTCTGGTAAATAATTATTTTTTCATTAGAAATATATCATGAAGCAGACAGACACAGAGACTTTAATTCTGCAGTGTATTAGCAAGTAAATATCTGTCTTCAAACTGTAATTTCAACAATAAAATTTACCTTAACTTGATTTAGCATTTGCTGTTGTCTCAATTTCTTAATCATTCTGAAATCATGATGTGCAGTCCTGCATTGAACACAGCAGTGGAAAGATCATGTTGTCTAAAGAGATGTGGACAGATTGCAGAACCTTCTGCATATTGATTCTGTTAAGCCTGAGCTCCCAATTAAAGTTCAGTTTTTTATATCCAGATTTATGTAATTGAAGGAAGATGTATTAAAATCAATTAAAACTGATAAGTGCTAGTTTAAATGATAAATTTATTTTATTTTTAATGATCAAACAGTACATTTGGAGGCTGTAGAACTTTACATCTCAGGAAAAAATACCTATTATATGGCATTTTTAAGATCCTGTTTACGTCATTGTCTTTTTTCCATCCAGAAATATTTTGCCTCCAGTTTAATCTTATTATAAAAATAAGAAGTAGTGGTAAATTATCATACTGGGTAAAATCAAATAATCAATAGGTAAATGTCCCTCACGCTTGAATAGCTGCAATAAACATTGACTGGCAAAATCAGAAACTGATATTTAAAAGCAAAATGCATCAAGTTTTGGTTTTTTTTGCTCCAGTACAAATAAAACTAGACCCTGAACTGAAGGAACCCATCAGATATACAACATGTTGACAATAGTAAAAGGAAATAAATAATCTCTTTTTAATATTAATTCCTAATTTGTTTCATAGCGTTTTAAAAACTGAGAATGTAAATGATGGTTGTACAAATAAAAGCCTTCTTTGAAAAAGTGTATCTTTGGGATGACATCATGCTGAAATGCATCTTTTTTTTGTGTAAGCTGATTCATTTGACTTCTATGATTTTATTAACTGATTAATTATTTCTTTATGTAATTTTCTTCTAAATAGATTTGGTGCTAATTTGTTTCTTGTAGCATTACTGTTTAATTAGGCAATCAACTTTGTGTCTACCTGCTGGTAGAAAAAAAAGAAGTGACAGCCTTACACAAGGTGTTCACTTAAAACTGCAAAATATAAACTTGAACTGAAAAAATGAAATGGGTTTAAAATACGGCTGAGGCTTGTTAATAGTGAGATTCTTGATGTTAGCACAATCCCACTGTTAGGGTATAATACATGTTTTCCAGTGTAGAATATAACAGAAATTTCTCAAATAAAGCATTATTTAACTTGGAAATCCTTCTAAGACTTGTAAACTCCTTGAAAGCCTAATATTTAAGTTTTACCAGATTTTTCTTCCTTTACTCAAGTCAAGTAATGTCTCTTATCCTTTAAAATTCTTACTGTAATCCCTGAGATCACTTGCAGGATAAAGTGGTGCTTATTCTCTGAAGAATGTGAGATTTCTCAACATAGTGTCATTCAGAAGGTGTAGCATGTAAAATCAGCAAATTTCTTCAACAGAAAAGAACTTTAACTTGTCTGCAGCATGCTTCAACAATTTAGGGATTTCTGGGACAACATATGGACTCAGTTCTAAAGTTATGGACCTCCTGTAAAAAAAGTAAGTCCTGGTAATGTTTTTTTCTGTGTTAAGACATCTGCAGAAATACCAGTGAGAGCAATAATATTCAAAACCTCAAAATACAGTCCAGAGTAACTAATTTTAGTTCCACAATGTGGAAGACATCAAAGCTATCGAACATTTCCGAACCCTGGGTCTCAAATCATTTTATGCCTCTTTTTTTTCACTTCCAAAATAAGGGGAATCATAACTATGCAATGTTCAAAGGCTTGAAACTTTATAAGCAATGAAAAGACACCCAAATCTTCTTTTATATATTTCATTAAAAATATAAAATACTTCTCAAGCATATGTAATATTTTGCAGTGAAAATAACATGATTTTTTCTTTTGATAACTTCTTTCTACCCCTCTTTTTCATGTGACATTTTCAAGATTTTTATAATGAACATGAAGTGTTGGGAGTAATCTGGATGAGGATAAGGAGTTTAGAAGGTGGAAAGAAATGACTTCTGGCAACATAGGCCAGACAGCATCAGACATAAAGACTGTTTGTTAGATTGTGAGCTCTCTCTCCTACTGGGGGAGAGCAGGTTTCTCTGATTGGCCAATTTCTCGTCAGGGACAGTGAGTTTTCCCAATTAAGAACTTAGTAGTTATCTAGAAGATGCATGTATCCCCCCTATTAAGTATATCAATCTTAAATCCTATCCAATGCCCTGTCCAAGTTTATATATACCTATCCCCTTTTTCCAGAACCTTCCTTATCTGCATATAAACCCCCTCTGTTTTGTAAAATAAAGTTAGGTCAGCTTTAGCACCCACAGCTGGTGTCTCTGTGTGATTTGACCTCTGAGCTCGGCCGGTACACCACCGGGCACAATGAGAGAAACCACAGCTCAGCTGTGAGCTCGCTGGTCCAGAGAAGACCCCAAGATATCAAACCGTGTTAATGAAGAATACATATTTTTTATAATTTTTAAAATAAACCCTCTAATTTTGATGAACTATCTTGATTTCAAAATTTAAAGGAAAAAATTCCAAATTACTGAAAAACTATTTATAAAGTAAGGAATAATTGTGTTACTTTATTACTGATATGCTATGGTACTTCTGGCTTCAGGAAATGTCACTGTTTATAGCAGGAGAGGAGTAAGGAGCTTTCTCTGTTCTTGCATTTAACTTATTTTTTCAATTAAGGATTAAAAAACCCCCAACACAATAGTTTAAAAATAAATTGTTCATACAATTAATCATCCCATTGAAATGTGTTCTTCCCTTCTTATTTGTTTGATACTTCAGTAATCTTTGTCAGCTTTGCAAAGCTCCTTACAATATGTTTCAGTTATTGGCCTAATTAACGTACAGCTTTACATGACTGAGTGATCAGTGCAAATTAAATACCAACAGGGGCCATTGACCTAATGTGCAGACAATCCCCAAAACTAGATCTCCAAAGTTTTTCAATGAATCCAGTTAGCACCACAGAACACTGTGTGGCTGAGCCCTGGGGTTAAAAATAATTCTCCCGAAGTTAAGAAATGGAGAGAGAACTTGAAGATGAAAAAGTGACCTCAGTCAGTGTTGTTATGTCATTAAGAAAGTTAAAATGACACTTTGTAGTGAACCAACCCTTTCTTTGGGAAAGCTCAGTCTCTCTGTGATACTCATTTTACTGGAAAGGAGAAAGGGGAAGTAACATTGAATTTGCATAGTTGTAAAAAATGAAAAAGTGCGTATATTTCTGATGGAAAAAAAAATATCTCTGAGTTTCTGTAATTATTTGGTGGAAAATTACCTTAAAAGTGTGAGTGTTGATGACTAGAACTCATCAGGGGGTAGAGCCAAGGGGATTTGCAAAACCAAAGCCAAGTGTATCCCTTGGCTCTGCTTAACTTCTTTCTGTGACTTATTTTCAGAAATACAAGGCCTGATACCATTGGATTAAGGTCAGGAACATGTCTGTTGCTAAAATTTAGGGATGAGAGATGTGAAAACACTCTTTAAAATGCATGCAAGAACGCCAGTTTGGGTTTTCTCAGCGACATCTGCCTATGCTGATCTATTTTAAGAATAGCTGGGCTGTGTGGTGTGTAACAGAGTGGTTTGCCTTGTTAAAAAACTTTAAAGTTTAAGCACTTGTTCGAGTTGCTTACTTTGTGAGTTTACAATAGTTCTGCAGAAACTTCTTCCCTGAGTTCCTAGTTTATTCCATTTTAAGTCAGACCTTACACCCACAGCTGAAACATGACACAGGTCACCCAGGTAATACCTGGGCCACCAAGATTTTGCTGGTATCTAAAAGCATGAATGACACCAATGTTTTTTTCTCTAATACTGGATGGCAGGTGTAATGAAGTCCCATTTGCTGGAAGATTTTTTTGGCATCTGAAGCCAAAATAATTCTTGGTAATACTTCAGAGTGAACAAGTGTGCACTTCAAAGCACAGACATAGGGTTGTTAGCTGCTGTCTTTCATTTTTGCCCCTCTGTACAGCTTCATAAAGTGGAACAAAAGGGGATGTATTGGAAGAAGCTTCTCACGATTTCCATTTATTTGTTTATTCATGTCTTCCTCCATTCATTCACATATTTTTAGAAGACGCTATTCATTTCATTTGTGCATAGCAGATAAAATTAATTAGTGCACTGCAGATAATAGCACAAAAAGGTCGTCCTCTGAATTGCGTTTCACTTTGGTATATTTTTCATGCTTTGAAGATAATGGTTTGATGTTGTTTGTACACTGTGGAGTGCACTTCTATCCCTTGGGAAGCATACTGAGAAAAAAAATAATAATAGCAGAATGGTACAGCATAGCTGTTCTGCAGTGTTTGCCACTACTTTAAACTTCTCAGCTACTTAAAGCAGTGCCTGGTGACAGCGCAGAGGTTCCTCAGTCCGTAACATGAGGATGCTGAAATAGATGTATCCATGTGTGAGAAAAGGCATGTGTTGAACTGGTGGTTATTAAATTATTCCAGGTGACTTGTTGCTGTGGTACATTTCTGCAACATGCTTCCTGCTTATCCCCCTCATACCCAGTGCTGGGTTAGGCAAGTCAGTTTAAAAGGTGTTTGGCATCATAAAAAGGCATTTTGTTTATCAAATAATTCCCCCCATAAATAGTGCAGGAGTATAAATGAGGCTGCTTGGGAGAAATATGTTAGATTTCATCAGTACTCATGTATAATTTTTTTTTCTGTGGACAAGTGCCATGGGTTTACTAATGGTCACAGAGCATATTGTTCAGTTTCTCCACCTTGAACTGGATGACAAATGTGTAGCATTGTCAGTGAAGATGAAGACAGGTGTTCAGGACCTGATTTGGAAGAGATATGTGCAGAGTCAGGTTTAATTGTCACATGGTGGAGTTAGCTGGACCACGCTGTCATATTTAGTCACACCATGGGCCCACATGGGTCATGTGCTGGAGGCAGTCTGATATGACAAAGCTTCTGGGCCAGAGGAGGTGTGTATATGTGCCCATGCACACAACCTGCCTTTGGTGTGTCTCTGCTGCTTCTCCCTTTGCCTGCAAAGCAACTGGAAAGCAATGAGTTGCCAGGACTGTGGAAGTGAAGGGAGATGATGAGTGAAGAGTGATATGAGAGAATCAGGGGTTGGAGCTTAATAAGGCCTTACGGTCTCTTTCTTCCTCTTCCTGAAAACTAGCCCCTGAAGTCTATTAGAGGAGAGAGATGTTGCTGTTAAAAGATGATCATATAGGCTTAGGCAAGTATTAGTTGGGTGGATGCAAATATGAGAAGAAAGTGGTCCCATTACAGCTTATCTTCTCATGGTAAGCAGTCTGTAGAGTTAAAGTAATTTCTGATCTGTGAAATAGCAAACAAATCTTAATTTTAAAGGTACTGTTTTTCAAATAAAATCAAGAGTATACATTTTAAGTCATCTGGGAGACTTGATAGCTTAGTATGGTAATTCTGTTTGAAAGTTTCTCCTTGTAGATAATGCTTAATTCAGTATGTTCAATGTTGTCCAAAAATGTAAGTAATTTATGCAATATCTTATTGGAACTGCATTGGTTCCCATGCAGTTTTCACTAGAAAGATGCCTACTTAATTTTTCATTAATTAACAATTAACGTTCTAAGTATAGTGTACAGAAAGAATCAGAGTCCTAACAGTAGTTATGGCTACAACATGTTGGTGGATTGCTGTGAAAGGCATCTGTTTATTTCCATGCACTATGGAGGATATGACAATCTTTTTCTCAAGTGCACGGAGAAACTCCTGGTATATCAACCCAGCTTTCAAACAAGGTCCCTATATAGAAATATAAAGAGAAGAAAACACCATTTACTGCTGTAACTTCAGCTGTCGTTGGTGATGGGATAGGTTCTTTCTAGGAATATGTTGTGGTTTAAGCCCAGCTGGTAACCACACAGCTACTCATTCACTCAACCCCACCCTCTCCACTCCCTACCCCAGTGGAATGGGCATGAGAATCAAAAGTAAAACTTACAGGTTGAGATAAGAACAGTTTAATAATTGAAAACTAAGTAAAATACAATAATAATGTAAATAATTATAATTATTATAATAGAAGGGGGAAAGAAATAAACCTAAACAATTGTTCATCAACAGCTGTGCCAGACCCTGTGCCTGAACCCAGATTGGCCCCCCTTCCAGGTAATTCCCACAATTTATATACTCAGATTGATGTTCTGTGATGTAGAATATCCTTCTGGCCAGTTCAGGTCTCCCTTCTGGCTATGGTCCCTCCTAGTTTTTCTCCTTTATGTATGTCCTCACAAGCTGAGCAGAAGGCACACACAGGAAAAAAGCCCTTGACTTAAGATAAACACGACCTAGCAAAAGCCAAAACACCAGTCCCTTATCAATGTTATTCTCATTCTGAATCCCAAACACAGCACTGTACGAGCTACTGAGAGGAAATTAACTCTATCCCAGCTGAAACCAGGACAGCTATAAAAAAGAGATATCCTACTTTGTATTACAAATAAGGCTTGTGTAGGTCAGAGGTGTTAAATTTTAAGCTGTTCGTAGCACATGTGGGTCGTCTGCAATCGGGAAAGGATGCAGTATATCAAACGTGCTTATAATAAGCTGCAAAATAGTTTGAATTACCTCTGATGCCTTTGATAATTACCATGTGATCCTTGGCTACTGATGGAAGTGCTTCAAAGGAGACATAGCACTGAGTCTTGAGGACATTGTTAGTGCTGATGAGATCACTCATAATCAGTAAGTGGTTCATCATGCTCTTAAAAGACAGTTGGGAAAGCCAGTAATAGAGAAAAAAGCCTCAAAGGAACAGTGCCACTGTGGCCCACTCATATTGTTAGATGGCTTCTCATAGTATCTTTTTGTCTGGAAATAAATCTTCATGACAAGCAATATTTGTGTATTTAAATGTTTGTGCAATGTAATAGGACCCAGGCCTGAAGAATGTAATTGGAAAATTAGTGAGATATTTTGAAGCTCAGGCTCACAATCCTACCTTTTTCAGTAAAAAAAAGTAATAAGTATATGATAAATATGGAATTAGAAAAAATGAGAAAAAAACGCCAAGAGTAGACTACTTTGTTTTTTATCCTTTATTTGCCACTGTTATTTAAAATAGAGTCAGCGGGTTTTGACAGTGGTTGCCCTGCCAATAGATTATGGCTGCCCAAAAGGGAAAAGCGTGTGTGTGGTCTAAGTGTATCTTCAGTTTTGGGAAGTAGCTCTTTTCACACTGGTTACTAAACTTAAAGGTAGTAAAAGCCACAGTGTTATTCTGACATTCTGTCAGAGATTTTTAAGATATCCAATAAACTATCTGGGGGTTTCTGAGACAACTGTTCTGAAGCAATGAAAATAACTTAGCTGTTCAATTTTATTCAGGTTGTTAGGTTTTTTCCCTGTAAACAGTTATACAGCATCGTTCCTTTTAGGGCATATTTACATTCAGTAGCTGCTTGGTGACTGGAGTATCAGTAGGGTGCTTTCTTCTTCATTAACTGAGTGAGCCCATCCATTTCTTAAAAGGAAATTGTCTAATCAAGGGCAGTGCTAAAAAGATAGTCTTTGTGAATTCAAAATAACTTAAAAATAATCAGTGATCAGCTGATTGTTCTGTTTGTTGCCCAGTCACAGGCTGCACCACAAAAATGCTGGTTTTGAGTGGAGAGGGAGAAAAGGATAAAAGCCTTAAAAGTAGTGGCTTTCAGAGACCCTCTGCATATCTTGAAGGTGTGCCAGAGTCTATTAACTTATTTAGGTAGATTATTTTATCTGTTTTGTTTTTTGCTTTTTGTTTTTTGTTTTTTGTTTTCTTATGACAATGGACAAAGTGCACTTCCTACTGCAGATCTGTGCAGCAGAGCTCATTTGGGCAAAATTTCATTCTTTCATACTCAAAAATTTTCGAGTCTAAAGAGAGACAGTAGGAACACAGTAGGTTCAGACCTATTCAACAACGCAGGAAGCTGAACTGCTTCCAGAGAGCTTGCTTTGTCTGCTGGCAGACTCCCCGAGACAGGATATTATGGGAAGATACCTCCCTCCCTCCTCCACTGCTCATCTCCAGCCCTTTATGTAAGAGATTCTGTACTCTTTTGTTTTTGCAGCAGAGAGGTGGCTCTGCAGAGCTGCTGGGTGGTGGGCTGGCAGGCCCACATTCACGGCTTTGTTCCCCAGAACAGTGTGCAGGAGGTGTGAGTATTAAACACAAGATGACTCATATGATTGCCCCAGAGCAGGGGGTTGTGGGACTTTCATGGATGACCTGTAGCTCATCATCTGGCCAAAGCAAAGCTCCGCTGATGAATGACACTACAGGGCTCAGGTAGCCCCACAGGGGTGGTCCCCCAGGGGGCAAAGTGCAGCAGCACTTCCATTGCTCCAGCCTTTGTGACGGGAATTAAGTCTCCTTGTGACAAACCATAGAATGAAATAGTGGGCTGCTTTCTCTGGGGCAAGCACAGGCAGCGTAAGCTCTTTATGTGCTTCCTACTGAACCAGGCAGGAGGCCTACTCATCACCTTACTTGATCCACTCACTGCAAAAGACCAAGTGAAATCATCTGGATCAAGGCTGTGAGTATTTTCTTTGCATCAGCACAGGATGGGCAGCTGTGGTAGTAAGGGGGAAATTATGTGAAGCATACCTTATCTATCCTATTCACACGTATCTGCTGACGCCTTAGAAAGGCATCTGGCTTCTGGATACCAAATCCCTTTATCCAGCACCCTGGGCAATATATCTCTTACTGCTCTGAGCTCTGCTCAGTCACCAGAGCACAAGAAGTGCTGAAATCCAGGTGCTGAAGCAGTCAGCCTTTTCCTGAGGTGACCACAGATAGAATTGAGCCTCTTCATGTTATTTCCAGCTCCCTCTAATTAGAGTCAGAATTCTTTTCAGTATGACCTGGAATAACATTATCACGCTGTATCCTTAGTACTGTCTTTCCTTGTTCCTGAAAGTGGCAGTCATTCCCACGGCTTATGTGGAACAAGGCAACACATCTGCACCCCAATGTACTATGGTAAGAGCTGAGGACTCATAAATTCCTAATTTCTTATAGGGCTCATAAGTCTTTCTCCAAAGCCATGAGACAATATCACCTAACCTAGCACAACAGCTCTTGTCACTGCCATAGCCTCAACTAACTCCAGGCTTCATCTTCATTTTTAACCTTGGAAGCTTTGCATCTCAGTGAAGCCTTGGATGTGCCAGTTTTCTTCCTAAAAGCTTCTGTCTCTGCAAGATGAGGCAATGCTGAATATTTTAGATCCTGGGAGGCTTTTGTGGCTTCATAGCTAGATAGTCCAAAAAGCTGATGAATTTGTGCTGATAGCTGGGTTGAAAAATTTATTCTGCTTACTCTGATGAAATCGTTACAGCTGTGCTACCACAGACCAGTTGTTACAAGTGTAGGAGGCCTTGTCTAGAAGAATGTTCTAAAATGGCTACTATTTCTGTACCAGAAAAATTTTTGTTCTTAGATTCAGACCATTCCTGATAGTTGAGATCCACTGGAACAGAGCTCAGTGCTCACCCTTATGAGGCAAGTTTGGATCCACTGCCCGCATCAGTTCAGTTAGGAGGTCAGTTAGGAATCTTCTTAAGTAGCCCTCTTTTTCTCAAAACCTTGGGAGGTAGGGGAAGTTCTTTGAAAAGCACTCTGGCATAGGAACAAAAGATCTTTGAAGAAAAAATGAGAGTTAGTTAACAGTACCTGGAATTTGATGGAAACACTTGCACTTTAACCCTACGTGTATCCCTATTTTCATGCTAAAGTCTCGTGGCTTTACAAATAGCAAGATTATAGAAAAATGAAATGACTTTCTGGCTATTATGGACTTCTAGATGTATGACTGGATGTGTTACAGTGAGTTTTTAGAGGTTTCCATTAGCACAACTAGCACAACTCTTCTGTTATACTGCAGGTGTTCACTAGAAGGGATGCCAGTTGTCCTCCTGCTTGATACTGCAGTCTGCAATTGCAGTGAATTGCTGGAATCCTGGTAATGCCACACAGCTGTTTCTGCCTGTTTACACTGTGGAACAGATACTCATTGCCACATTTCCTTCCAAATACTGTCATGCTCAATCCTTCTCTCTTTAACCTTGAAAAGTCAGGATCACACAGAGCAGTACATTCTACTGCATAGCCCATAGAGAAATCTAAGAAATGCAGCAGCACATTCTGCGCTTTCTTTCACTAGAGTACTTCACAGTACTTGATACCTCATAAAACTTTTGTGAGCTTAACAGCAAAGTGAGATCAAACTGGACACATACTTCGGACAAGTTTGAAGGGAACTATTTAATTTGGTGACGGAAGAGATCTGAACATAATAAATATCTGTAATGGACTTTAAATTTTGTGCTATTGGAGTGCTTAGTGATTATTGGATAGCTGTTAGAGAGAGAATTAAGGCTTATGTAGATTTCAATGTTTAATTTGACAGAGGCCATGCAATTTTTGTGCAACACAGTAACATTTATAAGCTGATTCAAGCACTTTGTGCAAATAAGTTTTCTTATTACAGTTATGCAAAATAACAATACAGTTATATGAAAATGATAGTGGTTAGGTAATCAAAGTACCAGGAGCATTTGCCCTTTATTCTGAAGAGCAGAGAACTGGAAAAGTGCTGGATATGAGGAAAGGAAGTTGATATATGCTCTTACAGAACACTCTTCCTCCACTGGGTTTCTGTACAGCTCATCATACCTCTTCTGCATCTCAGTTATGCTTCTATCCAATGCAGCAGAAGAACTATCTTTGTTTGACACTGGGGAACAGGTCTGAACTTTGATTAGTTAGTTTTGGTTGTTCTTGCTGGAGAATGTGCATAAGCATGCAATGGCTTTCTTTGGTTGCCTCATTCTTTTCAAATTCAAGTAGTACTTAGCATTGGTCTGATAGGTAGGAGGTTCTACAGGGTACAGGGTGACAGACATGCTGGCTGTAAACATGCTAGTGTCCAGATAACTAGTATTTTCTCTAATGCCTTTATTGTCATGCTGAAGGTTTCTTTTGTGGCCTTGGCTAATAGGAAGTTTGCCCTTGATACAACTCCTTTTGTCTATTCTCTGCAAAAGGCACAACCAAATGTTTCCTATGTAGTACCTGGTTGCTCAGCACTATAATGCTCACATAGTAGTAAGCATGCTCTCAATTTTCAAGACTGCCTTTTAATCTGTGTGACTTTTACAGGCTTCTCTTCTAAGCTTTTACACTGCCTAAGTATGCTCTAGATGCTGTGTAAGGGGACCTTACTTAGTGATCAAAAATTTTGTCTAACCATTCAAATTCTACCTGCAAAGACTGTGAAACCCAAAATACAGCTTGTTAACTCCTTGTAGGCTGCATCCTATCTGGACTTCCTTTTTTTCTTTCTAGTGAAGTTCTCCTTCAATGAAATCAGACTAGAAATACATTTTCGTTTATGCACTAGCACCTTTTCTCTGAATAACTGCTGAGTGGTGGATACAGAGGTAAGGATGATCTCCTGATCTTCTCCTTCCAAAGAAGCTGCTTAGACTTCCAAAAATATTTGGAAAATGTTGCACCCATATTATTTAACATGTCAAAACATGTCATTTTTCATCTGGTTAATACTGAGCTCGTTTACTTGCCTGCTACTGCCTTTAGCATAACATACAGTTCTGAACTGTATGTTTCATGATTGACTTTTGACTACTTTATACTGGGTTTTGAGACTTTGTGTACCTCAGCAGATGGTACTAAAATTTCTGAGAATAGTTTAATTTAACTTCTTCCCACTTTCTTTGCATTACCCTTTGCTTTAATTATTTCCTTACAAACTAGCTTACTCAAAGCAGGTGAATCCACTGATGACAATGGATTGTAGTTACAATATAAACTTTAGGATGTCAAAATTTAAGTAATTAACTGCTTTTAAAGGAAAACTTTTCAAGAAAGTGTCAACCTCTATGTTGCAGGTTATTATATAAAATAATAATAAAAAAAGCATTCTAGTGTTTTGTCATAGATATTCCTAAAACTGGGCTATGTATTATCTTGGACAAATTTGGGCTCTAGTCAAGTCACACTGAAAAGGAAAAAAACCACAAGGATAAACTTTATTGTGCCCCAGTTCCGGAATAACTGTCTTTTCGTGTGGGATTCACAGAGAGTTGGGGTCTTTGTCAAGAAAAATACTGGGAACAGTTTTTTACTCAGTTATGTCATAACCTCATTTTAAAGCATCAAAATATATAGCATTTTCTCAGGTGTACAGTATATGGTATTGATATGGTTCAGAAATGTCTGTAGGCATTTCATTCTGAAAGTTAAGCATTTCAGGCAGGAAAAATATAAATGTGAAGTGCCATTTAAGATACTGCTGGTTAATATAACAGAAGGCTTTTAGGAGAGTCTCTGGAGTGGTAGCTAAGGTTAGACAAGACACTTCACGGTGCTCCAAGTTACGCTGTGTGTCTCAGTGAATTCAGAATTTAGCACTGACACAGTAGGAATTCCTGAAGATCCACCATTTTTGACGTCATGTACATATCAAAGCATGCACATTGCAACCACTCATATTCAGGAGCTTAATATCAGGAAGTCAAAAAATAATATTTTTTTTCTACATACTAAAGTACTGGCAAAAAACAAATAATCCAAAATAGTGAATATATTCATAGTTATGCATTCTAAAAATAGTATTCTTGCTGTCCTATCTGTTATTAATGGCAATCTCCACACCCTACAATCTTGTATTTTCTGCATCATTTGCTGCAGTATTTTGAACGTCATGCTATTAACAAATTGCATCTGTCAATGTATGGAATAGTTTTACAAGGTCTAGTTGCTGACAGTGGAATGTGAGTTAAAAAAAAAAAAAAGCAGCTTAAGAACATTAAGATTCAGGTGATTTTTTTGGGCTGTTTTATCTGGAACCCAAACCTAAACCCAATTGAATTTTAGTAAAATAAATAAATAAAAAGAAATACACGCATTTCAACTGATGAGAAAAAGTTATTGCTTCTCTCATGATTGTAAAATATCCTCCTTTTTCCCATCTTTTACAACTTTCTGTGTCACTGAGCAGCTACCTTTTACACTCTTGCAACCCACAACTTTTCAATGTCCTTTTCCACAATGTTTACACTGTCCCACTCCTTCTCAGCTCCATTAAGAAACACCTCTTCAGCTCAAGAGTGAAGCATTAATTTTTTTCACCTGAGCAATAGCATCATTTGCCATCAAATAAAACAAAAAGGTCCAACTACTCTGATAGAGTTGCATGGTTTTCTGGTTTCAATTTCTTAAAAATAAAGAAAATCTATATTTAGCTAGAGTTACATTTACTGAACTGCAGCCTGAAGCAGAAACTAGTTTTCATTTTGAAGTTCTGTTTTTCCCTAGCTATAGTACTGGCTTGCAGTACTGCCTGTACATTAAAAAAAAAAAAAAAAAAAAAAAAAAAAAAAGAGACCAAATTTGTGCTGGAAGCAAAAAACGAGTGTCTTCTGAAAGTTTCAAAATGAAAAGAAACTCATCTTTATGTTATCCTTCTCTAAAGCTCTGACTCTAACATGTCCATCTTCTCTGCTCAAAATAGCTGCTTATTGACATGCCAAAATTAATCTCCAAGCACACAGGCATGATAGCCATACCATAGGAACATAAGTTGTATCAGAGCGAAGTTGTAAGTGGTTCTGCAGTTTACAGTGTGTGGTTCATTTCTAACCTCACTAGTGGGAGTTTTTTCCCTGTTTGCGTGCAGTTTTGGGGACCACAATATAAAAAAGATAATTAAGCTCTTAGAGCGCATCCAAAGGAGGGCAGGGAAGATGGTGAAGGGCCTTGATGGAAAGCCATATGAGGAGCTGCTGAGGTCACTTGGTCTGTTCAGCCTGGAGGAGACTGAGGGGAGACCTCATTGCAGTTAAAACTTCCTCATGAGGGGAAGACAAGCGGCAGGCACCAATCTTTTCTCTGTGGTGACCAGTGATAGGACCCAAGGGAATGGCCTGAAGTTGTGTCAGGGGAGGTTTAGGCTGGATATTAGAAAAAGGTTCTTCACCCAGAGGATGGTTGGGCACTGGAAGAGGCTCCCCAAGGAAGTGGTCACAGCACCAAGCCTGACAGAGTTCAAGAAGCATTTGGATGATACTCTCAGGCACATGGAGTGACTCTTGGGGATGATCCTGTGCAGAGCTAAGAGTTGGACTCAGTGGTCCTTGTTGGTCCCTTCCAAATCAGCATATTCTGTGGTTCTGTGATTCTGTGATTTAAAGGCATTCAGTAATATTCAAAGCTTATATGGCTGTGAACAATGGGGTCTAATCTTATCTTTATTTTACAAGGAATGTTGCCCATCTTTCCTTTTTCCTTATAGTTGCCATCACAGGTAAATTAAAACAGTTTTTGGCTTCTTTCTGTATAATTTTATAGAGATAAGATGGTTTTGTGTCGGTATTTTGACTTGCCTTTGGTATAATTTTTCTTCTGAATTTTGCCTGGAGAAGAAATAGGGCTTTTCTTAACTCATCAGGAACATAAAATTCTAGCAGAATCTTCTCTTTTAAAGAATTTCTGATGTCTTTTCCATGAACGAGGTGTAGGTAAAAATCAGAATATATCTAAATAGAAAACGAAAAAGAATAAATGATAAAACTTAAATACATAATAACGTCCTTTGAATTATCTAAGAAATACACGCAGTGGAAGCATTCAGTTGCAGAATCTTGTGTGCTTTGGCATTTTTAAATTTTTAATAAAATGTTTGTGGGATATTTCCTGCATTTTTATACCCACACGTACATTTTACTGGTACTGCTGTACCTGTTTTGCCCTTTATACTTGGTCTAATAAAAGATCATGAGTAGTTACAATGAAAAATGTATTTGAAAAATGTTGTCTTTCTATTCCCTTTCTGAGCTTGCAGCACTTTCTTCCAGTCTTCCAGCACTTACTTGCCTGTGTCTTTTCCAATACAGCAACTCAGTGTGATAGGCTTCATCTAAGGTAGCATGCATTCGTTCATCTCCATTTTCTCAATAGTTTATATTTTAGTGTCTTCACTGCTTTCTATTTATTCAGAATTCTTTTGTCTGTCTTCCTAAAGGCGCATTTGAAAAGGGATTTCAGTATCACAGTCATTACTGAAATCACTAATTTAATCTCACTTTTCATTTATTAATGTGCTTTCTTTTTCTTGTTTGATGTTTATAATAACTCTTATTCCTCTTAACCTCTGTGAAATAAGAAAAAAAACCAAAACCATACACTATCAATCATGATTTTTCTTGTCTTTCTCTTTTCATATCCTGATTTTCATTCAGGTTTACGGATCCGTTCCCATAAGACTCTCATCACCAGGTTTCTCATGAATAGCAGAATACCTCTGTCAAAATTTTCTGCTCAACTGTGCATCCATAACTGAATTCATAAACATCACACAAGGGAATATACATTAATTAATAGCAATATGTGAGATTGAGGAGTCAGAATCTGTTGCAAGTAAATGTTTTTGCCAAATAGAGCTTAATAGTGTGGACTCTTATCTAACATGAGCTTCAATTTTAGTCTACTGAGTCACTTAAATTAATTTAGTCTCCTAAACTATTTTCATAGAAATACAAGTGGAAAAAGTGAGATACCTCAGAGATGTCCAAAGATGGATCCATTTTTACTGAATATGTGTATTTATGTTAGACAGACATATTATTCTTCTGCAGAAATTTCCTCTTCTCCATTTGCAACATGGGAAATCTAATTATTTCCTTAGATAACCACTTCACTGCCTAAAATTAACTGCCAGAGTGTGTCAGACTGCACTGACAGGGCTCACTACAGGCCTAAAATCTTTCTTAAGAGAACTATAATTTGCATCACAAAATGAACACACAGTTCTTCTGTAAGCTGTCCGAGATTTCTGCTCAGTTCCAGGTCAACCATCTGTGTACCAGGTCTTATGTTTTTTAGAAATTGTAAATGTCTCAAGCACCTGTGTTAAAAAAGCTAAGCAGACTGCCTTATCTATGAAGTCAGTGGGGAAGGAATTAAATTTCTTTGTCAGAGAGCAATTGGGACTTTCTATGTTTTCATTTGAATTTCAGAGACCTTTTTTTATAGCTTGGCTAAGCCTAATAAGTATTTAAAGAATAGTGCAAAGGGTAATATTTAAGTGCAGAAAACTGTAAAAACAATTTAAGTCTTTCAGTTAAGCTTGAAAATTAATTTCTGGCATGTATCTGAACAAGAAAGGCACACAGAAATGCATACCATTTTACAACCATTTTATTTTTGGAATAACAAGCTGAAAGAATACAACTCTAACTAAAGATGCTCATACATGTGCTTTCATGTATGTTCACAGTAGCAAGCACAATCTTTTAATTCCTTGCAACAGCCTATCTCCAATGTTTGTCAACTATATATTGGCATGCTGAAATGAGAAACATGAATTATTGTTGCAAATAGTTACCACCAGAAAATAATGCTCCTGATCTGAGCTGCTGTTTCACGATCAACAAAGATTTGCTCTGCAGAGATTAATTTCAGTGCAGATTAAACTTAATGAAATTTTTGTTTAATTATCTGTTAGAGTAAATGGCAGGTACAAAGACTGTAGATTTAGGATACACTGGAAAAGAACTTCTCTAGATAGACTGGAAAGGATTACATTCCTCATAGGTGTTGAATGTAGCACTAATTAGGAAATTTTCTTAAGGTCTTAGTTCTTGAAGCAATATAAGCATCAGAAATCCACTTACAGTTTTTAATATGTTCTTAGCTCTAGGGCCTGCAAGAGAAAAGTGAGGAAATTATTCGAAAGCTCTGTTTAAATGTTCAAAACCGAAAACACTCAAATGGTGTTCTTCCCTCACCTAAATTCTGCCTCAATGTTTGTGGGGACCTGGTTCAAGAATTGTGAAACCAGCAATAATGTGAAGGCTGCGGCAAATGCTTGGGCTTTCACACACATACGCACACAGACACACACACACTTCCCAGTGTATTGATAAATTTCCTGTTCAGAAATTAAGATAACTATACCAAAGGAGTGGGGTCACTGCTGATAGTCAGTAGGCATCTGATACTGTAATACTACAGAAAGAATGAGAAAACTGTACTTCTTGCTCAATAAACTGAAAGAAGGTGAAAGAGAATTAATTATTTCTGAAGGAAATATCACTGGTTCTAGGTCTTTCTGCATATTGGTTTCATAGTGGTGTTGAAGAGGTATGTGTTGGCCATAAATCTTGAGGACCTGCCCAAATTCCCAATGCTATTCACAATCAATATGGAGAATTAAAAATAATTTTTAATTGTGAAATGTTTTTACTATGCTTTTGCTGGTTGTGGTTTTATGCACTGTATTTTTCATGGCCTTAGTATAGCTTCAGAGAGGCTGACTGGGGAGATGAACCACAGAAACAGTTATTTAAATTATTTGATTATGGTTGATGCTTGTGCAGTTGCGCAAATAGACTTGAGGAACTCACTGACAAATCTGATACAGATGTTAATTTTCAGCACTGGATATAATAACTACTGTATGTTTTTATTCCTGAAATTTAGGAACAAAGAATGTTAACCAAAAGCACTGGCTAAAATGGCTGCAGAAAGATACTTTGGTTTCTTTGGCAAGGTGCTGGTAGTAACAAGATAGTAGTTAAAAAGACAGTTAAAATAAACTCAGAAAATCATTGTTGTTATTCCTTCTGGACAAATTATGTGCAACTAAGCCCCACACAGCTGCTCACTCACCTCCCCTATGTGAGGATGGGGGAGAGAACTGGACGAATAAAAGTGAGAAAACTCACAGGGTGAGGTAAAGGCACACAGTAGGGAAAATAAAAGCCATGCACACAAGCAAAGCAAAGAATGCTTTCCATGGACAGGCAGATGTTCAGCCGTCTCCAAGAAAGCCAGGCTCCATCATATATAATGATGACTTGGGAAGAAATACACTATAATTCCAAATGTCCACCCCTTCCTCCTTCTTCCCCCAGCTTTACATGCTGAGCATGACACCATACAGTGTGGAACATTCCTTTGGTCAGTTGGGGTCAGCTGTTCTGGTTCTGTTCCCTGTGCACAAATCCTTGTGTACCCCCAGCCTGCTCTCTGGTGGGGTAAGAGGCAGAAGAGGCCTTGACTCTGCTCAGCAATATGGAAAACATTCCCGTGTTGTCTACACTGTTTGCAGCACAAATCCAAAACACTGTCCCATGCCATCTACTGTGGAGAAAATTACCTGTCCCACAGTCAAAACCAGCACAGCAGATAACTTTAACAGGTAGATAGCTACTTAGAGACAGGATAACAGTATTGGCACATGGCCATTGTAGGGCACTTTACAGTATCAGTCCTGTCAGTTGTATGCTGATACACAGACGCTGTTTGTTTCATTTCCCAAGAATGCATTTGGCCAACCTAAATCAACTGCAATCTGATCTGCTTTTTCTGGTGGCTGCAAAAACCATAAATAAATTTTATTGTTGTAAATGTCAATCTCCTTAACAAATCTTATCTAGGCAATCTCTTGCAAAGTAATATCTTTCCAGTTCATTCTTTTTTCAATTTCCCACTTAATAAAACATGAGGTTGTCCTGGAAACTCAGAAACCTGGCAGAAATGAATTATTCCCTCAGAACTTTTGGACAAATAGAATCTTTTCTTTCATGGCTTTTTGAACTGATCTACAGACAAGTCCTGTTGCAAAAGGCAATCCTGATTGTGACACACATCTGGAGTTTTTTGGCATGAGCAATACTTGGTACTTCTCCTGATGGACAAACTAAACTTAATTTATATAAGATGTCTATTGGAAGTCTTTTTTTTCCCCCTCCAATATTAATTGAAAGACCCTGAGTTACACTGCCTTAAAAATGTCTTAACAGTCAGGCTTTGAGGAACAGTATGAAGTTGTGTTTCACTTTTTTTGTTCTAGAGGCAGTTGCTGTATGAAAGGCAAACCCGACACAAAGGAGATTAGGCTAGTGTGGTGTAAAAATTCATAAGGACATAGGAACATAAAGGATTGCCTCCACATATATCATGGCAGGATCTAGACAGATATGGAGGATATATATCTGTGAACTTCTTCCAAGTAGTTTGCTAACTTTCAGGATGACTAGTTTTCAAGCATGCGTAACTGAGCAACTTAAAGAATAGAGTGTCATCTTGCACCTTACTCCATGTTAGTACGAATCTTTAGCAAATGTTAATAATGTTAGAAGTTAAATATGCTGTTGTGGAAAATACAGGCAAATAGCATGAATTAATTCAATAAAATTGATGTGTTTCATGTATATGTCTCATTTTCAAGGCTGTTTCAGAGAAGCTCACCCTACCCTATACTCATACTTGCATATCTTCTCTGAACCACACGGAAAAGAGGAAATGATAGATGGGAAAAATTCAATGGAGTTGCATGTGTTGAAGTATACTTAGTCATGAAATAGCTTGTAATCCTACAAGGATGCACCTAGCTGAATGTAAATGAATAGTTCAATTTCATTTAATAATACTTTCCACATACATAAAATTAAAATAACATCTTTATTTTCATAGAATCATACAATCACAGAACAGTTTGGTTTGGAAGAGACCTTAAAGATCATCTAGTTCTAACCACCCTGCCATGGGCAGGGACACCTTCCACTAGACCAGGTTGTTCAAAGCCCCATCCAACCTGGCCGTCAACACTTCCAGAGTGCTTCCATTTTGCACTGTTTAAGACTACACTATGCTTTTGTTTTCTTCACATCTAAATGAGTTGATGACTTGGAATTGGAAAATTAAGGTTTAGAAACAGAGAAAAAACCATGTAGTATAGAGACAAAAGTTATTCTGTTTATTATATGATTTTTACTCTTTTATATGATAGCTACTATTTAGTAACTAGGAAAACTTCACAGAGATTGGGATTTCTTATAGCATTTTTAATATTTATAGTTTTATTTTTACCTTCACTTCTTGTTCTTTCAGCTACATATAGTGATGCTTAGGTGTATTTTCATATCAAAAGGAAAGTGATTAGCTACTTTTCCTTTCCCCAAATTACCTTGTTCTTCAGAACAGAGTTATTTCTTTACAAATTGTAGGAGTATATTCATTTCTTAATGAATTAAGAATTCATGAGACACTGTCTTTGTCTCCTTTTTTTTTTTTTTTTTGAGGAGTTGTCTGTGCTGCTGCTGTTTTGTATTGGTGCAAACTACCCTTAACTTCTAACTTCTGTGAAACACAGTTAACAATTTTTTCCCTGAAGTGTACAGACGGTAGTTCCCCTTGAACAGGAAAAAAGTTGCAGTTTCTTAATTCATGCAACTTGCTTCCGTATACTTGCATGCTTCATTTTAATAATGAACTATAGAATCACCAGTACTATGCTGCTGCAATATTTTTAGTATTACAGCAGGGTTTTTGAATATTGTAGAATACTTTTTGAGGGGAGAAAACAGAAATTTTTTCTTATTTCAAAAGGTCCATAAGACTTAAATTTTTTTATGTTATTTTATCACTTCCCCAGTCTGTTTCCTTCAAGTACAATAACCTAACATGCATACTTGCTTTCCAGTATGCTAACAAAATGCTAATAAAAGTATCTGAAGACGTGGTGTGGGGTAAGGCTTACAAGTTCTTTCACGCAGAGAAACAGTTAACGCAGGCACTGGCAAGACAGCAGATGGGATGATAAAATGCAGCTGCAAGGGATAAATGCACTTTGGAGAAGGCTGCAGAGGAGGGGAAGTGCCTAAGGAAGTAGGGGAAGCATTTAGACTAGTGCTGGTAGAAGGACATGTTGTGAGGCTCAAGGTGACATGAGCCTCTGAAAGAAGGGAATAGGAAAACAACTCCTATGTGAATGGGAAAAGATAAAGATGCACTTTCAGGAATGTGTTTGAGGATGAGTAAAGAAGAGCCTTTTTTCCTAGCAAGGCTGCTCCTGGGAAGGTTGAGCCATGGTACTCAACCTCTTTGTAAGGGCATAGGTGGGGTTCAATTCCCCAAACTTCAAAAGTCTTTTATGTGACAGAAGTTTGCATTTGAGCTTGTTGGTGTTGGCCTCTTCATTGTCAATGGAAAGAAACGGATGCTTTTAGGGCATGATTCATCTGACCTATTTTGAACACCCGCCTTAAGAGGAGTTGAATCATGGCCTAGAACTGTTTCTTTCTCTCTATTGGCTTTAAAGAGAGCCTAGGGCAACTAGCTCAGATTTAAATACCTATATAATAGCTATCTTGGCTTGGCCAGATATAAATGGTCCCAAAGAATACCATGTAAGTGCTGAAGTTAATGTTTGAATGTCATCATTGTGACAGCTCTAGAGCAAAAGCACTAAGCAGTTTTTCTGTATTTAACTCTTACCCCGCTGCTTTGTTTCTATACAGGATACAGTCAGTGGGAGGGGGTGGTCTAAGCACATCGACTCTGTGCCAATGGATGTCTTCTGAGGTCTGACAGGTGCTGCAAATGCCTATGGCTCTCCCAGTCATCCCACAGATCTCTTGGTTCTTAGAAATTGCTTCCCTTTGATCTGCAGGGGGAAAATTCACAAAGGAGAGAGAGAAAGGGAAAAAAGCCCCAAACCACCCCAGGTTCTTCCTAAGAATGAAATTTGGCAAGCCTATCAAGTTTCTCTATGTGCTAAACTATCTCACAACCCCATTTGTAGAGGAGCACCTCAGTGACTGAGAGGAAGATTGTGAAATTTTGCTCCATGAGGGATAAGATTATCTTGATGTGAGATTTTTCCATGGGAAGGATAAGGTTATTTCCACATCAGCTATTTTTCCTATGAAAATATGCTCAGTTCTGTCTGAACGGTGAGCCTCCGTGTACCTCAGTTCACCTAAATTTGACTTGGTATTTGTGGACACATCTCACATGACATCACCGTGTCACAACTTCCTAGCTGTGAAATCAGCATTGCTGTGACAGCCCTCACCTGCAAAGGACATGACTCGTCCTGAGGCTTTTGTTTAGTATAAATGAAGGTAGCCTTTAAAAAGCCCACGAGGAAATTGATTGCTTTTTCAAACTAGGGTTTGAATAATTTGTAGTAAATAAGATATTGGGCTAAGCATCCAAAAATAATAAAATGTTGAATAAATGTTCATCAAATGAGCACTGTGAAGCTGATGTATTTACAAAGGCATTGTGGAAAAATGTTTTAAAGAAATGGGCCTCCTAATTCTGGCATTTCCTAAAAGCCGAATCTGAGAAAATTACTTTTGCAACTATAATAACATTCTTTGATGAAACAGCTTCCTGTATGGATATTGTCTACCTCAACTTCAGCAAGGCTTTTGACACTGGCTGTCATAACATCCTCATAGGCAAAGTCAGGAAGTGTGGACTGCATGAGTTAGGTGGTTTAAGAATTGGCTGAACAGCTCCCAGAGGGCCATTATCAGTGGCACAGGGTCTAATTGGAGGCCTGTCACTTGTGGTGTTCCCCAGCATTCAGTAGTGGGCCCAGTATTGTTTAACTTGTTTATCAATTACGTGGATGAAGAGGCAAAGGCCTCCTCAGCAAGTTCGCTGATGACACAAAGCTGGGAGGAGTGGCCGATACCCCAGAGGGCTGTGCAGCCCTTCGGGAGGACCTCGACAGGTTGGAGAGATGGGCAGAGAAGAACTGTCTGAAATTCAACAAAGGCAAATGCAGGGTCCTGCACCTGGAGAGGAATAACCCCAGGCACCTGTACAGGCTGGGGTCCAACTTGCTGGGAAACAGTTCTGAAGAGAAGAACCTGGGGGTCTGGGTGAACAACAAACAACGAGTGCTGTCCATGGGCCAGCAATGTGCTCTTGTGGCCAAGAAGGCCAGTGGTATCCTGGGTGCATCAGGAACAGCATTACCAGGAGGTTGAAGAAGATGATTCTGCCTGTCTACTCAGCCCTGATGAGGCCTCATCTGGAGTGTTGTTTCCAGTTCTGGGCTCCTCAGTAAAACAGAGACGTGGAGCTCCTGGACCAGGTCCAGCTGAGGGCTACAAAGATGATTAGGGGATTGGAGCATCTCTTTTACAAGGATAGGCTGAAGAAGCTGGGCCTGTTCAGACTGGAGGAGATGACTGTGAGGGGACCTCATCAATGTGTATAAATATCTGCAGGGAGGGTGCCAAGAGGACGGAACCAGGCTCTTGTCAGTGGTGTCAAGCAATAGGGCAAGAGGCAACGGGAGAGGAAGTTCCACGTGAATATGAGGAAGAACTTCTTTACTGTGCGGGTGACCATGTGCTGGAACAGATTGCCCAGAGAGGTTGTGTCTCCCTTACTGAAGATATTTAAGAACTCTCTGGATGTAATTCTGTGCAATGTGCTCTAGGAAGACCCTGCTTCAGCAGGGATATTGGACCAGACAATCCACTGTGGCCCCTTCCAACCTTACCCATTCTTTGATTCTGTGATTCTTTAAATCAAAAATTTGTGTGCAATATCACAATATTTTAAAAATAAGGTTTTTAAGGTTCACTGGAATTATAGTTGTGTATATAATCTCTAGAAATATAGGTTTGAGGCTGTTATTCTGTTTATAATATTTGTGCTAAGAAGAGAAATATCTTCTCTTATTACCAAGCACAAGCTTAAAATCACTGTAATTTCTCTACACGCTCAGCACATGCTAAGTTTGGGATATCTCTTTTTTCTACATTAGGAACTTGGATATTTGTCAACACAATAGGCTTGGCTAGAGGAAATAAATTTGTGTCAGAATATTTAAAATATGTATGTAAATGTATGTAAAATACATTTACAGTAAGATGATATCAGTGACTTTTAAAGATGGCAATATTTGAATTTAAAAATTATTGGAATTATATATTTCTTTTATAGTTTAGAAAAACTTCTGTCTCTTTTCCTATTAATTATCCAATTACTTCAAACTCAGAGTACAGAAAAGATAATTTTTAAATATCACAATTTTTCATTAAACCTGCCCTTCAACAAATCAATACACAAAGAAAGAAGTCCTTCACCATTAGGGTATTCTTTGGCTTTCAGTCTGTGTTTTGCATATTTTAAGATACTGTGCTTTTCTATCACAGACAATTCTAATGACTCAAGGAGAATTAAGTCTTTGCCTAATGACTAGTAAAATTGCAGAATTGGCCCTAAGAAGTTAATTCAAATCAGGAAATAATTTTTTAAACCAACTACACATTCACCTGGAATTTAAAAGAAAATTGTACTTAATGGCAGATTTAGATTATTATCTTACCTATATCATTTTGTATACATTTTGTATACATTCTGTCTCAGTCCTTGGGGTTAGACTAAATGGTCTTTAACGATCCTTTTAGTCCTATGTTTCATGATATTCCCACGTAAGGGGAGATGAGTACTGAAGTGGTACAAAGGAAGTCTGCTCTCTTGCTATCCTTGTTTATAGCTAAAAAAGACCACATTCAACCTCCTTTTATAGTAACAGGATTAGGGGAAAACCTGATTAGAAGAACATTTTCTTTAAGTTCCAGTCTTCAATGAGGAATATTTTACTGATGTTATGTAATTATTAGAAATAAAATATGAAACCTGCCAAATTACAAGTCATGCCTCACTACAGAATTCAGGTAAAACAGATGAGTTCATTTGATGAAAGGTTTAGTAGAAAGGAAAACTCTCCCATCCAGTTAACCAAGCAGTTTAGCAAGGCTGCCTAGAGCTCCAGTTATAACTATCTTAGATTAGTTTAATTTACTTTCTTTTTACAGGAAAAAAAGGCAAAGCCAGGAGGGCTTCTAAGAAAGCTAAAAATGCCTTTTTAAGATATCTACCTTTTATCTATTCTGAGTAGTAATCACATTTTTTGCTCTGGTTTAAAACCTATTATATGAAGGATAGGCTTAAAAGACAAATATCAAAGATATGTGGATGAGCCTTTTTGAAGGAAAGAATATCAATGTATTCTTTGTTGATAGATGTTTCTGACTCAGTGTAGCTGTGTGCATTGTATTTGTGCATTTTTACTGTTATTGAATACTACATCAATAAGAGATAATACCATTTCTGACCTCTGACTAAATTAAGGAAATTTCTGAGACATACTAATTTATTACTTTCATCACTGAAAGATGTGATTTCAATATGTGAAAAAAAAAATACGGAAAATTACAATTTCCCATGAATTTGTTTGAACAAATACTTGTAATTCAGTATCAGTGAACTCTTCCTGCATTAATAAAACATGTGGATGTAAATAAAACTCATATTTGGGATCTTCAGTGTTTGGTCACATTTACATACACATATATCTATTTTTTTTTCACATGAAACTTTTGGTCACTGTTCATACTTCTTTCATTTTTTCAATATCAAATTTATATTTCCTTTTGCTGGGATTTTTCAATACTGTATCTGAAAACCGTCTTTATCTTTGCTATCTAGTGGACTTAGTCCACATAGATTGGCTTCTTCCAGTTGCTGATTAACTTTTTTTCCAGAATGAAGCAGCAGAATAAATCTGCCCTGTATTTGATGAACAGGTCTGACACATACTCCAAAGACTCACTCCAGAAATACATTCTGAGTGTTTCATGATAACAACAACAAAAGTAGCATAAGGCTTACTAGGCTGAGAGAGTAGAAAAACTCCAAGGAAAGAGAAAAAAGAAAGTAATAACTAAAACTTTTGAAGATTTGGAGCTAAGTCCTAATAATTTGTATTCTGGGAGGTGCATGAGCGGCAATTTCTATATCACTACGGACAGGCAAAAGAGGTTAAGTCAGTCACTGCCAACCGGGGTGTTCACCTGAAGAAGTCCAGTCACAACTAATTTTTTAGTGTTTTCATGGACAATTACATATACAATATGAGGACATTTTTGTATCCCTATATTATAAATATCCACCCCCTCTCCACAATTCCAGACAGATAAATGCATGCTTTTTGATACTTAAATGTACTTGAGGTGCTTAAGAACAACCATGCTTACAAATTCAGTGTGGTGAGATTAGTGAATAGAAAGGCGATTCACGGCTTAACTCACCCTGGAAGCCAGCAGCTGTGTCCATCACTTGTCCTTGTAACCCAGGCACTCAGGAGGGGAACCTGTGAAAACAAATACTGGTGAATATGCAGATTTCAGTCACTGCTCTGACTTGGCACTGATAGGTGGCCAGTCATCTTTTTCCATTGTGATGTAAACGCCCAAATTGAGAGTTCATTTAATAAAAAAATCAATAACTTCAGCAAAAAGAAGCCCAAGTTTTAAAAGCCTTTTTCTGTCATGTATTAGGACAGTTCCATTCCTTTTTTTCCTTTCTTTCTTTTTTTTTTTTTTTTTTTTCCCATTGGTAATATGTTTTTCCCTGTTTGGTTATGAGAGGAATCACTATGATCACTGTAGTTTAGTGGGTGCACGATAATAGTTTTATAGGTGTACAAGTCAAAATACTATTAGTACTGAAAGATATTGTTTTGCTAACCGGATCTTGTGTGGAAGAACTTGATTTTTAATAATATAATTTGCTTAATGTTATGTATTCACAAAATTAGTAGTCATTGAAATTTCTCATGCATTTTATTTTTTGAATGGAACTGCTCTTGTCTGTCAGGTGCCATGTTATTAAAGAACATTAGTTAAATTGAAATTGCACCTAGGCTGAGAGCGTTCACAACACTTAATGGACTTTTTGCAGTTTGCTTCCAAGTACTTGTCTACTAACAAAATTACAGGCATATTAAGATAAGTGTATTCTTAAAAAATAAATCCACTTTCAGCTGCATGTCTTGGGCCATAAATTTATCACAGAGAAAGTGAAGCAAGGTAAGCATCTCTCCTGACGTAGTTGCTGCAGTCTGGAAAGGCACTGAGCTATAGTAAAGGAGAAGTAAGATGGGTGACTATCCCAGGCACTCTAGAAGAAAAAGCTTAAATAGCAGGGAAGTCAGAGCCCTGCTGACCAGCACTGTCCTGCAAGAAGGGTTGTGTGTTCTTGGTGGCAGGCTGGTGACAGGCAGTAGCCATAAACCTCTGGAAGGGGAAACATGGAGCATCACTCAAGAGAAATCAGCTTCCCTCCTTCCCACCCCATGTTTATGCCACAGTATTTTCTTACAGTTCTTCTGGAATAACCCATATTTACTGAGAGCTTTGTTACTCATTTATGGTTTTATGCAATTCCTTAACTCCTCCAGACATCAGAGTAACTTTCCACAATACAAGCATATTATTGCTGAAAATTGTTATGGTCTCAGGAGACTTTATCAATATTTATAAAATGTCTTAAGATGTTTCCATGAGAAGTGTTTTATACTGTGATAGCTGCTGTGGAACAGGCCACCCTCCCTCCCTCCCTCCTTCCCTCTCTCCTATACCCCAAACAAACATCTCTACAGTGGTAATGAGAAATTTCTATAACACTAAGTCAATTTTTTTACTCACAGGGCCATGCCGTATGTTTTGTGCGATTCTCCGCATCAGTATTCAAAACTCGTTGTGGCAGCATGGCAGAGCTAACCAGATCAATATAACACCCTGAACTGGGCCTGAACCAAAACCACCAGACTGACTCTAAATCACCCAGGCTTTTTTTTCACACTTTTTAGTCTCATCCCAAATGAACTTCTCTCAGTTGCTTCTGGTATGCTGTACTAGCAGAGAGGACATGAAAGGAGCAGTTTGAATTGCTGCTTCACCCATGAGACTGTCTTAGTGATCCTCACCCGTAAGCCCTTTAGCTGAACATCTGGCTGGTTTTGAGTGGTTTTAGTTTTAATTGCTATGCCAGGCTTTGCCATGCCACTCAGTCCTTGTTTTGTACAAGCAGAAACCAGATTCCTTATATTCTGTTTGTTTTAGTTGTCTTGTTCTGAATGGGTCATTGAATTGTTTTCTAGACTACATCTCATGTTCCCTGCATTGCACAAAACAATGTTTGGGGCTATAAAGTACAGGAAACTGGCAACTATAGTGGTTTTTTAGGGTTTGCATCTTTCAAAGAGAAAGATTTAAGATTGCAGTTTTTAGCTTCAACATGGCGCTAAATAAACTCTTTCTAAAAATGTCATTTTAGATGAAAATCAATGGAAGCAACACAGAGGCATGTAACAAGAGTACAAATGACCCAAATCCAAATAAGAAACCCCACTCCGAACTTTCAGAATTTAAAAAGTAAAAAGAAGGATTTTAGTTTTGCATCTTGGATCACAAACTAATACAATAAAATTATTTCAAAAAATAGATTCTGCTCTTCCACTCACTGTCAAAATGTTATTTAATGGGGAATTTCTCCGATTTGTATTTACTCTTACAAAATGTCTCATTTTTACAGTTTCTTTCTTTTAAATATATTAATTTAAATATGATACTAGCCAAGTTTGTACTTCTCAAAGAGATTAGAACTTTTAATTAATGATATCAGAAAGGAGTCTTGTTTTTATTAAAGAACAGAATGAATTCTGTTTCCATCTTTAATAACTGAAAGCCTAACCTTATCTTGATAAAGTCTGCAGAGATTAATCCCACATACAGCTAAATGGCCTAGTTTAGAAGTGACCTACCTTGATTTGGTTGTTTGTTTATTTTTTAAAAAAGAACTATGTATGTCTGTAACCTGTCTAATTTTCAGCATTCAATGAATTGCATCCATCTAGAAAAGAATAGAAAAGATATTGCCTTTAGAAAAGATAAAGCTGCAAGAAATCTGAAAATCTTCTGGTTTGGGGCAGATTAGCCTTTACCTTGGTCCAAACAGGACAAACTGTTGGAGGAATTAACTGGTGGAGATGCATGATTCAGATATGCATGTGCAGCATCATCACCAAAGGTATCTTAGGCAGTGCAGGTCACTCCTGAATGACTATATTGGTTCCAGGAAATAGAAGCAGTACTGTTATTAATAGGTGCTGTAAATCAGTACCAAAATGAAAGATCTTGAACATTTAAAAAGTAATAATATTGTACTGTTGAAAAAAAAAAAGATCATTAAGACTCAGAAATTATATTACTTAAATGGAAGATCCATATGTCCTCCAATAAAATTAAAAGACTCATAAGCATTCATTTCAATAAAAGATTCATCACTCATTACCATGAGATTAAGACTGAACCATAAATTCTGGAGGAAATTTAGTTACTAGCCAGGAAGAATCACTTTCCTTTTTTTTTTTTTCATTTGTGTATACAGATTGAATTATAAATCTAGTCTCACAACATTATTTTTAACCTTAGTTGTGATGTTTTTATTTTTTCATTTCAGCTTGTTTTGATTTACTTTTTTTTTCTTCCTAAATTACACTTCAGAGTATTTCTTATATTTTAACACAAGTGATTGCTTGTCTTTTGATGATTATACCTGTGGCTTGCAGCATTTATTATGGGGGAAGTTCAGATCCAAGTTTTCACATTTTATTTTAGGAGAGGAAGGCATTCGTGGAGAATGATCAATTTGCTAACAAAAGAAATCCATACAATGTGTCATCTAGCACACTATCATGTCTCTAATGGTCAGCTATAGAAGTTGCTGGAGACAGGGCAAACATACTGTGAATCTTCACTAACAATCCCAAATTTAAGTAATCAAAATTTGGAGGCTTTCCTTTCCTGCTTCAGAGGTGACAAAACGTTTGCTAAGAGTGAGAGGGTTTTCATCCTGAAAACTTGAAATTAAGTAGATTTTTCCCTAGGCAACATCAGCTGTTTCTGAACACCCCTAACTTTTCAACACGTAGGAATAAACAATCCTGGAGACTAATGCTATACTAGCATTAATGTGTTGTTACAATATTGAATGCCTAAAATTTTTCTTACATCTCAGGAAAGTTAGAATGGGGTATGATTTTGAATTTCACTGTTGTATTCTCAGGGCTGTAAGTTTGTCAGCATATGTTGTTTTCATGTGATAAGTTATGTTTCCTGTCTTGTTATTTAAAAACGTATATATAACACATAGCAACTTTTCCCTCCTCATATGTAATTAATTTCTTCCATACAAATGTAAATCTTAAGGTATTTTCCAAAATCAGCCAGAGCAAACCTATTAACTAGGAAGTTAATGTACAAATGCAACCAGCTTTTTCTTTCTTTTTCTTAAATTTCTGGCTAGCTTTATGTGTGGCCTTCAAAGGACTAGGAAGTGAGATAAAAACAGCCACTGCGGTCAACAGGTAATTATTAGTAGTACCTGAAGGTAAACTTGTCTAAAAGGGAGTGTTTTCATATAAAAACATTGAGAGCCTCTGGTTTGCTTGCAGAATATGTTTTTACTAGATAGCAGATAAGTACTCTTGAAAGAGCTGGATTTCACAGAGTTGTTTCACCTTTCTTCTAGCGTGCTGTCATGAGAGTAAGAAGGGGACAGATGTTTTGAGTGGATTTGAAAGGAAGGCTAAGTGGTTGCTCACCTCTGCTTGCCCTCTGCACACCCTGGTGCTTGAGGGGGAGGCAGCCCTAAATTATCCTTTTTCACTGAAGCAGTTGTTGCACTTTTCCTGTTCCTAACTTATTTTTCAGGCCACATTCAGATATGACCCCCTTAAGGATAAGGCTCATTCCCAGAGGGGAGCGTTCTCCTGCTCATGTTAAAGCCATCTTGCTCCTCATTATTTTTGTGAATGCCAACAAAGATTTTTCCCTGTCCCTGCAAGTATCTGCAATAACTTGTGCCAACAATAGTATCAGCAATAGTGGGATCAGCAGGATTGGGTCATTGATCCACTCCCTGTACTCAGCACTAGTGAGGCCACACCTTGAATCCTGTGTTAGTTCTGGGTCCCTCATGGCAAGAGGTGCTAGAGCCTGCCCAGAGAAGAACAACAAAGCTGGTGAAGGGGCTGGAGCACAGGACTTATAAGGAGCAGCTGAGAAAGCTGAGGTTGTGTAGCCTGTAGAAAAGGAGGCTGAGGGGGAGACCTTATTGATCTCTACAACTAACCGAAAAGAGGTTGTAGAGTGCAGAGGTGGGGGGCGGTCTCTTCTCCCAAGTTACAAGTGATAGGACAAGGGGAAATGGGCTCAAGCTGCACCAGGTTTAGATTGGCTGTTAGGGAAAAATTCTTCACAGGAAGGACTGTTAAGCATTGGAACAGGCTGCCCAAGCACGTGGTGGAGTCATCGTTACTAAAAATATTAAAAAGACAGGTAGGTATGGTGCTTGGAAACATGGTTAAGTGGTGAACTTGGAAGTGTTGGATTAACAATTTGATTTGATGACTGTAAAGGTCTTTTCCAACCTAAACAACTCTGTGGATATATCATTCTATGATACCATATTGTTTTTATTTGTACTTTTATTATGCACCACTGATTTATATAGTTATATAGTTACTATTTACATTTTGTAATGGAGTTACAAGACACAGGAGAATTACAAAGGCTTTTCATACTGACAAGTGCTTCAAGTGGAGACTCATAGCCTTTACCTGGAGATCACCTTTTTCCTTCAATTTATTTGTAGAGAAGTCTAATCCAAAGTCTAAGTTTCTCAGTGCATGTGCAAATGATTTTGTAGATGAGTAATTTCCATATTTGTAAGTGACAAGTAAAGGTACAGATCCTAATTGATAACATAATTAATATCCTTTCTAAATTTAATTAAAAAATGCAATTCAGTTGTTGAATATCAGACATAGCCATGGTCACTCTAAAAAGTTTAAGATAGAAGCATAATAATTAGTGTAGTGTAGGGGCTGAGAAGATATTTGCATAATTTAGGACGGAAAAAAAAGGAGTTACAATACACAAAATTAGAAAAAAAATATTTCTATGAGTGAAGCATTTCAGAGCTCGGCCTTTTCAAATAGCATGCTTACCTGAATCTCCTCTTGTAAACACTTAGAGAGTAACTGTTATGAAAGCTGGCGTAGTTTTCACAGGAATGTACGCTGCTAATTATTCCAATATATTTTAATTTATTGCAGTGTTAAAAGTAGTATAGTCCAAGATTGTACTTTTTCTATACTGCTGAAATAAAAGCTGAATTAAGGACAAGAAAAATAAAATATATTACTTATCAGATATGTATCACTTTTATAATGTAATTACACATTTAATAGTTTTTAATGTGTTGGAGTAGAAAGAAAGGTAATAAAAATGCTTGAGTTAATTTTAAATTGAATGGACCCTACTAAAAGAAAATTTAGAGTGTGACTGTAAGACTTTGCAGCAGGGGAAAAGTTTGGTGGAAAATGACAGGATCAGCTGGCGTTTCACCAACTAGTGAGAACCTAGACAGAATAGCTATCTGCTGTTGTGTTCAGAAGTGTGCTGCAGTGTAGGCAGGAAAAAAAGAAAAACACCTAACCCAAAATCAGTTAATTAATTTTACTACAAGAAGTCATACACTGAAGTAGTTTCTGGTTACCTACCATTGTGTTCTCAAAATTCAGTTCGTGAGTTTAATTGCAAAGCTAAGTGTAAGAGGTTTTGAAGAGTACAAAACGATTAAATTTCTAGGTAATGTTAATTTTCAAATTGGTCCATAATGGAACTTCCCTGTTCTGAATGTATTTATACCAGAAGTTGCTCTCTTATCCTCTAGTAGTGCTTTTTGCTTTGGTAAATGAGTGACAGGATTGCAGGGGTAATCATATGTAGGCAGAGAATTGAGTCTGTATAGAAGCACCAGAACTAAGTCCAGGTCCTTAGTATTTTAATAAAGCCTTTTTTTCACCTGCCACACCCTTCAAAAGAGTAACCTATATAGCAGCACTCATGAATACCAATTTTGGCTTCCTCCCATTGCTTGGAAAACTTCCTGGGTTTTAATCCACATTTATATGCCAGAACTCTAGAGCCCAGTGTAGGCAATACATCTTGTATAGGCCATACGTTATTTTAAGATTAGCTGAATTATAAATTGATGTGGGGGAGAAACAATTGGTTTGTGTTTGTACTGAAATGAAGTATGGGAAGGCCTGTCAATTACCTACCTACTGCAAATAGCCCGGAGCTGCAGTGTTAGTGGTGGAATAAAGTAGAACCATAGAATCAACATAGAATAGTTTGGGTTGGAAGGGATCTTACCACTCATCTAGTTCCAAACACTCTGCCATGAGCTTGGAACCTTCAACTAGACCAGGTTGCTCAAAGCCCTGTCCAACCTGGTCTTGAACATTTCCAGGGTGAGGCTTTCACAGCTGCTCTGGGTAACCTGTTCCAGTGCTTACCACCCTCACAGGGAAGAATTTCTTCGTTATATCTGATCTTAACCTGCTCACTTAAGGTTTGAAGCCATTCCTCCTTGTCATATCACTACATATTCCAGTAAGAAGTCCCTCTCCAGGTGGCTGGTAGGCCCCCTTCAGGTAGTGGAAGGCTTCTCTAAGGTCTCCCCAAAGCCTTCTCTTTTCCAGGAAGAACAACCTCAACTCTCAGCCTGTCTTCAGAGGAGAGGTGCTCTAGCCCTTTGATCATCATCATGGTCCTTCCCCCTCTGGACTTAGTCCAACAGGTTCACATCCTTCTTATGTTGAGGACCTCGGAGCTGAATGATGTATTCCATGTGGGGTCTCATGAGAGCAGAGTAGAGAGGCAGAATCACGTCCCTTGTCCTGCTGGCCACATTTTGGATACAGTCATCTTTCCAGACTGCAAGTGCACACTGCTATTCATGTTGAGCTTCCTGTCAACCAACACTCCCAAGTCTTTCTCATCAGGGCTGCAGTCAAGTAGTGTTGTCTGGAGTTGTAGGGGGCCCTGCTTACACTAAGATGTTACTTTTCTGGTGAGATTAGGTTTAGGGCTGAAGGAAAGGGGTGGAAGCTCCACCATAGATTAGTTTGAACTGTCATCAAATCACACCTTGAGTTAATAAATTTACCTTTCCAGGAAGATCCCTCTGTTTTTGTCTAGACCTGACTTTGCTACCTCTCTGCTTCTCTTGCAAAAGTACCTATATAGAGACACTCATTCTCTGGTTTGGTCAAGCTGCACAGAGTCTGTAAACATGGAGATGTTACCAAGAAGTATGTTAAAATAAAGTAAGATATAATTTGACATGTAACTTACATGGATCTAAAATGACACTGCTGCTGAAGGAGGTGTGTTGGCATGGCCACCCAGCCTGCTAGCACACCCCAAACCAGGCACACAACCTGCACCTGCCTAAACAGAAAACAGTGTGGCCCGGTGAGGCCACTTCACCAGTCCAGCTGAAAACACTTAGCAGAATGGGGATGGAGCCTAGTTTCTGGTGTCCATGTTTCTGCATGGATACATCTGCAGCAGGCCTTTCTGGCAGCTCATCCTGGTCAGATGTGCCGCGAGGTGGCTGCATTTACTGAGTCTTCACGGTGCGTTGGAGTTGCCTTGAAGTATCTGGGAAGCTGTAAATCCAGCCTCATCAGCTCCCTTTTTTTAGACAAGCCTTCCAGCTTGTTACGGCACCTTTTTTTTTTTTGTGAGTGAGGAGAACAATGTGTGCTTTAGTGATGTTTTGTAAGTTTACATCTGAAAAGACTTTTGAATCCTGGATTAAAAGTAAATATTAAATCCACAAAAATCCTATTAATTATAAAACCGAGGATTTGGGGAATGTGGGAATTGATGTTATTCTAATTGGAAGTATTACAACCTATAGATTTTTAATGGATAGGAAGTAAAATCCTTGTTAATATTTATGTTATTTGTAAAGAGTAATGCCATAATTCCCCTGGGGAACTGACTTCATTAAGTGTACACAATCTTTAAATTGGCAGGCAGGTGAGGCGAATGCAAGCTGTAGTGATAAATCACTTGCTTGGTGGGCTCACCTTATTGCTCTTTCTTTCAAATTTTAGCCTTTGTCAAAGTTTCTTCCACTGTGTTTAATATTTTAAAAAGTGCCAGTTGCAACAATATGTAAAGAGAGCTGACAGTAATAACTAAAAATGCTGTCCTTTTCTTTTTGTGAACCCATGGATATTTGCTGGATATGGAGAAGCACAATTCTCTTTTTCTAGGAGGAGGCATGAAGCTATATAGAACAATGCCACCTGGGACTACCTGTTTTGTTTAGGATTGCTGCAGGGTGATGTTTTCCCTTACTGTGCACTTAATAATTCCATTATACACAGTTGTATTTATTTTTTTTTATCCTTTAACTGTTGTCTACTTCTTTCCCAAGCCTTAATTTTTAATGTTTTGCCTGTTAATTTGATATTTTCATCAAAAGTCGTGGCTTTTTGTTCAGTAGTGAACAGAGTACAAAGTATTAGATTTTTTCTGATTGATTTCAACTGACATATTGTATATACTTAAATTTTGTTCACATGGACGGGATGACAGCTTAGTAAGGTTTTGGTGTAATCAATCTTTTTTTCTTTCCAGATGAAAATCTGAAAAAGGGACTTTTCCTGATTCATAAGTACAGTGACTGCTGATGAATACATATAAAGCCATAATAAATTTGAAAAATATCACATGAAAAAACAATAGAAGATGAAAGATGAAACCCTTCATGAAAAACCATTTCCTAAGTTCCCCCCCCCTTCAGTGTTTTTCATAGTATCAAACTGGGTAAACTTCTTGACTTAGTATTTTGTGGGGTTGCCAAAATAGGAAATTATTGCAAAATATGCTGTTAGATAAACCTTTTTTTTGCGCAGAAGTAAATAATAAAGAAAAAAGTGTTTAAAAAAGGAAACCCACTAATTTTTAATTCTACTTTATTTTTATTTTAGATAGAAATTCTAAGAAACAGATTCAAAGTCTATTTTTTTTTCAGGATAGGCAAGATTGAGAAGGAGGGTTGTTTGCTTTCAGTGTGGTGTTGCATGACACTTTCTTAATAGATTTGCAAAGGCAAAACCAGAAGATGTTTGCTGTTATGTAATGTGTTTAGATGATGATATGACTCCTAACTGGATATTTACGACCAAAAGAAAAGGCTCCTGTTGGAAAAGTGTGCCAAATGCATGGCTGGGGCTTAGCCCACGCTTGCCCATGTGGCAGGTAGGGTGAGCGCACTGGTGAGGTTTAGGCACAAAGTGGCACCCCAAATACTCCATCTTTGCTAGCCATGGTAGGCTGGTGGGTCACCCACAAATCTCCCTTAGCGGAGGGGGTCAGGCAGCAGCTATATCCAGGAGAAGCAGGGATCAAAGGATGGCTACGGTGATCATGAACGGATGATCTTGGAAGTTTGAAGATGCTGAATGCAGGTGTATGGAACTGAGAGTCAACTGTCCATGAAACAGGGTCAAGGCCAGGAGAAATGTGGTTTTATCATGTTTGTCCAATAACTGCTTTGTTACTGGTGAGTTGTTTCCTGTTCCTGAAAACACACTTATGGTGTGTTTTCCCTAGAAATATTGAATGGTGTGTGGTAAGTTTCCAAGACATGAAAGATGCACTTCCAGAGGATCTCTGAGCTATAGCTAATGGGGGTTTGCATACTGCAGATATTACACCTCCATAGAGAGGTTCAGTTGAAAGGAAACCTTCAAGGTCTGAGGTATCGCTTCTCAGTTCCTTTAGCAGAAGAGCGAATGCCCTAAGAAATGAATGAATTTTAGTTACTAAATAATATTTTCATATTAAAACAAGCCGAGGAAATTATTCAATTGATTTATTTAATAATAATGTTTAAAATCTTATTTTTGAGTGAAACATAAAATAAAGTTGTTCTAATAGAGATCTCTAGAGAAAAAAAGGGCAGAATTTTTATCCTGATACAAACTTTTTGGCAGGCTGAGAGGATATTAATGTTTTAGTGAACTGAGTTTTAGGATGGTGCTATACTTACCAAATCTGTCCCAAATAACTCAGAAGGTATAGCCTAGTAAAATATACACTTGTTACTTTTGCTAGAACTGGCTTTGTTATATGTGTGTTGGTTTAGTTATTTCTGCAATGAACATGAATGGATGAAGAAACACACCTTCTTTTTAACTTGGAATTTGGATAAGAAAATCCTCATGGTTTACCACATTTTAATAATACTGAATGTGTCAATTTTTGAGGAGAAAAAACCCCACAGTAGTTACATAATTTTTATTTGGTGACAGAATAATTGCCTCAGACAGAAAAAACCTATTGGAGTGGCTAATAGTGGCAGAGTTTCAGGTAGCAGGGCACCAAGTGATTCTGTTTTGAACTACTGGGCACTTGAATAGGTACAAAAGTTAAATTCACTGCTGTCTTTTCATAATTTTCACGAAGAGGATTTTGAATCTTAATCTCTAGTTAACGAACTTCTGTGCTTCTAGTTGACATTGGTGGAATCGTATATGTGAATAAATAAGTGAAGCAAAAGAGTGTATTTTGTAATGGTTTGCTTTTCTACATAAATTAAATTAGCAACCAGGCTAAACACTGGCTTCTGCTTTATTTCTGGGTTAATACTTTACACAGTTAGAGTTACAGAGTTTTTAGCACTTCTGAGTCCGAGGTTTATATTAATTAATTTTGCTCTTCAGGTTTTCAGATTCCAAGAAGCATTCAGGTATTTTCAGGCTATTTGAGCTACCTCAAAGAAATAAACTACTATATTCGAAAGGAATTTTGTATTTAACATGGTGGTGGTTCATTTTGAAAATGCTTTGCTTTGTTTGAAACCCAAGGGAATTTGGATTTTTTTTTCCAAGTAGAATGAGAGGAATCCATTTGCAGTTATCATGCTGAGGGTTGATGGAGGCTGAGATCTTGTTCAGATATATATGGCATGCTGCTGCAATGCTTGAGGTCCTTTTGAGTGTTCAGCCAGGAAAGCATGAGCAAACCTGTAATTGGAAAATCACATACATGGATGGAACTTTGTGAGGTGCAAATAAGTTAAATTGTTGACATACAGGTAGTAAGAGAAAGGGTCTTGAGAAGGGAATGAAGCAAAGGTCACTGTGAGACTGAAAGTAAGCAAACCATGGCCAGGAGCAGAATACTTTGTCAAATTTGCAACACTGTGAAAAGCTGTGCCCAAGCTAGATGAGGATGAAGACCTTTTTAGGATTCTGTGTTGATGTGGACTTTGACACTCAGAAAGGGCTTTTTTTCCTTAGGTTTTACCAAATTCCCAGAGCATCCAAATGACCTAGGTACAATCAACTTCTGCAATGGACAATAAAGAAGGCTACTTGGGGTGCTGACACTTCTCATGCCTACACTGAATCCCTGTCTCAGTGGTCAAGGGCGTAGAACTGCTGAGAGGCAGCAACACTTGTTCTTCCACCAACACAACCCCACCTTCCCTTCTGCCACAGGACAAAGTGATGTGATGCTTAAAATCTGCGTTGTAACAACTGTTTTGCACTTTATGAGAAGCAGCTGGACCAATAATAATTATATGGAAAACACTGTCCTTCAGGAGCTGCTCTGTGACTCTTCCATGCCTATCAAGTGTGAACAAAGAAGTTGTTGAAAATTCAGTCCAAGTAACATTTTTGTACAAGTGTGTTTTGCATCTCTTTCCACAAGTTACCTAGGGGTTTTGCCTGTTTTGACTAGGTTTTGGTTTAGCTGCTTCCTTCTTGCTGTTAGTCAATAGAACATTAGATTGTTTAGCTCAAGATTTCAACCTATCTAAACCTGCAATTATTCTTATAGCATTTTATGTATGAGTTGAGTTCACAACACAAAGTATTAATAATAACAATAGCCTAACAGCCAAGAATTGCTTAATGTAGTGGTGCCCAGGAAAGCACAGATCCAGTTATTCTGATGTTATGTGTCTGTGTGTATACATGGAACCCTTAGATTTCTTTCCTTACCCATCTAAATAAGAGAAGCCAGTAGATCTTCAGTGCATTACCTGGTATTAGGACCTGGATCAGGGCTACTCTGCTCATGGAGAGAGGTCTTTCTGAGTGCTCCAGTCACTGCTCTTCTAAGGTCTGCATACCTCAGTAAGGCTGAGTTGACTTGCCCTTGCACTAATGTGACTGTTAATTGTCTGAATGTTTTTATACTTACTACTGTGTCAATACTGTACTCCAGTGGACTGGGTAGCCACTTGCAAGGTGGAGCTCTTTGGCTACTTCTTACCAAGCTACAAGTTGTCCTGGAATGAGTAAGTTTCACATCATAGAAACTCAGCTACAGCAGCGTACATGAGTCACCTCTAAGAATGTTTCTCATTGCCTAGAAGAAGAAACTAACTGTATTTGAAAAAGAAGAAACTCAGATGTGACTGATTCATCTGACCTGACATTCAGGCAGGTGTTTACAAAGCACATGGTTGATCAGAGTATTACTCAGCTGTGAAAAAAAATGTACTCCTCTATACTTGTCCCGTTTTGGGGTAAATTCTGAGCCAAATTTGATTTATTTTTAAATTAATGTGCACCATGCTTTGTTTGTTTGAAATCATTATTCACTGTTCACACTCTTCTACAAACTGTTTTGCCCAAATCAATATTTGCCACATTTATTCTCCAGGGTGGTGAGTGATCCTGTGACATCCTCAAATCTTGAAAGTGCTTCTGACTTTCATGTCTGTTTACGATACTGAGTATTTTGCAGCATTGAAATCTTTACCCTTTTACTGTCTTCTTTGATCTCTGAATCTGAGTCTTCCTGGTTGAAGAACCTCTCATTTCTTAACATTATTCTTTTCAGCTTGTGTACTGTTGTTCAGCAAAAGTTTAAAACGGATATATAAAGGATTATTCTGTGGATTGTATTGGGTCCTTTCCACAGCTTTCCGTAGAGTTGCCTACACTGTCTCTGTCTCTGAGCTCCCTTTTGCTGAGGGACAGTGGAGAAAAATGTTGTACCGTATTCCCCTTTTGCCATACATTTGTTTATTGATTGCACTGAAGATTGATACATGCAAAATAAGCAACATTTGTTCTAATAAAGCAGTCAGATTCAATTTTAGCTAGTCATCTTTGCATTCAGACACAGTATGGGCATAAAAGAAAAGAAAGGATTAACTTGAAAGTTAATTGGTTAAGTTACACACTTCCCCAGTCCTTTGCTTATTGTTGAAGACTACGTATGGAAAAAAAATTCATTAATATGCTGAAACATAGAGTCTCTCTTTTTTATTTTAAAATAAAACCTCAAAGCCTGTAGATGTTGAACAAAACTCCCCAGCTGAGAGTCCTTTCCAAAAATGAGCCTTGTGAAGTATTGTAGTTCATCATTTGCAGATAGCAATAACGCTATTTAAGGCATTTGGACCTTAGTTACCAAATTGGCCTAGAGGAAGCTGAAACCACCCTTCCTTCTTTATTCTTTCTGACTTGAAATAGATTTATCATCCTGCTTCTCTGTGCTCTTATGGACATAAAAATAGGCATATAGGTCAAGCTTTATCACTCTGGGATGAGCATGGAAGCAAATAAGCTTAACTTCAATAATATTTATGTTAAGGGAAAATTATTCCTATGCACCATTTGGTAAGATTTGCATAAATTAAAAAGAGAGCTCACTTTGAGAAAGTAATGATGCTTCTATAGATTCAAGTACAGATATGTGTAAAATTTTCATTTTAGTGTGAAAAACCCATGAAGTTATATATAGGATGAAAACCAGGGGGGAATATTGCAAGATTGAGGTATACTCACTCAAAAGATACTGAAGTGTCATGCTGAAATAAAAATAATAATAAAAAAAAAATTAAAAAAAATCAGAGAAGTGTAAAAGAATTTACTTGATATGCTTAGAAATTCTCCTAGGGAAAAAAATATTTCCATTTTAAGATGCATGGTTAGAAAAGCAACAACAGGATACAGGCAATTCAGGAGGCTTGGAATAATCACACAGCTACACTGGCTGGCCAAATCTGATATTGTTCTGGATCTGCTATGCAAAAAAGTAAAGTATTTTGTTCAACTGGATATGATAATTAATCTATGACAGCCTTACCTGTAGACACCATGAAATACTGCAGTTCAAAATAAGAGGGCAGTGAGGAAGGCAGGCAGCAGAGCACAGAACCTGGACTTCAGGAGAGAGCAAGCTTTGTCGTCTGCAGGGAGCTGTTCATGAGGATCCCAAGGGAGGCAGCTCTGAAGGTCAGAGGAGCTCAGTAGAGCTAGAAGGTCTTTAACAACAGCACCTAAAGGTCGTTAAGAACAGCATCCTCCAAGAAAAAATAATGCTCTGCCCTGACACTCAGGAAAGCTAGAAACTGTACCAGGACACCAGCTTGGCTAAAAAGGAGCTCATAAATGAGCTCTGGCACACAAAGAATTTACAGAGCACATGGGAAAAAGGATGGGTTACAAAGGAGAAATGTAGAAACACTGCCCAGCCTTGTATAGATCGTGTTGGGAAAACCAAAGCTCAGCTTGAGTTGAAAGTGTGAAGGGACACACAGGGAAAGAAAGATTTCCAGTGCTGCACTAATAATAAAAGGATAAACATGAAAAATGTGAATACATTAGTGAGTAGGGACAGGTTTCCCATGGATGTTGTGCAGGCATCATTCTTGCAGGGTTCCAAAATGCAACAGGGTAAAGCCCTGGGCAACCTGATCTTATCTTGACACTCCTATGAGCATGAGTCAGACTACAAACCTTCTGATGTCTCTTCCAACCTAAGTGATTCTGGGATTGCATAGAAATAAAACTATGTTTAGTCTTCACAGAATGTCAGGTAATAAATCAATTTTTGTGTGTTCAGACAAGATTTTTAAATTGAGAAGTGAAGGATTGAGCTGTCTTAATCTGTAATGTGTGTTCTTTCCAGAGTTTGAGCATCAGTATTAATAAGTACTGGGTACGCAAAGGCAGAATAGATGAAAAGAGGGAAATTTATCTTCTAAATTGGTGGTGTCTGCACTTGGTTTCAATAAAAAGAAAGGATTTCACATAAGAGCTGGAGCGCATGCACTTCAATTTCTTGGAGATAAACTGATTTCAGTGTGATTATTTATTGGATGTATTCCATAGAGTATAGTGTTTATTTTTTCTCTGACTTATTGTTCTGACAGAAATTCCTTATGTACTCATATAAAAATAAATAGGGAGGGAGGGAGCTTGAATTAGCAGCCTTCCAAACAACAAAATGATAAATCCACAACTTGGTTGCTTTTACTTCCCTTAAGCCTGACATTGTTTCTTCTGAGTGAATTTGTATCTTCTGAAGGATGAAGAAAAAAATTGCAACTGTGTTTTGCAAATACAAGGATCTGTGAAATAGAATAAATTGCCAAGCATTGGCTTGATTCTGAAAATTGAATTCAAGCACAAGGTTGCTTGGTTGTACAAGTATTCCTCAAGTAAGGCAGCATCCTATTCTCAGGTGTCAGGTTTTTATAACTGGCTATGATATGATGCATTACTTAAGATACTTTGAGTTGATGTGAATATTAGATTTGCAATTATACATAGGCTGGCTGTGTCATTGCTTTCTGGTTATAGCATTTCCAATTTACATTTATTTAAGTGTTTTGAAAGCACTTCATCTGGGTAAGGTATATGTTACCAAAATACAGCAATTTATGGAATATATAAGGTATCATGATGAATGTTCCACTTCTCTATACTCTCCAATAAAACAGACAAAAGCTAAAAAGACCAAGGGCCTAAGCTGGTGTATTTGTTACTGCCTTAGATCTGCCCATAGTTCTCCCTTGAGGCATGCAGAAGATTTAATAAGCAAACCCTGCCAGATGGTAAATGTTTGAAGGGAACGTTTTTCTACAAACATTGCAAAGTACAGAAATGTTAAGGCCCAGCAGCATTCTACAGGCGTAGGACTGCACTGTACTTTGAAGTACATGCTCACGTATCTCATTTTCTGGAGTGGGGTCAGAGGGCTGAATCAGTTTGTCAAATGCCCTCAGCACAGCTGATATTAGTGTGGACATTTTTGATGTTGACTGAATTAAAAGGGGAGGATACTCTGGGGAATTAAGGTATCTCTGATCTGCAGGTTCCTCAACATTCCTCATCCAGATCTATGAAGGTCTGGACAGAGAAGAAGAAGGCATAAAAGGTGAAGGAAAATGTTGCAAAGCTGTTAGCCTTGTGCTGACACTGTGCTGCACTCATTGTGAGTGAGGACAGGAGCTTACTCAAGGTAAATGCCAGCTCATGGCAGTTGAGAGAGCAGTATGCTCTATCTGTCCCTATCTATCTCTCTGTCCCTGTGCCTGCCCTCTCTGGTAAGCAAAAAAGAGATCAGTCGTGATACTAGGTTTGAAGGGGGAAGGGTTTGAAACCAGGCTTTCCAGAGATGAGCCTAAGAGTGGAAAGCCTGAGTTAGAAGTGAAATCATTAGCCCAGCTGACGTGCATGTACACCAATGCACACAGTATGGGTAACAAACAGGAGGAGCTGGAAGCCATTGTGCAGCAGGAAAGCTGTGATGTTGTCACCATCATAGAAACGTGGTGGGATGACTCATATGACTGGAGTGCTGCCATGGATGGCTACAAGATCTTCATAAGGGACAGGCATGGTATGAGAGGTGGAGAGGTGTCTCTACATGTTAGAGTCTCTTGACTCTGTAGAACTTGAAGTTAGTAACAATAAGGTTGAGTGCCTGTAGATCAGAATCAGAATCAGCCAGCAAGGCTGACATCCTGATGGGAGTCTATTATAGACCACCCAGTCAGGATGATCAGGGTGATGAATTATTCTACAGGCAGTTGGCAGATGTCTCAAAATTGCCAGCCCTTGTTCTTGTGGGTGACTTTAACCTGCCGGATGTCTGTTGGAAACTCAGCACAGCAGAGAAGAGGCAGTCTAGGAGATTCCTTGAGTGTATAGAGGATAATTTCCTGCTTCAGCTGGTAAATGAGCCTACCAGGGATGGGGCCTGACTAGACCTGCTGTTCACAAGCAGAGAGGGGCTGGTGGGAGATGAGGTGGTTGGAGGTTATCTGGGGCACAGTGACCATGAAATAGTAGAGTTTTAAATACTAAGGGACGCAAAGAGAGCCATCAATAAAACTTCTACCCTGGACTTCTGCAGGGCAGATTTCAGCCTACTCAAAAGACTGCTTCAGAGGATTCCTTAGGAAACAGCCCTTGAAAACAAAGGGGTACAGGAGGGATGGACATGCTTCAAGAAGCAAGTCTTGAACGCACAGGAGCAGGCTGTCCCAGTGTGCCAAAAGGTGAGCCGGTGGGGAAGATGGCCAGCCTGGCTGAACAGGGAGATTTTAAAGGAAATAAGGGGGGAAAAAGAGAGCTTACTGACTATGGAGAAAAGGGCTGACTGCTTACAAAGAGTTTAGGAACATAGTTAGGTCATGTAAAAAGAAAATTAGAGAGACAAAGGCACAATTTGAACTCCATCTAGCCACTTCTATTAAGGATAACAACAAGTGCTTCTACAAATACATCAATAGCAAAAGGAGGAGCAAGGAAAACCTCCATTCTTTGTTGGACATGGGGAGGAACAGAGTCACCAAAGATGAGGAAAAGGCTGAGATAGTTAAAACCTTCTTTGCCTCAGTTTTCAACAGTAAGACAGGTTGTCCTCAGGACAACTGGCCTCCAGAGCTGGTAGGCAGAGACAGGAAGCCGAATAGCCCCCCGTATTCCAGGATGAAACAGCGACCTGCTGAGCCACTTGGATCCTCACAAGTCTGTGGGACCAGAAGGGATCCATCCTAGGGTAGAGGGAGCTGGAGAAAGAGCTCGCCAAGTTGGTCTCTATCATTTATCACCAGTCCTGCCTCACTGGGGAGGTCCCAGATGATTGCAAGTCAGTGAACGTCACACCAATCCACAAAAAAGAGGACTTGGGAACCTGTCAGCCTGACCTCAGTCCCTGGCAAGGTTATGGAGCAGATCATCCTAAGTGCAATCACACGGCACCTACAGGATGGACAAGGGATCAGATCCAGCCAGCATGGGTTTAGGAAAGGCAGGTCCTGCCTGACGAATCTGATCTCCTTTTACTATCAGGTGACCCGCCTGGTGGATGAGGGGAAGGCTGTGGATGTGTCTATCTGGACTTCAGCAAAGCCTTTGATACTGTCTCCCAGAGCATTCCTGAAAAAGCTGGCACCCCATCTCTTGGACAGGGACACTCTCTGCTGGGTTAGGAACTGGCTGGAGGGCCGGGCCCAGAGAGTGCTGGTGAATGGGGATGCATCCAGTTGGTGGCCGGTCACCAGAGGTGTCCCCCAGGGATCAGTGCTGGGCCCAGACTGGTTTAACATCTTTATTGATGATCTAGATGAGGCGATTGAGTGTATCACCAGCAGATTTGCAGATGACACCAAGTTGGGGAGGAGTGTTGATTAGGTGGAAGGTTCTTCAGAGGAACCTGGACAAGCTGTAGAGTTGGGCTGATTCCAATTGGATGAGGTTCAACAAGGCCAAGTGCAGGGCACTTTGGCCACAACAACCCCTGCAGTGCTACAGGCTGGGCACAGAGTGGCTGGAGAGCAGCTAGGCAGAAAAGGACCTGGGAGTTTGGATTGACAAGAAGCTGAACATGAGCCAGCAGTGTGCCCAGGTGGCCAAGAAGGCCAATGGCATCCTGGACTGTATCAGGAACAGTGTGGCCAACAGGACCAGGGAAGTGATCCTTCCCCTGGTGAGGCTACACCTGGAGTGCTGTGTCTAGTTCTGGGCCCCTCAGTTCAGGAAGGATATTGAGATGCTGGAGCAGGTCCAGAGAAGAGCAATCAGGCTGGGGAAGGGACTTGAGCACAAGTCCTATGAGGAGAGGCTGAGGGAGCTGGGATTGTTTAGCCTGGAGAAAAGAAGGCTCAGGGGAGACCTCATCACTCTCTACAACTCTCTGAAAGGAGGTTGTAGCCAGGTGGACTTTGGTCTCTTCTTCCAGGCAATCAGCAGTAGGACAAGAGGGCAGGATCTTAAGCTCTGCCAGGGGAAGTTTAGATTGATATTAGGAAGAAATTTTTTACAGAGAGAGTAATCAGATCCTGGAATGGGCTGCCCAGAGAGGTAGTGGATTCACCATCCCTAGAGGTTTTTAAGATGAGACTGGATGTAGCACTTAGTGCCATGGTCTAGTAACCATGGCAGTGTTGGATCAAGGGTTGGACTTGATGATCTTGTAGGTCTTTCCTAACCCAGCTGATTCTATGATTCTGTGATTCTGTGATTCTATGATTCTATGACGGCAGCTGATAAAGCCACATAAGAGTCTCTTGATTGCAGGAAATGGTCTTTTATGCCTTAGTTTTTGTGGATGTGTCATCAAAATAAACTTTTTGTAGTACTAAGGCTGCCTTCAGGGAGGAGTATCACATACTGTGAAATAATTGTGCTCTGACAAGCACTTAAAACTTCTCCTATACAGATGACTGGGGAGAAAACAGATTCGTGTCAGTATTGTGTATTTGTAATTTCTTCTTTTAGAAATTGTGTTTGGGGATGAATAAACTGAAAAATGATGGCGTTATATATATATAATAGCTATCCATTATTAGTTTTCTATACCCTACGATATCAATTCCCTTAGATTTTGGACATTTGTGAGGAAATAAGCCTGATTTAAAAATGTAAGGATCAAGTCCTTAGTTATATCCCCAGAATATGGTCTATCAAGTCTAGAAGTGTGTGCAACTGGTGCATCCATCTATGCTTTACAACCCCAAGGTCCAACAACACATTCACCATGGGTTTTGAGAAGGTGGAGGCAATGTAAGTATTCCTACTCAGGTCTGCAGTTCTTGGGGGAACTCCACTCAACCCATAGTATAACACTGTGGTCTGAGGTGCTGTTAGTGTCCCTGCCAAATTTGCAAATGTCTACCTTCATTTGCTCTTTTCTTCTCATAGATGCTTAAAATTAAAGTCTTAACTACAGAATTACTAGACAACATCATACAAATCTTAGACAGCTGAATGGATTCAGTGGTCTTAGAAGCATTTCCAACCTTAATGATTCTATGATTATATGACTCTAAGTCTACATCCTTTTCTAAGCATGAGAGGTAGCAGTGAAAACTGAGCTGTTGTTTTATACTAGTTGTTGGGAAACAGTTCTCTTTTCATGTGTAATAAATTGACTAACCCTGAGCAGTTGGAAACGAAGTAAAACACCAAGGCAAAGCAGTTACTTGGGATGGCTGTGTTATTGGAAAGCATCTCATAATTGCTTCCTAAAACACTTAATTATGAAATTCTTTGCTTCCCAGACTTTATGTAAGCAACAGATCTTAGATCTTAGACAAAAAGAAACCTCAGTAATCTGCAGAGGGTTTTACTATAGTAATGGAGGATCTCTTCCCTGGCTATTTATCAGGGTGACCTTCTTGAGAAGTCAAAAATTTGCTTTCTTCAAGCTATCAAAATGATTAGCTTATCCATTTACGGGATAGAAGTGTTTTTTGTCACCTTTAAACAGCAGCACATTTGGATCTGTAAATGGATGTTGTCAGAAGATACTGTATTGCAAGGGAGTTTTACTTGTTGGTTGTGAATCACACTTGAAATGAGTGAGTAATCATTGCTAATTTAACAAGGCAATAATAGGCAAGCACTATTATGTTACAGAATAATGTGCCTAAAGTTATTGCAATATTAAAATGTTTGTAAAATCAAATTTAAAACATATTCCTCTAAATGCTAAAACAAATTTTCTGCTATGCTTGAAAAAACAATGAACATCTTTGCTCACATGAAACTCTGGTGTTGTGGGTTTTTTTATATGAAGTAAAATCTAAAATAAGTAGTTTGAAATTTTAGCAGTTATTCCCTAGTCTTTCCTTAAGGAATAAAAATAAGATAAAAATATCAGCCTGGAAACATTACTTTTCACTGTTTGACTTTTGAAGGCAAGGGAAAATATACTATAAGAGTACCTACAGAGCTACCAATTAGTGCCTGGTAAGGCACTGCACAGTTGAAATTACTTGCAGGATGAGGGAGCCAAATTCTGGTACAGATCATATTGATAAATAATGTACCTCAGCAGCTTCCTGTGGTGTTTAATCATAACTGTTTCAAAATGTTTTCCATAACTGTATGAATAAACCACTTATTACACACAGTAAAGAGTATTTCATTATTTTCTTCCCTGCATTTGTTATGATGGATCATGTAGCACACCACACCTTGAGAAGAGAAGAAATGGAAAGCCAGCAGTGCATGCCAGTCACTTTTCCTTCATAGGTGGAAGGATATGTTTAAGCAGTACAAGCTTAAACAACACTGTAAGTTTCTAATGGAATCTGAAGTGGACCGGAGCAGTGAGATTTCTGTACCTCCATGAAGAAGGAGCCTCACCTAAGGCCATAGGGGGGCACACAGAGCCCCATAGACATCTGCTAAGATCTTGAAGAGTAGTCACTGGCATCAGAAGTGTTTCAGGTGGAATCTTTGCGCACAAGGCAGTCAGGCACTTGGAAAAGATTATATAAATGAAAACCATAGAATCATAGAATGGCTTAAGTTTGAAGGGACATTAAAGATCTTCTAGTTTCACCTCCCCTGCCATGGACAGGAACACCTTTCACTAGACCCAGTTGCTTGAACTCCATCTAACCTAGTCTTGAACAGTTCCAGGGATGGGGCTTCCACAACTTCTCTGAGCAACCTGTTTGAGTGCTTCCCCACCCTCATAGTAAAGAATGTCTTCCTAACAGCTGATCTAAATCTCCACTCTATCAGTTTAAATCCATTTCCCCTTGTCGTGTCACTACATGCTCTTGTAAATTGTCTCTCTTCATCTTTCTTGTAGGCAGAGCATCGCAAGGCATACTTCCACTTTATTGTTTTTAAATAAGTTAGAATGCCTTGTACAATCTAAATTATGAGTTCTATATTTTTTTAAGAAACCAAGTAAGGATTGTTTTATTTGCTTTGTTTTGCTGTATTTTTGCATTGGAAATGTTATTTTTAGTAGTTTATGATTTTGCCATGTTTGAACATAGAAGTGAAACAATCGATGCTTAGTGTTTGCCTCAGAATATCTTTTGTTTGTTTAGTGATTTTTTTTTTTTTTAAACCTCTAAGGAAGTATGTCAAAGGGAAATAGAAGTCATGCAGTTTTGAGGGATTTCAAATTTTATGTACTCTGGCAGGTCTTTGAGGATCCATAGCTGAATGTGAGTCATCTTAGATCTGAAATGGTGCCATGTTTTTAGCCATCAGGTAACTAAACACCACACAGCTGCTCTCTCACTCATCACCCCAGTGGGATGAGTGAGAAAATTGTAGGGGGGGGGGGGGAAATCAAGGTAAAAGTTCTTGGGCTTAGATAATGACAGTTTAAAAGAAGAGAAATGTTTGTTTGTTGTGTATCCCCAACCTGCTTGCTGGTGAGATGGGGTGAGAGGCAGAAAAGGCGTCGACTTCGTGTAAACACATCTTAGCAACAACTAGAACATCAGTGTGTTACCAACATTATTCTCATCTTACATTCAAAACACATCACCAACTACTCGGAAAAAGTTAATTCTATTGCAGCTGAAATCAGGACAATACCCACCTCATTCTGTACCATTTCCATAGTGGCCAGCTCCCAACATTACCAGTATATTCTTTACTGTCTTTTTTATATACACACAGATGTAATTCCCTTAGTCTGTGAGCCATTCCTCTAAAATATCCAATGAAATAATTTAGTCCATGACTTTTGGCTCCATCCATCATAGTAGTCCTTCAGGGTAGAAAATGGTTTGTGGTGTTGGATTGTTACATGATGAAGCCAGTTCTGGTTCTATCATTGCTGCACTTTGCCCCAGTTCATCAAAATTAATTCTTCATTAAGCTGGGCAACTCTTCCTATCATGTAATTGATAGGGCATATAACAACTGTAGTAGTGATGACATACAGTATTATACAGCAATTAACATCATATAGTTCAAATCACTGGCTATTCTTACCCAAAATCAAATCCCCTTGAGGTACACATCAGAATTGCCCATCCTTCCTCATTACCTACCAAGTGCATCCAGACCCCTGAGCAAAATCAGTTTCACAAATGTATTTGCCACTGCCTATAGCAGGAATAACCTGGACTGTCTTCACCAGCATAATTTTTTATGTGCACTACAATAACTTTATCCCCTTCCATAGTACATAAAATTTTGACTGGGCAGGGCGAGCCAGCTGAGTTTGGCAGATCCCTTAGATGGGATCTAACTGGGGGGATCTAACCAGGTGGCTTTTGCTTAATGTGTATCCTGGCGTTTGAAGGTCCCATCACCCTTTTCTCAGTGTAGTCTTTAAAGCCCATTGTATCATTTGATTTTCCTGGAGGCTGGTACATGATAGGGGATGTGTTATACCCATTCAATGCCATGATCTTTGAACCATGGTGTCTGTGAGATTATTTTGAAAATGAGTCCCATTTTCTGAATCAATTCTACCTGGGGTGCCATGTCACTATAAAATGTTTTTCAAGGCCCGAGGTAGTGTTGGGGGGGGGAAGGGGAGGGGGGAGCATGGGTTGCGTTTCCAGCTATCTGGTGATTTCTTCCATTATTATAAGCACACGGTGCTTGCCTTGAAGGGCTTGAGGAAGTGTGATATATTCAATCTGCCAGACCCTCCCATATTTCAGCCATCATCCTCCACACCAGAGAGGCTTTAATTGCTTCACCTGCTTGATTGCAGCTCATGTTTTACATTGAGGAATAACCTGTGCAACAGTGTCCATGGTTCAGCCCACCCCCCTCAGTCATGAGCCCATCTATATGTGTAACTCTTCCTTGGCGGCCTGAGGTGTAATGAGCCCACTGGGCTCTAAATAATCCACCCCTTCTGTTGCCAGCCCAGAGTTTCCTGAGCCACTTCAATCTTAGCAGCCTGGTCCACTTGCTGATTTGTTTTTATATTTTTCAGTAGGTATGTGAGCACCTATATGTTAATTTTATAACCAGCAGCAATATCTTGCCATCATTCAGCAGCCCAGATGAGTTTACCTCTGTGCAGTCAGTTACTCTGCTTCCTGTAGCCACACCCACAGGGCATTTGCCATCATCCATGAATCAATATAGAGATAAAGTGTTGGCCATTTTTCTCACTCAGCCATATCTAAAACCTGCTGGATAGCTTTCCCGTTTACAAATTTACTCAATTCATCTTGTCCTTCAGTAGTTTCTATAACTTATCATGTGGGACTCCACACGACAGCTTTCCACCTTTGATGGTTTTCTACAATATGACATGACCCATCAATGAATAGGGCATATTGTTTTTCATTTCATAGTAATTCATTATACAGTGGGGCCCCTTCAGCACATTCTCCAAAAACCCAGAATACCTAAGAAAACTTGTGTTTTCTCTGTGCCTGTTCGTGGAGACATTACTCTTATCTTGTTAATTGCTTCCATCTTGTCATTTTATTCGTAAAAACTGGATCTCCTATGCAGATCCATTGACTTTAGTTTGTTTTATGGCCAAACTGGCTTTCAGAAGGATTTGGACTATCATCTTCCCCTTCTAAAAATCTTTTGATATGTTGTCCTACACAATAATGACATCAATGTGTTTCAGGTGTTCCAGAGCTTCACCCTATTCCAGTGCAGTCTGGATCAGTTTATGGCAGATGATAGGGCTGGGTTTCCACCCTTGGAACAGTTGATTCTAGGTTTGCTGGACACTGCTCCAAGTGAAAGCAAACTTTGTCCTGCACTCTGCTGCCAAAGAGATTGAGAAAAATGCATTAACTTGACTGGCTTCCTTAACCTTTAATTCCAGATTACTGTCCCCATTATCCCAACATCAAAACAGCTAGGTGAACATGTGCTGACTTGGATAATGTTGCAATCCTTTCACGTATCTCACAGCTCCCACATTGGGTAGTTGCTACCTTATGAGTTCAACCTCTTCCTTCTCCCCAAGCAGCATCTGCCGATCTTCCTCTTCCAGTTCTCACGATGGCCCTATGCGGGAGCAGCACAGGATGCATTTTTTCCTCCTTTTTTTTTTTTTTTTTTTTTTTTTATAATTTTGATGATAGTAAGCAGCTTCTTGCATGTGTGCGAGTAAAGAGTAATTAAAGATCGATACATTTTTGAACAGAAAAAAATGATTTAATTTATTTATTTCATTGCACATTTTCTTCAACTGAATTACAATTTCATAAATAGGTTTCCTTTTTGAATACTCTCACTTTCAAACATTTGCTTTTTGCAATTTTAGCATATTCTGATCTAAGGATTTCCAGTGCTAATTTTATGTAAGCAATTTAGGTTGATCCTTGGATTATCCCTGTCTGTTGGTCACAAATGCGTAGTGCAAACTGAAAGAGCATAAAACCAGATCTCCCTCTAGAGACAGTTTTGGTTTATTTCCTTCTTGAATTTTAAGCAAAAAAACCATGAAAGCTTGTAGAAAACCTAACTTCTTTCAGTAAGAACAATTCCATGCTAGTTATAGCAAGCTTGGAGACAGGTGGTTTCCAAGAGCTCCACCCATGTAAGGATTGGTCACAAACATTTTGTTTAACCCAACTGCCACTTTCTTTCTTCTCCTGTATATTTTTTGAAAATTAAAGATTTGTTTTAACTTTTGCCCTTTTCTCTGAATGTTAAAATTGATTTAGAAACCTGAATCTTCAACACTGTTCAACCAAAACAAGCAGGGTATGGAACGTTTGGAAAGGCATGCTGGTTACAATAGCTGGTTTTGCCAGTTACAAAGTGCTCATCAACACAGCTTAGTTAGAGTTCCTCTTCAGTTATTTGCTATATATATTAAAGAACACAATGTTTTCCTAAATGTGTGAATATTTTGGAATGCACCTAAGGAGAACTGAACAAAAGGTATGTACCCAAAAGACATACTGATCCTAGAAAAAGGTGTAGTAAAAAATATCTCAATCAAAAAGCTGCACTGAGATGCCAACCCCCACCTCAACAAAGCAGTTCATGTGTGAGCTTTTGCTAATCTGAACAGGCTTAGCATCAGAGTGTCTTCTCTGAATTCTCTGTAATGATGGCAAATCTTATATAGTGCCGTAATTATTACTTCACTACCTTGGCAATTTTACTTGGTAGAACAAGTAATTCTGAAATCCATATAATGTTTGTCTGATGTTACTAATATCAGTGTAACACTTTCTTACACAGAAGAAAAAGGAGAGTTATGTTGTGTTTCTATAAATAGATCTAGAGAATTAAAGGTGTTTAATGTGTCTCTCTCACTGTAGGTAATGAACTCAGAGATCATTTGCAGTTTTGAGTAACAAGGAGTGCACCAATATCAGCTTTTTAGTGGATGTCAGGTCCCTAGAACCAGCCTCTTTGCGCTATAGACTTGTTCCTGTTACATGCTGATGTAGCTGCCAATGGGTACTGTGGGCTATTTTGTTCATGTTACGTGTCAGAGAGAGGGGAACAGGTAAAGGCAAGAAATGGGACATCAAACAGGAACTACAGGAACTGAGACTTCTATATTTGTGGTTTTGTTTTGCTTCTTACATTTCCTTTTTTTTTTTTTTTTTTTTTTCCTAGAAAGTGTGTGGGGTTTTTTTGTTGTTGTTCTGGTTTTGGTTTTTATTTGGGGGTTTTGTTTGTTCTTTTAATGGGGAAAGTCCTGCTTGAGTGCCTTTTACTATATTTAGAACTAATGACCATTCTCTTAGATACTGGGGAAAGGATGGAGGGGAAAAAGTTACTTTAGATGGGCTGCTGCTTTAAAGTTTTTTTACTTAAGACAAAATGTACTAGAAAAAAGCAGCAAAAATAGAAAAAGCCATTCTTATCTCAGGTGCTGGAAAGACGTAGGCAGAACACATGGTCTCATCAGCTGCTCTGTGATGTGGTGAACCTGTAGCAGGATTGGGCTGTTGAGACTATTATTGAGATACCTCATTTGTCACAAGTTCACAGAAGTGTTGCCTTGAGAAAAAGATGGCCTTACATGTCAAAATGAGACTGTCAGAGAGGAGAGAAATAGGGAGCAGTACAAAACAGGTATGTCCCAGGACTTGCTCCAGACTTGGCCAGAGGTTATGAGCATGGTTGTAAATCCACCCCTCTGTCAAGTCTTATTGGAACAGTATTCAAAAAATAGGAGATTTCTCAGTGTCCAAATGTGACTCTGGGGAATGATGAAAGGGGTAGCAGCAAAGGTTGTTCATTCTCTGAGTCCACTTGCTTCCATTGCTTTACTTCCCATCTAAAGTCTTCTCCCACTTCTCCTCTTACCCCCAAAACAGAGATAAATTAGTCCAAAATAAGATAAATTTTATTTCTTATTCCTCTGAATCCTTTATTGTTGTTCCTTTGTTCACTTGTCACAATTTTTTTCCTTCTGTCAAAGGTATTAAACCTTTTTTCAGATTATATCTGCTGTCCCGCTCTATTTTTTTTGCCTTAATCCAGTAACTTCAGGGCGTTGGGATGCATTATGAATCTTGACACAGTTTTCAAGACTGCAATCTGAATAATGTATACTGTTATATAACGTGGTGATGCTTGTATTAACTAGGTATGTCATAAAGTTCTAGTGGTCAGTCCTCTGAAATCAGGTTTTTAACTTTAAGGATGTGAATATCTCAGCGAGGATAGCCAGGTCGCCTGGTTATGGATATTTAACATTGGGATACAGTCTGGTCTTCTGGTCAAGAGAGATGAACACTGAATTTGGAGGATTTCTGAATAATTCTTGAATTCATAAAAAGAAGAAGAAAATGGTATTCCCAAATGACATATTCATAAGGCACTTAAAACCCCAAAGCCAGTTGTTACAAAAATTTCTTTCCAAGCACTGGTCTGTGAACAACTCTCATGCCTGCCTCTCTCCTCAGGGAAAATTTATCCATCAGTATCGCCATGATTTGAACATGAAGCCTTTGCTGCATTCATGAGCCTCAGTTTTTTCCCCCACTTGCTCTCTCCTCCTCTCCTTTTGCTCTCCTGTCCCACTGTTCTTTCTGTTACTTTATCTGATGTGATATTATAACAAAGAATGGGCTCTGGAAAGAATGTTCTGGGCAATAAAGCCTCTTTTAAAAAAAAACGTATGCACAAAGTAAAAATAACAAAAACTGTCAAAAGAAGATGTTAGTGTGAATGTATTTATTTTATCTTTGGTGGAAAAGCTTGACTCAGCTCCAGGACTTCAAGACTACAATAGTCAGTAATTTCTATATGAGTAGAACATCTATTTCTCTTTTGAAATACAGGACAATCTGAACCCCAGGTTGTCAACTACTTTTACATGAGTTTGGGGGAAAAGAAAAAAAGAAAAAGAAAAAAAAAAAAGATAGATCAGCTATTTTTGAACCATTTATCAGTCAATAATCCAAATCACTTGCAGGAATGGGGTTAAAGCATACCACAAGAGCTAAGTGAATACAGTGTAAACTGCAGCTGTTTCTGGGTGGTGCCAATACAGACTGGGTTAGAAACTTCAACTTAGAGCCATACTCCTGGAGGTTAGGGAATGAGTGGGGTCATTTCACAACTGACGAGTGGCAGAATGGGAGAGAAACAGACTTTTCAGTGGGTACTGTGGAAGATAGACCTTGTCAGTTTATGAGTTCCTGCTGCCAGGCACTGGGCTCCCCTGGCAGCACTGATACCATGCAGCCCTAGTGCCCACCTGTACCCACCCAGCCAGTGCTGAGCTGTGCAAACCCCTCAGCTGAACGCCCACACCTACAGGGGAGGGAGAATCGCTCACATGACTGACATCAGGAGCTGATCTGTGGGCTGGCTCTTCTGTTTGGAGACTCTGGCTGGGAGAGGAGATGCTACAGAGATGTGATTCATTCCTGATAACGAGTGGGAGAAACTCAGGAAGGCAGAAAAGCTGTGATTCAATGAACCTCCTGAACAAAGAGAGGACCGGAAGAGAGCAACCAGCAGGGATGCTTAGAGAATGAATTTATATGTACCATTTTAAAAACTATACCAACATGTTCCCTTGCAACAGGTTTTTTGGAGGCAATCACAGTTCTTTATAATAAAACACTCAAATGTTGCAATAAAAATGTGTTCCTTAGAACATTAGAAATTTGTCTCTGTAATTTCCTTGATTTCCTAGGTAATGGCTTGATTCAAACATCATAAGAAAAATTACAGACTAAGCAAAAATAAATCACTTTATTAAAATATATATGGAAATATTTTTCAAAATTTGATAAGAATGATATTTTCTCTGGTGTAGTAAATTTGCTATTTGCAAGCCTGCAGGACTAGGGTAAGAAATTACAGAGAGAAATTATGTAGCATACTGCCAACCTCATAGATCCTGGGTGGGATGAATTGGGTGGAGAAACAAAACTCAGAGCTGAAGGGCTTTTCAGCATCTTAAAAAAAAAAAAAAAATTTAAACGCAAACTTGTTTACTTGCATTCCTCCCACCCTGCTACCTTTTATCTGTAGCTTTGCTTTTAAAGTAAAGTATCTTGCTCAATTTCATGAGCAGAGAGGATAGAGACAATGCAAAGTTTTATGGTTATTTCAGGGTTTGTCATGGACTGAAGAGCTGTGCTTATGAATTTCAGTGCAGCATCAAACTGCCAGAGGGTGTGCTCTCTAGGGCAGAGATTATTAGCCCTTCATTTGTGCTTTGCTGAGCATATTTTAGATATCATCCCTGGACAGACAAGGGCTCCGTTCAGTGGTGTCAGCCCAGTTGACAGGGCGCTGACACTGCAGCACAGCTGAATGATTACCCTTGTGACACTGGCAGATTCCAAGGAGTGTGATAAGAGTTGAGCATGGACTTCATTTCCTCAACCTGGGAGTATGATATGGGTCAAAAGAGGTTTGTCTGGCATTTTCACAACTGTGTTTCTAGCCGTCACCTAATAGCACTATACATAGTCTGTTTCAGTAACCTCAATTCATTTGTTGCTAACTGGGTTTTCATTTCAAGATGACAAATACATTTTAGGATGGTAATTTAAGAGTTCTATTTCTCTATAGCACTCATATATGGAAATCAAGATAATTATTAACATGTTAATGCATAATAGTGCTTTATATTTGGACAAAATCAGTAGGCATTTCTAAAAGAACTAAATACATATAAATTATTAATTCACTTGTTTGGTTGTAAACAAAAGTGTCCTGAGCTTTCCTCCAAGATCTCTGAAAGCAGTAATGATAGAAAGTACACATCACGAAAGAAAATAGAAAGGTCAGATGAAACAGTAAAATATTATCTTGAGCCAGTATCCCACTACTCACAGATGCAGTTATTAACTTGAGGAAGGAATTTCCCAGATATACTTCAATATAAGGCAAGTAGATGAAGTAGATTTTTTATTATAATAGGTCAAGTTATATGATGTACAAATATGTTGGGAACTTGGAAGACTTCTGTTTTCTCATGTTTATGACAACAGGTTACTCTCACTAGCATTATTGATGAGTAAAGCTACTGTTTTCATGAATTTCTTCAAAAGTTTCTTCCAGTTATATCTTAATTGAAAAGTCTGCTTGGAGAGTTCATGCAAAACACTGCAGAAATCACAGTGGAATATAAAAAGGCACAGTGGACAGGGTGAAACTTTCTAGGTGTTCTAAGCAAATTGACAAAATCCCAAGTGAAAAATCTAAGGTTTGTATTCATGAAATGAAAGGGTTTTTTTTAGGAAACAGTTGCTAGTAAAATGCTTAATTTTCATTTGAAAATAAATTTAAGCTGTAATTATAACATTAAATTGCACTGCATCTGTGCTACTTTTTATTATTTTGTATGCTTATAAATTCTTTCAATGAGGATTCTAAACATGTTAGTACATGTTGAGAATTTACCTTCCTGTGAGCCTTTTGGAAGAAAGCTTTCTTTAAAAAATGTTGAGAAGCCCACTGATATTGCAGCTAGAGCATTGGTTTTAGAATCTGTACTGTAAATGTAAATGATGTACTCTAATGATGTAATGTACTGTAAATGATGACCCATTTGCAAAATCCTTCTGAGGTAAGCAGTCTGTACTTCATGGCCTTTTTTGTCTGCATTCAGTAATGCTTTCTATTTTAATCAAAACAGTTATGGTGGCAGACTCCACACTTAGGCTTGGGATGTGGAGCTGTTTTGTCAAGGCATCCTGTTCTCACATCTGAAGTAGAAACTCAGTGCAAGCACTGCTAAAAACACATGAGGAAGCCGATTTGGTGTTCTCTATTCAGGGCATGAAAGTGATGAAAAGAAGTTTCTTCAGAGCACAGAGAAATAAAGTCTGTGACAAAGGTTCAAAGGGAAAACTTATGAGGAGCAGATAGGAGTGAAGGTTACTTGGTGGCTAAGTCCTGAGTACTTAGGCAAGGGCGCAGTGAGTCAGTTCTACCACAGGAATAGCCTGGGAAGCACTTTGTTCATGTGGGAAGGACTCCATGGGAATCTGACAAAATCTCTGGACAGGGAGTCTGGTTGTGGGCAGCCATGGCTCCTGGCACATAGGTTGTCCCCAGATTGCTGTGCTAAGAAGGACTTGGGTGTCTTCGTATTAGAGTTAGTAGCTGTAGGTTGGGTTGAGGATTAGCTTAGTTGACCATTGGTGTAGGTACAGTAATTCCACAGTAGTGTTTACTGATGCACACCTCTGGCAAAGCATGGAGGGCCACAGTAGAATTTCTTAACTGAAAGTAGTGTCTTTTGAGGAAAAACTGAAGAGAGAAATATCTGCATTCCCACTGACTTCTCCTTTGACAGGTGCATTTCAGTCTTTGAATATTCATCTAAGTACATCTGCAGAGCTGCTGATGATATTGAGAGCACTGCATGGCTATAATAACTTTTTATTGTAGACTCTAAAAAACAAAATATGGGACACTTAAAAACAGTGTGTAAGAGCAAAGAAAAGGATTTTCTCTAATTTTTTTTCCTTGAAATTAACTTTTAAGATGACATCTTATATTTCTAAGAGGTGTATCTAGTTTCTTTACACACTGGTTGCTCTTTTTCCTGTTCACTTTATTGATTAGTACACAGTTCTCCTAAATGTGGACTCCGTTTCATTGGCTTCAGCAAGGACTGGCTCTACTTGCAAATTCAGTTTCCCTGGTCCTTGCAGTACCTTTTGCCTCCACTGTGTTACTTCTGACTGTGGGATGCTAAACATATGAGTTGTTTACTCCCTCTGGACTGTCTTAAGAAACCCAGTATCCGATAGCTTGCCCAGGTGCAAGCGCTGTGACTTGAGCAAATCTCCAGCTTCAGGGATGAGCCAGTTGTTTAAAAACAGTAGGACTTATTCTACTTTTAATTTCTTGGTTTTGTTAGCTTATTTTAAAACTTCCTGGAAACATGCTATTCTCCTGTGGTTTATAGAAATTAGTCTACTTATGCCTGTCTGTTTTCTCCATGGTACCTGATACCTGTTTTCAGAGAGAGTAGGGGTCTCCCAGGGTAATCCCATCCTGAAGCACAAAACAGTTGTTGCCAACATGAATTCAATGTTACAGAAGGCAAGTAGAGCAGTGCTTGAGGAAAGTGCAGTGAAGGCATTTTTTTCGTTTGGAAAGCACAGAAACTAATGAGTCACTTCTTTCACATAAGAGGCTTTCCCCAAAGGAAACTATTAGGAGAACTATCTGGTGTTTGTCATTTTGTACACCTCACTTAAAGTGATCTTTATCTTGATTTTGAAGAAGTCAGGGGAAGAGGAGCTGGTTGAAAGCAAAGTTCTGGTTTTGACATTTTTTGTTTCTTTTGCCTTGCCCATGGTGATCCTGTTCAAATTTCACTGGCAATCTTTGCCTCTCTGGAAAGAGTTATTTCAAAGACCTATCTTCAAATGTGTCAACAGTGTAAGTGAAGAGATTCAGTAAAAGACAATCCAGAGAATAAGGGTGAGTTTTGATCTTGTTGATCAAGGGTATTGCCAATGAAGAATTAGAGAAAAAGGGAAGTTTGAGAAACTCCAGGCTTCTTAAGAAAAATAAATTGTATTGATAATTTTGAAAATCATAATTTAGTAGTCAACTCATAAAAATTAATTATGAAAAGATGAGCCACTTTATTAAGTATCTTGTCAAATTATTTTGGAAAAGAGTTTTTGATAACATCACATAAAAACAAGTCAATTTAGAAAAGATGGGAGTTAATAGGAAAAATTAAAATAAGTGGATGAGGGATATGGAGACCAGTTGGGACTGAGTGGAATGCTACTAATAGTTGCTGAACTGCATGCATAAATATGCAGGTGAATAAGAGCTTAGATTAAAAGACAGAAATATATTCCTTGCCATAGTTCTTTCAAATTGGAGAGAATCTATAGTTAAGTCATAAAAACAGTGAGATTTGTTCTCTCACCCTTTTGCAAACTTCTCAGTAAAATCTTGTCATTTATTATAATAATTATTTTTTTAAATTTACTTTTAAGTAAGAAAAGATGGTGGCTAAAAGGTCAAGAAAGTCTGATGTTAGGTTTTTCTCTGTGGACAGTATTACCCTGTCTTGTTACCCATCTGGTTTGTCTTACTTTTTTTCTCTCCTATAGCCTCTGAGCAGACTTCATTTTCTTTCTCTTGTTTCCATCACAAATTAATCTTTACTTTCCAGTCAATTGATTTGTGACTCAGAATTGCTTTTAATGGAACACTATTTGTGTAATTTATCCCTTTCTAATACAAAATTAGAAATAAAGAAGCAAATGGATTAGCAATTCTCTTTCCTTAAATGGAGCAAGGAATATTATTAAAAAGTCATTATCATATCCATTTGAGTCTTCTAAAGCTATTAAAAACTTGTATTTCACATTAGATATTAGAACATACATGCTGCAGAGACGAGTGCTCTCACAATTGAATGGGTACTATACGTATGAATGTATTTTTCACTATTTATTTAGATGTCTCTGAGTTTAACTCTAAAATTCATTGTTTTTCTCAGTGGGGATCTCTGCAGCTTGGAGGAACTTGTATTCTTCTTTTTCCTTTTTTTCTTCTCCAGTTCAGGGATCAGGAGGGAAAGTAAAACTCTTGAAAAGGATTTAAGTGAATCACTAATCAGATCAACATTGTGCCTATTGGTGAGACAGGAATTTGCTCAGGGTTTTTTTATATGTCTTTTATATATATATGATTGCTTCCAAGTAATTTTTTGAACCTTTTTCCTGTTTTGACAGGGTCAAAGATTTCTTTTTTTTTTTTTTCAAGCTGAAGTGAATTGGTCAAGTCTTTGGAAAAAAAAATGTCAAAAATCTGCAGAGGTATTTGCTAAGATTTTCTGTAGTCATTTAGCTGAAGTTCAAAGAAAGAATGGAATAACAATGATGGAAGGCTCATGTTAAATGAACAGGAACCAGATGTCTTTGGAAGGGATGTAAAAGAACAAAACATTAACTCAGTGGGTTCAGTTGAACATGGTTTGGCTTGCTTTTGCTTTGTCCTTTTCCTTCTCAACCAAGTATCTCACAGTCTTACCTGATGTAATTAATTCTTCCTTCAGTGGCATTACTCAGTGTTTAAGGATTACAGACTAACACAAATTCTTGTGGAATCAGTGAACTGAATATCATGTCTCTTCAATATTATGTCTCTCACTGAAAATATCTGAGGGTATTTTTAGCTGATAAACTGTAGATTTGGTTAAAGTAGGCATTGCATCAGTGTAGAGTAACTCTCTGATGTGAATATTTCTGAACTTTGCAGGGTTATGGAAGTATTTCTAGTACATCTTGTCTAAGACTGAATTATAGCCAGCTCCAGGCAAGGAATAGGTAATACTCAAATGGCCTCTGGAGCAGCCCAAAAGTGAAATTAACTCTCAGGTCCAAATACTTGTGCCAAGTTTCTGGCTATTATATTGTAAAAGTGGAGGTATGCTCTCTCCACTCATCCATCTATTTCAGCCCTTGAACACTTCCTCATAAGTTAGTGGAAGCCACTTCTGAAAGATAATCACATAGCCTATATAATTCACTATGAAAGGCTTCCTGCCTAAGCTGTATATCTTCATGGGTTTGGATAGCATTTCTCACTGCCAAAACCTCCTGAATATGCCCTTTTTGTGGATATTTTTCTTTCTCTTTGCACCACTAACTGCACCATTCACCTGCATTATTCAGTGAAAGAAATAAGCACTTAAATCTTTCTATTAGGTAGTTTTCAAAACAGGTGCAGGAATCGTGTGTTATTGCAGAATGTTAACTTTTGACTTCTTAATAGTTTACAGTTTTCACAGCTCCTCTAAAAATTAGAATTCAAAAGCAAGAATGGATACTTTGTGACTGATTAATTTCTTAATTCTCTTAGAGCGTGATGCATGGATTGCTCATCAATTTTATGGGGTAATGTATCACGCCACTTATAAATATCTCATTATATTTTCTATGCAAACACATGTATCAGAAGTACAACAGCTGAATGCATGTGGGATTTATATTTCCCTAGGGAAAAGTAAAACTTCAGACTCATTATAGCATCTCTAGAACCAGTTGGTTGCATGCCAATTGTCACCTGGCTTGCTGAGAGCTTCTTCTATGCTTAGGACAGCCAGAAATGTATCCTAATCAGGGTGTTAGGCAAGTACTTGGTTTGGTCACAGGCAAGTTAATGTTTTTCCATTCTTTATGAGAATTTTTCCCTTCACTCCATTATCCTGTGAGAAATAAAAGATGAATTAATACATGAGGAAAAGTAATGCTTTCCTTGTAGGGCTTGTTTATAAAAGCAAGAAACAGGCAAATGACTTTAACATTTTTCTTATTTTCAGCTTTTTGCTACCACTAATTTTATCACAAATATTCAGTAAATATATGTTTAATCAAAATCAGAGGTATAGAAAATTAGAGAATGGAAGATTTTGGCACAGAAGACTGGAAAAAAACTCTTTTTTGAGAACCAGTGATTTCACAGAGACATTATTGATTATGATAGTTATTTTTATGGAACTACCATCTCAGTAACAATCAGAAAGTATCAAGTAGTAGGAATTTATAGGAAAATAACAGTAAACTATACAAAGAACAGAGTGTGTGTTTGTAAATTTGTGGTTCACCCATATCTTGATCACTGTATCATTCACATTCTTATCGAAAAGGTCATATTGAAGTAATGGAAATATTCAGGGGAAAACAGTGGTCAAAAGTAGGGAGCAGCTTCCATACAAGCTATGACTTGGTGGGCTGGCCATATGTATTGGGTTTACATAGCAAGGTTTTGGTAGTGGAGTGCACTGTAGAGGTTGCTTCAGTGAGAAGATGCCAGAAGATTCCCCTGTGTCTGACAGAGCCAATGCCAGCTGTCTGCAAGACAGACCTGCCACTGGAGGCCAAGGCCATTTGTGATGGTGGTAGTGACTCTGGGATAATGTACTTAAGAAAGGACAAAAACTGCCGGGCAACAGCATCTGGGAGAGAGGCATGGGAATATGTGAGAGAAACAGTTCTGCAGACACCAAGGTCAGTGGAGAAGGAGGTGCAGGAGGTTCTATGGGCACCAGGGCAGAGGTTCCCCTGCAGGCCATGGAGCAGCCCATGGTGAACCAGCTGTGCCCCTGCGGGCCATGGAGGTCCACAGGGGAGAAGAGATCCACTTGCTGTCCCTGGAGGACCCCATGTCAGAGCAGGCAGAGTACCTAAAGAAGGCTTTGACTCCATGGACAGACCATGCTGGAGCAGGGTCCTAGCAGGACCTTTGGACTCGTGCAGAGAGGAGCCCACGGTCAAGCAAGTTTTGTGACAGGACTTGTGACCCTAAGGGGGATCTCACTGAAGCAGTCTGTTCCTGAAGGGCTGCAGCCTGTGGAAGGGACCTGCGCTGGAGCAGCTCATTAAGAACTGCAGCCTGTGGGAAGCAGTTCAGGAAGGACTGTATCCCATGGGAGCAACCCCAAGCTTGAGGAGTGTGAGGAGGAAGGAGCAGCAGAAACAATGCATAACAAACTGATCACAACCCCCATTCCCCATCCCTCTGCTCTGCTCAGGGTAGAGAAAGTAGAGAAGTCTGAAGGAAGTTGAGCTTGGGAAGAAAGGAAGGCTGGGAGAAGGAGTGTTTAGATTTTATCTTCTTTCTCACTATCTTACTCTGTTTAATTGGCAATAAATTAAATTAATTTTCCTAAATCAAGGCAAGTTTTACCCATGACAATTATTGAAATATGATCTCTCCCTTTCCTTATCTCTACCCATGAGCTTTTTTTAAATTATCTCCCCTGTCCTTTTAAGGGGAAGGGGAATGATAGAACAGCTTGGCAAGCACCCGACAGCCAGCCAAGGTCAATCCACAATAGCTGACACAAATAAATGACAGGGAGATGGGGAACATGGAGAAAACAGGCATTAAATAATTTTAAAATCACAAATACTATCGCAAAAGGAGACAGTGTTTGCTGCCTCTTCAAATACAATAACTAGGGGCATGAAATTAATCTATGAGAAGCCCATTACCAGAAAGACAAAAGAGAAAGTCCTTCATGGGACTGGAATTGGAACCAATGGGCTTACTGATAAATGTTGTGAATGATTAAAGGTTACATGGTCTCAAGGAAGAAATGGACAAATTGGGGGATAGTAAACACAGAAATCACATCAGGCTCTGGAAATCGGCTGAGTGGAAAACATTTGGAAGCTAGGGAAGTACTCAGGGGAAGTATTGTATTTAGGTAAGGTTGTGAATAGGGCTCTGAGCAACCTGATCTAGTGAAAACTGTCCCTGTCCATAGAAGGGTTGCATTAAATTGTCTTTAAAGGTTCCTTCCAACCCAAATCATTCTATGATTCTATGTGGTTGATGTTTTTGCTCTCAGCAAGCAGATGGCTATGGCCATTGATGGGAACAATATCAAATCAAATAAATGAAATAAAGCCTTGGACTTGCCCAATACTGGTATTTTAAAGAAGAAATATAAGAATGTAACCTATAGATAACTAGAGTTAGACAAGGTGGATCTCACTCAGATTTCTGAGAAGTAGGAAAATAGTCCAATGTGCATATTTCAGGGGAAAGAAAGGAGATGAATGTTCGTCCTGGAAGATATATCAGCTCTGATATCTGCTTTGTCCATGCAAGCAAACATCTAGGTACAAATGGTGAACAGTATAATAGTATAATTGCTTTGAAAGCACTGCTCTGAAAAGACTGTATAAACAGTGAGAAATACAATCTTTCACCATATTGAGAACAAGAGCAAAGTACAACACAAAATAAAATTATCTCTTTGCTAGATCATTTCTAGTAATTTTTAATCAAAGATCAAGTAATTTGGGTAAACCTGCACCAATGAAAGGAACAAGCAGTTTAGAGGCAGACACTTTGATGCACGAAAGGACAATACAATAGTACTCAAATACTATGAGTAATCTGTTTCCAGGCAGGTATTTTGGGGTTGTTTATTATAGTATTCTATTTTTGTGATTTTGAATGTTAACATATTTTGGCTTGGAAAATAGTTAATCTGAACCAAAAGGAATCTTTTTTTTTTTTTTTTTTTAAACCTGTTGTATCCAATTTCTCATTGAATTAATAATCCAAAATTAGTGTCTGAAGGAGTGTGCTATGAGGGAAGTGGGGATGGAAATTCTTGTATCACAGCTTAAACTATTATTTCAAGTATTGAAAAATAAATTAGTCATCTTCTTATTGATGAAGATCAAACCATGTCTGTACTGCTTAAAATATAAGGGTGCTTGCATCAACCTTTATGAATTTTGTTATCTAGAATCATAGAATCATTTAGGTTGGAAAAGACTCATATGATCATCCAGTCCAACCATAAACCAAACCCTGCCAAGTTCACCACTAAACCATGTCCCCAAATGCAAAATCTGCACATCTTCTAAATACCTCCAGGGATGGTGACTCAACTACTTCCTTTTTGGGAATCCTGTTGCAAAGCTTGGCAACCCTTTCAGTGAAGAAATTTTTTCAAATATCCAATTTAAACTTCCTCTGGCCCAATTTGAGGCCATTTCCTCTTGTCCTGTCACTTGTTACCTGGGAGAAGAGACCAACTCCCAGTTGTCTACAATCTCCTTTCAGGTAGTTGTAGAGAATGATAAGGTCCCACCCTGAGGCTCCTTTACCCCAGGCTAAACAACCCTGGTTCCCTCGGATGCTCTTCAAAAGATTTGTGCTCTAGACCCATAAGTATTTCCGTAATTTTGCTTTGGACATGCATACTTATCAGCTAACCAGTTCTGGAATACTCAACTTGCATTTACTGTTTTCAAGTATTTTCATAGCTTTGTGTGGAAAGGTTACTCACCACTACTGGTAAATGCCAATTTCATTCCTGAATTCTCTTAGAACTGCTTGCTGTATGCTAGAGAGCTTTTGCACATTACTACCAGCTTCTTTTAAGTAACTGGAAAATACGATACAGAAGTATCCTTTATCAAGTCCCCCCAAAATAAGAATTTCAGTATGGAAATCTGCCCAGTTTCTTCTACAGTGAACACTAACAAAGAGAACTGTTTTTTTTCTTTGCAATCCTATCCTCTTTCAGGTTTCTCTTGGGTAGTTTGATCGACTGTTGGCCTTACAGACTTTGCCAAACTTCTCGCTGTTGAACTATTTGAAAAAAAAAAATTATTTAGTTTAATTCCCCTAGATAGTTGCTCTTCAAACCCTCTTTTGGGACCTCCTGGTTATGTTTTTACATTTAATCTTCCAGAGTTCACGATAATTTCATTTTTCTTAGGTTTGACACAGCTTCAGCCTTCTGAGAGATGCTGCCTTCTTTCTAATAACCTCCCTTACCTGCTGTTCAGTTCTCATGACTTTTTCACTCTTTCTAAAAATACTTAAAAAAAAAAAATCTGGTATGCATTCATCAGTGCTGCTGCTTCAATAATCTCTATACTGTAAGGTTTTAAGTCTCTTAGCTGCTTATTTAAAAAAAATAAATTCTTCGTCTTTGTGTGGCTTGAAATGGGGCAAAATTGTGATGTATCTTTTGGCCTTTAGCTGCTCCTGTAGGGATACAGAGTTTATCTAGAGTCACACGTGCAGTTTTGAGCCATGTATGATAGTATGGACAAGGCTGAGGGAGGTGTCCCAATTTTTGGGCTGCCTTCACAGCTGCTTCAGGATGTGTTTATTGATGTACTCATAAAAATATGATATCTGTGTTATATACCACTGTAAATCTTTGTAAGGGTAATTACTATTCTTGTGTCTCCTATCCCTTCTGCCTTTAATGTTTCACGACATAGCAATCAGTGCTGCCATCCTATCTGCATGGTCACTAATGTCTTATGTTCTTCCTAGTTAGGCCTCGAATTTTGGTCCCTAAGGACATTAGGGCACTTAATCAGGTGGGTAGTTTGTCAGTTTTGATTATTATTAAATTGGGTTTCTCCAATCCAGTAACTGTCGAGAGGATGAGTGTAGACATGAGAACATGAGATGGGAAGACAGCAGCAACAGAGTTCAGGAAAGGGGTTCTCACTCCAGGGATACAACCAGATATTCTCCATAGTCAGAGAAGCAGGAGGAGCTCTTCTAAAGAACATTTAATCTACCTTCTTTAGAGTAAGACTAGACATTTTATTCTTAAATTTAGATTGGCTGCTTCTCAGTTATTTTTCCAAGTACAAAATATGCATTTGAGGTCTTGCTAATGAGGAATTTAAATGCCTAAAGTGTGTCTTCAGGGAAAAAGAAGTCTGTGATGTACGCTGATTGGTTTGCCCTCCTTTCTCCTGCTGATATTGGTCCAATTAAATCATTTAATTGTTATAGACAGAGGTCCTTGGCTGGTCGAGCTCACAAAGGGAGAGCAACAGAAATGGATGCAGTGGTTCTTGTGCTTAGTCCAAGGACTTATTTTCATATTAAATAATTAATGAGTAAGTGAAATCCTTGGAATAGAGATTATCTGTCAATAAAGTAACTTTACTCTTCAATTCTCTGTCTTGGGCCAGTACTGCTTAAATATGAAAGCATAGTTTCAGGTGCCTGAAGGATTTTGAAAGCTAAAAATTTTCTTTGAAGGGAGGATAGCTTCTTTACATAAAAAGAGATGGATACACAAGGATGAGAAAAAAGGCTTGAGAGTTGTATTTTTATGCCTGATGCCTATAAAAGAAGCTAATCCCTGTTAAGTAGCTCTGAAGACATATATTACTTATTTAAGTGATATATGCCAGTTATATTGATTCAGCAATAGAAATAATTGGTTTTGCATAACATATAAATCTTAATACTTAAGTGATTAATCTGAGACTACTTCTGTAAGACAGCAAGCTGCATGTGCCACCCCATTTGGACAGGTTCAGGCACTAAACCATCTCTGGTTTGAAGGTGAGGAAAGCTATGGCAGCCCATTACACCTGGTGAACAGCCTATAAATACATAAAAGACAGTTTCAGCAGCTGCTGTGACTTAGCAATTTTTAAATCAACTTTCTTATGCATTGAAAGATAAAAATACAAATTTTTGGTTAATGTCCCAAATAATTAATGACTTTGCAAGTTTTGATCAGTTTCAAATTTAGTAGACATTTGATGGAGTAGTTATGTTACTGCCTGTATTCTTTTGTACTATGCTACAAGCAGCTCCTTGTGGACTTCCTAAGCACAGAGTGTTTTTTGGATCTTCTCTTTGGATCTTTTTTATGACTGTACTCAGAGGAAATACTTAATGAGTGGCAATTCACAGATTTGAAGTCAGTTTTCAGTGTATGTGACTCTGTGGACTACATTTCATAAGCAACATCATAGGGAGTTAAATTATTATCTTTTAAAAAAAAAAAAAAAAAGGAAACTTTCTTAGTACTTTTACTTAGCAAAAATATGAAAGCTTCCACTGATAGGTGTGTTCCTATGGTGGTAAACAGCGAGGCTGTTTAAACCGACAACTCTCACTACAGCCAGAATATTCCTTATCTGCAATCTCATATATCAAAGCATTTATATTCTTTTGTTCCATTTCATATAATTTAAATTTTCATTCTGAAGTGTCTGAGCCGCTTTCTGCAGTGCAGAAAAAAATGTAACTGGTGTCCATCATATCTATTCTTGCATCTATTCCTTATGGGAAAAATGAGAATTGTGAAGATGCTTTGAGTTTATAAATGAAGTCAAAGCTGAAAATAGCTTTTGCACATAGATACCCTTTGGTTATTCAGAAGTACATTCTAAACACTTAGCCCTGGAGAAAATTTTTTCTCTAGTGCAGATGAGCTTCACCTTCACTGTAGAAAATTTCTGCATGTCAGAGAAACACTGCTGTTGGCAATGTTGCTAATGTTGGCCTTTCAGTTATCCTCGCTTGAAACAATGATGTAATAGAAGGCAATAACTGAGTCCTTGGGCAAGAATAAATACTGTACAGGGAACTGGTTCAGGATGCAGAAGACAGTTTTGCTACCCAAACAGTAGAAAACATTGTTTGAAGGAGGTGCTGCAGCATTTTGTACTTCTTAGTGTTTTCTAAGTGCTGAAGGCTACAAAACCAAATATGCTGTGTTACCTTGCTCAGCTTTGAATACTTCATGAGATAATATGATCACTGCCCATTGGCATGAAATGGTGGACTTCATGTCAGTGAGGGAAAGCAATGTGCCTGATAGGCTGATGTCACTAGTTATGGGTGCCACTAGCAAAACGATTATTTCAGGCTGACTTTTAGGTCTACCCTGATAAAACAAGAGCTCTAATGCCATGCTTTGGCTAAATAAAAATATGACCAGCTAAGAAACATGAATCAGCTTTTTTTTTTTTTTTTTTTTTTTTCCAGCTAGAAGGATTGGGTTTTTGCTGGTATTAGTAACTTGCAGCAGCCTAGCCATTAAAGCTAGCATAGGATTAGTCTGTCACCTTCCCATATCCTGCAATTGATATAAATAAACAAATAAATATCATCCCTCCAAATATCCAAGAAGTGATCTCTCCATGCCAAATTTCGGTCCTAAACTGTGTACGTGTTAGTTTTAACCCCATGGGAGTTGCTTTTCTATAACCATGTCTGGAATTTGGCCCTTAATAGTGACTGAGTCTTCATTTTTTGTAATGTAGGTCAAGAGAAGAAATTAAATGATGACATTGTGCTTGCTTACTGTGGCATCCCCCAGGAATTGGTGTGGTCCCTACTGATTGCCTTGAATCATTAATAAGAGGGTAACTGCATAGCACAGCCCACAATATATTCTCAGCAGGCAAATGCATTAATGATGCTGCACCATGAAAAAGACTTAATTGCATTGACAGTACATTTTTTTCCACAGCTTAGAGTGTTTATCAAAATTGTGCTTGTAGCATCTAAAAATACTGTAATTAATGCAGCTTTTGGCCTCTTCGCACACTGTTTTCTTTTTAGTTTCTTCTGTTAAAGAAGACAGCTGTTTGCTAGGAAAACAAATTCATCTCCTTTCCTTCTCTCTCTCGCCTCCTGTTTTGTATTTGAGTGCATCAGTAGGAGGCTCACAGTTTGTTGTAAATGTTCATTCACAGTTTCTGCAGATTCCTACATTCATATTCACAAAGGCAGAATATTTCAAGATGTCCTTCATATCAAGTTACTGCTACTTCACATCAGACGTGAGGAATACAAAATACAGTCTTTGCTTCCAAAGGCAAGACAACATAAACAAACAAACAAAGTGCAAAACCCACTGGCCTTGAAAGGAGCGTGACAGTTTGGATCAGCCATTTCTTAATTCTTGCTTCCTTTGATTGTTGATCGAAGGATGCTTGTGGGTATAACATGAAGAGTATGTTACAGGAAAAGGAAAGCAGACCTTCTTTGATAAGATAAAGCATCTGCAAGTGAAGGTGAGGGAGGCGCTGGTGAGTCAGTTTTTAACACCACTAGGCAGCTGTTCCTTGGCTCCTGGGCAGGCCAGGACAGTGTTTTCATTTTTCTGCTTAAATATTCAGGCTGTGAGAAAAGGAAAGGACACACAAGCACGACACATAGTTTAGTTCAACACCACAGCTGTTGCTCCTATGCTGAGCAGCAGCTGTGTATGTGGGGATCTGCAAACTCATGAGAAACTCTACCTGCTTAGTAGTGGGCAGGCTGGGAGTAAGGGGGTGGGGGGGGCATCTGCCCTCCTGTGCAGAGAACAAACAGAGAAAAGGGAATTTATAGGGGAAAGAGATTTTACTTGAGTTAAAGAAGACACTGGGAAAAAACTTGTTTGAGCATTAAGAAAAAGGAGGCTTAACATCTGTTTTGCTCACACCTCTACATAAATATAGTGTTATCATGACTCATGTTTGTCATCCATCCACTACCATTAACTGCTGTAAAGTGCTCTATTACTTCAGACATCCTCATCGGGTTTTAAAATGTTCCAGTTCCTACACATTGCCTTGTAAATCTTGTATTACAGTGAAGAAGACTGTGTATATAGCAGAGCTTTGCAAGGCTGCAATTTCCCTGAAATGATTATTATTACCTTATAGACTGCAATGGTAAAGCTCAGGTGGTGCAGCGTACCTCTGCTGCTGATGTAGGACTTGAAGCTCTATTAAAACAGGAACCGATTGAAAATATTTATCATTTTCTGACATAAAAGCCTGCACTGTGTATGCACACAATGAGAAGGCTCAAGATCAGAGACAAAGTGAAAGTATCTTGAATTCATCAAATGCTTTCTAATCTGTGAATAAAGGCATCTGAACCCAAGCTGCCCTCACGATACCAGTTGGTGGTGCATGTGAGAATAGGATCCACAACAGAATGGTAGCAGAGCTGGAATCAGGTAAGATACTGGTCCTTCGGTAAAGCCTGCACCCACTTAAGCCTATAGCCACCATAAGACAAATTAAAGAAATTCATAATAGTTAACAGAAAAAGTTAATGAAAGTCATATATATTTTAAATAATTAAGATTTTAATGAAGGTGCATTTAAACCATTCTTTCTCCTTCATGATTTTAAAGTGGTATTTCATATGGGATGGAACAGCTTGAAAATTTCTATATAGTAGTCTTCAAGGAAATTTACTGAGCAGAGAGATTTTTTAGGCTCTTGGTTGCTATAATCTTCCAAAATAATTTGAGCTCAGTGTATTTGGAAGAAAAGATGTCGCTTTCTTTTCCAGTGCAAACTTTGCTCTTGGAAGTGCTGTTTTACAGATTAGATTAAGCTTAATGCATTTAAAATTTTAAATAATTTTTTAAACCACTGAAAAAAACAAGATGTCCCTAGAATAGAAAATGCATGTTGTGCTGGCAGTTATTTTCATTTCATTTATTGCCAAGACAGCACTAAACTGCAGTGGTTATGTCACTGCTATTAAAATTACATCAGGAGTATTTGAAAGGGGTGAAGAAACACAGACCCTACATTCTGTACCTGATCCCAGATCAACTGCTGAAATCAACAGTGGCCTTTGTACTGCAAGATTTTTTTTCTTGTAAAATATGGAGAACAATAGGCATAGCTTATAAATTTTCTTTTGTATATGATGTGGAAAACCATAAAAAGAAATGTATATGGTAATTGAAAACTATTTTCTGGTTTCACAAAGTACGGTACTGTAAGGTATTGGACGAATAGGAAAGAACCCTCCCTTTGCATTGAGCTGCTGAGGCTTTTCTAGTCTGTCAAAGAGGCCATCATTATAGATGAGAATACTGACATTTGAAAGCCCTCTTACCTGCTGATGCTGGGAAGTGCAGAGAACTAGCTTCTCTCTCCCCCAGTCATGCTCAGATTCCTTCACTTCTTAGCAGAGACACCCTTTGTCCTTCAGTTTAGCAGAGAAAGAAAAGTAGCAGAAAGAAACATTGGTCAATAAATTTTAACCTAAATATGTAAGTGGGTTTTTAAAAAAGTGAAGTAGCAGCTTTTAGCCAGTTTGTCTGTCAGCCTCCTGCTTCACTGGCTCCCTCAGACTGGGGTCAGTGAGGCAAGCTTCAGAAAGCTGCCCACAGCCCATTACGATTTAATGTGCTGAGGGCAAATGCTCTGCTTGCAGCCCAGCATCCGGCTGCCTGCAAATGTCCTGACCCATAGTGTGAACACTCCTATCTCTGCTTCTCCTTTCCCCAGCCCACTTCGTAAACGTCTTCCATGATGCAGCCACAGGGATGTTGTCATGCCATGTCACTGCACCAATGTATTCTTGGCACTATTATTGCTCTCCCACGGAAGCAAGGTCAAAGACATAAGAAAAGAAGCAATAAGGGATGGTTTGGGATCAGCTGAAAGAGAAACTGCAGCTGGCAATTAATTGGCTAGTTTGCTCAATACAGAATCATGTTCACACAGGCAGGCTGAGGTTTTCACTGCTTTCCATGCCCCTTCTGTGATCCACCAGTTTAGAGCCTTTGGGAAAGATTGTCAACTTTAAAGAAAATACAGAACTAAACCAGAAATATCTAATATTACTACTAGCCTGCGTCATTTAAGCAGGCTTTTGTTCTGTGCTATTTTAAAAACTCTTAGTAATGTCAAATGTTAAAATACGGGTGCTATTACTGACTTTTAAGCTCTTAAGTTACACTAACATTACAATTCTTAAAATATTCATGTCTAATTTTACTATTGAGAGGAATTTTGGGTTGTAACTTCACAGGAATCAGTTCAGGAAAAGCAGAAATCAGGGTTGGTTGCAAGCAGTTCCTATCAAGAAGCTATTCAGATAACTACAGTGCCAATTGCTTTACAAAAAGCCAAATTGTTATTTTCAATAACTGACTCTTTCACAGTGTGTCTAATGGTATCAGTACCTAGTGACAAAAAATGATCTAAGGCTGATGTCTGTTACACTGAAAAAAGATCTGGAGACACTGGTTTTGTTGTTTGTTTGGTTTTTTTCCATGATGTCTGTACTCTGGAAAAAGGAGTTTTAAACAATTTACTGTATAAATTCTTAGTCTATTCCTGCTTTTAAACACAGAAGAGTAATTTTGAGCAGTATTTCAGTTGTCGGTAGATTTAAAATTTTGTTAAATGTTTTTATTTCTCATATAAATCGTGCACTAAACTCCTTTAGCAGTCACAAGAGTTATGGACAGTGTTGAATGATCTTTCTCTTGTTCCTTACTAGTCTAACGCAAAATTTTGTGTGTATGGATGATTTACGAATGTCATTAGTTATAAAAAATTTAAAGTTTTTACCAAAAGCAGCAGGCATTTACTACAGCATCTATGATATTTTATTTTTCCTTCACTCATGGATTAATTTATCACACATTCAGGTCATGTGTGCTTGGCAAACTGTAGGACCATTGTGAGACTTGAGAAATGTGAAGTCATATTGCAACTCTTGAAAAATAGAAATAAACTTCTGACAGCACTCCTTTCTAGGGGAAAGGAAAAAAAAATAGACCCAACAACAGACTAAGGTAAAAAAGAATTAAAAATCTCTAGGTCCATGACTGAAAACTGCTTTTTACCTTTTAGTCCTGTGGCCATAAGCTGTGGCAGTTTAAAAGTACTAGGTGCTCTTCATGGAGTGACAGTGTTTACTGCCTGGATATCCAGACTCCAGATCCTTTCATCACTCTGTGATACACTGGTTGATTATATAAACTGGGTCATTGAACTAGTACTCCATAATCACTTGGCTAAAAATAGTGAATCACAATCCTTCTTCAACCTCACTTGGACATTCAGATGGTTTCTGTGGTTTTGGCTCCTAACATAAGTGCATTAATCCTTCTGCACTAACTTATCTTGAGCATACCTGTACAAACTTCTCTTGCTACTCATCCCTGTGGTGTTTCAAGTGTTTCTGAGGCTTGACTGTCACTCACCATTGTGTAACCAAGATTACTACTGTTCCTGCATTATTCCCACACAAGCAATTATTAGTGAGATCCAGAATGAGACCATTTCCTAATCAGAGACCATTGCCTAAAATGTAATTTTTCTCCTGTCTTGCTGAATACAATACCATCACACCACCCCACAGGCCACTCACATCTTCAGTAGGATTGGTACTTTAAGGCTCTCCTGGCTAATTACACCTTAATCTACTGTGACCCTTAAGGGTCGGGTAAATGGTCCTGCGCAGTTTTAAAGTCTGAATGTTCCTCAGCTGGTGGAGCTGAAAGTGCTGCTTTCAGATCGCTGGAGATCACCTGCTCATGGTTGAGACACCGGACTTGAGATCTCTTTAATTTCTAGCATATAGTTTTGCCAACCTATGCATGGTGGTGGTTAGTGGTTTCTTATTCCATTTGGCTGTATTTTCTCCTGGGCATTCAATTTTTGATTGGAAACTCAATTATTGTAATTCCAATGCCTTATTTAGGACTCACACAGCATTCTTGGAAAAATAACAATGAAAAACCCCTCTGTGCTGTACTGCAGTCAAATCCCATACACAGAACCACAGGGGCCTGTCTTGTCCTTACTTTCCAGGGTCCTTGTTTGTTTACCCTCAAAGCCTATTATCAAGCATCATAGCTGTTTGTATCTTCTGGTTTTGTATATGTTTGCCTTCTCCTTTTTGTTATGTTCCTTGGGCTTTCCTTCTTCCTGGAAAGTTTTCCCAGCCCTGCCAGCCTGCCTTTCTGAATCCAGCCCATTTATGTTATCAGGGTTCAGAGGACCCATAATCATGTGCAATGGATGAGTGAATCCTCCAGCGCTGAAGTTTTGAACGTTATCTCACCATAACTAAACTGCACCTCCCTCTGGCACAAGTCTAATAACTACAGACAGTAGTTTCTTTTACCAACATGTGACTGGACCCATTTGGCTTTTGTTCTCACAGACAAAACCCTGCAGACACCACTTCCACCTGCTTTAACATGTCTCAACTCTGGCAGTTTCCATAGTTCATTTCTCAAGGCTAGGTGTTTCTTGGATGTTGCACATGACCCATTTGGTGGCTTCACAGGCTGTTTCTGGCAGGTAATTTTTATCAGCATTGGTCAGCTGGGGGTGATTAATTTTCACAAGGAGCAGTACCAAGTGGACTGGTATCATTCCAAACCCCTCTCTGCAAGTTGTCAGGATCCTGCTTTTCTAGCTCTCCTCTGGTTTGTACTGCTCTATCCATTTTACCTGTCATTTCTATTTAAGCTTCTCAGTTATCTTCATGTAAGAGTTGTGACCCTCACCTTTCCATCTCCTCTCTTGTGTTTTCTCCAGCACCACTGTAACAGCTGCTGTAAGATGAGCCAGCTCAGTTTTCTTTTTTCCTCACACTGTGTGGTATCTGAAAAGTCTTTCTTTGGTCTTTCCTCACCATCCTCTCCTAACAGCAGCTGTTTTTAGCCCTTCTGCAGTAAAGATGCATTCTCTGGCCTTGCACTCCCCAGTGTGATCCCCAGAGTATTTGTTCTCCTCCCCTAATGCCTTGCTCTTATCTTCACAGTGCTCTCAATAGCTGCCCAACATTCCTCCAGCCCAGGCCACCCTCCCCTTTAACTCCTTCTTTCCCACAAACAACCCATTCTTCCCAAGGCCCTCAAACATAATTTTATTTAGAAGACTCTTGAAAGCCTTGGGATATCCAAGGATGAGGATATAAATGTCTTGCCCGTTCTTCTAGCATAGAAGCCATACTAGTCTCTGTCCTTCAAAGGCCATGACTGTACTTGCTGGTGGATTCAAAAACTCCTTCAACTTCCTGCTTTGGCATACATGACACTGGTTATGACCTTTTTACCAGCTTGGTATTTGAGTGTTCTTGCTTGCTGTGTGTGACTGTGATACAATTTCTATTTCTGCTACACTCAGGCTCTCACATTCTTGCTCTTATAGCCCTGGTTGTTGAGTTCTCTGCATTCTGCACTAGCCTGTCACAGGGAAGAAGACTCCTTTTGCTGTTTACAGGACTCATCTGGTGCAGAGTGGACGAAAGACAACAGGACTGATTTTTTTACTTCTTTTACTAAACAAAGTTGAAAGAGACAGACAATTGCTAGCATTTCTGTTGTGCTAGGCAGTTTTGGGGTTCACCTTCATGTGTTTCAACATGTGCTGCCTAGTCTCAGGTAGAAGACGACTAAAGAGGAAGCAATTCCCAACTGGAATCTCACATGGTAGGTGGACTCTTCTGTATGGTGCTCATTGTGGTGTCCGAGGACTATTTTATCTTCACGTTGTTCTTCATGTAGTGCTGATTCACAGGAAAACACTTGTTATGAAGCCTTATCAAGTTGGGGTTTTTGCACAGTTCACTTTTCATATAGTTGTATATATGCAGCTACGTTATGTGTCGGTGAAATGCTGTTTTGTGGGGTCGCCTTGGTTTTGCAGCAACTTTCCAACCTAGTCATATCTTAAAGTATTTAGTTCCACTAGTCAGCTAAGATCCTTAGAGACCATACAAGCTGCATTCTGCAATGGAAATAGTAGTGATCAGCAGCAGTGACCAGGATTTTCTGTGCTGGACATTGTCCACTTGAAGCAAAAATTAAGTGGAACTGAAGTAGTTTGTGGGCTGTATCACGAGAATTACAACTGTATTCCTCTTCTAAAGCTTTCAAATATTAACAAATCTGTCAAGACATTAAAATTACTAAGGAGTTTCATTGATTTTTTCTTTAGCAGGGAAAAGTTTTGATGGAAACTACAAGTAAAATGGCTCTGAAGTAAGAAGAAAAAGTTTGGTTTACTTTTATGAATCTGGAGGGGGGTTGTCTGTTGGTTATTAGTTGTATAATCAGCTCTACTGGGGTGCTGATTGGAAGCACTGGCTACATAGAAGTAAATTTCATGGGTTTTATCTTGTCTGTATGCAGTTTCCCATTCAGTTTTATCAAGATTTGAGCAAATCTGCAGAATTAGTGAATCGAACATAATTTCCCATGTATGGAAGCAGTGCCAGTTTTTAATTACTTGCCATCACAATTGTCTTTGGCTTACTATTAGCAAATATCTTCTGCAACGTGCTTTTTTTCAGCTGTTCATAATAGACCTAAAATTGTTCAGACAGTCTTTTCTCTTGTCAGAGCTGCCATGTTTGACAAGGAATATGCAGTGGATTTGATGTATTTATTTTTTGTATTTTACACATGCTCTGGTCAGCTAAACTGATTTTATCTCTCCCTTTTTTTCCTATTGTTGTGCAACTCTGAAAGCCTGAGTCTATTCCACGCCCTTTTCTCACTTGGAACTGAAACACTGGGTATAACTCACCAGAGATTATTCATTCAGGAGTCTTACTTGCATTTATGGGAGGAAGAAACTGCAATGCATGTCCCAGTTACCAGAGCTTTCTGATTTATGGTGGCCAAAGTTTACCAATTAAACCAACTTGGTTTAGGAATTCCAAAGGAATAGGAAAGTTGCTACAAACCAGATGACTTTGTCCTCTTAACCAGCTACAGATTTGTTAAAAATTATTAGAATTAAAAAAATTTTCTTAAAGAAAATCGTATTTTAAAAATAGCACATATTGAAATTAATATAGTTTACTCCGTAACTGTTTAGTACTGGCTAATCAGTGAGGCTGGACATTTAAAATTCTTAGGATCAACAGTGATGTAGCACCGCTGATCGAGAAGGCTGCTAACCTGAATGATCAGGAGATCATCTCTGACCTCCCTTGGATTTTTGGCAAGTTCACTTGGAATCTGCCTCTTTGTTTTGAGAGAAAAGAGAAAGACTAGAGCTGGAGAAGACTAACATAGCACATTACTTGTGAATTCCCGTTGCTCCTTTCCTTTCTATCCCTGCTCCAGACACAATGCCTCTTCCTACTGAGCCTTCCTTATGAAGGTTAATTTTACAAGGTTAAAAGGAGCCCTGTGAATAAGCACAAAGATATCACAAGAACTACAAGAATTTATGTTATTATTTTCATTCCTTCACTAAGGTGGTTTTTTTGTGGGAAGAGATCCACAAGTGGGTTGCATGGCTTGCGTTCATGAGTTTTATTTGAAGGTGGCTTTGAATTTTGGGGGGATTTATTACATGCATAATCACATAGCTATCTAGCAACATCTGAAATCTGTTTCACTCTATCCCCAATCTATGCATTTTAAACATGATACACAAATGAGTATTGACACTGAGAAGTCAAGTCTGGACTAGTTTGCAACTTGTAATCCTGTTTAATTTTGGATAACATTCTGAGGAAAAAAGGTATCTTTTCATTATGCATCTGCCTAAAAAACAAATGAACTAATGCATGCCAGCAGGGACTTTGTCCTGAAAACTGACACTTGTTTTTTGTAAAACATTGTAAAAACCCTCCCTCCCCTTACAAAAAGAAACAACAAAAAAGCAGAATCCAGGCAATCATTATCAGAAATGTGTGAATTTCAGATAGCATTTACATCATGGAACCATAAAGGTTGTGGTAGCCAGTGATTCTGACCAAAACCACAACTCTTTCTTTGTTTGTTTAACAATGAGAATATGCTCTTGCACCAAGAATATATGCTAGCACTTTATATATCACTGTACCTCCAATAAATGTGCTGTGAGCTTCTTCTCACTGAGTATGTTGCAATCATTTGCTTAATAAAAGCATGACAATTTGAATTCCTCTAATAGCTCATTTGATTTTATTTCTTATTAATAACCTTAAAACCCACACTTTCGGTGTTTTGTATTCCTTTGGTTTGGTTTTTTACATAGTTTGTTTCTTCTTTTGCATTGGCAAAGAGCCTCAATGTTTCCTTTAATGGAGTGCAAAATTTTGTTATTGGTCGATCAAGGCTTTTACACTGCATCGCCAAGTTTGTGGTTTCAGACAGGGAGAAATCTATAATAAAAGCTGATAAAAAATTTTATTCATTGCTGTGTTACTCTGCCTAAAACCACTCTAACTCTGTCCACCAAAACTGAATTGGACTGATTCCTGGGAAAACTGGTTGTATAAGAGTTATGTGAAACTAAAGTAATGCAGTGATACATCAGAACTATTCCCTTTTTGTTGTTTTCCTGCATCACTGTTGATATTTGTACTGCTTCTCGAGGTGCACTTAGTAACTACTGCCATTACAAATGCTATCTTTGTAGATTTTTCTGAGTGTCTACATGAGCCTTTGAACAACCATCTGGTGAAATGCTCTGTGGTTTGTATTTACATGGCATTTAACTATACCTCCATAAGCTTCAGTGATATTATGGGAACCAACACTTTTTACTGAGCAACACGCTGAAACCAAGTTGGATCATTTTCTGTATCCAACTGCTATTCAACTGTCAAAGAAAAGGAATCAATATTTAACTTCAGGGGACTTCCACTAGAAAGTAAGAGAGGTGATTTTTGCTTTTTGTCTTGTGTGATTCTTGTTTGTTTATTTGTTTTTTTAAGAAGCACAGTCAATCTCAGCAGTTTACATGGGCAGTGCAATCAACTTTGAACTTTTTACCTTAATTCTCTTACCATTTCTTGTTTAGATAATTTGTCTTTAGGGACATTTTATTTTGTGGGGTTTTTTTTACAGACAAATTACATGAATGGAAGTGCTGGGAACAGAATCATGTTGACACGTTCCCCAACATAACATACAAAGGATTAAGGCAAAGCTGTTAATTTTCTCTGCTTCCATTGATGTAATTTGGAATCATCACGACGCTGGCAAGAGAGACTATTTAATGACATTGTTCTCTCGCTATTTATAAACGGGATCTCATTTAAATTTAGAACACAAAACCTTCCTGGGTGGAAAACTGCCATCTTGTGTATCTGCATGTAGTGGAGTGCAAGGGATCCAGTCTGATCACTCTCAAAATCACTGCTGCAATACAGACAGCACTGAATTGTTTTGAGGGCTCAGTTCTGTAACCTTGTCATTTCTGAACCTACGCCCTCAGCAGTGTGTGGAGTTTTACAGAGACTATGTGTTTTAATGTACGGAATGTTTTAATGTAAGGAATTACGGGGTGTCTGTTGTTTGTACAGTGCTGTACATCAGAGCTTTGGGAGTTCTGAGTTCTCAGGGGTACCTCCGAGCTACACTCAGGCAGTACCTTGGAGTGCACAGAGGATGCCGCCCCTCTCCTCCTCTCTCCTCCTGCAACCCTCTCTTTCTCCCTCTGGGAAGCAGGCTGTGCCAAGGCGAGGTGGGGGGGTGGGGAGCCCTGGGTACTTTGTAAGCCAGCACTGCAGTTTGGGTGTAATTAAAGGGAACTGGCTTTTACCACCTTGTGTTTGCACATCTGCCAGCAGTGGAAACACAAGGCTAAAAAGTCACTGCTGCAAATTCACAGGGAGGAAATATTGTTATTAAATAGCACTATTTGTAGCCCAAACCAGATAGTTTGCATATTGATATAGTCAGTCCATCTCAGCCTGCTGAAAGCCTGGCTCAGTATGTAAAACCTGGAGTCCTGAATTCAGCTCTGCTTTTATTATTCCAAATTCTTGGAATATGTTAAAAGTAGTGATATTCACCCATGTAGAGCAGGCAATCCTTGAGCTGACCAATTTTTCAAGTATACACTAAAAAGCATCCAACAATGCCCATTTGTCCAAGCAGCTGCCCCTTTTATCTAAAATGAGATAAGCAAGACTACATTTATGAAGACTTACGAAAGATCTTTGCCTTATCTGTAGTTTCAGTGTAATAGAAGCACTTATCATTGTCAGGTTCGAAGCATCTCACACTTGTAAAGAGTTCTAAATAAAAATTACGTGAAATGGTGACTTGCCCAAATAAGAGATGGGCAAATCATCAAAACCATTAAGTGGTCCACACATTCTGAGCCACAGTTGTTCCATGTGAAAGAGGTGGATTCTCCCAAGTGTGAAGTTCAGTATCATGTATGAAGTAATTGGTATTCAACAATGGTTACATGAGAAGAGTACAGTCACATAAATCACAATAGTTTGACCACTTTGGATTAACAAATTACTGCCTGCCAAATGAGCAGCACTAACTTGCCAGGTAAAAGTTATGAAGATTATTTTTATTACAGTTAGTGTAATTTAAATGTAATTATTCTTGGAACATGCAATGAAAAACCCCTACATTTATGTGCAACTTCTGTGTATGTGTGATTCTGTGATACTTGACCTATTAAGCCACCATAAGTTGCCTAGGTGTAAACTGACAATATTAGTTTGTCCTTGTTCTTTAAATAAATTCTTGTATGTGAGATTTCAAGCTAGCAGAATCTACTATTTATGTTATTGCAACACTAGTTTTCTACCTTTTTACTGTGGCAGTTGTAGAGAAACTGTGAATGGAAGCAGTTTTCAGGGTACAGGGATATGCTCTAACTATACCAGAAGCACGCATTTTATAATTTGTTTGTTCAAGATTGAAATAGAACTACCAATATTGCTAGAAATTATAGACTTGAACTGTCATAACTGACTTTTTTGTGGATGCTGCAGTGAGTCACATGTACATAGTGGATATTCTTCCTTTTCAGGCTTTTTTCTGTGCATTTGAAACGCACTTAAGCCAGTGAAGACAAATAGAAGTTCAAAGTCAAGAATTTAATACCTGTCTGAATAAACAGAATAGCTGGTGAAATCTTGTTCTGCAGGGATCAGTTACAAACTTCCTATGAGTCCAGTGGACCTAGAACTTTACCTCTAACTTAAACTTCAGAAAATACTTACTGAGGATAGGTATAACCTCATCTTTACTAAATATATTCTAAATTACCTACTTCACTGCCTGATCATTTATGTAACTGATAGTTTATTAATCAGTGAGTGATAATAAACTGTGAAGACTTCAAAAGACCTGAAAATTTCTTTCTAACTTTAGAACATACAAAAAATTTCCTTTGTTTCAGCCTCTCTTACAGTGTCACAACACAAATTCATATATTTGCCAGCAGTGCAGGTTTTCAGTCCTTGGTTTTCAGCCAGGTTGGAAGGGACTCACAACGATCATCGAGTCCAACCCTTAGCCCTGCACAGGGCCATCCCCAAGAGTCACACCTTGTGCCTGAGAGCATTGTCCAAACACTTCTTGAACTTGGTCAGGCTTGGTGCTGTGAACACTTCCCTGGGGAGCCTGTTCCAGTGCCCAACCACCCCCTGAGTGAAGAATCATTTTCTAATACCCAACCTAAACCTCCTCTGACACAACTTCAGGCCATTCCCTCAGGTCCTGTCACTGGTCACCACAGAGCAGAGATCTTCTTTTCCCTTCACAGGGAAGTTGTAGACTGTGATGAGGTCTCCCCTCCGTCTCCTCTTCTCCAGGCTCAGTAGACCAAGTGACCTCAGCCACTCCTCGTACAGCTTCTCTTCAAGGCCCTTCAGCATATTAGTTGTCTTTGTTTGGATGCTCTCTAAGAGCTTTGTATCCTTCTTACATTGTGGTGCACAAAACTGCACACAATATTCAAGGTGAGGCCACACCAGTGCAGAACAGAGCAGGACAATCCCCTCCCTCAACTGGCTGGCGATGCTTTTCCTGATGCCTCCTAGGACACGGTTGGCCCTGCTGGCTGCCAGGGCACTGCTGACTCATATGGAACCTGCCATCAACCAGGATCCACAGGTCACTTTCCCCAGCACTGCTTTCCAGCACCTCATGTCATGAAAGCCTAAGTTGGTTTAGCTGCAAGATCTGTCCACACCTTGCAGTTTGATGATATGTGTCTTTTTTCTGTTCATAGTTCATTACAAAGTCCATCTTTCTGAGCACAGATGTAGAGATGAGAACAGATGATGAGATGTTGCATTCAGCACAGCTTCAGTCACAGTGCAGCAGTGTCTCCTCACACTAAAATCTGCTCAGATTTCAATAGTCAGAAACAGGGCTTAATCATTCCAGAATGTGGTGAACCTTCTTCATGAAAATTCACTGACAAGGCACAAAAAGGTCTTACTGGCCTTGCACAGCTTCCCCTGGGGTCTTCTTCCACCCTACCCATGGCTTGCCACAGAGCCATCAATCTCTCTCTCCCCCAGCGATGTCGTGGAAGTCCTACAGGTCTCCATATAAGAGCTATAATTTTGAGGTTTTAGTCAAGTTTCGGTAAAGTTATTTAGGTTCAGTAACAGCATATCAACTTTACTCCAGTACTGAAATACTTATGACAGAGTCAGCTTTGTCTAAGTTGCTAGGAATTCTGCTCTGAGCTGCTGTACCATTACCTCTCTCTTTTGGAGGTGGCAGCATTTCCAAAGGAGATCAACACATGCAAGTGTAAATTTGCAAAAGCCCATGCACCTTTTTGGAGGCTGACCACATTCTGTTGTTGGGGAAGAATCAGTGTGTCCATTAAAGGGGCCAGGGACTAAAAGTATAACACACACATGCTGAGTGAAGAGACATTGGAAAAGCATCGTGCTTAGCCTGACTGGTCGTGTTGGATGTGACCTAGATCTCCTGATCATTCAGATATGCAATGGACACTGAGTTAGCTCCTCCAAGGGCATGTGTCTGTTGTACCTTCATTGAAGGGCTGTATATACAGCAGGTCTTATTCTGCTCTCCAGAACAAACCCAATAAGATGCATCTCAGAGTCCTAAGGAAATGGGCTAATGTAGTTGTCAAGCTCCATGATATTTGAAAAGTCATGGCAGTCAGGTAAAGTCCGATGGGACTGGAAAAAGGAAAACATTATACTCATCTTTAAAAAGGGTAGAAAGGAGGACCCTGGGAACTATCAACCTGTCAGCCTCACCTCTGTGCCTGGGAAGATCATGGAAGAGATCCCTCTGAGAAGCTATGCTAGGGCACACAGAGACAGGGAGGTGGCTCAGGACAGCCAGCATGGCTTCACCATGTCCTGTCTAACCAATCTAGAGGCCTTCTATGATGGAGTGACTGTATCAGTAGTCAAGGAAGGGCTACTGATGTCATTTACTTGGAATTCTGTAAAGCCTTTGATACAGCATCCCCAACATCCTGCTCTAAACTGGAGAGAGACGGATTCTGTGGGTGGACTGTTAGGTGGATAAGGAATTAGTTGGACATACAGAGGGAATCCTGGAAGTTCATCTTTTTTACAATACCATTACTAAACTGTAATGTTCAGAGATGGGGTGTGGGCAAAAATGATGGGTTTTCCATGAGCAAATGGGCTTTCCATGGGCACCAACATAACCCAAGCTTGCATGTCCACTTCTCGTCTTGCCATTCAATCAGGCTCCCATGGGCTTGCCTGAATTCCGGTTGAAGTGAAATAGGATCTCAGAAGAGCAAACTTCTGCTGAGGGCCATCCCTTCCAGGAAGTCCCAGTAGTGGAATTTATTTCAGAGGTCTGAAGCTTAAAGGGTAGCATCACATATTTCTAAAGTGTGATGAGTCTCCTTCAGTATATCTGTTCCAAAGTGAACCTTGCCTTGTGGTGCTGGGAGTGGGGCAGGCACCCTTGGGAGTCAATTCATCCTACTTGTTCTATAGCGACTTTGGAAGGGCTGAACCTTCCTTGAGAGGTGTTTATTTTTCTCTCTGGCCTTAGAAAAGAAACCTGAAATACTGACACTGATGAAGTTTGTGGTTCAGGTCCAAACTGAGACATGATATCCAAGGAGATGCCAGCTGGAACAAGTGCCCAGACACCACTTAGAGTCAATGGAGATGTCTGAGAGTCAGTGAATATGCCTGGTGGAGCAGGGGCCACTGTTCAGATGACTAGAACTGATGGTTGCTTTTGGTGAGATGACTCTCCTTCTGTCCCTGTTGAAAACACTGACTAGATCTCAAATGATTACAAAGGGACTACAAACACCCAAAATTAGGTGCCTGAAAAAAGAACTGCAATCCAGCACAGATGCCTAACTTCTACATTACTGAAGCCAACTGAGGTGAATTTAGGCATAGAAGAACAATACAAGCCTGCCTTTCTCTTTATTTCTAGCTCAGGATTTTGCTCCACCAAGATTTAGCTCTTCTTATTTCTCTGCTTTTAACATAACGTTTACCTTCAACGTTTATTTGCATTTCCATTCAATTAAAACTGTGCCTGTAACTACAAAAGGAAATAAAATAGTAACAGAATAAAGTCTGTATTTTCAGATGTTGAGGTGAAAACATGAATTACCTTAAAATAGGCAGACATTCTTTTACATATTCATTTTTAATTTTTCCACAGACTAGCAACTTGTCAATCTTTACACAGAATACATCTTCCCTTGAATGGTTTGCCTAGATGCTCTGCTAAAGGGGAGAGGTTTTTCCTTCTCTCCTCCTTAACATACATTCTGATAACTGAATGAGTGATATAAGCAATTGGCAGATTTTTCCCCCCTACTTTAACAATGACTTATTACTTGAATTTGTAGCTAGATTTGAGAATTGGGCTCTATTTTTACAAAAGATGTACATGTATTCTCTACATTTAATGACATGAATAGTTCCACTGAGATCTGGGAGTGTATTGCAGCATAAAAATTAAAGAGCTATAAATCTTTGCAAAATGAGGCTGTTGTAAGAAAAAATTAACTAAATTGTAATAGTGGATCATAAGTAGACATAAGTTAGCTTGCTAAATTTGTAAGATCTGTATGATATATTGATATTTTTGCATTAAGGAATTTAATTTGCTTGAATTAATGAACCATCATATTCTATCATTTGACTAATATAAATAATTTGGAAATTTTTCCTCCTCTCTTTTAAGAAATCCGTTTGTCAGTAATCAAACCTTTTAAAAAGTGAATGAACAGTGCTGATTTTTAAAACCAGTTATAATTTATATTATAATTATTCAGTTACTTTGCTCAAGTTCTCACACAGATGAGATGCATTTGTGTGTGTACAAAAATTATTTTAAAAAAAATTTTGAGAGCTCTCCTTGCTTGCACATGCATCAGAGCTTCTACTCCCAATTCAGTTTCATTTCTGTTTGTGTCTTGGTAAGAAACTCTTACCAAGGAGTGGGAGTTTCTTAAATTCCAAACCTTTTTACAAGGTTGCTGTCTGGTTAAATTTATATTTGAAAAGTTGCTGGATTGTGTTGGGTTTTTTTTGTTATTCTTATTGTTATTGTTATTCTTGTTAGCAGTACTTGCTATACTGGATGTCAAAAACATTATTTGTAAAAGCTGTTAAAATGCCCAACCATGTGCAATATTTGAAGAGACTGATGTGTCTCCCAGTTTCACTTCTGATGATGTACAAAAACCAAAAGGTTTAATTTTTCATGGCGGTATGCTAATTCTGGAGCTTTTCTTCTGTCTGTATACACTTAATTACAATTATTTTTGTTCACCTTTTTCTAGCTTAATACTTTGCGTTTTAAAGGATTACAACTCCCCTCCTCCTTCCCCTGTAAACACTGGACAGGTAACAACCAAGAAAGATATTTCTCATCTGATTTCTGCTGAGTTGTAATGTTGTTTTCCTCATGGGCATTTTAAAACTTGTTTGATAGCGTTTTACTCTGTACAAGGACTCCGAACCTTCTCTCGGGTTTTAATGGGAAGGTGCCCACACCCAGGTCTAACTACTTCCCATTCAACCATTCAGCGTCTCATTTCAGCTTTTGCTTCCACAATAAAGTTAGTCATCAATCCCGTGGATAATACATTGGAATTTGAGATAAAGTGGTAATTGTCTCTCAGTAGTTTTCTTCAATTTAAGCCTCTCTTTTGCGATTCCTGGAGCCCTGGAGGAAGAGGCAACCCCACGAGGATGGCACTCTACTGCAGCTGTAATTACCAATAAGGATGCCTGTGTTCCCCTTTCCAGTTAGTCATTCTTAGAGACGTGTCTTTTTCAGTGAAAAGGAGGGGATGTGCACGTAGAGGGAGCCTATAAATATTCTTTAATAGATGTGGTACTGAAGAATTGGAGTTCTTCAGTAATTTGTCAAAACAAACCAAAGAAGCTGAGGGGTGAGATCATACTTTTTTTGCTCTGAGAATGAAGCTGTGTGGCTTTAGACAGAATTACGTCTTCCTCTCTGCTGAATTATTCAATATATATTAAATTAAGAAAAGCTGATTTTAGCCAATTGTATCTTGGCTGTAGCAATTATGTTAGCTGTGCTGGTGAAATATAGCTTCCACAAGCCATTTGGTTTACCAGTACCTGTAATTTAAAGGGTATTTTTATCCCCTCCCTGTTTTTTTACTGTGTGTAATGTTTTCAGCCTTTTTCATTTCAGTGCTACTTAACACACTAGCAACTTTTAGAAAGATGTTAGCTTCTGTTGTTCTATTGCATAGATTCTCAGGTGACTGCCTTTTTCCCCCAGCTATGATGGGTTGTATAGAGGTTTTTTTTTAGGTAGAGGATATGCTGCACCATTAAACACAGATGACTTCCCCGTCTCTGCTCTCCTGTGGGATAGTTCAATTCCTTTTTCATCCAAATCTGAGGGAGAAAAGATCTTGTTCTTTTTCTGGTATGTATTGATTGTTTCTCAACACAATGCTCATCAAAACTCCCTCTGTCCAACCACTCTTCTAAACCCAACATCCTTTATGAAAGAACTGAAGAGGTCTCTCTTCCAGTATGGCAAATTATAGCCCCTGTTCTCAGATCCTGCTGACTGAATCATTATCTGGTATCCCAGGATTTCTTCAGGTCCTTTAATGACCTGTCCTTATACAGAGTTATTGGTGAGATACTGGACAACTGCTGTTGAAATAGTTTGGCTACAGGAATACATTCCCTCAGTGATTTGTTAGTGGAAACATAAGGTATACAGGAACACCACTGTTCTCATGCAAAAACTAAAAAATGTCATCACACAAAATGTGTGCAATAAACTATGGACTTTTTATAATGCTTCTTCTAAACACTCGGCAAGTAATTCTAAAGGAAAAAAAACCCAACAAAACCCAAAAATAAACCCTGTGCAATTATATTTGAAAGCATATCTTCATAGATTAACTGTATTGTTTGACTATTGCACTAATAAGACAATATAAGCAGTAAAGGAAATAATATGAATATTAAATAATGTTAATGAAACTGCAGAATATGAAAAATACTATTCTTTTCTTGACAGAAATTTCACTAGATTTGGTACTTAATGTTTTATCCCTGAGGCTATTTTGTGGACTTTGGGTTTGAGGTTGTTGAGATGGAGAAGTAAAGCAGGGTTTGAGTGGAATGGGTCTTTTGAAAGGACTTGCTACTTCTAATACAGTCCTTATGCAGTGTGTGGTGATTCTAGAATGCTCTTCTTAACTTGATATTAGCTGAAATTCAGTTTTTTAAAAGAATTATTAAATGAACATTGTGTAGATTTTGAATGAAAGCTAACTGGTCCTGGAAGTGAAGGACTGTGAGGTTTGGAGCCTTTCTCAGATTCAGCAGCAAGTCTGCTGAATGGACATAACTCCTGTATGAAGTCTTAAAATAGATGATGTAGAATTGGTTTAGATCTCTGTTTTCACTGAATGTCTGTACTCCGCAGGATTTTTTTTTTTTTAACAGACTTATTGAGTTGTGTATTATTTTCTTTCTTTGTAAGAAATGAGCATACTTGTATTATTGTCACAGACAACTTGCTATCAAAATAATCTCACACTTCTGCAGAATTGGCAAGGGGAATTTTGGAAGGGTGAGAGTTTGGAATTGAAACTGTTATTTGCTGACAGGTTCAGCCTTATACCAGAATTACACTTTTCAGGGTTTTTTTTGTGTGCATGTGTACATAGTTTCAAGTAACATGATGTGTTAAATCTGTAGTGTATGTTTCCTGGCAGCTACTGCAAAAATTAAGCCCAGAGGCACTGCCCTCATCTCAGCCAGTCTGTCAGTGGAGTTCAGCAATCTCACAGGATGAGCACTAGCAACCTGTTTCCAGGGTGTCTTGTAATTTGTTACAGCTCAATAAATCTCTGCCTGAGCAGTAAAATCTGTGCTGTAAATCCATCCGTGGAATCAGCTAAATCTTGCAGTTAGAGCAAAAGATGGTGCTGGGTTTTGCGGTGTGTCTGTGTATGCAGGCTTGGTTGGGTCTTACCACACTCTTTCTCATTGGGTAGGTTTTTTGACCTCTTAGGTCCTGTCATCTATCTGGTTACATATAAAGACCACAGATCCTGTAAGTAAGATAAATCATTCAATCTGATATTTTAATAATAAAGTTGTCAAGAATTCTAACTGAGAAAAAAACACATTGTATAAAGTGAAGCTCTTTTAGGTGAATACCTGGGTGAAATTGGTATTAGTGTGTATTGGATTTGCATGGCCAGGTTTTGGTAGATGGGGTCTACAGGTCTTCTGTGAGAATCTGCCAGAAGGTTCCTCCATGTAGAGCCAATGCCAGGTGGCTCCAGGATGGACCCACCACTGGCCAAGGCCAAACCAATGAGGAATGATAGTAATGCCTCTGTGATAACTTATTTATGAAGGGAAAAAATAAATTATTGGGCAGATGAAATTGCAGCCAGAGAAAAAAGGAGTGAGAACATGTGAACAACTCTGCAGACACCAAAGTCAGTGGAGAAGGAGGGCAAGGAGGTGCTCCAAGTGCCAGAGCTGAGGTTCCCTGAAGCCCGTGGTGCAGCCATGGTGAGATGGGCTGTCCCCTATAGCCCATGGAGGACCATGGGGGTGCAGAGATCCACCTGCAGCTCAGGAAGGAGCTCACACTAGAGCAGGTGGATGCCTAAAGGAGGCTGTGACCTGTGGGAAGCCCACGCTGGAGCAGGGTCCTGGCAGGGACCTGCTGACCTGTGGATAGAAGGCCCACAGCAGAGCAGGTTTTCCTGGCAGGACTTGTGGCCCTGTGGGAGATCCACGTCTGTGCCTGAAGGACTGCACCCCTTGGAAAGGGACCAGTGTTGGAGCAGTTCATGAAAAATTGTTGCCCATGGGATGGACTCACCTTGGAGAAGTTTGTGGCTGACTGTCTCTCGTTGGAGGGACTTGACAGTGGAGTGAGGGAAGGACTCCTCTCCCTGAGCAGGGGCAGGCACAACCTGTGATGAACTGATTGGAAGTCCCATTCCCTGCGCTTGTGTGAGGGGAGGAGGTAGAACTTGGGAAGGAGGAAGGGGTGGGGGAAAGGTTTAAGATTTATTTTACTTCTCATCTTCCTCCTCTGATTTTGTTAGTAACAAATTCAATTAATATCCCCGCTTTGAGCCTGTTTTGCCCATTAAAATAATCAGTGAGTGATCTCTCCTGGTCCTTTTCACAAGTCTCCTCTGTCCAGTTGCAGAGCAGAGTGAGAGAGAGGCTGTGGTGGGTGCCTGGCATCCAGACAGCTGATATACTATGAATTCTTTAGTCTGCTGCCTTCCGTAATGCTGTTGAATAATAATTAAGATAATTAACTATTGCAAAGCATAACACTACTCGAATTTAACTACTTTTAATGAAAAAATAATTCTCCCTGTAAGATCTATGATTTCTATGAACATGCCTAGAAGGAGCATATGCAAAAGACTGACCTCTAAAGATTATTCATATGACAGAACTTACCATTTCAGTAGCAAATAATAACAACGCATCTGAAAGTAACTTGGTAAAATTGTCTAATCTTCAAACACAGAAAAGCCTTATGCTTACAATACCCAGTGGAAGTGTAATCTTCCTCCTACTAAGATCTCGGTGTCATTGTGCCTGCAATGTTCCTTTCTGTAGAGACAGTGTTGAAAGGATAAAGCTTTAACACTGTCAGGAGATGGTATCTCTCCCCAAAACCATCCCAAAAAACTGAGCTTTCTGTTTCAAAGGGATACTTTTAATGTTTTGAACATCTAAATTTGTATCTTCTATGAAAATGGATTGAAAATACAGTGAGAGCCTATTCTAGAATTAGAAAAGACATTTCTGTTTTTCTTGCTCTTCTAGACCCAGGAGTACAAGAAATTAGTCAGCTCCTAGATAGAGTGAAAGCAATTGAAGCTGTTTGAATTTAGAAGTTAGCTTTCCTAAGGAAAGGTGAGGAAGGTCAGTATGGAATTAAAAATAAAAAATTTTTTTTTAATTTTTTTTTTAATCTAGTAGAGAAGAACTAATCAATTTGTGCTCAGAAAAATATAATAACAAGATCAGGGAGTGTACTCATTACTCATTTCCTAATTATTCTGACAAAACTGAAATTCTTATGAGTCCCACGAAAAGGAAAATAAGTCTTGGGACCCAACAGCATAATGTTCTTGCAAATACAGACATGTATGTGTAATTAGCATGGATGATCTTTAAGAAAATTAGTGAAGACCCACATTTAAACTCAAGGTACATGCCCAAGTGGCACAGTATGTATTTTTTCCTCTGCAAAACAGTGTTTGAAATTTAAACAAGTTTCGCATATGTAAGTTACAGACAGAGCTTTTTTTAAGAAGACTTGCAATACAAACAGCATGTGACTTGTGCCCTTTGTCACCCTTATTCTGGAAGTGATTGCTTGACATCAACAGTTAGGTGACCGAGGGACTTAAGATCTCTCAAAGTCTCTCACCTTGCATGAAATTGAGGTTCCAGGCACTCTGGAGAGCTCTGTAAGCTCTCCTGTTTGGGCAAGTGTAAGTGAAAATAAGCTTTATTCTGAACTGACATTTCTGTAATCTTTAGTTCTTTGAGGCAATAATTAAGTGATGGTTGTAGGAAGAAATTTACATATTAGCATTAAATACTGAGGCAGAAGACATCCAAGCACTTTTGTTTCTAGGCTCTTTCTTATAGATCAATCTGAGCAAAGTTTTAGATTGCATTGGATTTTATCTATTTTTGCAGCATATCTTCAAACAATGTCAGAACATTTTTTGTATGAATTTTACTTTTAATAGTGCTGAAAGCCAAAACTCCTCCTCAGTTATTTATTGTACTAAACTTGTTGTTCTGACCAAGCTCCTTCACAAATACCCCCCTGTTTAGCAATTAATGATGGAATTTCTCTTTCTACTTAGGAAGGCAGTTGGAAAATAACCCCTAGGACTTAAAACAACTGCAAAATTATCACCTTTCAGTAGATACAGACAAACTTGAAAGACACTACATAATAGAAGTAGGGAAGTCACTTGCTAAGCAATACCTGTTTGTTTCCTGCTTCATCCTCTGTCCAGTTTGTAATCTCTTCTATCCAAATCTCAGCATAAACAATGAAAGGTTCTGGGGAGGCTCACATCATTCCCTACTGAGGTATATATCTGGCAAAGGTGCAGACAGGCAGGGCTTCCTCTGTGCTGCTTGGGGCTTTCTGTGGGAACCTCACTGCTGGATGTTCTCTGGCAAGTGAGACAGTCAGGAGCAAGTGGTTTCTCCAGCTGCTCTTGAAGGTTGAATGTCTTCAGTGTGACCTTGACTTCTGTCATGGATTCCCTGATTTGTCTTTTATTGTAACTTTATTTGTGTGTATCAAAACCAAAATGATGCCCTTCCTTAAAGTAGGGTGGGGTTTTGGTGTAGGGGTTTTTTTTTGTGTGTGGTTTTTTTCAATATATGTTTCTTTTTTACTGTTAATTATTTTATGCTTTCTGAAATCCTTTGAAAAGGATATTTCAGTGCAGTTTATCTACACTGTTTCTCTGGTGTTTCTCTGGTGAGGCACAACACATACGAAAACTTCATAGTTTTCTTAACTTTTTTTTTTTCCTTTTAGAAGTGCACAAGACAGTTTCTGGTCTGCCCCTCAGATGATTATCTTTTTTGGTTGGTATTTCCTTTCAAAGGGAGGAAAAGAAAAAACCTGCTGAGCAAATGCTGTAAAACCTCACCAGATGCATGAAATAGTCAAGACTGAGAATAAGGGCAAAAGACGAAATCCTTTTAACTGTTGAAACTACTAAATCTGTCCCTAAAGAAACTTCTCACAGTCTGACTACAGGCTTGTGCTTGAACACCTTAATCCCAAGGCTGTAAGTCAGTTTGGAAGGGTACCAGGAAAGGTGACAAAGTTTTGCACTTCTTTTAGGGTCTGGAATGCTTTGGGTTGCATGACATGAGAAAATCCATTCTTTAGGTTCTGATTTTTCATTTTCCAAAATATTTTTCTTTCAATTATGCTTATTTTTTTACTGTGGCTTTACTGTCAGCATCAATTAAAGATAAAATTTGTACATTTTATATGATGACTATTTCTTGTAGATTGTAATGATAGTCTTACAGAACAGGACCAAAAGTCAGTCTTTGGGGTATCCAACTGTTAGGCAGCTGCATCATGGTCTGGCTCTGCAGTGCAACCTGCAGGCTTTCAGGAGACAAAGAGTGCGTGGCGCAGCACATTCCTAGCCTGTGACCCTGCTCCTTGGTCTATGGAGTGCACTGAGGCCGTCACCAGCCCTCAGGGGTGGTGAATTCTGGAGTTCAAGAAAACAGCATGGCCTTCCCCGCCTCCAGCTTACTTCTTAGAAAGACAAGTGTGGGCACTGCTTGGCACATCAAAATCAGGACTGCGGATCCCAAGCAAACTCAAGACTCAGAAGCTCCAAGGAAGATGAATTCACGTCTCCTGTTAATGATATTTCCTACTGCTTAGTTTTTGATGATTTGCCATTTGGAGCATGAATCTCTTGCTTTATGTCTAATTCTCCTTGGGCATTTTATGCTCAATATCTGTCTGGGTTTGAATTTTCTGTTCTGCTTTTTGAGCAAGATTAGGAAAATTAGACAATATTTAGACATCACCACTTAGATATGCCTAATTTAAGACAACCGTTTATTTGACTGGATTATTTTTTAAAATCCTTTTATGGATTCAGGCCCAGACATTTTAAGTTTTAGTGTTAAGTGTCCGATGTTTAGTGCTAGAATACTCTCAGTCACTCTGTGGAGGTAGTAGCAATAAACTATCTTGAGAGGTTTATGGGAGAGCAAAAAATTGAGTCTGCATCCAAGGCTAGGACTTTAATCAAGGGCTCTTTCTTGTGGCATATGTTTCTCTGTGTTGCTCTGCTTGATTGACTGATGGATGTCAGTGCACAACTTTGCAATTAAGCATGATTCTTCCTGTTATGTTTCTGAAACTAGAATTGGGTATCTATTCAGCCATCTACTGGCTCCATCAGTGGTCTGACTATTAGGACAAACTACAAATCAATACTGTTACATGACAGTATCTATGTACAAGATCATCCAAATTATTTTCATTATTTTCAAGACCAACCACTGCCCTGCCAAGGTTGTATTCAGTTCTCTTAGGGTGCAGTTTATTTTACAGCTGATCAAAACTAACTGGGCAGTCTAATTCCCACCTGGACCCTCAGGGACTTGCAGCTTCAGTCCCCTTTGTATTTGTGCAGCATGCAATTGAGTCATGTTGATTTGTCTTTGTGGATAAAAGCATGGGATCCAGGGTTTCATTGGATCACCAAACTTATCCCATTTGCTCTCCATCCCTGTGTTCATGAGATATGGCAGGAGGCAGAGTAGAAATGTGGTTTTGGGAGGAGCAGGTGTTTAGACTTTGGTAGGTGTAGCATATTACACCTTCTGCTAATGATTTAATATTTATGTTAAGGTAATATTAAGTGATTTTGTTTTTTTTAGGGTAATACTGAGTAAAATTAGGTAATATTGTTAGAATAGCATTTTGAGATCCCACTCATAAACTAATACACCACCAGGTTGAGCATAATACAAACACATAAGAAAAGGATGATCTGTACAGCAGAGCAGTGTTATGATCCTAAGTATAACTTATAATGCATGCTAAACAAGTCTGAGAGGATATCAGGAGCAAGATTGACCAAGAGTGAATATAAAAGTCTTTCATTCACTGTAGATAACTGCATGAGCTTTCTCTTAAAGAAAATAGAATTCCTGAAAGAAAATAAAATAACTAGCTAAATCAAAGTTTTAGCCTGACTTGTCTAAGATTTTATAAACTTTAGATTATTTCTGTACCTATTTTGCTATGTCTTTTGCCTTTTTTGTTTTCTTCTTCTTCTTTTAGAGACATTATTTTTCCATATGTTCTTGGCACTTTGCCATTTGAGTATTATTTGTGACAAATGGTGTCTGGTAGACTTGCTTGACTCTTTGCAGATTTGTCTTTTGTAATATACTACCTTGTTTTGGAAGAACATAGTAAGTCATTATAGAACGATCCTAAATAATTTTGAATTTATAGATAGTATTTCTTTTTATTGCAGCTGTTGAAGGATGGCTACTCATTTCCACCTAAATAGGAAAACAAAATGCATTGGTTTGTCCGTTTGGGCAACTTTTGTATAATAGTGGCATCTTTATTAGCTAATGATTGGCATTGAGAGAGGCAAAGAACAGTGAATGTTATGAAGACTCTTATTGCTAAACTGATCTTTGACTTGTTTTTGAAAGCCAGCAGAAGTTTGAGAGAGACCCATCTTCTTCGTATTCTGGTATTTGGAATTATAATATTTCAAATTAGTTCTTGCTATAAAGTTGATAACCCTGAAAATTTATTGGGCTTTATACAACACGTTATTTTAATCTCAAAATAGAGGCTGATAATTTCTGTTTTATATTTTTATATAAGAGATGTAAAAAAAAAAATCTATTCTTGAATTAAAATAAACATTTTCTTTTAAAGTCTTGGATGCATTACTACTCTAAAAATTAACTGCTTTAGTGCTAGAAAAAAAGGCTTTTTTCCTGCTCCTTCATGACACTTTTAGCAGAAAGTCTGCTTAGAAACTGTGTCATCCTGAATAATTTATGGCAAAGTCTGTACTTAATGAACCATTGCTACTGGGAAAAAACAGTTACTTGCTCAAGTATTCAGCATACATTCGGTACATGTTTGAATATTTAGACATCAGTCAAAGCTGGAGGTAAGTCTCAGGGACAAAATCATGCGTAGCATTTTGGGTATAGTATGGAATGCAAACTAAGAAAGAAACTACGAAAGGAATCATATTGCAGAATTCACATAGCTGGACTTTGCTCTTGGAAAAATAAGCACATACTCAAATAATTATTCTTTTCTACTAATAGTAACTTCATGACTTCATCTTTTTTTGTCTGGTTGGTTGTTTGTTTTGTTTGTTTTGTTGTGTTTTTGTTTTGTTTTGTTTTGTTTTGTTATGCCCTAAGATGTCTGACATTAGTTCCTAAACAGGCACAATGGATTTATCCTTTTTTACAAATACACTTAATAGTGAGTGCAGATTTTGAAAGCTGCTGTCAGAGTTTAAGTCCACATAGCCTTGATTTGAGCTTCTTTATGCCTTCTTTAAGGCAAAACTTTTCCATGAGCTTTTTTAGAAACACAACATGAAACTTTCCCCCCTTGTGTCTGTCCAAGTGTGGCTTCCTTCTTTTCTTTGCTCTTCTTGGCTTTTATTCATACCATGAGATAGTGATGTAAAACTGAGCTTCTCCTCATTTACACCAGTTTACTATGTTGTCTTCACTATTTTGTGAGTTTCTAACTTGATTCTTTTTTCTCCTTTTGCTCCAAATTAAGTAATTTGAAATTATGTAGTTTGCTTAATTTTATTATTATGCAACAAAAATTAAATGCATTTAAATACAAGATACAGTTACAGTATGACAGCTTCTGCAGTGTGAGAAAATTATCTGTCCAGCATGTTTGCTGAAGTACATAGTGATACTTCCAGAAGCTACAACATACTCTTTAGACTTACTGAGTATTTAAAGTGCATTCCTTCTTATTACAGTTTAACTACAGAGCACGATCATTCTGTATTGTACAGGGGAAACATTAGGCAACAGGAAAAGAAAAAACAACTAAAAAACCTTCTTTGGCTGATTGTTCAGGGGTCTGTCAGGATGGGTGTCTCAGCTGAACAACTGTATGCCTGAAAGACTTATAGAATTAGTATGGGCTTATTCTTTTTGATTTTAAAACCATGCTTTAAGCAATTTGAAAAATGAATAGTATTTAGTGTTAGTGTTTAGACCATAAACCAAAATTAAAGTATGTTTCTACTTCATATGCATAGTCTTAGCTTTCTAAGAAGGTTCGACCTCATGTTTCTGGGAATATTAGCAAGTGTCCTGTCACAAATGTGTCTTTACTGTTAACGTTTTGAAGCTGGTTAAAACCCCTATATTTGTAGTAACTAATGGACCTTTCTAATCAATAGGCTTTTTCCTGCAGACTTTCCCTCTCCCAAACAGTGTCTTTAAAATACTGGGAAGTATGTATATTAAATCTGCCAACATCCACCATAAATGGGTTACGGTTTCCGCCTGAGAAAATGTAATTGAATCTAATAAAGGTGATCCAAGGCCAACTGAATGAACAAGGGAAAAGGTCTCAGTGAGTAATTAGACCTATTTTATTTTATCACAAAGTAATTAAGTTCTTTCACTGCAGCGTGAAGAAAGCTGCTTCTTGGTTAGAAGCATTGGAGATAAACTTTATTTGGGACGCAAAACAAAAAGTTGTGCTGTCCAAATGCAGTAAGTCAGACACCTTAACCATGTGGGTACTGAACTGAGGTATGAGGTACACTGCTCTCTCTGAGGTGTGATTACCAGATGCTCTTCTTTCTCATAATGTCAAAAGGAAACATGCCCATTCACATCTTTAAGAAAACAGGTCTTTATTTGTTTATACGTTGGTTTTTTAAACATTGTCAACTTTCTATTTCACTTTAGTTCAATCTCAAAAGAGAATAGATTCTTATTTTGCTTTCACTTGTTTTAATGCAAGTATTTTAATCAAAATAGCCTATCTACGAGCAAGCAAATACTTCTTATACTTAGCAAGTTTGTGCATGTGATATTGAGGGTATGTAGTAAAATACCTATTGCATCTATAATACGATGATAAGATCTAGTTATTTATACGGTAGATCTACAGACACTCTGAGAACAAAATTGAAAAATATATTGTCACTGAAATTGCTTTTTCTTCTTTGCTACAGACAAAGGAATGTTGATTAACATTATCCTTCTCTCCTGTTTTATAATGGATTTTCTTTTAGCTTATTTTTTCTGAAACCTCATATTCAAGGGATAATGACTAGAGAGTCAGTGTGAAATTAGAGCAATTAGTAATATGATTAAAAGTTCGGTTTCTTCTACAACCTCTGGACATTTCTGAGTCAGACTCAGCTGACAGTGAACAATGTTTTTCTAAATGATTTATTGCATTACTGATGGAATGAAATATGCTTTGATTGCATGGCTGTTGGGAAGTGGCATGATCATGGCTAAGTACCAAAATAAAGGAAAAACCAGAGTTAGTGGAGAGATAAGGGAAGGACTACCTCTCAGATTCCACTACTGCATTGTTCTTTGAAGAATAACTTCTTAAAGCTAATACTTAACAGTGCCAGCTAACCTGTATGTTTTTGGAACTTTAAATCTTATGAGACATTGCAAACATGTGTAATATTTGGGAGAAATAGAGGTTTTATGTCTTGTCCTGGTCTGTATTGGAAGGGATGGAAAAGAATTGCAAACCTCTCCCATACCCCAAATATTTGGTCATAGTTTCCTGAATGTTTAATATCAGCTCTACTCCTAAAAGAAAAGTCCAGTGCATGGTCCACCCCTTGCCCCTTGTTACCACATCTGCCAGCCAGAGCCTTGCACTGGCAAAAATCCTTAAGTAGTAAACAGAGCTGGAGAGTTTCTTCAGGTTACAAACCACCTGGTGGGACTGTTTCTTTCAGTGACAGGTTCAGTTTAAACTGGAGTAAAGTGTTCTCTGCTACAACTGCTTCATTAAATTACTAACAGTCAAGAAAAAAAAATAAGCATGAACTACATCAACACACAGGTCCTACAATAAGTCCTGGTTTGTAATAGTCTTTTTACAATGGGATTTTTTTTATGGGAGTTTGTCTTTACTGAGTTGCTACATGATCAATGTGAAAATGAAACCTTTCCCCAGCCACTGTAAAATGTCAGGAACATGTTGGCAGGTACAGCAAACAGCTAAAGCACTCTACTTTTCTTTCTCTCAGCAGGTTGCCAGAATTGAGGACTACTGGGGAGGAAGTTTCTCTAGGTAGTAATAAATATAATAATAAAGTTCCAGGTGGCTGCCCTCTCTGACACAGAAATGTTGCTCTTTGCTCTGTTTTGGTGACATATAAAAAGAAAGAAAGACAAGGGTTCTAGTAATCTATTTCCTGAAAAAGTCACATTGCTAAATACCCATATAATGTGTACTAACTTTCCCCTCCACTTGTCCACAGAAGCAAAAACTATGATACCTCTCCCTTCTTTTTTTTTTTTTTTTGTTTTCTTTACTATGGAAGAGCAGATCTGTGGCGTGGTGGCAGTTTTTAATCAGTAATAAAAGCTCTACATCAATTCCTTGTATGAATTTAGCTGATTTTATTTCTCAAGGACTGCAGTTGCACACCTGACTTTTGCCTGCATAGTAGGGGAGCAGGAATTTTACACAGTATCCACCTTTTTCTCTCCTTCTTGACAACCTTTGGAGAAATAGTCAAACCTATTTATTATTATTTTTATTTTGTGAGTGTGATAGTTGTCTCCTTGGTTATGGATTCATTTGGGTGTATGACACTTAACCTTCTTCCAGATGCCAACAATAAAGGTGACCAGGTTCAGGCTTGCTAGAGCTCTTCTAAACTACATCCAAACGGTAAAGTGCTTTTCCCAAAGCTGCGTGTTCTCATTTTTGGTACTGGGGAACTAAAACATCAACTCTTTGAATGTATTCTTGGTCTCACTTTCATTTAAATCAAATTAATGTATTCATTCTCAGAAAAATAAAAAAGAAGAAATTTTTTACTTGAGGGGGGAAGGTAAGAGAAAATGGAATATGAGGAAACATGTCAACCAGTATATTATAAAAAAAGGCAAATTCCACTTACATTCAACTTACTTCATAGATACAACAACTAATTCTTTGTTTTCATTGAATCAAAAAATAAACAAATCTCCTTGGCAGGTTCTTGGCAGTTAAAGGCAGCATCCCACACTTTCCTTCCCACTCTTCATGTTCTTGCACCACCAATCACCACTGAAGGTACAACAGGCGTTTGTGAATTTTTGCAGCATTTGTGAATTTTTGCAGCATTCCTAATCTGGCTCCCTCTCCCATAGGTTTATTCCAGAAATTATATCAAAATAGCTAGATAGAAAAAAAGGGAATTTTTTATTTGCCCTCTGGACAAAATCTCTATTCACTGCCTTTTGATGCAAAGGCAGATCCCTCATGAGCTTGAATCAGAGGCTGGTTTGGCAGTCTGGCTTGTCCTGAAGAATGCCTCCCACCAGCTGATTGTTTTGTGCAGTAAATGCTCGTACATTATGCTCTTATATGATCTTGCACCTTGAACTTGGTCAGTGATCGAGTAGACCTGTCATCCTTTTTTTCCTTTGATTACTGAAAAACACAGAATAAATTGTCTCGGATCAAGGTGACCCACATGCCTTTTCATGTCCCTTTGCTGCAGCTCTGCAATATTGCACATACAGTCCGATCTTGAATTCCTAGTAGAACTACAAAATGTCATGTGGGAAGCTCTGGGTTAGTCTTAGTCACACTAGAATTAGTGCCAGTGAGATGGGATAAGTTGATTTCTTCCTCTAAGAGAGGGAATGTCAGTCAGTCCCTCTAAACTTTGTAGCACCAGACCTCACATAGATTAGAAATAATTCCTATTCTTGATCTATAAACAGGCTTGCATATCCAGGCTTTTCTCTGAGGCTATTTTGAAGGATTTTTGAAATTCCCTGAAAAATGCCCTCAAGACTAAAGGGAAAAGGTTTTCCTTTAATGCTTCCCTTCCTGCTTCAAGGATCTGTGGTGAGTGTTCTGTGGAAGCAAATAATTTTTCCTGATCATGTTGTAAAAGAAAATGGTGCAGAAAATAGTCTGTAAACTACACAGTGTTTTCAGTCTAACAGTAAGACTTTTCATGGGAGAAAGAGGTAAACATATCTCATGATTCCATGAGACAGAGAGGAAAATAAGCTCAAGGTCTTTTTTTGCTAAAAAGAAAGAAAAAAGTGGTAGAAAACCTTCCATGACTGAACTGGGGGTCAGATCTTTGTGTGGATTTGGAGGATTGCTTCTTCACCTTCTGCTGTTTCTCTAATTTCACATCTTTTACTTCAACATGAATAGCTTCTCCTCCTGAATAAAGTCTCATTTCTAGCGCAGTTCCTTTTTCTTAACATTTTAATCAAACTAATTGTGACAAGCAGTGTATTTGTATAAATATTTAAATGTGAAGCATGAGGATTGAATTATTTATTCTGCAAATGTAAGCTTAATGTAACTATCTTTGGAAACAATCTCATTCTCATATGGTTGTGCAGTTTGGTTGTGCGTGCTGTCTGATCAATTCCATGTTTAATGTTGCAAATGGCTCAAATAAATTATATTATTTGCATAATATGCCAGAAGAAACAAAACACAGGAGATTATCTTGGTTTAGCACATGGAAAAACTAGTTGTCTTTCTAAATTCAACCGTCAAAGGACCCTAGATTCCCGAAAATGGGTTAACAAAGATACAGATGATGACATTCATTGTCCAGTCTTGTCTCATGCATGAAGAGGCATATGTTCTGATTTAGAAAGAAAAATATTATACTGATGGCAGATGCCAAGCTGCACAGGGAGATACCGAATCTGAAACTCAGAACCAGATTTTCTCTTGTGTAATTTTGTGGCTTGCAGTATTTCTACACCATCCCTCTTTGGATAGGATGCAGAGTTGTATGTAATAGTGCATCCCACTTTGATGAGTTATTGCTCTTCAGGGAAAAAAAGCAACATTAAGCATGAAAAAGAAATCATGCCAAAAATCGTACCGCATCCCAGTGAAGTGGGTGACTGGTAGAGTCTCTTGCTTGACTGCATGCATTAGAGGGTGGCTTAACAGTGCAGAAAGACTTCTTCCTTACACTTTCCATACCAAGACTCAGATCAGGTGGCCCCATCTGCTGCTGTCCCAGCAGCAGAGGTTACACTCCAGCTGCTACTGCTCCCCTGGGCTTCAACTACCAAGCTGAGAGCTGTTTCAGCAGCCATGCTTTAGAGGCGAGGCAAGGACGAGGAGACCAGAGAGGAGATTTGAGAAGGGGAATAGGGTTGGTGGCATCGATATGAATCAATATGTGGCATACTTATTTTCATGTTCATTAGGCATTGCACCAGTAGGGTCAGTATCACTGGACTCTTCCTTCTGCCTCGTTACCTTTCGCTTCTAATTTAATGGGATTGGAGCAGAAAACCTCAAGGATATTAGTGAGCAGAAACTACCTAAGGAGAGTAAACTCTAAGTTCAGCAAGACCAGAAGAGAGAGTTTCCTGGCTCTGCCCCACCCCCCCTCCCCATATATTCTTCCTTCAAAAAGTGTGAAATCATTTTCTGAGGGGAGAATTCAGATATTCACCTCCTACTACAGCCCCCAGTGCTCATATCACCTACAGCATGTTTGGAGGAAGCTTTCATTTTCTGACTTCTTAGCTATACAACAGAGCTGCAGCAAAATAATTTTCTTCTGCTTTTGAAAACATCTTATTATGAAGAATTTCTTGTTTAAGTAATTCAGCATGTCAGTACTACTTCAGAGAGGTTTACTGCGTGATGTTAACTTTGGGAGCCTTCAGTGAGGTGGAGGTGAAGTATAATCCCTAGAGATTATTGCTACAGAAACCAGAGGGTACACACCAACTTTTGAGCTGCTTTTTTTTTTTTCCTTTTCCTTTTATTTTTTTCTGAATAAAATTTGCACTGATTCTCGGCTATCCTGATCAGAGACCTAGAGAAGCCAGTTTGCCTGAGCACAGATTGCTGTGGTGCTGCAGTTTTATTTAAAAGTAGCCAAGTTCTGCTACATTCTTGCTGTTTAAATCCCAGAAATTTGTCCTTGTGCTTGTATTCATATCAAGTATTCAAGGTAGAAATTATTTCTAACTAGCTCTTGCTCCAATATCTCACTTTCCTCTGACAAAAAAAAAAAAAAAAAAAAATCTAATTTTATCAAAATCAAGCATGTCTTCAAATGTTCTTTTTGACAGGGTTTTCTAGAACCTAATTTTGGTTTTAAAATGAGACAGATATGTCTTGGAATAAGTGGTACTTCAGAGTTTAGATTATTTCTTTGAAATGTGAGAAACTTAGGCACATGTGTCTGTGTTACTTATACACTGATACAGTGCCTTTCTGGCTCGTGCTTTTAGTGGAGAGGACGTTGAGGCAGTTGTTGTTCCTTTTTCACAAGATGTCAGACTCTAAAAAGTTGAAGGAAAAAACTTCCATAACATTTTTTGTGATTTTTGGTATTTTTCATCCAGCTCTGCCTGTGTCCTTCAGATGATTTCATTCTCTGAGAAGAAATTGTGTATTTCTAGAGTTGCTTCTGGGCTTGATGACATCACTTACTAAGTTTAGCGGAACTGCAGAAGTCTAAATTAACAAATCACCGTGCTCTGGTGCTAGAACTAAATTAATGAAGATTGTTTTCAGTGAAGCATTGCAACTTCCCCCCCCCCCCCAACAAGGTTTCTTTTACTTACAGGGTCTCATCAGGGTAAAGAGAGACATATAACAAACAGATCAGAGCACAGCTAAAATTTTACCACATCACAGTTTTAGAGAGCCTTTATTGCCTTCATTTCTGTCTGCCACAGATGCCGACCAGCTCAGTGAGAATAGCAGCACTGAATTTCCTACAAAGACGCTGGCTTTAATTGTGCTTTTCTCACATGTAAAAAAAAAAAAAAATCACCCTTGGTCTTGGTGATGAACCTCTATTAAAGAGAATACCTATTTCAGTCAGACGTGTTGTCGGAAGATGCTTTACTACACCCACAGCAGCATTTCGGGGATGTTGAGATAATGAATATATGAGTACCCCACATGGAAGGCTGCAGCAAGAAGGGAGTTGGTACCATCTGGGCAGAGCTTCCTGCAGCCCTGTTGTTTTTTCTTTTCTCATTAGGGTGAAAAACAAACACCTCCAACTTGGACTGATCAGAACACCTCTAGGTTACCTCTCTTACTTGTTCCTGCTATTTGGTGGGTATAAAGCAGCCATATAGCCTACTTGGGGTTTTTTTTTATTGAACAATCAGCAATCTCTGCTATTTAATCCCTATCTCACTGAAAAATATTTTCTTTGGGAATATGTAGAAACTAGAGATTTGTCTAGAATGATGGGAGAAGGAAAGCACTGCCAGTCTCTTCAACCAAAAGCTACGTAGGGAAGTGGAAAGTACTCTGCTGGATCCTGTGCCATTTCAAATGACAGAAAAATTGTATTGCAATATTTATCTCTGATAAGACTATTTGTGGGGTCTCATTGAGGAACCAGATTTGAATATTCATTTTGCCTTACTGAACAACCAAAATCAATTTGTTGAAGCTTCTATGAATTTTTTTTTAAAGGAAGGATATTCTCTGTGCATTAAAAGTATAACGCAAATGTGTGAAGTGCTGTGGCGATTTGACTATAATGTTGCAGTAGTGGAACTTAGTTGAAGTTCGTAGTTACTTTAAAACAAAAAGAAATCAAGCAAACCCAGAGCCGATATTTCTGCTTAACTTCTGCCACAATTTTAGATGGATAACCCGTAAAGAAATTGTTCCAAGTTAATCCAGTATTACTTTCCTTTTAAAGGACTGTACAATTAAATAATAGATGTGAAGGTATAAAGGTCATTTTGATGCTTCCAGAAGAAGACTTTGCCTGACCAAATTAGCCTGTTTAGAGAGCATCTTTCTCCTCTGGGCTGCAGCTTGTCTCAAGCCACTTACAGATTATGGCTTGAGCAGCAGTCTGTGGGTTTTCTCACTTCTTTTATCTCACGTCTTGAAATCGGGGAACTGCTAACTTCAGCTGGGTCTGAATATGCATGAATGATGATTGGCACACACTTTTCAATGGGAAGGAGGAGGTTAGGAAAATATGACATGAGCTTTGGAGGGTGTAGCTCTTGTGGGCTGTGTGCTGCTATCCTCCTGGCTGATTTTAGCTCGGTTCAGTGACAGTCCCTTGAGGGAAGTAAGTTTCTTATTTTTATAAAAATGAAAATATTTTTATATTGTATCATTTTATTTTTTTTTAATTCTTACATTTTCCTGTTTTCCTTTAATGTTGTATATTTATTTAATCTTTTGACCCTCCCTCCCAGAAAAGGGAAAAAAAATAAAAAAAAATTTCCTCCCTGCTGGGAGTCCAACTGATTAACTAGTTTAGCTAGAGAATGTCAATGCAGGTTTTACTTTAAAAACAAATAAGATTTTAAAACTTTCTGTAGAGTAAGGAAGTAATTCCAAGATACAACAACATTCTCTACAACATCAAAAAGGAATTGATAAATTATCATGTTACCAGAAATTAAAGCCAGCGTGAAGGTGATGAGGAAAATGGAGTTGCTTTTGTAATGGATGCAGACTATATGCCATTGTGTGCCTTGACACTATATGACTGGCGAAGCTAAAGGAAATTATAATAATGGAGAAACATTGCAGGAAGCCTTGAAAACAAGCAGGGTTTTTGGAGGCAGATAAAGGAAACAGGAAAATAAACTAAACCCATGTTTGGGGATTGTTGGTAAACAAAAGTTTTCTTACTCAAATGTTAATATTATTTCTTCATACCAAGAATATACCACCTTTATTTGAAGCAGTGCTGGGACCCTTTGCTGTCTTGCAAAATTCTTAGATTGAGTTCTTTGTCCTATGTTAATATATTATGTGAATATTTCTGAAATGATAAAATTGAGAGAGCCAGAAATTAGTGTCTGGCTCAGACTATTTATTTATCTTACAAATGTTAAACCAGCATATACCTCTCAAATCTTTCAGAATATTTAAGGTTTAGATTTTTAAAGATCATAATTGCACTGAAGTGATGAAAGACTGTTTTATTTTCCTACAAGTTCTGAAATTTAAAGTGCTTATTTATATGCAGTGTTTTTAGTATACATTCCATTAATTTAATAGAATATAGTCTATGTACAAGTGACAGCTGATGTGACTGACATTACCCAGACTCTTAAGGAATAATAAATCATGAGAATATATTAATTTAGAAAGGAAAGAGTGAGTGACTGAAGCAGTTAGACACTGTAAGACACCCCAGCAAAGATTATGTCCATGGCAAGTAGTTCAGTAAACATCTGAGCTCTGACATATCAGAATTTCTGCACTGGTATCAGTTTGAATCATGAAGTTATCAAGCATGATGGAGAAAAGACAGAAGTAATGAATTGTTTTTCTTAAAGGACAGCTGGGAAAATGTCAGAGCATCAGTGACACATCACCTATTAAAGAAGAAATCAGAGGGGAAGTTAAACATCAGCTAAAAACTAGGAGTATTTTTCTACCTACAGATTTGGTAATTTATACTAAAGATGTTAGAAAGAGTTGACCTCAAACTTCTCAGTCAGTCACAGTGTTAAATAAATCTGATACTGATGACGCATTTAAAAGAGCTGGAAAATGCAATGGTTCAGTATTTTTTGTTTGCTTTCAGTGTTAGTACAGGTTGATAGAGAACACTGCAACCAGGTTAGCTTGTCATCAGACCTTCAAGTCACCACAGCAGATGCAGTGAGTAAGATATCAGAGGGTGAACATTTACTTGAGTCAGTGAGTATAATTTTATGAAGAATGGGACCTGTCACAAAAACATCAGTGATACCACGTCATGCAGAAATGACAACTCTGCCTGCTGACTGAATTTCTGAATTTCTGTAAGGTCCTTGATTCAGTGCCCCATGTGCTTGCATTTTAAACAGTCCCATGGTGCAACAGTTTGTTCCCCTTATTAAAACTTGTAATGTAATAGACCATCTTAAAAATACAACATGTACTTCTACATTGCTTAAATTCATTATTATAACTCCATCTGGTTTTCCTTTAATAACAGAGTTTAATATCAAGTTCCCTGGGGCAGAGAAAGAGAATTTTCAAAAACTTGGAGTCTTGTGCATTTATTCAACATTTTTGAAAGCCTGAACCTTGTTGATTATATTTGATATCAATTTGTAATTCAAAATTAAAGAGAAAAAATTTTAAAATTTTGAAACATTTCAAGATTATGTAAGATAATATTGATATTTTCTTACTGGTAGTAGCTATTAGAGATTTTATGGAAATCAGCTCTTAATTTCAGTTTTGCCTTCTGGTCAACATTTCCTATTAGATATGAAATCAACCAGATAACTTAAGTGATAACTTATTCAAGACTTTCTTCTTTTTGCCAAAATACCTGTTATATTGACTTAGCTTCCATTGCAAACTGCAAGAATTGACATTTGGATGTGCTTTGTCAAATGAACACTCTTAACATCCTTGGTTGTGTTGGAACAAATGGTTTGACTATGAATGGAGGAAAAATGGTATACAAAATATCCTTCAGGTATTTAGAAGCAAACACAGAGGTGTGGTGGTTTGACTTTGACCAGTAAGTGACCCTGAGTGCTTCAATCTTGGTATTTTCCCACACACTGAAATACTCCTTGGGAGCTTAGATGGTGAACTGTTCACAAAACCTTTACAAGTTTCCTGGTATAACAGTGAAAATAAGGTATTAAAATTGAAACATACTGTATATAACTTCTTAACAGGTTGAGTCACATTCATTTATAGGATACTGATCTGTAAATTTTTCTGAGAAAAACTTTAGAGTAGAAAGAACAATTTTTTTTGAGCATTTTCTACTGAATAGTAGCCTGTTGCATTCCTTTTCCCCATGCATCAAGCGTCTTAGAATATTTTTATTTAATAGCCATGCTATATACGTTTAGGTGCTATACCACAAAGTGATTACTATAGACTCCTGTTTATAGTACACAGGCTGGCAGGATTTATAAAGGTCTGTCTGATCTGCATTGATTTGTAAAACAGTGACTTTACTCTGTCATGCTGCTTAGTCTTCAAGGTCTTACTATCATATGTGAAAGGAAATATGTGTCAGGAGAGTGACATGCTTCAGTAATATGTCTGTTATTTAAATGGCTGATATTCTAAATAGCCTTTTAATCAACAAGTTTTAATAGTTAATTCAGAAACTCCCTGTGGACCACCATAGATTCTTAAAAGACCATCATCTTGAAGAGGAACACCAGGAGAATAATGACAAAGACACCAACTCTTACTAAAACTGAACAAGAACATTGCACCAACATTAGTGATAAGAACCTGTTGTTTCTATTCTTTGCTCATAGAAAAAAGAAAGTTTCAACAGTCTATCTAATGTGCTTCAGAGATTTCTTGAATCTGGAATATCATCTCTGACAGTCAGAGAGGAAAGATTTATTAAAATCATTTGAGTTAAGGAAAATCTCTGATTATGCCCACAGCAATGCAAGCATGGTTATTTACATCTTCTTGCATTCTTTTGTTATTCATTTCTAATGGTTAATAAACATCTGAAATAATTTTGATAAAAGTACATATGAGTTGGGAAATGTCATCTTGGCCACTCTGAAGCGCGGCTCTTGCAACCTGGAGCTCCTTGAGTGAGTTTATGCACCAAAAGAGGCAGGAAATTCTCCTAAGCAGCATGCTCCAGCTGTTCCCAGAGTGCAAGAGTGTCTTTTGCCATCTACCTGCCTACCTCTGTTATGCTTTTATAAAAATGCTTGAGTCAGTCTGAGGGTGAGAGAAAGAAGTGACTCACGAACCTCACCTCAAGCACAGCCCCTTTGAGAGGTTAGGGCATCCTGGTGTCATTCACAGCCCCTGAGGCTGAGACAAGCATCTTTTGTCTCTGTTTCCCAAATATTCATGTTCTGAGACTTGCAAAGATTTCTCAGAACTATACAGTTAGTAGAGTCAGATGCTATATAAACAAGCATATATTTATCCATTTTAAATGCAGGATGTAATAATTTAATTCCAGAATGCAATTCTCTTTTGAAATACTTAGTGTTAAATGCATAATTTCTTTGGAATATGTGTATTCTTTGTATGATTTGCAATACTTCTAGTTTATAAGGATTTTTTGTTAGGATGCCATTAATACAGAAGACAAAAGAGCAAAGTATGAATAAATAAAATAACCCAATCCTCTTAAAATGTATATCTTCAAAATATTTCTGGGAAGAGTTAGCAGTACTCTTGAATTCAGTACTAATCATTAAGTTAGGGAAAAATTACATATCTGCAACCAGTAAGTATAGATAACCAATTTATAAAACCTGTTTGGCAGAAGAGGCTAGCCCAGTACAGTTCCTTCAGAGGGAATTTTATGCATGTCAAAGCCTGAGGAGTCTTTTACTTTGAGAAAAAAATATGGGAAGAATGCTCTGTTTTGACAGGTTTACTTCTTTTTTGTACTCAGGACCTCACATGCTTACTTGAGGAAAAAGCTAATCTATATTTTGCTTCTGATTCCTACACTTAAAAAGGGATGAAATGAATTCTGGTACACCTTAAACATCACAAGAATAACTCTCCAAATAATGTCCATTATTTCTGAGTAAAAACAATAAGTTTGTGTACTTAGGGCTTACACTCCATCCAGACCAAATTGCATTACTATCACAAGACTCTCCACCTCTTTTCTTGAGTAATTGCTTTACAATGTCTTTACCATAAAAAACTGCAGAATCTTCTTTCCACTTCTGACATTTTTGACAGAGAAAATTAATCTACTCCAAAACTGTGAATTCATCCTTTGCACCTGTATTTAAGGGATTTAATGCCTGCAAGCTGGAAAGCCAATATTAGCTTGGTTACTGTGGTAACAGACTCATTTTCAGCAGCCTTTAATGAATGCTGCTAGAAGCAGAGCTGCTATTCTTGAATTTTATTTATGTAAATGTGTTTTAAACACCTTTCTCCCATATCATATCTCCTGCTAATAATCTCCAACATGAAGGTACTGGTATTTGAGGCTTCCTCATAAAGTTTCAGTGTGATGGTCCATTTGGGTAAGTTCTGCTTTTGCAGAACTCTGGCCTATCACCTCAGTTAATACTTTACCAAAATCCTACCCTCAGAACTGGCTGCCTCACTGAAACTCCAGTCTCCTTTTCTTTTTTTACAATAACTTGTAGATTAAAAGACCTTATGGGCCCTTCATTTTTACTCACATTTTTTTGAGAGCCAGAAGGAGCCTGCTCAATAAAGCCTTTGAAATTGGGTATATATCTCAGTTTAATAATTATGTTATTGGAGACAAGAACATTGTTGCCTGGATTTCTGGTAAAGTAAGAAGAACTCTTTAAATCACACCACAAAACCCCCCCACAAAACAAAAGAAAAAAAATCACACCAAAACCAAATAAACAACAAACAAACACCCCCAACCCCCCAAAAAAAAACCCCAACAAAACAAAAAAAAACCCGAACAAAAACATTTAAAGGTTTGCTCATTATTTATAAAGCTGCCAGTAACTTTATGGAATTCTTTCGTTTTCACTCTCAGAGCTTGGCTGTCTTTAAAATTAAGTTTTCACAAATAATTTATTTGTGCACATTTATTAATTTTGAAAATGTAGTATAACAAGGTTTGCTGGCATGGTATTCCCTGTTCTGCCCCTCTTCCTGTCTGCTTTTGTTCCATTACCCTGTCTGCTTCTGTTCCATCAAGGGGAAATGGTCTTATTTCCCTCTCCCCCTTGTATGAGATCATGGATTTTTTAAAGTTTATTTATGCCAAAACCTAGATCAAAATTCTCTAACCATAATCAGTATGAAGCAAGAACCAAACATGTCAGTAACAAGAGAAAAAATTAGTACTCAGTTTAAAACAGTTAAAAAAAAAAAATCCAACATAATCTTTGCTGACCACGAAGTCTTTCTTACTGAGACCAACTTATTTTCACTTCAGAACAGCTGAATAAGGCCAATAAAATCAACATAATTGTCAGTGGCCTAGTTGCTTTCCAATATAGGAATAATCCTTAAGAAGATTTACAGAAACATTACAGAAAGTTAATGATGAGAGCATGATGAAGGAATTAAATACAGATGCCAACGTTAAATTATTTCATTGCTCAGAAGAACTTGTGAGGATATTTCCTAATCTGTGCCTAGTAGCTTTCCCATGAACTCAGAATGACACAAGCATGCCCCTTGGAAGGAGAGAAGATGGGATTAATTTGACAGTTCTCTACAATTACTCAATCTTTAAACAACAAACCTACCAGCAGTGCTAGTAACACCACCATGTTTCCCCTGCCTGCTGTGAAAAGTTCTTTCTGTGATGTCCCTGTCATTGAAATATTTTTCCCTAATATAATGATGTTGTCTTCTGTGACTGAACCTGAAAACAAGCTATGACAATGTAAATAAAAAAGATTTGTATGACTTTGAGCACAGTGGTTTCCAGGATGGTCCCCAGCTCACCTTCTTTCTTATTCAGTGCAGTGTTTCTCTTGGAGCTTGCAAGTACAGTAGATGGGAAGGATTTCTTATCACCACAGGATAGTAACAGATGCTAACTAAATTCATGAGCATTTCTTATCATCACAGATACTAACTAAATTAATCTTTTCCAGTCAGTACAGGGATGTTTTTGTCTCACTCTCTGGCTTCACTTCTGGCAACCTCTTGTAACCTTTCTTTTCTCTTTCTACTCCACTTAAGGGTTAATAAGATATCAGTTTTACTAGAAACATGAGGGTGATTTAAACAAAATCAACTACCTGTTTTTTATTCTGCAATCATTGCCGATATTTTAAGGTGCTGCTAGATATTTGTTACAACCAAGGGTCAGACATGTTATTCTCTATCAACATCTGACTACCTGTCCTCTGAAATTCACATTTTATTTTTTCTAGTTGAAAGGCAAATATACTTACCAAATAGTCTTTTACTTATCTAGGAGGACTTTTAGCTAATCCTAGAGCAATACATTGCGAAAAATTGCTCAGCTACTTTATGCTGTGTTGCAGCATGTGTGGATTATGAATGATTAACTGCTGTTATGTTCAGTTTTCTTCCAGAAGGTGATGCTTTCTGGGGTCAAGCACACAAGTTCAGTGATTCGGCACTGTAGCACACAGAGTTCATTGAAGGGAGAATGATCTGTGTTAGTTCCTGTGTCCCTACAGTAGTGCTCATACATATGCTCTGCAAAATTCCATTGCCTACTGGCTCCAACAACTTTTAAAATACATAAAATAGTGTGTGGTGTTCTTTTTCTTTATTTATAGCAGAGGAATGGTAGCTATCAGCCTTAGAGGACCATAACAGCTCTGTGATAAATTGCTGTTGAGAGGAGAGGGCTAACAGGTGTTTCATGTGCATATGGAGAGCGGCAGCAGAAAACACGTCAGCAGTACTTTCTCTTGGAGGGATCAGTGAAAAGACAGGGTGAACAGATGTCTCTGGCTTCTGCAGACTTCTGCTAAGTTCTCCAGTAGGACTGTTCAGGACCAAATCTGCTCACAGACCTTGGCACAAAGCAGCCTGTGACAGAGCAAGCCTTTGCTCACTCTGTTTGTGCTTCTTCACTGGCCAAGAAGGGCCAAGTCCTGCCTGACAGGAGGGATCAGTAGCTACAGAGTATTTCTACTGTTCTGCTTCATCAATATGACACAGACTTTGTAAAGCTGTGACTGAGTAATGGGAGGTTGTTTCCCATGCCCAGAACTGAAGAGGCTGGAGCAGGGCAGCCTCCAGGGCTGTATCACTGCTTCTTTATTGAGGCTAGTTTTGGTTTACATTCAAAATTTTACTGGGAGACAGAACACAGTCTAATCTTTTTTTTTGTTGCTTCCATGACCTTGCCAGATTGCATTGTATTTCATATAAAAAAACAGAAACCTGTATTTGATATATGATTCCCCAGACAAGCTATCTGAAAGTGCACTGTTGCTACTATCAGATTTGCATAGATAGTGAATTTCATGTTGCAAATCATGCTGTTCTTCTATTCAAAACAGAGATTTCAATCAGGATTTGAAGGGAATAGGGAGTTGTTTTAATATTCTGAAATATTTTAAATTTGTAACAATCTTTCAAATGTTCTGCTTTAGGGAGTATAAATATCTGGGGGGGATAATGAAAATGTTGGTGGTAAATGTGTTTGAAAATTATGAATTTGAGTACAGTTCTGTGTGTAATTATTGGAGGTTACTGTGTGATTAATGTGATCTGGATGTGAAGTTGGCATAGGACAAGAAAAATGATGCTGCTTCTCCTTACCTATGTTCATTATTAGAATACGTATTTATTTTTATTAGTAGGCTATTGCCGTTTCTATTTCCCTCCTATCATGCATGGAAAATTGCTTCAGAGAACAATTAATAGCATTTCACTTCCCTTTATGTGTTTTTTTTGCAATAAATTAACTAATGTTTTCCATACCTGTGTAAGTGAATTATTTTAAGTTCAAACCCAAAGCACAGTCAGAGTATCACAGCTTCTTTTCTTTGAGAGGAGAATGAGAGAAGAGTTTGTTTCCTTGTTAATAAATTAGAAATAGACTCTGCTTGTTTTCTCATTTCAAATTCCTGAATCGCTACTGGGAATCAAATAATTTTATAGTACTGGTAGGGCTGTGGTTTATATCGAGCAAGGGAAAAACTGATAGTTTTGCAGTGGTTTCTTTGGGTCACTGATAGCAAGAGGGCATGGAGACTGGTATTTCCATGTTTATTTGTTTATTTGCTGTCTTGTTTCTTCTTGCGTGTTTTTAACTAGCATTGATAGTATCTTCTCAGCACCGAAATCCATTTTTGCCACTGCTGTGTCAGGATGACCCCAGGGTTGGCCTGTAAAAAAATCTCTGTCTCCTACAGTCCTGTCTCCAATTGCACACTGCAAGTACACATCCATGTACACCTCTTTAGTATGTCTCATTGACATGATTTATTCCCAAGCAGCCTTGCCTTAAGAAAGTGGTCTTGGGTGACCACTGGTTACTCCTACCAAAAAGAAGCACCAACAGCAAATCCTTCTGGACTACCTCGCTTGCAGTAGTGTGGGGGTCACTGTATCACAAGTGCCAGTTCCAGAGTTTCACTGTGAGATTATGAGGCACTAGAGAATGCTCACAGCTTCTAGACAGAGATCAAGAAGTGGAAGCAGTAGCCAAAGTTACTAATGACATTGCAAAACCAGCACAGTGTGAAGGTTACAATTACTTCTTTGCATCGGTAAGAAACCTGCCTGAGTACCTGCTCCCTGCCGTGTCCACAGCGCTCTGTCTCCAGTGACATTTCCGTGTGTTCTGTTGTCCTGACTGCCAAGTGTCACGTGAAACTTCTACTAAAGGACAACAAAGGATTTCACTGTCCCAACAGAATGAACTGTGAAAGCAGCAGAGTTTTCTCATGAAACCTTATGGTGTTACAGAAGCCTGTAGACATAACCAATACCAGCTTGTTGCTTGTTTACAGTACCTGTAATAATTAAATTCAAATAGTACTCGATGTTAAATTTTAAAGGCAATGAAAAAAGTTGCAAACTTTCAGTATTACCAATTTATTGTATTTCTCTCTTTTCTTCCTGGAGAATGCCATCACAGTGACACAGAACAGTCAGGCATTTTATTTAAAAACTAAGAGCACATAAGTATAAGCAATGAGGATAAACGTTTAAGTATCACAGTAAGGTCTCCATAGTGAAAACTGACCATTGCAAAAGAGAAATTGTGGGGTTTTTTTTATGGTGAAGCCTTTTTTTGCCCCAGTTCTAGACTTTTTCTTGATAAAGCAGCATGTAATAACACTCTAATTAATGGAAGGATATACTTGAAGAAAAAGATTGTTTAATATTAATACATTTTCTAATGAGCTGTATGCCATAGGGAAATTGAGCCTAGAAAGATGAACAATTAATAAAAGACTGTTGTATTTTCTCTACTAAAGGAGAAAAATGAACTGTGCATGTAGAAGACACAAAAATGGGACTGGTTTAAAAATAGGGGTTTTTTGTTAGAATGCATTTGCTTCCTCCCTCTGCTGTTTATTCTATTTTAGTATAAGTTCCACAGTTTGCACTCTCACCTTCTGGAACTTGGACATCTCTTAAAAGCAAATTTTTGTAAAGCATATTTAGTGTTTTGACTCTTAATATGAAGCTACATTAATCGTAAAATTTCTACCAGCATGTAGCAAGTGATTTAAAGAATACTACGCAAAGTCTGCTCGTTTAAAAGTAGCATGTTTCAAGCACGTCACTGTACAGCATTTTGATCAGGTTTTGCCATCTTAGTGTGGTTTATAGGGGTTTTTTTTTGTTTGTCATCTTGTGTTCGGAGAGAAGGGAGAGAAGGGAAACACCTGTGGCCAGCTAATCAGGGACAACTGCAAAGCTCTCTGTATGCAGACCTTCCGCTAAAGCCCATTTCAGTCTGTTTGGGTCCTTCTAGGACCAGTTTTGGTTCAGCATGATGGCCAATGGCATGTACAAATGGCAGGGTGCATCTCATGCTTTAGTAACATTACCTGTATTCTTTGTCAGAAGTTTTTTTTGTATTCGATTATTTCTATTGAGCTGACTTGGTCTGTATTGTTAAAAGCAACACTGACTTTTGCCATTCTAAAGCAAATAAGTCTTGTGAACAGGTTCCTGATGGACCTTAAAACATCCCGGCATATGATCAGCTGAAGGATGTTCATTGCTGTCACAGTGTGGGAACGTGATTGTCCCTCATTGTGCTCTGCATGCTTCCTGGTTCAGACTTGTGCTGAGAAGAGGAAAGTGAGGCAGGTCTTCTCTGTTTCCCCCCTGCCACACATGGCACCCAGTCTTATGCCATGTACTACAGAGATGGGTTCTTCCCAGACCAGAGCTCTGCTCAGTTTTTTTCCTAGAAGTTATATTGGGCATTTGTTGTCTAGGATTGATTATGGTTATCTAAAGGCAAGTATGTAGGCAGTAATATGTAGCACGTTAAAATTAATCTACTTGTTCAAATCAAAGGTCCATCTAGCTCTGTTTGCCATCACTCAATAACAGGTATTTCAGGAACAATAAGAACAAGGTGGGCAGTTGGGAATGCTTTTCCAGAAAGTAGTTTTCCAATGGCAGGCAGGTAAATATCTTCCTGAGTCAGAGGCAGTATATTTTTATTTAACTTGATTTGATTCAGAAATTTTGCCTGAGAACTGGTCAAATCAATTTTCAGGGCTGTTTATGCCTTGATTCATCTACAGCATTCAGTGACAAAGAGCTTGACGACTGAATTTTTTTTCTTTCATATCTGTCATCTCCCAGCTTCGCTTGGTGTCATAGTCCTCATGTACTTGCTTTCTTTATATGTTCTCAGTGGCACTTCTGAGTTTACAGAAAACTCTTATGATCCTCAACCACAGCAGTACTGATCTCCACCCAGATCCTACTTCACATAACACTTCTAAGTAAAGCCTAATTAAAACGCTGAATTTTTTTCTAGTATTTTCCAATATTTTCCAGCAGAATCTAATCTGGAGTTTCACCTAAAATCCAAAATGTGGTATGAGAATAGAATCAACCCATGGATGAGCTTGGAGCAACTCCATTCTTCCCCTCTCCATCCCCCTGAAAAAAAAAAAAAAAAAAAAAAAGGAAAACTAGCTATCCATTACAAGAAAATCTTTGTAAATTTCGTTTCCCTTCACAGAGCCTAGATTTTTGTTTTCATCATTAGGAAACATTTGAAAGTTAGCTTTACTTTTCTGTGTACACATATGAATGAGTGTGCATGTATAATTATACTATTTTTTTTCAGCAGTTGCTATGGAAAACGGTATTATGTTGTGAATCATACTTTGACTTTTGTTGAGTAATGTCATTCTACTTATTTTGTAGTAATTTTAGCTACAAGTATTTGGTGAAAATTAAAATCTTAAGAAACGGGATGTATGTTTAAGTGAATATACTTTAAAGATGTTGCCTTTTTGTAGTTTATTGGATGATGTGTGGCATTTTTAATACCACTATATAAAAGAAATCATAATACCTTAGACGGTTGGAAGGGAATTTACCAATCATCTGGTCCAAATTTCTTGGTGAAAGCTTGGTCTAGGCAAGATGGACCAGCACCCTCTCCAAAATCTTAAAGGCAAATCTTTGAAGTGTTCAGCACTGGGAAAGCCACCACTTCCACGTGGTGTTTATTTCAATGGCTGATTTTTCTCAGTGTGAAAAAATTTCCTCTTGTGTCCAATTCGATTCTGCACGGGGGTAACTTGTGCCCATTTCCCATTATCTTTTCCATGTGACTTTTCCTTGTGAAAAGCGAGTCTCCACCTTCCTTCTAGTCACCCTTTTACTGGAACATGGTAATAAAGTCCCCCCTAAGTGCTCCTTTCTCAAGGCTGAACTAACTCAGTTCTCTCAGCCTTTCCTCATATGGCAAGCTTCCCAATCCTCTGATCATCTTTGATACAAAATCTTTTGTAGTATAAGTGGTATGTAGGAAGAGTAGGGAGTGGTGCTTTTCCTGTCCATAGGACATGTCAGAATTTAAATTCATTCTGTTCTGAAGCATGACTGAGTGACTGGAGATGAGCCAGCAGGAACGTGCATGTGTCATAGAATAGCTAGTCGTCCAGATAAGACATAAATGCAAATTTTTTGCCATTTTACTATATTTAGTCATTGGACCAAAAAAGCCTGATAATCAATATTCACTGGGGTATGGAGACCAAGGTTAAAAAGTACCCCCTGTTAACTTTTGCAGCAACTGGATCTTAAATGAGGTCTCTATATACCAAGTGCTGCACTGGCTGGGAGTGTTATTTAAATATTACTTCTCTAGGCTGCCTTTTTGCTCCTTTTTTTCTTTCCTCTTCCCACTTAAAAAAAAAAAATCAATTTTTGTGAAAAGTAAAAAATGTCTTCCAGCCAAATGTTTAGATCTGTCAAATAATTATTTTGATGTCTTTTCACATCTACTCTATATCTCTTCCTCCTTTTTTTTGTTAATTTATTTTAAAGAAAACAGTATCACCTTGCGCTGCATGAAAGAATTGCTGATAAACTGCTTTTAGACCATTAAGTGAAATATGCAGGTAGAGGAAGAAAGCTCCTGATTTCCATTAAAATTTCTGAGCAGGAGCTAAAATAGTTTAAATAAAAACAATAATAAAGAGTGTAAAGTTGTCATAGCAGAGTAGTATTTTGCAAGTCAGTTTATGGTAATTAAACATTTAAGTCTTCATCAATTATTTTTCTCATTCCCTATCGACTCCCTTTAATGATTTTCACATCAAATCTGATATATGTAACCTTTATAAAAAGAACAAAATGAAGCCAGAATTTGACATAGCCATCTTCACACCTATTTCTTCTGCTATATGCATTTTTTCTTTATTGAAGTTGTTTCATTAAAACCTTGACATTTATATCTGGAATATAGTGTAAAAACAGTTCAATAAAGGTCATATTCATTTTGGTCTGTTAATTCTTTTTTACTCAAGTATGTTATAACAAATTCAGTGAGTAATTGGTTATTATCCAAATAGGGAATTTGTCTTAATACTTGTAACAGAGAAGCAAGGCTAAAGAAAGATGAACGTGCACGTGAATAGAACAAGAGATGCCTGGTAGTATTAAATATGATTCAGCATCTGAACTGCAGAAAGGCTTTGACTTAGTTTCATCTAAATGATAAACTAAATCCAAGTCTTGAAAGATGTTAGTCTTACCCCCTATTAGGTAGTAAGTGTTCTTTGTCACTAGAAAAACAAAAGAACAGACCATCACATGTAGTTTTCATTTTAAGCTTGTTTTCTTTTCACATTTTATTCTTTCTTTGTATTTTCTTCAGTGTCTTTTTCCAGATTTTAATTACTTGAAACAAAGAGAAAACAATCAAAAATATGTTGCCTCTGTTATTTACCACCTGTCTGTGATCTGAACATATTTGTCTTCACCTAGATTGTCTCTATAAAGCTGCAGGCTTCTTGTCCCACTCATCCCAAACCTATCAAGCCTTTCCTTTACGAGTCCTAAAAATGACACAAAATATATAAGGAATGGCAAACAAACAGAGACTGGAACTCTGAGCCTTGTGCCTTCTAATTTTGTGTCCTTCATGATGTTCTTCATGTTTGTCTTGTTTCAGACAGTTCTCCCTTATCTGATTTATTTTTCCCTTATAAGCAGGAGGAAAACCTTTTTGCAATAATAAGTGATGCTTGGTTTAAAGTCTTCAAAAAGGATATATCTCAGTGCTCTAAAACTAACTGGACTTCTTGTCTTAGCATATTGCACTATTATGATAATTTTTTTTCAGCTCAAACTGAAGCAAAAAAAAAATTAAATTAAAAGAATGAAGCATTACGGAAATAATCAACTGTGATACACTGTATATAACTTGAAAATTTGTGAAATTAAGCAGATACAATTACGTGCATCCAAGTTAATCCAATGATGCATGAGCTAGATTAACAGAATTTCTATTAATTAATCTGTATATAGGAAGAACACAAAAGATTATGCAAAGTAATTTCCATTTTTCCATTGTATGTTCTAGATTTTTCTTTTTTCAAATGTATTTTTAAAGGCCATTGTTTTATGTAGACTGTGTAACAAACAATTTTGTTTTATATTTCTAAATGATTCAACAGTAAGTATTAAATATTACCTAATAACCTGAAAATAGCTGATCTTACAATTTACTGAATTTCATGAGTATATGGTGGGGACTTTGTTTTTGTTTCCAAATTAAATTTCTTCAACTGTAAATAAATAAAAAGGAGTACTGGTGAGATTTATTTCTTTTTTTTTTTTTTTAACAGCCCTGGTATGAATTCATCAGGATTGTTTCAACATTATGGTAGTATCAACAATATGTCTTTTGTTCCAGGTTATTGAATCTTTTTTCTCTGAGCTGTCTTGTGTGTCATAACATTTTACAATGTAATTGAAAAGGTGCAACCATTCTCTACCTTAGGGTATTTTTGGGGTTTATTCTTTTACTAGTGCATTTATTAAAACAAATCAACAGAACAGCTTCTTGGGTAACTACGTTAGTTTTACTTATGCTTCGAATTCAACGTTATCTAGAAGTATTTAAAACTTTGGTTCTAATGATAAAACTATATACCACTGTTGGAGCAAATTCAGATGAGTGGGACAACATATGGAAAATAAAAAGATAGTGCAGCAACACGGAGGAGATGGAGTGTGAGTGCTTCGTTTCGTTGCTTTGATGTGTGGCTTTCCCCAACACACACCTCACCTGAATCACAGTGATTTAGTAGGGATGAGGCACTGAAGAAAGCTGTAAGCTTGTTCCATGGAATATGGTTCTAGTTTTATCATTCACGTTATTTCAGGACTTCTTTCTGGGAAAAAGTGCCAAACCATTGGATACTGTAAATAATTGTACTTAACAGCTGACAGAAAAGTTTGCAATTTCCAAAGGCACACCCAGAAACTAGCTGAAAATTATTTTTTTTTTTCAGTTCTGAATGCCTCTATGTTATGTATATGCCATTTAACAAGTGGAAAATAGATATAGGTTCAGATTACAAATTCACAGTGCTTTTGCTCTAACAGAGCAGCTAAAGTTGGTTGGTTGATTTGTTCTCTTGTGCAAATGCTTGTCTTCAATAGCGTTCTTTGCTTTATCTATTACATCTCAGAGAATTAATATCAAAGTTTGGGTTTTTTTCATAGAAATCTGATTATTGTATGAGTATAAACATGTGAGTTCATAGAATCATAGAGTGGTTTGGGTTGGAAGGGACCTAAAAATATCATGTAGTTCCAACCACTCTACCAGGACACCTTTCACTAACCTATGTTGCTCTAACCTATATCAATAAAACCCTCCACTCCCAAAACAGTAGAGCCTAACTTTCTCAAATATTTTAAGTTTCTAATAATACTGCATATATATATAGAGAGAGATTTAAATACTGCAGATAAATTATTACTGGTTTCTAAATAGCCAAGACTTTTTTTCAGAGTCCACCTGGAAGTTATAGCTACATCCTGCTAAACCTCAACAAGCCTCTGTTGAACTTGTCAGAGGACCAGGGATTTAACCAGAATGTCTCTCCTTTGTAGCACCTTCTCTTACGTGCCAATTATCTGCTGCATCCATCCAAACTTGTGAAAAGATTTTACAGGTCTGAAAAGATTTTGGAAGAAATTTATTTGCTGTGCTTTTTCCTCTCACTTTGCCAAAAACATTTGGGGCACTATATAAGAAAAGTTAGTCATTAGAGGCATTTTTAGTGCAAGCATCTACATACATTGTTAAGAGCAAGGACTTCCAGAACAGCATGAAGTTTTCACCAGTAGAAAAAGCCATTATACTTTGAATGCCTTAACTGCATAAAGGATGATGTGCTTTCCCTTACATGCACACTCGGAGCAGCCAATAAAAACCTTTTTTTTTTTTAAATTGCAATATTTGTAAATAACACTTGCAAGGTTATTTTTACAGGGACAAAAACTATAAAACTTTAGAAAACATAGGGAAAACCTAAGTTTGAGGACTGCGCCCATGATGGTATTTATAGATATTTATATTTTTAGGACACATAAAAATATTTATAAATACTTACAGAAAATATAAAAATAATATTATATTAAGAAAACTAAAACAACCCCCCCACACACACAAAACTATTTTTTCTTTTTCTTTCTATTTATGTGTTTTCCAGTATTTTTACCCTTTACCATTATTTTCTACCATTGAATCCCTTCCTTTCTCTGTTTCTTTATAGCTAAAAGTATATCTTTTTTCATATACAACTGAGCAGGATTGTTTTATATTCACCACTGTATTTTCATGAAAGTAATCTGGCTTTATTCCAAAGATTAATAGATGGAGTGTTTTCTGTGGTTTCTCACAGTTTCTGCATGACTGTATGACCTATAGGAGATTGGCCTCTCTCATTTTTCTTTTCCTTCTGCTTATGTCACATATGATTGTATATAGATGAGTAGCTGCAAGTTTGAATTACCATAATTTTTCTTCATTCAGCACTATATACATTTAAATGAACTCTTTAACTGTAGAATATTTCAATTACATGAAGGAAAACAGGGTCATACGCATTTATTAACAACCTTTTTATAGTTTTCTAAAAATGTTCAATCATTTCTATTTAATAACTTGTTCTGAGGTTGTTCCAAAATTTTATTAACTGAAATTAATTCTCTTAAATATGTAAAGCATCATCTCTTAATTTTTGCTCTGGTGTTGAAGCAGATATATCAAATCTACACCTTGTAATCTTGTATTGTGTATGCAGAAAGGCAAAATTCTGAGGCAGTAAATTCCTTAGATTACTGCTTACAAAGGTTTGCATGTTTTCAAATTTAAATTTGGCTTTTGACATGGCTTGTTGGTTTTCACCATCATAATGTGTAAGTCCTCTGTTACTTGCATGTGGTCTTCTTTTCCCTTTTTCCTGGGCAAAGACATCAGGTGAGGGGGCATACAAAGTTGGATAGACGCAGTCAAAGAGGAGGCTGAAGAGAGTACAGAACAATCTCCACATTTTGGGCAGCTCATCATCATTTCTATTCTCTTGAATTTATCACTGGCACTTCTCTGTCCAGATAAGAGTGATTTATTCCAAAGTCTGTTATCATCAGGGCTTTTATTTTAGTGTTTCCAAGTTTATCTGATATCAGTAACCATATCTCTACTTATCAGGAGGAAAAACATCAGCTGATCTGAAAATGTAAACATCAGGCTGGCAGTGCTGAATTATAATATTGCTTACAGTGCTCTCCTGAATGATATTACAAAACCCCACATAAATGGTATATAAATGATGCAGTTACTGTGGAAGACAAACAGTGATTTACTGCTGTGTGTGAGGGTGCTTTCAGTGACTGTGGGAAGTGGTTAGGTGGTGTGGTTTTCTTAAATGCTGGAATGCATTTGAAATATTCCAGACTTTAATGCTAAGAGGAATAATAATATTGAGTCATAAAACTGAAGGTAGAAAACCTTAGAAATATAGCTAAAATTGTACATGGGACTTGCCAATATTGTCTAGGCATTAAGACTTCTGTTTAAAATGTGGTATGTATTGCTTGCTCAATAGACACTGCAGCTAATATGTAGTTTTAGACAGATGGTTGCAATAAATAATGGTAGCAATTCCAAACAACCTGCTATACTTACCAAAGGTGTTCTCTTGAAAACATTATTTACAGAGTATAATTAACCTCCTGTCTTTTCAGGTTCTTGTTGCATATGAGTAACTGGAACAAACAGATCTGTTACAGTTGTCTTCCTGTACTTTCTAATTTCTCATTTGTCTTAAAAAATTAATCACAACATTCACTTTTTTATGTTTGCTATATTATTGGAAAAATTTTATTCTATGTTGACTTTACTCAAATTGTGGAGAATCATTTTATTCAGACGTAGTTGTCAGGAATTTGATAACACAATGACTGAAAGTTTTGTGCAGTTTTACCCTCATATTATTGCAGGCAGAAAGCTAGCCATTTTCAAGTTGTTCTATGTCAGAATTTAATATTTTTTCTTCTTCTTCACTACTCTGCTGAGTAAGGTGCTCTACAGTTTCACTAGTCTGATTTTTAAAAGGTTGGGGTTTTTCCTCCACAATTCATTTTCTCCTCCATAACTTGCATTCATGTATTCTTCAGCCAATTTAGTTGTAATTTTATCCTGAAGGAAAGTTTAAAAAATCAAATATTCTTGAAATGTCGATTGTTTAAAAAATCAAATCCTTCTTCATTGGTTTCAATTTAAAAATAAAGCCTCAAATTATTTATTTATTTAGTTTTCATGCCTCCCACCTGAAGGGTCCAATTAATTGTGCAATACAGAGTTACAGCCCAAAACAGGGAGCATATCTGCTGTCTCTGCTATGATATCTATCTTAAATATTTTGCTTAAACATAACTGTCCTCTGTGAAGTCTTTTGATGGGCTAAAGCTGTCAAGTTAGTACTGCTATTTTGACTGAGCTTGCTGGGCATCTTGATTTGCTTTTCCAGCTCTGGTTTCTAGGAGAGATTTAAAGACTGAAAAAAACACATCTGTGGGAGGAGAGAAAGAGGAATAAGAAATAGGTTGATGAGCTTAATCAAGAAGATGGAAAAGCTATGAAATGATGAAAGAATGAAAAGAAAGGGGTTTATGAAGAAAGCAAAGGGGACAACAGTCATACCATCTACCCATCACAAAAAAATCCAGTGATAACTGAGTAAAGAGCTTTAATATGTCGTTTAGCTTGCACCATTTGTCAGCAATCAACAAATACTTGTTAACAAAGATACTGTTCCTGCATCTGTGTTAACTCTCCCTCACTGGAGAAGGGGGAAAGTCCTGATAGTGATGTGCATAAAAGCTGTGTTGAGGACCCCAGATTTGGTTGACACCAATGGGTCTGATTTCTGTTGTCCTACTGCCTCTTGCTGGTTCTTTGCCTGACTCTAAGAAGCATCAGGGCAAAGTACAGGGTGAGCAAATCCATCTGATAACCACTGGTCTATTAGGAGAATGAAGGAGACATTGGTAAAGCTCTGGAGGGCAAAGAAGAACCCAGATCCTTTTGCTCTGAAGGTGGTTCTTAGACTGTGGTCTTCCCAGCTTCAAGGCAGCTTATACTGGATTTTGGAGACAAAGTTTTAAAGAAATGTACAGGGATGCAAAATTCACCTGTATTAGTAGTGATTAATGATTTTTTTGTTCTGGAAGATACTCAGGAGTGCTGCTTGTTGTGGCTGCTGCACAGAAATGTATCTGACTTGTTGCACCCCCTGAAATCTTAATTTTACCTCCTCGTAATTTCAGACTTGATAACTGTGTCTTTTCCCCCAAATGACTTTGGATGGTGGATACCTCATAAATTTGACCAGTAGTATGTCTTCATAGCAAATAAAATAAACATTCTTAGGAGAAGAAAATTTTTAATTTCTTCTGTTTTCTTATGGTTGCTAATTTTCATGTGCATGGGGATAGCATAATTGTAGACATGTCTTGTTTTTATCATATGTTTTGACAAAAATGAATTACTAAATATTTGTGTTCCCGTTCTTCTAATAATAGTAATTTTATATCACCTGGGTATCTTTCGCTCCATAGTAAATTGATTCCCTCTATAGTAAATTATATATTTTTTGAAGCTTCATTTAATACCTTGTACTTTTGTTTTTCATAGAAAGAAGAACTCTTTAAGCCTCAATCAATGGGAAGAATTTTACAAATAATAAAGTCTCTTGGATTTAGTTTAGCTGGGATTTTTGGGAAGTGGGATTGAGAGGTGCTTTACTTGAAAACATAAGCAGGTATCACTTCCAGTCTTCATTTGGATAGATTTTGTTAAAGAGAATATCTTGCTAGGATGAATTCAAGCCCAAGTAAGGAAGAGAAATTGTTATGAAAGTTGAAGGTCTACATAGAGAAGAAAACATTTTGTGAATACTCCTTGACATTGAACTGTAACCGTTCTTAGCACAGTGACAAGCGCAAACAGCAAGTTCTTCTGATTGATATTAATAAAAATAAAATTGGCTGACAAGCTGCTGAAGACCTACTGGCTTCAGAAATTCTGTATAGAGTCTTTATGAGGCTGAAGTTGCATTCACATGCTTCAAGCGACATAACATGTGGTAGTTTCACAGTGGGCTGAGTTTGTCCCATGTGAGAACACTGTGTCCGGAAGGTTCAGCATTCTTGTACATACAGTCTCCTTGAAGTGTGGCAGCATCATTCCTCTATGTCAATAACAGCTGATTTCCTCTTGCCTCAGTTCAGGAACAGCTTATTTGTCACTCCTCCTGTGCCAACTCAGAGGGACATTTTCTCTGTGAAGAGGAGATCTTTTCACTTTTCTATTTCACTCTATGATTTTTTTTTAGTAAACCTCTTTAGTATTATCAAAGAATTTTCTAGCAGTATAAGAAAACTTCAGCAAGATATGGGAACCTTAATTTCATACAGGGCTTTGTGAAAAATTATTAACTGGGTAGAATTTGGAAGCTTTCTTTTAACCAGAGCCAAAGACAGTAATTTACAAGACAATAATTTCCCTATATTTTACACTGCATTATTAAAAGTGCTTAAAGAAGAGAATGTGCTGTAGCTGTGACTTGCTGTGCAATCTATTCATTAAGCTGAAAAACTGGTTGAAAAAAAACCCTAGTTCATTTCTTAAGTTTGCTGTTGAATATGATAATTAAATATCTAAAATCTAGATGCAGTTTTTTCAGAATTATCTTCTCCCTTTTGATTTTCTTAATAGTTATATCTTAACTGTGATGATAGACACTAAATATCCATTCAGGATTTGTGATGTGAACCTTCATCAATCTGTATCCTCATATAACTCCTTGCATACCTGTTAAGTACAGAAAAGGCTCCTTTGAATCAGCGGGGATATGGTAGGGGTGAGATTTAGAATTTAAGACATTAGCTAAAATTCTCATCTGTACTTCAGTGATGATATTACTCTTCTCCTAAGTTGAAGTGTTGATTTAGTGTGACTCCATGTTGCAGAAATAAGTTCCTAGTTCTTATGGATGTGTATGCAATTGATGGACTACAATCAGATCACTCGAAGAGAAGGATTTATTAATAATTTTTTTTGGTGAATTAATCACCTATAAAGTGGAAGACATTTGACTTATGGTTTTTCAGCTACAATATGCTTGTTCATGTGACTGAGATGATGATGTTATTAAATTAGGCATTTTCCTTTTTGAATTGTATAATTATTTTTTTCAGGTTACTTTACATCTTTTGAGATGCAAATGGCAAAACAGAACAAGTGATGTTATTTTCTAAGCCACCTAAGACTTTCAGATATTTCTTTTAATTGAACTCCAACAACTTGCTATCTTGAGATGTGTTAAGAGCCCTACAGATATTGCAGGGAGCTCTTCAATTTGCAGGACCTGACTCCTTGAGCTGCAAAATGCATATCCTCTTCCAGGCAGTACCCAGTGCTGCTTGCCTTGAACTGCTTTGTTCAGAGATTAATTGTCCTCTCTGGAAATCACATAATGCTGCACTAAATCCAATCTTGAGTCCTTGTCAGGGTCAGAATATTCCATACCATTCTTCAGAAATCTGCATAATTGAGCAGAATAATGGATTTTTTTTTCCCCTGGCCAATTGAATATTGGTCACCTGCAGAAATTTGAAGGGGGCTGTGAGCAGTGTAACCTAGGATTTCTCCAGCTGTCAGCCATTAGAGAGGTCAAGAATGGAGACAACTGTCATCCTTAAAAAGGTTTGTCTTCTACTCCTCTGAGGAACCTCCACGAATGGATTGTGAGGAGACACTGTTGGCTTGAGAAACTCATGATGAGCAGTGAAAAGTCATGAACAGTGTTCATGTTACCTGGTATATAAACAATTTAATAAATGAGAAGTAGGAGGGAAAGCACACACTGCATACGCATAGGGGTGCTGAACTGTGCTGTTCCCAGATGTTTGCAGATGTCATCCATTGCCTAATGATGGGGAGGTTTGCAGGAGCAGTGTTAGAGGTCAGGGAGGATCACCTACATCTTGGGGCTCATTTGTGGGAATATGGATAGCCTGCCTTTGGGCAGCTTTGCTACAGCAAGTTTATTACACGTGCAATTACTGTGTTGACTGATGTGAAATCCAATTCTGTTATGTTTGTGTTACTTGTTGAGAAATTTTGACTCTTTGAGATAGAAATCCATTCAAAATTTTTTCTGTGAAATATTCAATAGTAGGATGTGGAGCCAGATTAAATTTTACTATTTTGAATTAGAGCTGGTTAGGAAATTAAAATCTTCAATCAGACTAGGGTAATAAAGTATTTAACCCAGATGAGTATTTTGTTGTACATATCAGGAACTATCCTGCTTTATTCACTTGGTAAATATACTTTCTATTTCAGAAACTCTGAATACATTTAAGCTAACAGATTCTTGCTTTGCATCTTAATTTGATTATGTTTTATACTGTCCTTCTTTATGTAGCAGGCTATATCTTTTTTCCCATTACCATGTTTACAGAGGACATAATGCTAGAAATATATTTCAGGTCCAAATTAACTCCAGTACCTTTAAGGAAATTTTCACTTGGCATCAGTGTAAGAAGATTAGGTTTCCTAAACTAGATTTTTCTTTTTCTAAAACACTGGCAAAATACTCCAATCTTATCTAGCTATCAAAATAAGATATCAGCTTTTTTTTTGAAGATGCTAAATATATCTGTTGCTAAGCATTTTGGAAAATCTTTTTTAGGTACCTGAGTGGAAGCTGGGCAATTAGAAAAATCATCCACAAAGCATTTCCTAATGGCTTTTTTTCTTCAGATTATCATGTTGAGAAGATAGGTCAGTGTTCATTTATTCACTCATTGGAAAACTATAGCAGGACCGAGTGAGTGTGCACAAATCTGGTCTGTAATTATAAAATTAGGTGGCAAGTTACAACAACTTACAAGGGATGAGTCATACTTACCATAAAAAGAAGGAGCTTTAAAAGGTACAAAAAGCAGGTAAATACTTACTTTTCCATGGAGTGTACCATTTTTTCCTTTCCTTTTGAGCCCATTCTTGAGATTGTTTTAGTAGAAGGTTGAACCAGGACTTTTAAAATAAAATAGGTTAGTGAGTAAACAAGATATTTGTCATTCTGCACAATATGCTGGACCCATAATAATTGCTGATGCAGGTTAGGTACCACACTCAAGAGCCATATGATATGCAGACTGGACAAAATGCCAGCTCTGGATTCAAGCTGTTATAGCCAAACTTAATGTTTTCTTATTAATTTAGCATTTAATATACTTTAAAGAAAAAGTGGAGTAAGCAATACACTGAGGGATTATAACCAACATTTCTAAAACTGATGTTAGTCAACTCAGCTCCTGTTCTAGTGCTTGGGAAGTGTAGCTAGTTTAAAAGCAGTCTAGTTCTTATATGTTCATGTGAATTAGCATAGCATACAGAAAGACCTCAGGATTCAAACACAGTTCTGCAATGTTAGGCATTTAATTGCTGTGTCTAAACACATACATGTATTGTATCATTTTTATAGGTTCTAAACACTGGTTTAGGCAGTCAGAATAGTGTGCTGTTGAGACCTACAAAAAACTGAGAAAGATGTTGAAGTAATATTTATTTGTCTGTAGTCTACTTACTGCTAGGATGTTTCTTCCATGTATTTCTTCTTTTCAAGACTAATTATAATCTCTTTTAAATGCCTGTTTCCCTCATGTATTAATTGTCTTCTATTTTAGTTTCTTCTGATGTTAGTCTCCCCCTCACACACATGCACGCAGACACACACACATACACGTTTTCTCTTATTCTGTTGCTTCCAATCCTTTTCTCTCCTCCAAGTGTTCTTCCTCACTCTGTTCACACAGGGTTCAGCTTGTATTGCTGGGAATAACACTTTCTCTTCCAGGTTAGGTATCTTGTCATCAATCCTCTTGACTTTGATGTAAAACCTAGATGTAGCTCTTTATCTTTTCATCACATGTTCCTGCTCTTCTCTTTTATAGAAGCTTTTTTCATCTCTTTTCTAGAGGATTTTACCTTGTCTTTTGTGATGCCCATTGCATGCTATTCACTGAAATTCGAGGGTATTATTGAAATTATTTTATCAGATTCACACTTATATTACTGCTTTACATCAGAAATGGTGTCATTCATTGTGTATTTTCAAAAACAACAAAAAAAGTGTGTTTATATGGCTTCAAAGTCACAATATTACAACTAAGTGTATTTGTCTTGGAGTGGAATTAAAGAATCAAGTAGTCTTTTCAAATAAATGATGGACAAACAGCTACTACTGAATAGCTTTGCACAAAGACTGTGTTGCAGTACTTGTACTGCAGTAGTACTACAAAGGCACATTTCTAGTCCAGAAATCCACTGTGTGCTGTAAAAACTGACAGCAAGTGAAGTGGATTCTCATGCTCTTGCTTTCACACAACTGAGGAGTAACATCTCTCTTAAACGTGTCAGTGCAGGAACTATAAAGGAAGTTAACTGTCATACTTTGTTGTTCTAATATTTCTTGGATGAGCCTAGTAGAGTAAGTTTGTTCTGTTTTCTGAGTTTCTGGTTTTCCTTCAGTCCCCATAATCATATCCCACAAGACCTGCACTTAACTACAGTGCTTATATCCTAGGAAATTCATGCTATCTTCTTTTTTTCCCCAAGACACCTTGTATGTAATTGTCTTAACATGAAAATGGTTTAAAACAATTAGCATGGTAATATCAAACTGTGATTGTTTATGAAGCCAATTAGGGATAGCAAAAGGTGCTCATTATAAATAAAATAAACTCGATCATGTGGCTACATTTTTACAGCTAGTATTTTGTTGACTCATTGCCTCATTGACTCATTGCCTACAGTACAGTGAATGATCAACTGTTTTGACTAGAGAATCATTATTAATTACATTGCAATTTTTGAGCTGTTCTGTGTATATATAATGGCATTGGTTGTGCTATGAAGGCTGTTGGGCCAGAATAGGTTAGTTACTTTTCAAAACAATGATAAAATGCCTATGGTGCACTTTATGCTCCAATATGTGCATTTATAGGAGCTATCTAGAGCATAAGCATAACTGACACAAACAATAAACCCCCAGCCTAAAATCTATTCACCATTATTTTCACTTAAGGATAACAATTCAACAGTGAAAAGACTCTAGAGAAACAAAACTGTGTTGTTTTTTGAAGTTTGTTTACATGCCCATCTAAAATGTGGGAAAAATGTCTGGTTTTCTTCATTTAATAAATGATACCATTATTATAGATTTTTATTTTTTTCACTTCTTTTTGAGCAGTATTGTTATAGGAGCAAAGGCCTAAAAACTGAACTCCATGCTCTCATCTAGTAGGTAGTTTCTTTCTTTTTTCCTCCCTTTCTTACACCTCCACCATCTAAGATTCTTCTGTTGTGTGGTGATTGCAAAACTATGCTCATCTTTCAGAGATAGATGAGCCTCATCCAAAGAAATTTTTGTCCTATTTTTCAGTCTTCATCTTAATTTTATTTTCATATGTCACTTCTTATCATAGCCCACAAAATAATTTTCCATACAACAAGCAATATAGCTCCACCAATTTGAAATAAGGAAACAGAAAGAAAATCTAATAGTGGGAGGCATAAACAATTCAGCTGCATTCTACCTTAGCTCGCTGGCTCTCTTAATACTTGTTCTTCCAAGGCTTTGGGGTGCTCAGGCATGAGGTATATATCTTTTTGTTCATGCCTTAAAGATATATACGGGAAAAATAATCATATTCAAACTTTTGTCAGCTTTATAGGCCCATGTGTCACAGGTTGCCTGTCTCTTGCAGAAGTGTGAAAATTACATTGTAGTAGTTCTTAGCACTGCATGTTGTCACAGAATTATCTAATATCACGGACTTCCTGGAAGAACAGAGTTGGTTTACTTGTAACTTTCTTATTTCCTTAGACTACTTCTCAGTGTTCCAGGAATTATTGGTTGTTTTTTGGTAGTTTTTTACTTTTTATTTTCTATTTTTAAAAATGTTTTCCCCTTCTTTGCCAAACAGACTTTCAAGGAAATTAGAAGTTCCAGTATTTGAATGCTATTTTCAGGTGCATGTCTTCTGTTTAAGCTTATGCTCAAATTAAATCTTCAGATACAGCTGGGCATAGTGTGCTTTCAGATTTGGGGGGAGATTTCCATTTCTGCCTTTTTTTTTTTTTTTGCTTTTTCTTGTGAAATCGTTAAATGATCCCTCAGCAGCCTTTTTTTGCTCTTATATGATCCTTGGCTTTTATTCCTTTATATTTTCTCCCCAAGTGTTATGGCAGCTGATGCACTCTTTACAATCGATACAACTGTCCTTCAGCTCCACTGCCCAAAAGGTGGTCTTTTTGTAATTATTCTTGTTATTTAGTCATTCTCCTTTTTTTTAGTAGACATTCAGTTCATACTCTTTATTCTTTGCACATTCACCATTTGCTAAACAGAGCGTGTCCCAGCTGGAAATTGCTGTCCCTTCTGCAGAAATATCTTCCTTGCTCTTTTTTTCCCTGTACTGCCTGCTTCTGATCCAGCATTATGGCTGGCTGCTGCTTGGACCAGTGGGGTCTGTTGTTCACATAGTGAACATTTACATGGATACAAAACTTTACTGAAAAAACAGTTGCTGGTAGGAGAATTCCTATATCCTAGTATGTAGGAGAATTTCCAAATAGGAGAGTTTTCTTCTGAGAAATAATCAAAAAAAAAATCTTTCTAGAGATTTTTAGATGAATTTTCAAAAACCTCTAAGATGTGATATTTACCACAAAAGAAATGCCCATTTCAGATTTTGATTGAGTGCAGTATTTCAACAGCTATTTCCAACATGTTATATCTTTTATATAAGGAAACTACTGCAAACCATGAAAGTTCTGTAACTTCAGTAAAGCTGGTTAAGATCCAACATTTTTTTCTGAAGGAGAAAGAATGATAAAAATTTATGTATTTCATGTCAGTCAAAATATACTTTTTTAAAAATCAATGTTTCAATGACTTTTGCTAAAAAACAAATTTTGCACTATAGGAATTGCTTATATATATTTTTTGGAAAACTTTTCATTTCAAAAGATCTTCCAGGCACCACAGGTGAAAGACATCTCTTACTGAACTCTCTGTGCTTTTCATGGCACCATTAACATGTTTCTGGTGAGAAAATCATATGTATTCTTTGAAATGCAGATGAATAAGTTTGCAGGCCTAAGAGCATTATGCTCACATTACCAGAACTGTGCAATGAGATTTGGGTCTCTTTGGGTATTCTGTACTATGTACTCTGTGCAGGCTTTTCTCAGATTTATTTGGGCAAGCAGTGTGTATCTGAAAGCAAACTGCATTTAACGATGATGTAATCTGACTTCTGGGCCTATTAGGATATTGCTGCTGAATAAAAAGTGTTTAAAGGAGCAGAGTTTGAACTCATATGGAAAATCCAAGTCCTCTATCCTCTATCTTCAGTGGCTGATGTGTATAAGCAGGACTTGACCGGAACTCAAGGAGCCTGCAGGGTCAAAACAGCCTCCACAGCCAAAAAGTCAGAAGTGGAGCCTCATGCTCGTGGTTCCTTCCAATTCTTTGTTAGAATTTCTGCCTTTCTCCTGTGAAAAACATTTCTGTATGGCAGAGGCTTTGTGTCTTCTGGATCTGTATAGCAAGATCATAATAGAATCATAGAATCATAGAATCACAGAAGAGGTTGGGTTGGAAGTGATCTTGGTTCTCTAGCTCCAATCCTCCCTGCCATAGGCAGGGATACCTTCCACTAAACCAGGTTGCTCAAAGCATCATCCAACCTGGCCTTGAACACTTCTAGGAATGAAGTATCCACACCTCTTTTGGGCAACACATTCCAGTGCCTCACCACACTCACAGTGAATAGTTTCTTCCTAATATCCAATCTAAACCATTCTCCCTTTAAAGCCATTAAAGCCATTAAAGCCTTTAGAGCCATTCTCCCTTTTCTTTCACTGCATGCCTTTGTAAAAAGATCATTTTAGCGTGGTTAAAGGTTCTGGTTCAGGTAATGCAGACAAGAATAGAGTATTTGGAAAGCCAGAAGTTACTGGGTATTAGAATAGCTGTATCACTAGCCTGTGTGCAGTAGCTATGAGATCCAGTTTGCGTTGTCTTCCCTAATCCAGTGTGTCATCTGGTGGTGCTGCATTGTCTTGTTTTCTTGTGCCCTGTGGCTTTGCAGTTTTCTTGAGTGTCATCGACAATTATCTTCTCTTTTCTACCTGAAAGTTGAAGTTTATAAATTCTGCTGTGGCTACAACAGGACAAATAGCTAATTTATTTTGCTTTCTATCTATTTTAATTATTTTGTTCCCCAGGACTGAAAGCGCATTTCTGTTTTCTCATAGTTTCTCTGATTCTGAGTTGTTTATTTCTTTTCTAAAATTGACTTATTTAATCTTCAACCTGCCTTCAAAGTTTACTTCTGTTGAGTTTACTATTGGAAAAAATCTATTTGCCTTTTCTTGGATTTTGCTTTTTCCATCCTACTGCTGTTCCCTCTAGCTCTGTCTACTTCTTGTGACTTAATTATATTGTTCTAAAGGAGAGTTCAAAAGGAGTTGAAGAATTTTAACTTTTATATTTTCAGAACTTTGCATCTGGTGTAGGTAAATTTTTTATAAAATTCATTTTAAAAAAATATCACTCTTTAAACTATGCAAGCTTTGCAGTAGTGTAATAATTATTTCAAAATGTACAGCAGTTAAAAGACATATGTGTTTAAGGAGTCAGGAAACTTACTTTTTCAAGCTTGCCCTGTTGTAACATTTGACTAGTTATTACATGAGTATCTAACTCCCCCTCTATTTCCCCTTTGGATTAGTTCCCTACTTAAATGTGTGTAAAAGCAGGACAATAACCTGCTGCAGTAATGTATACATTTCAACAAATATTCTTTCAATCTTCTTGGACTTTCCTGCAATTTACCTTACTCTGGTAGTAATTGCATCATATTTGTCTTATAAGTACAACATCAGTTTCTCTTTATATTTTTAAGCATTGAAGTTTTTTTACACTTGTTGAGCTCACATATTTTAGGATATTTTTGTTATCAAGTGATCTCTGAAGTTGTTGGGTGTTAATTCCTCTTTCTAGTAAGATCAAGAAACACTTCTTAGTGCTCAAGAAGTTTCAGTACCTGGTAAGAAGTTTCTGTACCTGGTTTATTCGAGATACAATCTGTCAGACAGTTAGGAAAGGATATTCCTTATTTCAAAACTGGGTTATTCCAAAATTTTCAACATGAGTTTCTTTAAGCCCTATAATTTACTTCTATTCAGACAACCATTGGAGTCAGAATTCGTTATTTTTCTGAACTGACTATTTCCAGATGAAGCTGTTTGTGCAGTGTGTGTTTTTCTCTTTCAATTTTCAGCATTATACATTAATTGCTACGCCTCTCAGTTTTCTTAAGAGCCATCAGATGAACTTGCATCTTCCTTTGCCTAGACCATGCTCACTTCAAGAAGAGATGTTTTATTCTATGAGAAAACCATACTGCAAATAAGCAGTGCTATGGAGACACCCCATGAGGTACAGAAAAACCTTAGCTGTATACCTGTTCATGAACAACCCACTGGAAGTGTTTTAATCTTCTAGACCAAAGGACTGAGGCAGCAATATCTGCTATATATAAAGCTGAGATTTGATCCTTGATACAGTTCTTGCCACTATTGTTGTCATGACTTATTGCTTAAGCTGGATGATTTGATTGAAGAATTCTTCAGGCAGGCAATTAAGAGGATCCTTTCACCAAATTTCACTTCTTACCACTTCTGCTTGTTGTATGGAATCTTGTTTTGTAGGACGGGATGAGACAGGAATTACAAAGTTCTAAATGACAAACTAGTGGTTGTCTTTGTCATAGTCTTGTTTTCTGCCATCCTATCTTCCTCCCTATTTCCCCTTTTCACATTATAGTGACTTTCTCCATAGTAGTATATTTCCTAATTCTGCAAATTTTCTCATTTTTTTTAATGACTTCAAGGGGGAAAAAGGGTGAAATTTTACTGTATGTAATACCCCTGTGATTGACAGTCTTTTTGCCTCCTGCTTCCTAGTAGGTAGATAACGCTTGCTGTATGGGATCTTGTTTTGTAGGGTGGAAGAAGAGGGAGGACTACAACAAACACAAATAGTGGTATGTAATTTTCCCTTTCTCCTTTGTCTCTCCCTACCTACGAATCTTAACACAGAAACTGCTCAATCATATAATGATGCCTTGTACTGCTATTTGCTGCTTTTTATAAAAACACATCTTCCTAGTTTTTGTTAGTAAAATACCTGAAGCATTTTAAGAAGAATACAAATGAAATATACATACAACACATAGGTACTGGATCAGCTTTACTCTTGGAGACAATGTGACTGAACTTAAACTGACCAGGTTCTAGATGCCATTGTGACATCTGAAGTCCTCCAGTTATCCATTACCTTTAAAAATATTTAACAAGTTGCGGTGTAGGCAATTTTGGAGAAAACAGCTGCAATGGGGAAAGAGTAATCATCCTTCTATTTCAACTAAAATCAACTACATGCATAGAGTGTGGTAACTTTTTGAAAATCTAGTGCTTTAGAACTGATAAAGAACTGCCTGATTTTTTGGGTCAAGTTTTATCAAAATATTGTAAACTACTTGCAGAATCTTAATCAGTTTGAATGACACAGGGAAATGGTACCCAGCTGTGCATAGCACAGATTACCTAGATATTAGGGGTATCTTTCTTGTAAAATAAAGGGGAAGATTAGTATTAGATAGAGAAGTTGTATTATTTCTAAGAGTAAGACAGCACTTTCAAAATACCTTGTTGTGTAGTGTTTGAAGATTTCTCTCAAAAGCACACGAGTTATTCAAAAGTTATTGTCATTTGGTTTGGGTTTTGGTGTTTGGTTTTGTGTGGGTTTGTTTGGTTGGTTGGTTGGTTGGTTTTGGGATTTTTTGTTTGTTTTGGTTTTTGTTTTGTTTTTTGATTGGTTGGTTTGGTTGATTGTTTTTTTTTTCTGTCATAAAGCTCTCACTTCTGCCCTCTTGTTAAAGTGGTACAAATTGACAGTTTATTAGAGAGGTACATAAAGTATCATAGCTGTAGTACAAAAATAAGGTGGAAAATGCTTTATTGAATTCAGTTATTAAGAGGAATAGAGAAAAGCAAATAATGTGTCAAAAACTTTTTTCAAGAGTTACCATCTTCAGTAATCAATTTTTCTTTTTGTTGTTGGGGGTTGTTGGTTCAGTATTGACTGAACGTGTCTTCCCAGTGAATCATTCCTAGTTTCTATGACACCCCTAAGATCTGCACAGTACAGCTACAGCAAAAACAAGTCATATTTTCAAGGTCTAAATAGCCATGATAATTAGGAAACAAAAGCTGCATTTGTATTTGCCATAATGATGGGAAAGCTTTTCCTTTTCAGTTGAAAACAAGAACAAAACACAGTAAATTCTCAACAGAGTACAGAATCCACACTCCTCTTGTAACAGCACTTGAGGGATCAGATTCTGCACATTAACTGGTCTGCAGAGAGTGTGTGTCAAGAAAGTAAATGGAAAAGGTAGAATAAATTTCATCTGTTTGATATTCAGTAAAATATGATTTTAGTTTTTTTTCTTGTGAGAAAAACATGTTATAATGGATTACTTTAATCCTCAGCATGGTGGTGTTGTTTATTGGCTGACACAATGCCTATGATCAAGAATAATTATTTTCTTTCTATTGTCAGACTAGAAACAAAGGGATTTTGTGTGATCTGTCTGTGCTTGGTCCATTTAAAAGAAATGTAATGTGTTGACCCTGGCTGAATACCAGGCACCCACCAAAGCCACTCCCCTCCACAACTGGACAGGAGAAGAGAAAATATATCAGAAGGTTGATGGGTTGAGATAAGTATCAGGAACAATCACTCAGCAGATGCCATCACAGGCAAAATGACTCAGCTTGAAGATATTAATTACATATATTACTAACCAAATAAGAGCAGAAGAATGAGAAGTAAAACAAATCTTAAAAACAACTTCCCTCCACCTCTCCCTCCTTCCCTGACTTTACCTCTGTCCCCCCCAACGTCACAGGGAGATGGGGAACAGGGGTCACAGTCAGTTCATCCCAGATTGGTCCTGCTGCTGCTCAAGCAGAAGAGTCCTTCCCTTGCTCCATGTGGGGTCTCTCCCACAGGAGGCAGTCCTCCATGAACTTCTCCAACATGCTTCCATCCCATGGGCAACAGTTCTCTATGAACTGTTCCAGTGCAGGTCACTTTTCCATGGGCTGCAGTCCTTTAGCATAGTCTGCTCCAGTGTCAATCCCCCCAGGATCAAAACTTGTGCCAGGAAAACCTGCTGTTCTATAGGCTCCTCTCTCCCTGGGTAAGCAGGTCCCTACCAGGACCCTGCTCCAGCATGGGCTTCCCACAGGTTCACAGCCTCCTTTAGGCATCTACCTGCTCTGGTGTGGATCTCCTCCACGGGCTGCAGGTGGATGTTTGCACTTCCATTAACCTCCACGAGCTCCAGGATGACAGCCTGGCTCAATGGCCTTCACCACAGGCTGCAGGGGAATTTCAGCTCCGGCATGCCTGGAGCACGTTCTCCCCCTCCTTCTCCAAAAACTTTGCTGTCTACGTAGTTGTTCCTTTCACATATTCTCACTCTGCCCTTCCCTGGCCAAAATTACATTTGCACAACAACATTTTAAACAAATTGAATTGAATTTCTTAAAAATGTTATCATAGAAGTGTTACCATCATTTCTAATTAGCCCAACATCAACCTTGGCAGCGATGGGTCCATCCTGGAGCTGGCTGACATTGGTTCTGTTGGACTTAAGAGGAAGCTTCTAGGAGCTTCTCACAGAAACCACCCCTTTAGCTTCCCTGCTGCTAAGATACAGTGACACAAAACAAATACAAGAAATTACAGCCTTTCTTGATGGAGAGAATCTTCCCATTAAGTGTTACTGGAGTAACAGAATTCATATTGTCAACATGGAGCAAAACAATTCCATCATGATGGAAAATGAGTCCCCAAAGTGTATTTTATTTAAATAATAACTGCAAGTTGTAGAAAAATATGAAGATGATAGTGAACTAATTAAGATGTAGAGGTTTTATACTGTTGGCATTTGTGAAAAAAAAAGTTAATTGCTTTTATTCTGTGGCTCATAACATTATCATTAATTTCATGATAACTTCATTGCATAGACATGACACATATTGAATAGAGCTGCCTGTTTGACAGAAAGTGCATGGGCTACTAAGGTGTCAAGAAAAATGGAACTTTAAAAGTTTCAAAAGGATGAATAATTGCTGTGGATCAAGTTCCATTTGAGCTGGGTGCAGAGGGGTTTGGCTTTTTTCCTCTTTTTTTTTTTTTTTTTTTAATGGGATTGTGATTCATCTGCATAATCATCAAAAACTGTTCTCTCTATGCAGCCTAAAAGGTTGTCCATTTTAGTTTCACGAGTTGTTCTTGACCTAAAGTGGGGCGGACAGCACCTCCAGGTTATATAGATGCATAATGTCTTTGTCTTGGTGCTGTGGATGAAAGATATTTTATTGGGAATGGATGTGGAATAGTGATTCTTTTACCACTTGGAATGGAGGGGAATAGTGGCACCTGGAGACTTCTAGGCATGGTATCTCTACAGCTCCTCAAAATCTTCTTTAGCAGTGAAGACACCGATATCTATTTTGGCTGAATTGTGGATGAAAGACACACATTGCAGCATGTCAGTCTTGTATTTGCTGTTTCCTGCAAAAAAAGTTTGCAACAAATCCTCCTAATGTGATGAAGTAGATGCATAATTTGCTAAGAATATAAAACCTTTTTAAGCTTTCCTATGGGCATGAATAAATACTTAGTAGCAGGTGTGTGGGTGTATTTTCTATCATTTGCCAGATTTTTGTAAGTTTTCTGTTATAAATAATGAAATAGAACACTTTAGAATACTGAAGGGTAGATTTTCAGACTGGATACTCGGAGTATGAAGTTTCATATATTTAAAAAAATTCTTGTTCTTCAGTCATTTTGGATTTTTATGATGTGAATTAGAAAGATGTTAAGGTTTGAATTGCGTCAGTAGCTGAAAACTGTTATTCAGGTGCAATAAATCAGATTAATAGTAGTTCTATGTTGATGTCTGTTTATTTTTCAGATGGTGTCTACTTTTGTCTAGCTTTCTTTGACCTATAGCTCACAAGGTTCTCGTTTTATGCCAAATATATTATGTTTATTTTACCACGAATAGAACAATTGTTGCCTTTAAAATAAGTTCTGGTATCCTCTATTTCTGATATTTTTTTTTTTGCTTGTTTCAAGCTATTTATAATTCTCATTAGCAGCAGTAAGAGAAGAGATTTCTCTTGCTAAACTTGGAGATGGTATTCTGGAGATAATGTGAAAAGAAAATTATTAGTCATGGACTTGATGTCCAAAATAAATAGACATCGGCCAAAAAGAGGAAGCCTTCTTATGCAACTACTTACCAGGGAAGGAAAATCATCAAAATATTACCTTTCCTGAGTTTGAGGTGAGGCGTGTGCAAGCAAACACACATCGTTCTATGATTCTTTCAATCACTGAAGTGACTCCAGTCTAATTCTCCTAAAAAAACCCCCGCAAAAGCAAAAACAAAAGATTGTGTTCATGCCATTGCTTCCTTCATGTTACAGCACTGTTGACTTCATTGAAGCTGTGTCTCATCTGCACAGCAGCACTGGGATGACAAGCAGGGTGATGATTCAACCTGTCTCCCTTTAGCCTCGCTAAGAGATAGGGATACTTGTTCATACTTAATAGAGACTGGACCTATCAGAAGCTGATCCTTCCTAACCATCTGAGCAGAGTTTGATGTCTGTCTTAGTGCCATGCTTATGGCTAGGGTATGGTAAATTATTATTTTCACATATCCATTCAAGAAATGTGTAGCTCTGAGAATTCAGCTAGTTTTGTTCATGTGACTTTTATAATTTCTTCTGCACTGTAAATATATGTATTAAATTTTCTCTATAAAAGATACTGGAGAAAGAAATGTTTCTCTTTTCAACAGATCACCTTTTCCCTAAAGAAAAAAACTGTGCACTTTATAATGGTATGTAACACAAAGAGCAATTAATAACCTTCAATAAAAGTTAGATTTCTTTACTTTATAAGGAAAAAAATAAAATATTGGGCATTATCCTTTTGCTTAAGGAGCTCCATGCTATCATTTTGTTTTCTGGTCAGGAAATTGGTAACAGTATTCCTCACAGACTATAACCTTTCCAAAGTTATCTTACACGTTAGCCTCCTTTAAAAAGTGAAACTAGATTTTTAATGGTGAATTTTCTCCTCAGTTTCTTCAAAAAAATGTTTTTCTCATGTTTAATAAATTGACAACATGTATCTTCAATAGTATAAAATAAAACCCCCAAAGAATAGTGGGCAAGGGAAATAGTGGGCATTGTGAAGCAAGGGAAGCTTGCAGTAATGTAAAAAACAAAACAAAACAAGATTTTGTAAAATTGCAGTTTGGAAGTTCTGTTGAGATCCCAAACCCGAGAGATGTTGAATCATCAAAGATAACCAGACATTTAGTCATTTCCCTAAGGTAACTTAGGGAGTTCTCACTCAGAAATATGGTTTGTTTGATGCTGTGCAACATAGGACTCAATATTTTGGGTTTGTTTTTCAGATTCTTTCTCAACTGTTCACATGAAATATTCTCAGTTTAAAACATATCTGCTCTACAATGCATTCAAAGCCTACAGAACTGGCCTAGAATTTAAAAGTCATTGCAGCCTCTCAGCTCTCCCATTGTGACCATCAATGCATTTCTTCCATCAATATTTTTCTGGTCAAGCTACATGATGCTCTTTCCACTGTTTTTAAGTGCCATGCTAAGATGCTACTGTCAATTCATTTTTTTTTTTTCCTGATAACATTTACTTTCAGTGACAAAATACCCATTACTGGGATGGAGATTTGTCTGTATATGAACACACATGGAAAGCAATTTTTTGCATATAAAGCAGCCTGTCATATGTTCAGGAGAGCAGGACAGAACACTCTGGTCTTATGCTCTGGATTTTGAAGGGAGAAATCAACAATGTCACATGCTTGGGTGAGCGATCGAGAAAAATGTAGTCCCATATCACACTCTTCATGTACAACAAAGACTTAAATATGTAACTCTAAAATGCATCCTAAGATCTATCATCAGTTTGGTGGTTACCTGTATTCCCCCCAAAATCTAAAAAGATTATTTGGCTGGTTTCATGCATTTTGAAGAACATGTCTAATACATGAATCATATATAAATCAGCTGACTTATAATATAAACAAGATATATAAAATACAATCATGGTATAATTTGATTAAACATTTAGTACCACTTGCATTACTTTTAACTGAAAAATAATGCTTATTTTATACTTTAGAGCAGAATTCAGAAGAGTTACTGAAATGTCAAAACGTAGACATGAGGGAGGCCCATTACTGAAAGAGGTCTTGTTTGTATATCTGTCCAGCCTGGCTCGTTGTCAGTACATACCCATTTTTTGCTGCTTCTCTGAATTCTTACCTTATTTATTTGGCCTAATAATTGTGGTTACATTATTTCAATTTGACCCACAGAATATGGAATGTGAAACATGTTTATTAAGCGCATTATAGTCAAATGATTTACCATGGAAACTGAAGGGTTCCTAGTCTTCATGCAATATTCTTGAAATGCATCTTATTAATAATAGAGTTAATTTTGCCATCTATCTAATACCACTGATTTTCAATGAAGTAAAGAAGGTGAAGAGGGGGGTATATGATTTTTGAAATGTCACTTCTTTAAAAAGATGGAAAAATAAACCTTCTCCATCAAAGGCAAGAGGACAACTGGTTAACTTTGTAACTCAATAATTTTTACAGTGTTGCTTATCCCGTTCATTAAGATATCAATATCACATGACTGAATTTACAGAGGTTCTGACTGGGACTCTGCAAGTCAGTAGGAGGTGGGGCAGTCAGCTTTCTAAAAATAAGTGGCCTGATTTTTACACTTTAGGGGAATTTTCACTCAAGCAAAAAAATTGTCACTGCCAGATGGAAGCATTACTACAGCAAGGGGATGTTAACAAAGACACACTCAGCAAGGCAAATTGTTACCATAGTAACAGGATGCTAAGCATTTTCACATAAATAAATAAATAAAATTAGACAGTATTATTTAGTTGGCTCAATGGCAAAAAAAGAGTGAATGATTTTTCCTTTTGGAAATGGATGGGGGTTTTTTCTACGTTATGCTTAAAACTTTGTTGCAATGCTCTCTTGCCGACAAGCTGTATTGCTTTCAACCATAGGATTTGTAAACACTCTTTAGGCCTTGATAGCAGGACATGACAAACAGCAAAATTAATATTGGTGGTATGACAGCTTCTGAGTGTCCCCAGCCAGTGACTGGCCACACAGAGAGAATTTCATAGAAATGTGGCTACATTACAGGGTCTCAAATTTTTTGCCAAATTTAGCTGCCAGAAAGAAGGCCAAATTAAACCTTGGAGGAATGAAGAGTTTGTTGTACACAGAAGAGTTACAGTAAGCGTACTTTAAAAAAGGAAGCAGTAGTAGTGTGTTTGTTAGCCACATAGCCAAAGATAACACCTTTACTGCTGGAGGGTGGACTGTGGAGGTTGTGTATTTTTCTCAGTGTCTCATAAAAGTTGTTTGATCCACATTGAAATGTGCAGAACATTTGCAAACGAACATATTTACATCGAGCAGGGAATGGGGGGGAAGAGTAGAGCAAGGGGAGAAATGCACCTCTTCTTTTCTTAATTATCAGATACCACTTTTTAAATAAAAATTTCAGCCTCCTAAATTAAGAACACAACAGGTTAAAGCTCATCTGGCAGGATTTAAGAGATGAGAGATTTCTCATCTTTAGAAATGAGAGTAAATGGAGCTTCTCTTGGCTTTTGGTGTATTTGAAGAGTATCCTGACAAAGGCATGAAAATGTAGAGATCTGGCACAGGATGGTTCTTGAACTGTTTTGAAAACTTGTTGGTTTATGTAGGAATTGTGGCAATTCTTTTGCCGTTGGGACCAAATAATTTTTTGTTTAATGTCTTCACCACCAACCTGAACATATGGAATATTTGTGTTACTCCCATAGCTGGGCTCTCTTTCCTGCAGGATCACACTGTGTGTTGTATTGGCACCATCTGATGCTATTTTAAATATTTAGATTAATGGTCTCATATAATTCAGTGTCTTACACTATTAATTACTCTAGATGTGTAGAACGGGAGACAACGAGAAAATTATTTCCTCCAGGAAAAGTTTCTCTAATTTGATCTTTCACTTAAAATATTTCATAGGTCAGGGCCAAATACCCTAATGCAGTTCAAGTAAGTGGAATGTTCAGATGTGAATAATCCATGAATATACATAATAAATCATACTTAATTACATTTTGATGTCTGGATAGAATCCAGCATGTTTCATCAAGTCTCATAGGGAAATTACACAGGCTATTTATGCATCATTTCATAAATTGTTTCACAACCACGCTTCATTCTGTTCTTCAGGCATGTTTTGAAGTTGACATCACTTGTTAAGACCAGCATTATACTTAAGAGGAAGCACAAATTTCAGTATAAAAGCATCAAAGAATATTCCAGTGAAACTTCTTCACTCAGACTATCTGAAAATTTTTCTCCTCTTCTTTGATGTTTTTCTTTCAATGTAATAATCATCAATTAAGAGCCTGTTGATATTTAATTTAATATCTTATATTAGGTAGTCTTAGATGCAACCACTAGCCTTCTTTATGGAAGTGCAGGTATTAAATTTACTAATAGTTTTGCATCTGTGGTATATCAGCATAGTATCCTGAATAAATGTGGTACCTGGCTGTTATAATTCTGTTAGCATTGAATAATCATAATGCATAGTTATTCTGATTTGTCATGTCTGCAGTATGCACCCACATACACACCTTTTAAATGTGTAATGCAGTTCCTTAATTATATACAAACCCATTTTAGGTTTTTTTCTTACTCCTCCAATTATTTGGGATGCAGCCTTCAAAAATTTTACATTTAATTATTTTGTTACTTGTCTTCTTCACAATAGTAAGTAACTAATTTTCTCTGTTTTCATAAATAGACAAAGTTAAAGATTTCAATTGTATTTCCAGCTAGGGCAAGAGCAAAATCCAGAGGAAAATTAAACTTTTATAAAGGCATAAAATCATGATAGATAAACAGCATTGCTACTTTAGACACTTGCTAAATGCATTTATATGATATTGAAATGTGTGAGCATGCATTTGTCTTAGCCCACAAGTCATTCTTTTCAGACAATAATTTGCATGAATATTTGGTTTATTATGATATGCATACTTATTCTTGCTAAGATAATGCTTTGGTTTCAGTAAAAAACTCTTCTTTTCTTAAGCATGCGTGGCTTACTTCATTTATATGAAAGATAACAAATTTTTTCATGAAGGCCTACAAATCCAAGCAAATTAAATAAAGTAGATCTGGCTGAACAATATCAGGAGGGATGTGGAAACGGATGCTAGAACATGACAATGGTAGTTTTCCTTATGATTATTGGTCATGAATCTGTGGTAAATACTACTGCTAACTTAAAACTGTGTGAAGCCTTGAAGTAAAGGAGATGTCTCCTCTGAAGTATTTAGATATCCGTGTCATAAGAAGTGCCATCTCTTGGGCCAATCAGTTCCTTCCGTGGGTTCCTAACCTCCAGAAATATATGGTTTCTTGGCTGAGGCATAGTGGCCCTTCTATCTTGAGGCTCTCCTTCTTTCTCTGGTTGTATCAGCAAAGCACTGCTGCAAGAATCAACTATTTATGATACTTTCCCACTGTCAGTGTCTTGTGTTCTTCATTAAATAAATTATTTCTCACAGAGCTTGATATCAGATGTTTAGGACTTCTTATTTCTGAACCCACTTGGAGGGAGTTTCTTTGTGCTCTGATAGAAACGCACCTTCTTTTGGTGTTTTACGTATGACATAGCTGACCTTCTACTTGATGTTATATACATGATTAAAATAGTTTGCAATGAAAATCCAGTATCGTGCATCACAAATTGTCACAGTTGCATTGTGTTGTCTAAAATTAATACTTATGAACTCCACTTTTACCACTCTGGAGTAAAGAAAATTTGAAACTGGCAGACTGATGATCGGTAATATATGGATATAATAGAGGGCCCTGAAAAGTGTGTGATCTGTAGGACATTTGCATCAATAACAGTTTTGGGGTTCATGGCTCCTTCGGTGGCAGCAAGGTAGGTAATGAGGGAAGCAAAGTGGGAAAGTGGGCTCATCTTTCTTTTTTTTTTTCCTCCTGGGAACTTAGACCCTTAAATAATATGGGTAGGTACCATCAGAATAATTTTTATAGATATTTTTAGCTTCAGCAATAGATTTTAATTTGTGTTTTACCAGACAGTGTTCTCATCAGTTGTTTGATAAATACCAACTGTTTAATCTTCATTTGCATGGAAGATTCAGTGAAACTTACTTGTTTATATCAAAACTACTACTTTTGTGGAAGGAATATATATCAGATAAATGTCTACATTCATGAGCTGTTTCTACTGGAAAACAAGTATGAAAGAAAATATATTTTTGTTAAATTCTGAAATTTTTGTGACAACTTGAAATTTTTTTAATTCCGCAGTCTTTTGCTATTGTAAAAACAAGGCATTACTTTGTTATTTTCATCATTATTTTTTTAATTGTAGCTGCTCATACTCAACATCATCAAAATCTTACTAAGTGTTAGAGGTTTAACTTAAAATATTTAAGTATGGCAGTAGTGCTCTCTTGCGCTTAAAACATGAAACATGGGGTGATAACCTGGCTGCCTTGAGTTGAAAGAAAAATTGTAATTGCCTCACTGTGACACTGTTATCTTTATTTTGTATCATCAAGCTCATGATAGGTACTTATGCTTTCAAAATGTTATAAAAGTGCATTCTTACTCACTGAGGAGTAATGCTTAGAGAAGTACATCCTTAGGAATGGCACCTTGGAAACCAAGTTCAAGTTGTTAGTCCAAAGCAGCTCTTCTCAGCTATCTCCCCCTAACACTGAGGGGACTTAAATTCTATAGGGACAATTTTTTGCACCAAATTTTATTTCAGTGCATATAAGGAAGCACTTTCTTGTCAACAGGTTGAGGCAACCTGGTAACAAGCTCTTGACTAGGTGTGAGAGGGACTTGGCACGGCAGCACCTCCTGCACCAGAGCCTCAGTGTATAGGATTCACACACGAAGAGATTCTATCCAAAATGCACCTAAGGCTTTTTCTTGAAAAAAAAGGAAGGAGAGACAAGAACCAGACCGAGCTCTCTGATTTGCATAATACCGTTCAAACCATTTTAATAGACTTGGGAAGACCTGAGCTCCAAATCCACTGGGGTGATTCTGAGTCACTGCACTTGCAGCTGGTTTCTGGGAATCCAAAGGTGTATTACCACTAGAAGTGAAAATAGGGTAGTCTAGAAGAATTAACTAAAAATATGGGTTAGGTGTCTGCTCTAAGGAGATAAGCTTTGGAATTTTGAAGAGATTTTTGGTAACCCTGAAGTGTCTTCTTGCAGTATTTTAGGAGTAGGTGATTCCATCATCATCATGCTCCTGGTTCCTCATCCTCACCATGTGTTTTACAGACAACCTTGCTCCCTGTCTTGGGATCCTGGGGACCATTCTAGGGTTAGAAAGCTCTGCCAGTGTTGCTGTGAATAAAGAAGGCATTGAGCAAACCACTTATTACCACAGTGCATTATTTTGGCCCCATTAGTAGATGATTTAGACATAGAATTTGAGTTGACTAGCTTTTGTGTTTAGGTAGTGTGAAGCTGCAAAGAAAAATTGACCTGATATCACAGGTTTTAGTAGTGAGTTCCACTGTGAATCCCTCTGTTTACCAAGCAGGCTTTGCTTACTTTTGTGTCTGATAGGTTTAAATGTGGGGTAAGATTAAAACATTTAGGCGTTTTATAACTCTGTGTCGCAGAGCCTGCAGACACTGAATTAGGTGAAATTTTATTAGCTTAGGTTTTGAACCTGATGTCTAGTGCTTCATGAAGGATGATAGACTTTTGTTAACTGAGTCATATTTCTGTTTGTCTTCTCTGCATGAAGCTCTTCACTACAGCGTATTTCTGCTTACATAGTTTCATTAAAGTAAGGCAGTAAGAGCTTAAGATTTAAAAATGTTGAAAGTCTCATGAGTTTTAAAATCCCAGAGACTGTAGCTATTTTATTCTTGTTTTCCCTTTTTTTTTTTTTTCCCCTTACTTCATACTCTTGGAACACTTTTTTTTTTTTTTAATTTTTATTTTTAAGAATTTTACTCAGAGGAAGGCAAATATAAGACTCCACTCTTGTGCATGAGCCATGCCAGTGTCTTCAGTTGCCTCATACTAGTTTTCAGACAACAGTCTGCATTTTTTCTTATCAGTCTTTCTAGAAAAATGCCTTACATTTCCATTATTTCATATCTTAGACTGTAAAAAATTAATATGAAATCAAAGTCCAAACCCTGTTCAAAACTTTTAAATAAAGACCTTATTCATTTCTTGCTAAACTTTTGAACTGTATGCTGAGTCAGCTAAAGAGAAAAAGTGCTTCACTGTCAGAGAAAGAGTTTGTTAATGAGTGTTCTTTAAAACCATCTAATTTACATCAGTAACTAAATGTGGCCTTTTTCCCTGCTTAATTCAATTAAGTATTTGGAAGTGAAATGATATATCTAATGGAAAAATCAAGGTAGCTGTCTTTCAAAATACCTTTTATACTAGTAAAATAGAAGTAAGACGAAAATAAGAAACAAAAAAAATTTCTATTTTCATAGCCATATTTAGCAATTTAGAAAAGAAAAAAGCTATTTATTATTTAATGTTAAGCCATTTAATAATGCTATTCAGATAATTCTGAGCATGTGATTTTTGAAATTATTGTTTGAAAACAAGTACAGAAACACTCTAACATTGCATTTACTTAATGAAATTAAAACACAGAATATCAGTTCTCCTGCAGCATTATCAAGTGAAGGTTGATAACCACAGAAGAAAGAAATCTGAGCTAGTACTTTCATTCCTCTTCCTGCACAGTTATATCTCAGATTATTCCCTGATTCAAGTGCACTGGGCAGTAGATTTAACCTTTCATAGTTAATCGTATGTGGTTATATAAATGTTGGGTTTAGGCAATTTTCTTTGAATGTCTATATGCAAGTGCACATAATATACAATTTATAGGCAAAACCTACAATTATTCTCTAAATAATGGTATTTATGTACAAAATATAAAACTCTTCAATTGGTATTTACTATCCTGTAATTTGAGATGTCAGTGATCACATTTTCGTTGTGCCTTTTGAAGATATTTCACTTTAAAAGTATCATCATTTAGCTTGTCCCAAGGTTTTATTTTTGCTTATAGTGCCCTCACCTGTAACTTAGGGCAATTGCAGAACTTTAACACTAAAAATAACATTTCTTTTTGTTGAATCTTAACTGGGGAAATACCTCTCTAAATGTCTTGTTTTGACAGCCAGAAACAGCTAACATGTTCCAGCTGCCTTGTATTAGTTTGCAAGATTATACTTGAAACATCATTGCGGTTTTTATTGTACCCTAAACAGAGTTTACTTTTATGTCAAATCCAGTTGTGTACTTTTACTCTAGAATGGAGCCTGAAAACACTAATCAAGCATTCACATTTCAGTTTCAAGTACTGTCCTTAATTTAACCATTTATCAAGTTGTGGGACACAACAGATCAAAATAGAAAGCAACTGGGTGGAAGGAAAAAAAAAAACCAGTCAGTGTAGCTGCATTTTTCTGCTTCTTTATTTTTCCTTTCCTCACTTCTGTCACCTTCCCAAGTAAAATCTCCCTCTGAATTTCACAAGAATGATAAGCACATCTTTCAGTAGAGACTTCATTAAGGAAATATTTCAGAAACAAGAAAACTAGGAAAGGTAACCAATTTAATCTGATTTGTTTTATTTGTTTTTTGGGTTTTTTGTAAGATCACACAGAACAAACCTCCAAATAGTCATTATTTATATCTGAACACAAACTTAAGTTGATAGCCTTTACATCCTGGTAGGATATAAAGCAGATACAGTTTTCTCATTCTCAGGTTATCTTGGTTTGGTATACAAATACATTATGGGCCACTTCAGTTTACGCTGTGACTCCCAGTTTAGTACACAGATGCAAAGTGACAGCTGATGGAGTACAGATATTTCTCTAATTTCACAGCTGGTGAATGGGTTGCAATAGCTTCACTTTGACAGGGGAAATTGAATCTGACAAGATCTTGCAGCACTGGATTTCTGGAATTCCCTTTTTTTTTGGGAACTTTTGTCTCTGTAGCGTTTTTCCAGGCTATGATTCTTCAGGACCCATGTTGCCAATCAGGCTACAGAAGCAACTAGAGGCACAGTTGTAGACTGTCAGGTGAATAGAAAACTCTTGCTTTATTCTTTTTTAAATGGAAAGTTCAACATACGAAAACTCAAGATATCAGCTCAATGAGAAATGGCGCGAGGTGAGAAGAGGGGTAATGAGGATAGACCCTACACATCCATCACTGGAACTAAGAAAGTTCAGATTTCTGCCCAATTTGCCAACAGATTTCCTTGAGTATGTCTTCCTGTCAGGAGCTGACTGATGTAGGGATTCTCTTGACTAACTCTAAGAAACTGAAAACTATATCCTGTAAATCAAAGACTTTTACCTTGCATACCTACACATTCTTTTTCCCTTCCCCCTTTCTCAATAAAGCTCCACTTCCATTCGTTTAATTCACACTAACAATAATGTTTCTGTTACAAATTTCTGCCCTGTCAGCAGTGGAGTATATAAGCTTTGCTTGTGTCCTGTTAGACATTACTAGGTTGTGATTAAGGACAAGTGTCTGATCTTCATGCAGATGCGTTTCAGGGAGGTAAATGAGGGATGGTGGAGAATGCATATTTGGAATCTTACATGCATTGCTTCCTGTCTCTTTATATATGTGTGAATATTTACACATGGTTACTCTTCTCATCTAATACCTCAGTGTCTTGGGCCAGGACCCCACTGTGCTGAGACTGTTCCAAGCAGTCTTTCTGTGTTTGAAAGCCAAAATTAATGGGATGCATGGGATCACAGCCAATCTAAATTTAGTTTTCACCATATGTATTTCACTGCCACTAAAATAATTTAATTTACAATCCCTTTTTTTTTTTTTTTTTTTTTTTTGTTCACTTCCCTGTTCTCAAGTATTAACATTATGGTACAACAACTGGACAATGAAAAATAAGGACATATTTCTTTAAAGACAGCTTTTTTTGAGAAATATTTATTTCATTATATTTTTTCTGAACTTAGGTTTTTCTTTACATCTTCCTTTTGGGCTAATTTACATAAGCAATTGTTCCTTTCAGTATCAGGTATCAGGGCTATCTTCCTCAAGGCTCATTCCAATATACAAGTTTTACCATTCTTATTTTTCTTTGAAAAACATGAGGTTATTTTAGAAATTTTGTTTTAGCTACTGACTAATAGCTTATGTATGATTTATTGTAATAAAAACTGGAAATTTGTATGGGTACAGCAGATGGAAGAGGGTTCGGTGATTTTTGCTGTCATGTAACATGACTGACATTATAACCTCGGGCAACAATATTTGGTTTGCCTTCCAAAAACAGAGATTATCAGCCCTTGCAAGCATTTGTGGTGAGTAGGTTATAATCCTAAAAGCATTGCCTTGGGAGTTAAGAGACTGCCTTTGAAAGCATTAGCCTAAGTTGCGAGGTTGAAAGTTGGTGTGATAAAGACATGAACATTTGCTAGAAAAGAGAGGTTTTTTTGGAAGTGATAGAAGAGTGGAAGAGTTTCTTTGGACATTTCCTGTAGAAACTCTTGACCAAAGCAAACTGAGTATGATTTCTGTTCAAAGGGCTGTTTTAAAAAGGAAATTAATTTGCAAGCATCCAGCTTAAGAAAAAGATATTTCTTACAGATGAACAGGGAAAAAAAATCATATTCCTTTGAATTTAAATGTAAAATAACAGTGTGTTTTGTATGCTCATCTGTGTCTGCCATTGTAGCTACAGCTTCTAAGATAGATCATTTATTTGAGCCCCCAATTTTGATGGTGTTTGAGCTGCAGCAAATTTTGTTTCTTCTTTTAATAAGCATTGTTACAATTAGCCTAATGACAACTTCTTGTAGAATATTTCTTTAAGGGCATGACTTCTCCTGTGATGCCTCAAACAAATAGTAATTAATTTTGAAAGTAGCAAAAAAATTTAAAAGTCTGATCCTGGAAATATGACAGAAACTTCTAATTACTTTTTCATTTTACAAGGAAACATTTTTTTTTTTTTAGGAAATCAAAGTTAATTTGTTTTAAGTTTCAAACTTTCCACTAATTTAATCTTTTACTAAAACATTTTTCAGTGTCTGTAGCAAATTCATGCATTTAGAGAAGGTCTAGCAAAGGATTCTGATATTGAAAACACATCAGACGTAATAACTGCTTTCATATTCCTTTTGGTATAGCAAAATAATGTATTTCAGCAAGACATTGGACTAGTTAATAACAGTCTTAAAAAAATAATGTGTTGAGGTTTTCACCTCTTTTCCTGAATAAATAAATTTAAATTCACCTACTTCTGTTTCTGATTTCTTTGACTACCCCTCCTTGGAAATGGGGCTAAGTGATGACCAAATATATTAGCAAACTAACTTTTGCCAAGTACAAGCAGGGTTTTTGCGCCTATTTTTTAGGACTCTAATTATATTTGTTTTTAAATTCCTGGAAAATTTAATTTTCAGCATACTTCTTTACAGTATACTAAGTGAAGCTGACCTCCGGAAAATAACGACATATTCTTCCTTTTTTCCCTCATCTTTTTAAAATGTTTAATGAGCGATTTCTTATGCAATACAGAACATTGTTTTTTCACTATGTATGCTTTGATGTTAAACTAACCATAAACCATTTTCAGCTATAGCTTCTTACAGAATGAAATAATTTTTCTTGCATATAACTTTTATTTGAATGTGGTATGCTTTATGCAATAAAATCTCATAAATATATCTGACTTCCATAAACACAGTTATTTTGTAATCAATCCTTGGTAAAAATTACTCATTAGTAATAAGCCCTAACTATCAGATACTAAAAAACATTCCAAAAAGATCTGTTATAAAATTTTAAACCTGTGTCTTAAATGTCCGATGATTTGAAAACAAACCAACCAAACATGTAAAATAGGAAACAGTTAGTTCTGGCTAATTGCTTATTCACTAATGCTAGACTTTTGAGGTAAATGTTGAGAAGACCAACATGTGTTTCTCACCAGCTCAATTTCTACTTGTATAACTGTGAGTGTATTACTCTCTGCTTCGCTCTGTAAATAAAAAGGAATCACTTAATGGTTAACCTCATTAGCATCAGAGTATTTGAATCTATCATTTATTTTCAAGTTCTCTGCATGCAAGTTTAAAAAAAACCTTTCTGATCTGCTTTATTTCATGTTGTCTGCAGTAAGTTTTAAACCACATATTTTGTGGAATATAAAATCTCAATGTAACTGTCTAATGAAAGTCTCTGACATTCCTTTCAGTTCATACTATAAGATACTGAGATTGAGCTCAAAGGCAAGATATTCTAATGCGGTCACCAGTATGTGTGAAGTCATCAATTAAGTACAAAATATCTTAATTCAGAAGCATGCACAACTCAGCACGGTCCTTCTGAATCTCTAGTGAAAAAGGCAATTCTTTCTAGAGCTATTCGCAGTCTTATTTTAATTATTTTGAGGAAATGTCCCTCAAATGAAAATTTAGTTTTGTTCTCAAACTGTTAAAATTATATGTAAGCAGAGCCTTTTAAACACGGGTTTTAATCTGCATGTGCTGCCTCCTCTCATTCATTTTCTGTAAATTAAACTTGAGCTGACTTTAGAAATGCCAAACGCTTTAAACTATGCTTCAGCCTGAGTGTAAATTTGTCTAACAAATATTTGGACTCAAACTATTTTAAAAAAAATCTAATATCTTACTAAGGAAATTATGTTTTTATATATAAAGGCTATATCAAATTAAGAAGCTTTAGTATTATTTGAAATGGATAACATAATAAACAACCTTCTTCTTGAGGATGATATTTTAAAATCAGTTATACTAGCTTGTATTAGCAAAACTCATCTCTTAATTATTCTATATACTTACTTTCCATCCCTGGGAAACTATTTTCTTCATGGTTTTGAGTAGCTATTACGTACATCTTCTTTATTCTTTTATTTCTCCACAGCCTTCCCTTTTTACCCTACTTTTATCTATATTACTTAAGACAAATGCAGTATTATTACTTCATAACAGGCTGGGGTGGAGGTCCAAGGATTTAAACACACACCTTCTTTAGGAGGAAGATGTCACAAATCTTTACTTCATTGTGGAAACCATTTCTTAATAAGAGAGTTATTTCAGCAAAGGTAATTTTTGAACATATATTTCCAATGGCCTTTGTTAAACTAACAAAGCACATAATGTGCTCTGACCCATCCCAACACAAAGGGAGAAACTATATATAATACAGCATCTAATTGTGCTTTTCTTATATTTCTTATTGCACAAATAAATTTGCAAGCTGAAATAACAAGGAGGTCTTCCTCCACTGCCTCAGTGGAGATAAACATTTTTAAATGCATTCAAAATAAATTTGGAGTACTCTAATTGGCAAATATTTTGGGTCTGATCTCTCAAAATCTTTGATATTTTGCCATTGATTCCATGAAAAGTCACTTCACCAGTGCTACTGCTGTAATAAAAATAAGTACTTGTTATAAAGTGGGCTGGCATGAAAGAGGTTTTCAGCATCTTAACAAGTATAAATATGCAGTTTCTCTGTGTCTCACAATGCACTCATTGAATCTGGGTGTTTGAAATAACTGGGAAAATAGGTCAGTGAACAACTCAATAGAATCATAGAATCATAGAATCATTAAGGTTGGAAAAAACCTCCAAGATTGTCAAGTCTGACCTTTGACCAATCACCACCTTGTCCACTAAACCATAGCACGAAGTTCCATGTCCAGTCATTTCTTGAACACTTCCAGGGATGATGACCTCACCATCTCCCTGGGCAGCCCGTTTCAGTGCTTAGCCACCCTTTCAGAGAAAAAATTCTTTCTGATGTCCAAACTGAACCTTCCCTAGTGCAGCTTGAGGCAATTTCTTCTTGCCCTGTCGCTAGTTGCCTGGGAGAAGAGATCGACCCCCTCCTTGCTAAAATCTCTTTTCAGGGAGTTGAAGAGAGCAATAAAGTCTCTTTGCCTGATCCCCTTTTCATGAAGGAAAGACTGTGGATGCTGTCTACCTGGACTTCACTAAAGCCTTTGATAATGTCTCCCACAGCATTCTGCTGGAAAGGCTGGAAGCCAATGGCTTGAACAGTTGGACTCTTTGTTATATTAAAAACTGACTTGATGGCTCAGCCCAGAAAGTGGTGGTGAGTGCTGCTACATCTTCTTGGCAGCTAGTCACTAGTGGGGTTCCCCAGATCTCAGTGTTGGGGCCAGCCCTGCTTAATATCTTTATCAATGATATGGATGAGAGGATAAATGCACCCTAAGTCAGTTTGCAGACAAGACTAAGCTGGGTGGGACATGTGCAAATGTTCTTTCTAGTTTATAGCCAAGGCTTTCTTCCATAGGTTGTTAAGAGGGATTCACTGAACCTGTCATTCACACTTGTTCAAAAACATCTTCTTAAAGAAAGAAATCTGATTATTGCTTCAGTTTGTAAGACTAATTAGCCCTCAATTACACCGTGGTTTCTTCTATATTTATTTAACCGTGGGAGAGGACTCTTACGCTAATCAGAACTAGAGGTCACCAGCCCCCATGGTTCTTCACTGCTCATGGTCTTTTTTCAATTTTGGGACTTCTGAGTAGGTCTTTGGGACTGTGAGCAGGTCTTCACAGGTCCCTGCTGCCAGCAGTCATAATATAATCTGAAAAAAAGCATTACAGGCAAAACTATAAATGCATATCTGAATGCATTAACAGCTTACTAAAGTCAGTCAGATACTACACGAGAGGGCCTAGTTAGCACTACAGAACCACAGAGCTTCCCAGGACTTATCACATGGAAAGATAACAATTCTGGAGCCAAGTCTGAGTGAACTCCAGTGCAGAGATCACACTGTTACAAGCCTTGTACTTCAGAAGCCATGACTGAGACTTGGATCCAACTAGTCCGTATCTTTTCATAAAGCTCAGAGCACATACAGGGTAATTAATGATCATTTGCTTTAACATTTGTTTTTCAGGTTTGCTTTCTGATCTAGTAATGCACACGTAGTTGAACTACAGAAGAATGTTTGTGAACAAATTAAAGCAGCCTGAAAATTCCTTCGATCCATGACATCTTCTTCCTCTCAATACAAAAAGTATTTAAATTATCCTATATCCTGGCATTGCCTTTGAAATAGCCTCACTATTTGCATGATACTGCCTCTTTGAAAAGAATCCCTGAACATTCCTTAAAATAGGTTTCCACTGATTTTTAAAAAATGTAACTCAGTTATTTAAAGCATTTATGAAGTCCTCGTGATAGAATATTAGTCATAGACTTCCAGTGGCAATAACATCTGTGCTAACAGTTCCCAGACTAACATACAAACTTCAGAAGTTCAAGTATGCAAGGCCATCACTTCTTACAGAGCACTCGCATTTTAATAAAATATACCAAGCTTTTATAAAATTATCCATCTGGAAGGACTTACGTCCTTTGTGGCCTCACGTTCCTCTTCCCTGCCCACCAGCACTGTGACTACAGAGCAAGCAGGATACGCATGATGACCCAGCATATTAACCTGCTAAAACTAATATCCTCTTTTCTATTGGATCAGTGACCTGCTCCTACTCCCACTAAAGCTGCTGGTTATTAGAAGAGGGAAGCAGTGCTCAGATAAGGGAGCTGGAGACTAGTGGTTAGATCATCATAATGTGATCAGGAACTGAATACCTATCTAAACAGACACAGAGCAAGTGCAAAGAGAATGTGCTCTTGGCTGAGACTTTTTGTCTCTACAGAACAACCATGTCTGTTGTGCCCAGCAAATTGCATTTCTATACCTCTAGTGACTTCCAAAACAAGAGATGGATCCCTATTCTTGGTTCTCTATTGCTGGGATATACTCATTGCTTCTTTCAAATTTCAAAACCGAGGATAAGTTACGTAAGAGGGGAAAAGATGTCTGCACACATGGCGGGTCTTGGTGGGACTATTCACTGAATAATCACTGACATTTCTTTTGTGCATCTTACTGACATCAACATGGCAATTTATTTTGCTCCTACTGCACCACTATATACAAGAAGTTAGGAATGGCTGGATGTTTCCAAATTGCCTGTCAACCTTTTAATTTGTGGCTCTTGAGCTTTTTTCTATGGTTAAGACACCTGCTGTGAATTTTTCTCATTAAAATGGCTTCTAACAGGCAGCTGACAGTATTACTTGAATTTACACCTTTCATTTCAAGGCTTTGTCAGAAAAAAGGATTTCCTTGTTTTCTGCTAACTAAAATATGAGCCTTTTAAATGCTAACACATTAAACTCTGCATTAAAATAAGATTTTATTTGAACTCAAGAAACATAATTCTTCAGTAAAAATAGGAGAATAATGTTGAAAGTCAATTCCTTCTGTGGCCAAACATGTTGTTGATATTTATTTTATGATATTGAAAATAATGCCTTTTTATAGGCAGCCTGGCCAGTTCAGCTTTTTATAAATGAACATTGAATGAGATGCTCTGATTTTGGTGTAACTAAATTAAAATTAGTTTTAAAGCAGTGTTGATCCACCTATAATAGTTGCAATGTTGTCACCCCTGAACATTAGTTCTTTTCAAGCCTTTTTCTTTTAATGCCTGTTTAACTAAAATCTAAATAATTTTTTCACGTGACTTCTAAATGTGAAGTTTTATTGTTATTAGAGTGCAAAGGTAGTTTCCCTGTCAAGAGAAATCATTCATTTTGTGAATTAAATTTATTTCACCTGTAGTGATGAGAAGAAATTTAAGTTCTTTTCAGCAATAGTGATATAAACTACTCTGGAACTGTTTTTATTTCTCCACCTGGTATTTACAGCCAAAGCCTTCTCTGCAGGTTGCACTCACAACCTTCTTTGTTACTTTAAATATTAAAGCTTACTTAACTTCTACTGCCATAATGCACAGCTGGCACAGAATAAAATAATTCTGATTTTTTAATATAGCCTCTGCAGTTACAGACCTACTTGCTTTGAACTATAGATACAACAAGAGATCTAGCTATGCACCCTTTGTAGACAGGAGGAGTTCAGGAATTGCAGTTTACAGACCAGGCTATGACAAGGGACACTCTGTTTCTTCTGTTCTCTCTGTAGCCCTGCACAGCAAATACCTTATAAGAGAGGGGAGTAACGGGTTTGGTTGGTAGCCTTGTAACAAAAGAGAGGTTTCCCTGTTTTCAGTTTCTATTGCCAGGGCAGTTCTTTACCCTGCCCAGTGAGTGGGTCATCCTTAGAGGATGAGTGAATAATTTACAGGATTTAGAATGCTGAAGGGAAAGGCAAAGCTTGTGGGTAGAGGGAAAAAGCAAGGGAGAGCAAAAAATTGGAGGCAGAAGGTAGTGAGATAGAAAATACATAAATAATTTCTGCCACTATTAAGTACTGGAAGCACATCTGATGGCATGTGCTTTACAAAGATTAATAACTGAGAAGATTAATAAAGTATTACCTAATTAAACAAGAGTACCATTATCCTCAAAGGCTGTATATCATTCTTACTGCTCAGGATAGTAAAAAAATAAAATAAAAATAAATTGTATTTATTCTCCCTTAATCCCCAAGATCATCTTACAATGAATCTAGCATCTCCAGATGTTCTATTGAAAATGACTGTTGCAAGATTTGAATGCAATTATTTCCGCAGGAAATTATTTAGCTAAAATAGATGTAGCTAATGAATTTTAATTTCTCTCTGCATTTTTCATCTGAATATCTTCATAATGTATCTGCAGAAAGTCAGGACATTTATGACCATTTAAACACAAGGACAATTTGACTGTGCTAAACAAACCAATGTTCCCTCTCCTGTTTCAGACCAAATTGATGTTCTTAAAGGTCTTTTCCAACCTAAATAATCCTATGTTTCAACACAAAAATGGCACCATGCCAACTGCAGCTTGATATGAGCACTCAGAGCCTGCTTCATGGCTTCATGAACTTGCCCTTCAGCAGAGCCCTTCTGCAGTACCTCTCACACCCAGGGGGAAAAAGACAGAGATCCAGAAAAGAAGAGAAAGAATAGTTAGCAAAATACAGGGTAGATAGAATGAAAGTAACCTTTCTGAAGATTGTGCAAAATAAGCCTGCAAAATCTTGACCTGTATTATGAAAAAGACACAGCTATTGAGCCTAAACTGGGCAGAGAATGTAGAACTCCATGTACGTGGCTGCATGCAAAAAAGTTCCTGTTCTACCAGAGCTGTTGAATGCTTCCCTTACATTTCAGCTAATTCTTAGGAGCATGGATTTATTTATGATCAGTAGAGATTGGTAATCATTTTCCAAAGGCTAGGTGCATGTTTGTCTCCTTTGGACAGGAGCCTAAATTCCAGACTCCCAGTGATGAAATTTAGGTGAGCTCAATCTAGCTCTTTGCATCTTTTGTTGTTATAAATTTGTATCAGTCGGGAATTTGAGTCCCCAGAGTTCTTACTGCTTTTATATATTATATGTACATTCTAGCATGATCTCTCACTGCATATTCAGTTTTGTTTTTAATGTTTTCTTGATTAGATGAAGATTTCTTAATGGATCATAATAAACAAGAGGGATTTTTCAAAAATTTGAGCAATATTAACATTGTTTAGACCTTGAGTTGAATCACTAGTACACAAAACACAAAGTAATTATCTTTGATCCTGTTGTGAGGAAACTGTAGTACATAATAACGTGTTTTGGGTGAGTTTAAGCATTCTTGCTGCTCTTTGTGTCACCTGCTGGTTCGAGTATAAGGAAAGGGCAATAGGCTAACATTTCACTGACTCTAATGTTCAGCTTCTGAATGAGATTGTATTACCTTGCATTTTGTGTTTAATGTTTGTCATAAAAAAACAAGTAGTTTCAACTGGAAAGTAATCAGTTAAGGCAACATTACAAGAAAATTAGGCTGTTCTGAGCCTCTCTGATCTTGGCTTTTAAAGAATGCATACCTATTTCTTTTATTTTTACTCATAAAATTTTATTTTTCTAAATATCTGATTTAGGAGGCTTGGTCTTTTTTGCCTGTGTTGTGGGGAGAGGGTAAGCAACAAAGTTACCTCTAATTGACAATAATAGTGATTGTGTCAGAGAAAACTATTCTTGTCTCTTAAAATCTACCTACTTTTCTTTAGATTTCTTTTATTAGTAATTGTAATTAACACAAAACTAAGACACCATGGTCCTATTTATACTTAAGTTAGCTAGTAGTCTATACAGTCTAACTCATATTAAAGGAAGCACATCGAAAATTTCCAAATGCCCTTATGCTGGCAACTGCACTTATTTCCTCCTAGTATTTTGTGTTGTGGGACAACACAAAATAGGTGGATAGGTGATGAAAGCAGAAATGTTTAGCAGATGGAGATCACCAGTGGGCTGGAGTGTGGGGACGGAGGAACGACACAACGACCTCGCGATCAATAAGTGCGTTCGTTTATTGTTTATCAGACAGTCATTTTTATAATGCATTTAATAAGCTCATACATATTGCAAAAGCTAAGCTCAGGATTGGTTGGCCTTTAAACTCGCTTACCTATGCGTATAGCTATTTCTACTGTGCAGCCCTTCTTTTTATCTCCAGTGCAGTTCAAAAAACATTCTACTTTCTCAGTGATAGTTCAAAAAACATTCTACTTTCTCAGTGACCCTTATCTATTAACCATTCCTGAGCTATGCTGCTCAGGGATACATCCTCCTCATTTCCCACACTGGAGCCTTTTTCTTATCATAGCTGTTGCAGGGGTTCAGTCCTTGCACTAGATACTGCATGCACTGAGCAGTGTCAGAGCCTCCTCCAAACCACACAGATGATAGTCATCAGTTATAACACTATGGGAGGACTTCAGCATTATCCAAAGGAAAGCTCTGACACAAAGGAGAGCATAGGATTTGATTATAAGGGATCCAAAGCAAATTAATTAAAAAATCAGAAATAACACAGACTGAATCTTGACAATGTGCAGAGATTGGGATTTTTTAGTAGCGTGACAAAGTTAGCAAAGCCAAAGGAATGGAACAGAGTAAGAGGAGGATCAATGGTGCTGTCCACCAAACAGAAAAAAAGGGACAGAAAAAATATGTTTTAGGAAAAGTCAGTTTGTTGTCAGTAATTTCCATTTGAAAACTGAGTATCCAAACGGAGATTTGGGAAAAATAGAGGAACTTTTTCCTTGCACTTCTGTGTTCATCTGGAGCAGAGCAACCCCGAACAGGGCAGTATCTCTGTCTTGCCTTTAAATTAAAATAAAGTTAAAATTCATTTTAACTAAGGCAATATCAATACTTTCTAATGGTTAGAAGGAATGAACTTGGCTCTTGTGTCTCAAGTAAATAAGGTATAATGTTTAATTTTGTGGCAGAACTGCATCAAGATTTTTTAATAGTTGACTTAGTTTAATGAATAAAACTAGCATCAAGCACATACAAAAGGACAATTAATTATATAGTATTTTAATACAAAAGGCTTTAAAATGGAAGTATTCTTTAAGATTCAGAGTATGTGAAAATGGCTGATTCTTTTCTTTCCTCTCTCAAGCTATCCTGCAAGCTGGGACTAATGCTTTCATTCCACTTCCTCACTCACACCCAAAAAGCCCATCATTAACAATTATCTTCCCACTCATCTGCAGAGAAATAGTGGAAGAAATAAGCAGCTCTTAACAAAAAGAGAATAGATGCCAACACTACTGTTAATTTCTGTTAGCTAGATAATAAATCTCTAATTATTTTCAAGGATGAGATCACAATGGGAGCCCCTGTATGTAACAAAGTACATGTTTACTAGAGTTTGTTAATATGTTAGAACATTCAGTAAGTGTATTGAGAAGAGAAGGGAGATCTGTCTTGGGATGTTTCAGCATCACTGAATAACCAGGAGAAATGATCAGAGCTACCATACACAATATTAAAGTTCCAGCAGATATAATTGAATACATGAAATTTGGTAATCCCTGATAATTTATAATGTTTCAGTGTCTCACATGAGAACTGTTTCACATCATCTTTTAATTAGCATTCTTGTTGCCTTTTGTGAAAAAAATTAAATGGCCTAAAGAGATGAGCATGAGCATTATAAAAAGGGAAAAATAGGAAATCCAGGATATTTCAGCTGATGCTGAAATACAGAAAGCTTAGTTCAAACAATGACTTATTAAGTACTGAAAGCTGATAACTTTTTTAATACCTTTGAAAATTTCTTTTCTAAAAAGCTTATCTCAGGGGTTTTTTTTGTTGTTGTTGGTGGTATTATCCCCTATAGGAACTTAAATACTTGACAGTGTTTGAACCACCAGAAGAGTATTTCAAACCAGCAGAATTAGGCTTATGAATCTAAAGGCTACTTTCAGAGCCAGTGAAAGAAGACTGAGGTCTTGCATTTGGCAACACAGAACTTGTGTTGAATAAATGCATCTACATATAGGGTGCTCAATACCACTGCAAAGATCCCTGTTAACTGAAACTCTCCGACAATTCATGTTAAGGTAACAGTCTTATGAATGGGATTTGCCCAGCAAATCCAGTAGTCTTTTCTAATTTTTATATGAGAAAAAAAGGTCCTAATTTTTGTTTGGAGAGGATCAAAAAAAGGCACAGCAAGGCTTCTCTTTGAGCAATATCCTTATCGTTCCTTAGAAATTACATTACTCCTTCTTCTTTATTCTTAAAGTTTTTAGTATAATTGAAATTGCTAAAATATTTGCTCTAACTTTGCTGTATAAGTTATGATACAGATTTGCATTTCAGTAAGATCAGATATGTTGATTGGTAACTATATAATACTCAGAATTTTTTTTTTCTTCTAAAATAAAAAATATAACTTTTCTGGCATTTTCCTCATATACTATTATGAGAGAGAGACCAAATAGACCCAGATATAACTCTTTACCAAGAGAAAAGCTTATAACAATTTTGATACAACTGGATTAAACCACCCAGTGAGGAGAAACTTCCCAAATCCCTCCCACCAGACCAAGTCAAGTTGTAGCCTGAGGTGTTGGATGTTCATGCCTTCAGCACCTGGCCTTGGTGGCCTCTCTGCACACTGTTAGTAAAGCACACTGCTGATTGAGCCATGAGCACCAATAGTCCAGTCTCTTACAGCACCTGGGCAGTAACTGCAGGTGGTTGAAAGTCTGAGTCCTTAATCACCAGCAGTTCAGTCTCTTTAAAGCCAAAAAAGGCAGATTTGGAGAAAACAAAAGGTGAATACCAGAATTTTTGTGTAACCCAGGACAATGTGGAAAACCGAAATGGTAATTTTAAGATTTCTTTCTTCCTTTACAATAAAATATGATATATAGATTGTGTATCTTTGAGCTTTAAGGCCCAGAAAGGATTGCTTTGTTTCTAGAGAGAGAATATTAGTCAAGGAGCCAAGGTTCACAACGACAATTTGGCTGCCAGATTGTTCCATTTCTAATGACTTCTGTTCCTCCTTATCAGTCTAACATAGCCAGAACCACTCATTTATTATTTACTGAGCACAGTTTGGATTGCATCAAAGATCCACTCATCAAGCTGTTTCCTGATATTAATTTAGCTCTTCCTTCCTACATCTGTAGCTAAAGCAAGTTTCCATAGTGCTTAAAGTAAAGCTGGAAATAAGTCAAAAACTATGAGACTTGGTGATAAATTTTAATTTAACTTTATTTATTTAAATACAAAATTTATTGAACACAGAAGAGCAATGCAAGGGATGCTTAGAGATTTCTGGTAATAAATGTGTCCCAAGGACTGAGTTGGAAGAACAATCATGTTCACAGTAAAAAGTTCAATTTTAAGGTGGACAGCTTGGGAAAAGTGGCTATGGGAAGGGACAGAGTTTTGCCTACTGGTATTCAAGGCTGAGAAGGTTTAAGAGCTGATGTGTCTGTAAGGAAATTTCTCTCAGTTTAGTCCAAGTATTCTGTTTTGACTGGATTCATGCACTGACTGATGCTTCTAAGTCACTTTTGCCCATATAATAAAAGACTGTGAATAAGTGGGCTGACAAAATTGATACTCCAGGTTCTCAAAGATTGAAATATAGCCAGCTAGAAGCTAGCTCTCCAACCTTTCTGAAGTTCACAGCTTTCTGGGAGACAATTTCATAACAGTCTTAGGCTGATCTAAGATGATCCTATCAGTATATACAAGTGACTTTTCATATGACAAAAAGCCTAGTTATGGTAGACTTCGTGGGTGTCCTGTGTACACATGTTGGCAGCAGACTATTGAGTCCTATTTTTGAGTTTTCAGCTACATTAGGCAGACAATGAGCATTATGCTATTAGAGATAAAAGGCATTTTAGGGGGAGCTTAATGAGTTACTCTTATAACTGTGCCTAGGGTAATATTTATTATCTGGGATTAAATCTGTGATTTTTTTTTTAATGCTTAGATTTTTCTATTTTTAAGATGAATGAAAACTCTCTTTCAACTAGCTACATTAATTTCTAACTTTAAAGTAATGTTAAAATAATAGGGTTTTTAAAAGAAAGGTACAGTCTGGTGTTACACAGATGTTGAAAAATATTCCTTCCTTGCAATTTTTTCTCAGCTTTTGTCTGGTACAAATAAATCTAATTTCTTACATCAGTGCAAGTAATAAAAGAAAAATTTACCAGTATGTGTTGCATGCTATTTCTCAGTCAATATATCTGTGAAAAACTAGACAAACAGTGTCCACTGCTGGCAAATCACATAATTGCACTGCAGATCAGAGAGACATGCTGTTGAAAGGGTTCAATGAATTAAGTCCTAAGTGTCAGATATTTTGTAACTTAGTAACTTTGTAAGCTTGTGTTGTAAAATCAGATCACTGTATTTATGCTATTACCATTAATAATAAATGTTTTGGTATTTGAACTAATAGCCAGGAATATCACCACAGTAACATGAGAAGGTATTCAATTTCTTTTAAGGATTTGAAATTACTTGTAGTATTCATGTCATGAATATCTGTTACGTTTAAAAAAAAAAAAAAAAGTAATCAAAGCCTATGAACTTTGTCATGATGTTCTAAAGCATAAAAGTAACAAGACAGAGAAGAAGTTCTCAAATTCTTTTTTTTTTCTTTAGGTCAAAAGTCTGTTCCTTTGGTAATATAAACTATATTAGCATGTCAGATACTTCTGAAAATCTAGATTAACTAAAAAGAAGCTAGGCATACTTGTTTGCAGAGATTTATATCTGTCATCAACTTACTCCATTCAGTAAAAATAGTAGACAATGCACTGAATTTTCTGTTTGATTGGAAGGGGTAACACAGTATGTGACTTTTTTTCAGAGAAAATTAGTGGTGTCTGAACCCCAAAGGAAGGAATGTGTCTGTGTGAATACATCTCAGAGGAGATCAAGGCTTGCCCTATTGATGAATGTGGCATTAACCAGAATATCTACATTTTCTTTGTTCAGAGACTTACTTTCTCCATTAGCAGAACTCAGAGAAATACTGTATTACTTCCCCTTTAGAAAAAGAAAAGAACAAAATATCTTAAAAGTAGTATAAAAGGGATTGCAAAACAAAAGTAAATTAAAAATAAATGGTAGAGGAATTGTAAACAAAGACAGATTACTATCAAAAAGCTCTTTTGCCAGATAACTTACAGTGTCAATTTTAGGTCACATAGCAGAAAACAAGATTATTTTTTCTAAATTATTTGTCGGGGAGTGTCTTTCATTCTTTCTTCCAAGAAACAAAGAGATATTGTGGGTGTGTTTGTATGTGTGGGCATGCACATATGCGCATGCAATTGCATGGGCAGACATGCTCCAGTTCTTCCTGCCACTGATAAAAATCACTTTTTGTATTGAAAGGGTTATTGGTTGTAATTTGAGGTGAATCATTCTTCTGTTTCTCAAGATAGTTGTTTGTGTATGTCTCTGCACATACTGTCTTGTCTGTTCAGCATTTTACTGTAATGGGCATAATGTGCTTTTTCTTCTGGCTCTCAGATCGTAAAAATCTGACACCTCCTTTGTTCTTAAGGTTCAGAAATATTGCACATTTTTTTTCTCATATTGCCATGTGTTCTCATATCTGTTCTAAGGAAATCAAGAAACGCACTAGTAAAGATGTTCTAGGAGTAGGAAATCCTCACTGGAGAGTATTCTCAAACAGGTATAACAGCTTACATGCTCTGCCAGCTGTATGACTTCAGAGGAAATTCACTGTAGAGACCAAATTCCTCAGCAACAACGTTCCTTTTATTTCTGTAGAGCCAAATTAAGCAGACTAACCTTACAGGGACTTTCAGTTACTTGAGAGAATAATAGCAAAGTCTGTTGCATGTTTCAGAAGTCAGGCAAAACAGACAAGTCCTGCTGTGGCTAGATGAGTAAACACAACAGATGTTGGCTTAAGCTGTGCATGTTAATGAAGAAGCTCTCCACGCTGTTTTTAGGCCTCTAAATCTTAAACTGCTCTCTGCAGCTGTGTGGACTAAAGATGGGGGGTGGTGTTTGTGTTTCCTTTTCTTTAATGAAAGTCCTTGTTCTGGCTTGTGTCACCAGAGCGTTGTCTGAAGCAGATCTGCTATTAGCTTCAGTGGGATCAAAATTAATGGCAATGTGTTTCTGTTGTAGTTATTAAAGGCCTCTCTTTAAGGGCACTATTTAATTTTCAAAGGTAAAATAATACACATGTTACTGCAGAAACCACAATGTATGAATTTTAAATTATTTTATAGATTTTTCCCAGAAAGTGATCTTGATTTTTTTTTCCTCGCTGTTGTTTTAACTGTTGCTTAAAAGAGACTTGTTGGAAGTAAATGTGGGGCCTGGGCAAGCTATTCTGGAGACTCTTAGATTCTCCTGTAGACCCAGATGATTTCTTTTGTTCTCAAAAGAAGTGGTATCAGAAGTAGAGGACAAATAGAGTGAAAACCAAGAAGAGTCATGAAAGATGTCACAGGAGCTGTGCTAAAAATTAGAAGCTGTAATCATACATATAATCTTGCTGAAAGATCAATTTAAAAAAAAAAAAAAAAAAAAAACAACTAAGAATCTCCATCACTTCTTTTTTTCCCCTGTCGAAGAATGAAGAGTTAGCCAATGGAATAAAAATGGAATTCTGAAGTAATTAAAGCAGATATTTTTCTTGGCACAGCACTATTTGTGAGACTCCTTACTACATAGGTGCAATTTAGCATTGGGGAGGGAATGGGGAAAGAGAAGTCAAAAAAGGAAAGCAAAACCAAGCAATCTGAAACTATGTAATGTCTAAAGAGTAAGCCAATATCTTGTATGAACATACTCAGTCGTTTGAGTTACAGATGTATCCCAGGTAATATGTGAAAGAATCAATGCAGAGGAAATGTTGCACTAGCTAAGCCATCGGCTCTGAGCTGCTGTAGGCAGCACCCAAGCTGTTATGCATATTAGTGGTTATGTTTTGATAGTTCTCTTTATAACCAGTCGTCTAATGTAGGACTTCCTTGCATGGTGCTTTAATTTATTATTGTATATGCACTAATTATGTTCTAACTGTTCTTCTTATGACTTGGATACATAAGGTCAAGTGAGGTCACAGCCTGCAAAGAGGCTGGCTAAATTATGGGCAGTCCTCTGAACAACATATTGAAGGATTACTTTTGTCTTACTTAAAGGGATTCACCTGACCTATTTAAAAAAGTGACTCCACAGGAATTCCTATGTATTCAGTAGATTTTAATAGGTATGACTTTGGCTCCTTGAGTGCATTCTAAATGTTGAGACTGAAAGTTGAGTGCTTTTGATGCAGAGCAGTGTGAAAGCACAGAAATCCAAAGTCTCCAAATTTTGTGAAGTATAATATCATGTTTAATAAACTTTGCTCTTAATGTTCTCTAAACTCTAATCAATGAGCATCAAGTGTTCAGGGTGTTAAAGATTTTAAATTTCAGTGCTTCACAGTGCATTGTCTTTTGAGAAGTTAACAAAACCTTTTAAGGAGAATTATACCCAGATTATTATACAAGAAGATGTAAAACTGACCTAATTAAAAGCTCAGTGCACAAGCATACGAGTCTTATTATAAGCATGGCATGCACATAAACTATCTGAAAAGGGATTTCTTACCTATGTTTTAATATTTTCACACAGGTATGGTCATGACAAATATGAGCTTTTATGCTGACATGTTTTTCTAATTTAAGTTTTTTTAAACGCTTACCAGCCTACAGAGTAGATTATATGTTTCATTTTCTTCAAGTCATTGTTGTTTCTCTTACTCCATCTTTGTCCCCCAAGAAAACTAAAACAAGAATTGAAAGTTACTATTACTTACCAATACCCACCCCACCACATACGAACGCATTGTGTGCCTTGGGAAAATATCGGTTTGCAATTACATGAATAATCCTATTTGTAGGCCTGTATCACATTTTCCTATGATATCATTCTGTGGGAGTGCAGGTGTTTTAGTATGTACTTTGAATTTAGACATTTTGATTATGGTACAACAAAGCTACCAGCAACCTTCAAGAAATTTTTTAATCAGAACCAACAAATGTTCAGAATCCCAATTTTATTTAGAAATAGCACCCTGGTAATCAGTCTGCTGTCTTTTCAAAAGCACCACAAGCTTGATTAAATCATCACAACTTAGAAAGAAGTATTTTTTCCACTCCTGAGAGGCCACATCTTTGAATGTTATCACATTTCCCAGTGGTCTAGATGTACCTTTATGCATGTCTTGCAATTGTAGGCCTAAATTGGCACCTTTACCCCCAGTTTGAATGGAAGTATAAGGAGTAAGGTACTAATCTTTTTTGCAAATATAGCACACAACATCTTCCAAAGAAAAAAAAAAAAAACACAATATTTTCAGAGACATGAAACAACCTTCAACTCTGTAGGGTCTGGAAGAATCTCTAGATTCACAATATTTTACTAAATATTTCTGGAATACAGGATAGGTTGACTTTAACTCATCAAATTCTAAAGTATTTAACTGGAAAAACAAGCTGTGTGGGCCTACTGTTGGCAAGGAATTGCTATAAAAACTTCACTAGAGCTCATGAAACTTACACATTTAGAAGCAATGTAATAATCTGACATTTTACACTCCTATAAAATATACATATGTAAGAACTTTGGTGTTTATTTGATTTATTTTGGCTTGGATTTGATATAAGGAATGGTTTCAGGATATCTGGGAGGAGAAAATTAGGACAAAGTGTGCATAGGTGGGAAAATACTGGTAGAAAAATATTTTTGTTTATATTTAAATGGCTTATTAAAGGAAGAACTCTGTAGAACTTTCATATCTGCATTGACTAGAAGTTACTCTGCAGCTTGTAACTTTATCCAACTTAATGCAAAACATATAAGTGGGGGAAAAAAAAAAAAAGGAAAGAAAAAAGAAATAGAACAGCCCATAATGCATAAGGATGACATTTTAAGCTCTGTAAATTTTGGAGTCAATGGGTCTAGGTTAGAACAGACTAAAAAGATTTCAATTCCATTTTTTCTATAAGGAAGTCCTTATAAAAGCATTTTATGTATCACTAGTACATGCATATACACAAATATTAATGTTGTAAATTTTAATATTGAATATTAATGCCTGAAAATACATGTTGTAATTTACATGTTAAATTATCTGAAATGGTATATGGTTTGCTCTCAATAATTCAACAAAGAATAAATTTAAGGAATGATAATGGTTCTTATTATGTAGGTATTATATGCCCTAGTATATAATAATGCAAGTATTTTATACACACTTTACATATGTTGAATTTTTTACTCTAAAATTCATTCAAGTAATCAATTTTATAGATTCTAAAATGTTTTTGTTTCAGAAAACTCCTGAAATCCATAATAAATTACCACTTAGAAACAAACAGATGGGCGAATAGAAAGTATTGAAAATCTCCGCTCACCCACTTCGGCTTTTAATCATTTGTTTTCATATCCACAGTATTGTTAATCAGAAATAGGACCCTGTTTTAATGTAAAAAAATGTCATATGTAAGGTATTTTCATTTGTCCTAAATACATAATCTTATACAGTTATTAGTCTTTAAGGTAGCCGATATTTTCCTACTTCTACAATCCATCTGTTAGCAAAACCTTCACTTTGACTAGAACTGCACACATTTTATCACAGGTTAAGACACCAGATGGCTCTCTTGAGTTTTCTTTGCAGAGCCTCAAGCTGTAAACAACTGCTCTGCATTTCTGAGATGTGAGTACGAAGCTATTGTTTTTGATCTCTAGAGTAAGAAATACAATTGCTCTTTGTCTATAGGCATACCGCCCGTTTTCACCTTCTTTCTTTCTTTTCTTTGCCATCACCCCAAGCATCATGTCACTGAGAAATGCCAGTGTGTTTTGGCAAAGGCCCAATATTTGAAGGAAACTAAGGAAAAGGAAAAATAGTAGATGGCATATAGCATAGCATCCTTGGATAATATAAAGAGGACCCTCCAGCAAAAAGGGAAAGTGGAACCTATATCTTTTTGGAGAGAGATTCTCATGATAGTGTTAGGTCTGTCTGTATATATTCTACTCCTAAGTTCCTTTGAATATGAAAGATAGTGGGTGGTTAGCTTTTATTTCACTCTACTCCTTCTCATTCATTCTTTTGTTTGAAGCCAGCAGCCAAGTCGAGCTGACTTTGGGCCATGTCTTGTCAGCTCCGCCGCGGTGGCACGGGATGTCCTTTGCCACCCGCTGCTCGCCTCTGCTCCGCTGTCCGTGGTGCTGAAGACAGGAACGGACCGGGGAGGGAATGGGGACGGGGACGGGACCAGGGCCGGGGCTGGGGGAGGCCCACTGGGGCGGCACTTGGAGGACAGCTTCCCTCTGGAGAGTTCTTAAGGAAGGCAGCACCGTGTCTTGTCCACTTCTGAGAAGGAAGGAAAAGGAAAGCAGCATACAAAAATACTACAGTGAATTTTAAATTTAAAACATAACCACCTCTCTGTATAATTGCATTAGTTAAGGCAATTGTAACTGTTGTAAGGAAATTGCTGCTCTGTAAAAATTACCAGATAGAAAATCCAATGAGTCTTAGCTGAATCTCTTTAGAGACACTTTTAAATAGAATTAAAATGTATTATCGTGATCCGATTGTGCATGTTCTGTTCCTAGTTGGTCTAGTATTAATACAAAATCCCTGTATACTGGAGTTCCCACCATACACTTTTGCCCTCTGTATAAAAATAGCGCTTTGTAGATTAAAGGATTTAGGGAAAAAATGGTCAATATCAGAGATGCTGAAGCCTTTGCTGAAACAAGAACATACTCTTACATACTAGGTACTGTATTGCAAATCAATTAATTATTCTGGATGATACTACACCTCCAAGCCTGTTAAACAAACCAACAACAAAAAAAACCACCACAAACCCACCTAATAAGAAATTAGAGTATTCTGTAAACAGTATAAAAATAGATATTTATTACACAATAATTCCCTGTGGAAGCATCTGTCCTTCTTTATAGGATAACTGTATTTTTTTTTCTGTGTAGCCGCTTGCTTCCTTTTTCTACTTTCCTCTGGCTAGTTACAACTTCAGGAAGTTTAAAAATTAGGCTTGCAGAAAGTAAATTCGAAAATTTTTGACCCTTATTTGAAAAGGGAGAAGAGCAAAGAGAAAAAGATAAGGGGAAACAAGTGAGATGTCATATTTTACATGGTAGTTACTATTTGCAGTGTCTTGTGATCTCCTCGGGGCAGATACTCCTTAGGCTTCTGTGTCTAGTGAACTTGTCTGGTTCTTCTTCAAGTGCTCCAAAACAGGATATAATTTTACGTGGTGCTGGTCATTAGTAAATCTACCTGCCGCGGCTATTTGTGGGTGCTCTACGCTATTCCTTCGGTATTTGGGCTGACGGTCCCCTCCGCCTAGTAGATGTGCTTCTTCCTCATGGTTCTCAAACCTTCCCATGCGGCAGAAACTCTTCTCCCGCCAGACTACACCCCCAGCCCCGTCCGTTCCCGGACTGTGGGGCGCTCCCGCCCCGCTGCGGGCCGGCTGTCCGGCACAGGGGCTGTCGCAGGGCGGGGTGCCCTTGGCGGAACGCGGTGCCACCTCACCCGTCTGCCCTGCCCCCATGGCTTCCCCGGCCTGGGGACGGTGACAGGTGCCGGTGTCACCGCTGGGGGCGGCAGGGGCGGCCGGCAGGGAGCCGGTGCCTGGGAGCTGGCGAGAGGGTGCGTACCAGGGTACCTCGGTGGGCCGGGGCGGGCGGAGGAGAAACGCGCAGCACCCTCCGCCCCTCCCCCGGGGAGGGAGCCCCCTACGAAGGCATCCGGAAACCTAACGGGGCGCAGAGGCAGCTGGAGGCGGGTGCACCGGGAACCCCCCGTTTCCCACCAGAAAACCGCATCAGCAACATCCCGTCCCTCTGACTTTCTCCCCCTTCTTCTGTCTTTCCCTCATTCCTTCTCCACCCCCCGCACCCTCGCCGCCCCTCGCCTTGGGGAGGACAAAAAAAGCTCCAGCGGTGCGTGCCTCTGTGTGTGTGTGTGTGTGTGTGTGTGTGTGTGCGTGTGCGTGTGTAGGGGAGGCTGGAGCGGGGTGGGACCGAGGAGCCGTGATTACAGCTCTCCCCGGAGAAGAAGATTGCTCTCTCCAGATGCTGATTTCTGAAGCACTTGGCAATCATCAGGCGGGAGCCGGGAAGAGGCGGCGGTAGCCGCCCCGGCCGCGGCGATGGCAGCGGCGGGCGAGCGGGCGGCGGCGGCGCGGGGCTGAGGGGCAGCCCCGGGAGGCAGCGCTGCCAGCCGGACCCGACCCGACCCGACCCAATCCGACCCGACCGGGCGCGGCTCTGCCCCGAGCCCCGCTCGCTCCGCGCCGCCAGCCCGCCCGCCCGCAGGCACCCAACCCGAGTAGGCAGTAGGTGCCCCAGCGTCGGGACACGGCGGGGGTGACGGCAGGGCACCCATGCGGTGACCCCCGGCGGCGGCAGCTCCCGCCGGCCGCAGAGTGGAGGTGCCGCTCCGCAGCCGCTCCTCGGGCCAGAGGAGGCTCCCGCTCGCCCGCCCCCCCCCCGCCGGGGATGGGTCCCCGCCGGGGCTGAGCGCCCCGCCGCCTCCCGCCTCTCTGCCCGGCGTGGGCGATCCGGCGAGCAGCCATGGCAGCGGCCATCGCCAGCGGCTTGATCCGCCAGAAGCGGCAGGCGAGGGAGCAGCACTGGGACCGGCCCTCGGCCAGCAGGAGGCGGAACAGCCCCAGCAAGAACCGCGGGCTCTGCAACGGCAACCTGGTGGACATCTTCTCCAAGGTCCGCATCTTCGGGCTCAAGAAGCGGCGGTTGCGGCGCCAAGGTGCGTCCTTGTGGCCGGGCCCGCCCGCGGGCTCCCGGGGTGGGGTCACGGGAGGGGGCAACCTGTGGCGAGAAACTTCCCGGGTCGGGCGCCGCCTTCGGTCCTGCCGCCGGCCTCCCGGCTCCCCGAGGAGACGCGGCCGGCGAGCTCAGCCCGCCCTGGTGCTCTAGCATTGGTCACGACAGGTATGCTACGGGCTGGAAGCCCTTCTGGGGAGGCGGCCGGCGCGGCTAAGAGCCCTGACCGCTCCTCCGCGTGTCCCCGTCTCTCCCGTGTTTATTTTTGAAGGACAAAGAGCTCACAGCGGGGAAAGCTCTTTGGGTTTCAGTGTCTGGGGGCCGTCGTTCACCAGCCCTTCCTTGAGCAACCTGCTTGGCTTTGGCGGGGGCAGCCTGGCCGTAGTGCAGAGGTCTCCCTTCGCACTGCCCGGTAACTTCCCAGTCAGCACATTGAGAGGTGTGGGAGAGCTTCTTAGCATCGCAGTGGGTGCCCAGGTGCAGGTCCACCTGCCTGTTGCCCATCCCCAGCCAGGGCCTCGCCATGCAGACCAACAGGTTCTGCAGGCAGTTCTTCAGGGTAGATGACCAGTCGTCAATGGAGACAACTGAAACTGGTACCATGGTGATTGCATTCTATCCAGTACCTTGTGTTAGAACCCTAGAAATAAAGGAATCAAATGATATTGCAATCACTTACCTATTTTTTACAATTCAGTGATATTCAGCAGCATTCAGAAATGGTGATGACTTACTTTGTACTTGTCCTCAGGAAACAAGTAGTTTTAGAAAAAAAGGATTATATTGTGAAGAGTGAAAATCTTAAGTATTACTTGAAATGTAGCTAATACCTACCCATCAGTGATACAAAGTACAAACCACCCTTTGTTACATTAGAGAATGCCACCATGTGTTGTATTTTGGTATACATACTACAACTCCTCTTTAGGTTTGGTCAGAAGATAATTTTATGAAGCATAATCAGGGAACTGTCCTGATTGATGCTTCCTGCCTCTTTTTCATGCCTCATACTTGAAAAATCATAAATCAAAACAATCCATGCAATTTTATTTTTACATGGCTTTGTTACAGTAAAATTATTTATTGTAACTTGCATTAATTGCAAGTCTTGCCATTTTTAGATAGTACAATGATATAGGGAAGATGAGCAGGAACATGACTGTGGCAAAATCTATAGTGGCTTTTTTTAAGCAGTCTGTGTGTGTGCTTAAGCAGATCAGAGTATTTGCTTTATGATGGTGGACTTTTATAAGTGATACTTATTCATGAAAATGAGTTTATGATGTTTTGCTAACTGAGCAATTGTGCTTGACCACCTGTGCAGTCTTATTTGGGGGAAAACTCTGTATTTGACTATATTATCATTTGAGAAGATGACTGTCTCACAGCACTGAGATGCCAAACATTTTCCTGGATAAGAAGGGGCTTTAGAGAGACTTTTGAATTCATCCTTTTTCATTTAGTAATTTTTCATAAGGTACTTGGTGACATTCTTGAACAAGAGAACTGGATTAAAATATAACTCTGCTGTTAACCTGTACCATGGATACAGAAGACTTCAGTAAGAATAATCACAACAAGGGCTATTCACCAGTAAAGTTTGCAGTATCAGACCCTCGAATTTATTTTCTCTAAGAACTCTTCATGTTGAGATATGACTATATTTATCCATTAATTTACATTAAGGTCTCAATTAGTGCTCATCCATAGGAATTCCTGATGAAAAAATACTATCATACTTTTAACTATGTATGTTCTTGATGCACAAAGTGATTCATTAAGTACCTGTGGATTCAAAGTTACACCCTGTTTAAGAAGGAAACTGAAGAAATAATCAAGCTGAAGTCATTACTGAAACATTTTTTGCATAATAACTTAGAATGAAAAATCATTTGGGAAAAAAACCAAATAAGCCACATTTTATAGGGCTGATTGCTTTAAAATACATTATAAGAGTTACAAAATTAGTGTTTATGAGTGTCTTTTTTATAAACATTTATCAGAATGTCTTTTAGATAACATTTAATAACATTTATCTAATAAATGAACATTTATCAGAATGTCTTTTCAGTTTTCCTAAACTGAGTTAAATGGTCTGTGAATTCTTCACTGAAATCATACTGTAAAACCCATTAAAATAAATCTTTGCCAAGCAAAATAGGATGAATTTCAAAACATCTGTTGTCAGAAAGGTGCTATGGGATCTTGACAAACAAATCTCCTGTAAATGATACAGAGTGTCACAAGAGCATTGTGAAAAATGAGCTAATCGAGATGTTACCAACCATCTGTAGCATTCTCATGCAATTCAATGGAAGTGTAGAAGCATATATAAATGTTTGTTATGCAGAGCAGTAAAAGCTAGACTGATTTTCATAGAATAAAGAAGAGTTTTGCTTTGTGCTTGCATATGAAAAGTAACTGTTTCCCCATCTTTGAAACAGACAGTGAAAACTAGTGATGCTGCTTTTTCAATCAAAAATACACATTTACTGTTGTACATATATGTACATATAAGCATGTATGTGAATTAGGTAGATAGATATGCACAATATATGCACACTTACCAACATGTTAGCAAACTTTAAAAAATATTCTTTATTTTTAAACTCTTCTTTAAAAATGCCTATTAGTACTGTTCTGGTTCAGTGGGATTTATTCAAGAACAAATGAAGTTATTATGAATACATAAAATGCTACAATCATGTGTATACCCTGAAGAATTTTTTTTCTGTCATTGTGACAAATTTTCTGTTCATGGTCCTTTGTTTAGGGGCATACTAAAATATCAACAGAAGTGTGCTCTGGGAGACTAACATTTTGGAAGAGTAGCATTAAGATACATCCAGGAGCTCATTCAGGGTAAAGAGTAATGTTTCTATTTACTTATATATTCTCTCTAATGATAGATGCCATGGTAGTTTTAAATAGCATTACTAAAATGTTGATTAATGAATTAAACTAGCAAAGTGTTTTCTGTAAGAGACTTGCCTGATAATCTACTGAGTGGAAGAAACCATTTTCATTTGCTGGACAGCTTTGATTCATATTGTTTAGTGTTATGATATTTTAAATTTATCTAATTTTTATTTTATTCTACTTTCATCTGATGAAGAAATCACTGTCATTAATTTCCGGATAGCCATGAAGCCAAGATCTTGCCTGATTTGATGCCAGTCATCAATCAACTATGATTCATCCTCTCCTGGATTAGAGGTTGTTTAGTTATAATGGTTTAATTTATGCTAATATAATCGCAAATAGGAGAATCGACAGACAAGATTTTGTCTTCATGTGAAATAGCCTTACCTAACCTGGGGAAATGCCACTTCTTCACCTCATGCAGCTATAGAGAGCAGAGATTAAAATGTATGCTTGTGTCTGGAGCAAATTCAAACTTTAGCCTGTATTTTTGTCTACATATCTAGCTGCTTTGCTAATCTGAAAAATCTTCATTTGGTTAATTAGGTCCCTTGAGAATATTCTACTGGAAAATACTCAACATTTAAATGTATTAATGTGTGATGTTTACTGTTTCTGTGTGCTAATACCACATTAAGCCTTCTAAATTTATACATGGAGTGTATGAATTTTGGAATGACTCGGCCTCTGATTTTGTACATTAATATTTATGAGAAAGAGAGACCTAGGGAACATGTTCAGAAAATGCACTGATTAGATTTTACTGCATCTACAAAGGTAATTTAATTCTCCAAAGAAAGCATTTTTGGAAAATTCCTCAGTAATGTTTTTCAGCAGATGTGGGAGTGGCCCATAATCTCAGATGTAAGATAATTCCCACTATACATAGTGCCCTAAGTAGTTTCTAGTTCTCCTATTTATGAAGTGTAACTGAAATGGAGATCTGTGCACATGAGTGTACATGACTTGATTCCCAAAGCTTAAGAAACCACATCAAATCCCCACTAGTTAGCTCCAGCACTGGATTATCTGGCTTCCTTAAAGTTTCAGCAGACCAAAACCTGTGGCTGTGCTTTCCTATGTGACTGTCCTCAGAATTAATCCTTTCTGGCAGTTCTCCAAAGCCCACTGCTCCTGCATTATCTAGGTGCAAGACTGCCTGTTTCTCAGGGTGTTGAACTCATATTTCTTGTTTTTTACTTCTTTTCTGCAAGTGAAGTTGATTAACCCACAATCCTTTTGGAACTATAAACACAGTCTTAACAGTCTATATAAGAAATTATTAATTTTTTCCTTCACTGCTCTTAACCTGCTCAAAGGACTGCTAGATCATCACAAACTAGAACTGTGAATGTAAAATATTCTAAGTGTATTTAAAGAATATTTTTGAAAACATGATCTGCAAGACTCAGTGTCAAGCTTTATTTGCCATACATTCAGTATTTCACATAAAACCTGTGCTTGCTAAGGGAAGCTTTTAAAAGAAATGGTAACATAATTTTAGGGACTATTGATTTTTAACAATATTTCAAACAGGGGTGATAGAATAGTTGGTGTTTAATATACAGATAGTCCTGTACCAGTATTATTTCAGAATATCTCCTATTTTAATGTAAAACGAGTAGAAAACCTTAACAATTGCATATCTTAAAATATTCTGTTAAAAGTAGAAACCAGATTACATCTGAAAGCAGTAAGTATTTTAACTTATGTTTTCTAAATATTCTAGGTTTGATGTTAGTTTGTAATGAGTAAACAGAGGTCTCGCTTATTTGGTAACGTCTGAGCTCATTTCTACCTTAGGCAAATATTAGAATTAGTTATAGACAGGAAGACATACTCCAGTGGCAGGTACTCTTACTGTGCCATCAGCTTTTTCTGAAACCCTTGGATACGGGTGCAATTTTGTTTTCAAGAGTTATTATTATTAACTCAGATCTCATGCTCTGCCATACACTGAGTAGTGTGAAAATAGAAAGAATATATGATACTACATTCCATGGTGGAAAAGGATTAGGAAATTAATAAAGCTCTAAATTTCTTTTATTATGATTAAAAATCAGCAACCTGCTTCCATTCCATTGTAGATGATAACATTTCTGTACATTAGAGGTTTAGTCTTTTCATCTCAATATAGAAATGCAATAGCATGCTGAGATCAAGTGTAGATATTGTAATTTATTTTCCTATGGGACTGAAAATGAGGGAACATAAGCTTTCCTGGTGCCAAGGACAAGACTAGATGCTTTTGATGCCAGAATTTAGCAATATATGTTTGTATCAAGTTAAAGATTGGCAGGAGTAGAGTCCAGGACTTTCAACTTCTGATTCTACATTATAAACTATAGGTGATTTCAGCAATACGTGACATTACTTAAATTCATACTTTTTAAAATAAAGCAAAAGAAAATGGAGAATTTTTGTATTTCAAAAGAAAGCCAGAATAAGATTGGAAGAAGTAAATGGTAAAAGCTCTATGTAAAATTCAAATAGATGGACTATGTTGAAAAAAATACAGAAACTTTGTTCCCTCAAGGTTTTCAGTATCTCAGGTTGTTATGGTTGCCGTTTTCTAAAATAGTGAATAGAAGCTAATAAATATGATATTGGTTTTTCAGTAAGATTTTCATAAATGAGAAAGATCACTGAAATAGGAATATGAAGAATATCCTTTTTCTAGGATATAAGGTATAATCCCTAGGATGTAACTAAATTAAACAATTTAATTACATCTGTGGCCTTGATTCTAATCCTTTGTCCAGGTGTAGAACTTTTGAAAGGCATTGGAGTTACTGTGCTATAAAACTGCTGTAAATTGAACCAAGATTGGGCAGCTAATTGGCAGTATTCAGCATAAATAAATGATGGAACTCAGCATTTGTTCAAAATATTAAGTCAAACATTTTGTTCCATGGAAGAACAATTCAGCTTTATGAAACACAAGCACCCAGCCTGTTCTTTCTGTTGAAGTCAATTTTAAAAACTTTAAAAATAAAAAGTTGTTCATAATTAACTATCATTTCCGTTGCAAAGCCTGCCCTTTCTGCTTTATTTTGCAAACTCCAAGATGTATCCAAGGCACAAAGTGTAGCTGTTGGTGCTTCTCCTTTAGCACTGTGAAGCCTGGCTCCAGGAAGCATCTAGTTTTGGTTGCTAGGCTATTTCCAGTGTTTAAAAAAAAAAAAAAAAAAAAAAAAAAAAAAAAAAAAGCAGAAATGAAGAAAGAAAAGGAAGGGAGGAAAAGAAGGATGGGAGGAAAGAAAAGGAAGATAGAAAAGGAAAGGAGAAAAGGGAGGGGAAGGAAGGAAGGGGATTTTTTTTATTAGTCTGCATTTTTTTAATTGCTCATTGTACAGGTAAACATGAGTGTAGTTTCATGTCCTAATGGAAAAAGACTTTTCAAGCCTCAAGGCATTTTTGTTGCTGAATTTCAAAGTCACTCAGCACAGAGCAGATATGTCAGGCTTAAGAAAAGGTCAGCAGGTTTCTTTGCAGTGAAGATTCTTATGGAACTATAAGCCTAGAGGTTGGAGCTTGTAGCAGGGTCTCCCTTAATGCAATAATGTATTATAGATATTTCTAGTTTGGCTTTTATGAGGATTTGCACTCTCTGAGTGTTAGAGAGAGACTCACTTCCTTACCATTTAAAACTAGAGCAATGGGAGGGTAGCCGGTGGGGAATGTGTGTTCAGTAAATTTACTATGCTTTTATTGTAGTATTTTCTGTAGTGTGAAGGAGGGAAATGTCTTTGAAAGGCAACTGTTTACTCCAGACTTCTGTGATCATAAGTACTAAATCTATGGTTTATATATACATACTTACACGAAAACATTACATACTAACACTTAGATTGTGTTAGTGCGCTTCTTTTAAAAGCATGTTCTATAATGAAACAGTGAAGTATATTTTAGTATATGTCTGATATTATTTTTCCAAACCTGCAACAAAGTTTTTCATACAGCAGCAGACAATTTTTGTAATTAGAACAGTGTGTGTAAAGTTTATCGTTAATTCATAAAGAATAGTCTGTTTGGTAGACAATAAAGAAAATAGGTATTTACATTTGGGTTTGCTTTAATCCTTAATTATTTCTCCTTTGTTTTGTTTTTAGGAACAATCTTATAACAAATTGGTATGTTCACAAATGTGGTGAAGTAAGAATTTTTTCCAGTCACTCTCCCTTGCAACCTAAACTCTGTAGTTCTTGGATTATAGTTTGTAACTGTTCCAAAATCTTTCGGCTTTTACTGAGTGTTCAGTTGTTCACACACTTACTGCCTTATGCATTGTGAATATTCTAGCTTAAGAAGATGCTCCTCTCATTTTCATCTATCTAGTTTATGTATAACAGACTTGAATTCCTCTGCCTTAATTAGTGGTTTGTATCTCTTCATATGAAATTCTGATGAGTTGAAAAAATTTGCCACTGTAATCTGTATACCATCAACTATTGAATAAATGAACTCTTAAACTTCACTGCTCTATTTTCTCTTTCCACTTCTCTTGCTGTGCAATCAGAACAGTTCCATCTTTGTAATCAGAACAAAGACACATGAAATGTGTAATATTTTGTTGCAAACAGTATTTTAAATTGTTTTATTTAAGTCAACAAAAATAAGACGCCATCAACTATTGAATCTCTTTCTATGAAGCTAGAAAGAAACTTACATGGTAGGAAGGTCTTTGCTACAGCCTTTTGGAATCTAGCAAGTCTTCCCTTGTGTCCACTATAAGTCCAGTTTCATCAGAGGTCTGGTTAGGCTTGTACCTGAAGATTAACCATGCTTGCCCTCAAGCAAGTAATGTTATGATTACAGGATGAAGACCTAAGTATGGTTGTCTACCCCTTTTCTTGTTTAATGACACACTATAAATAATAATGATTCCTTCTGCTAGTAGTTCCTTTTCATTATCTTATCAATTTTCTAGGATCATGACGGTGCCAAAAGGTAGAAATAGTTATAAAATAGCACAGGATACTTCAGATTTTTTTAATAGAAAACTATTTCTGGGGCTAAAAAAAATGAGAGATTGATCCCTATATTGCTGATATAGGTAATCTGAAAAAAAGAAAATCTCTTGCTTCTAACAAGTGTTTCTGAACTTAGATTGTGTATGTTTATAGGATTTAGAAATTATATGTTCCTCTTAAGGTACTCATTAGAAAGTTATTGATAATGAACAATAAACATCATGATTATCATCACCATCATCACTTCTCACTACCAAGCAAGTTTTTTTTTCACTTGAATACCTTTATTTGGATAATCAAGTTTAGTATTTATCATAAACTCCAAACAGAGTCTGGTGCATATATTACTTATACCTTTATCACAAAAATGAAAAAATGAAGACTGTAGTCTTAACTTCCTCATTATTGTAGTTTTGGCTTGCTTAAAACAACAGTCTGGTTTCTGAGAACCTTTTATTTTTACTTATCTTTTGTTTTTCCCCCTGAAGATGGTTTTGTGCAGAAACTGGTGTACGGCTGAACTCTTTCAGGCATTAGATTGATAAACCCCTCTTCATTATTACTTCCAATTATATTTTAGTTTTCTAACAAAGTAGAAATAGCTGGCATTCTAGTTAATTCCAGCTCTAAAGGTCAGATCACCCCAAATTGTCAATTTGGGTACAACTAAGAAATGTAACATTTTAGCATTTTATCACTTTAGCACTTCTGTAGGTGTAAATTCATTCATTAAATTCTGTTGTCTAAGTAGCTTATATGTGCCAAACAACTGTGATGTTGTGATGTTACTACCCTAAAAAAGATCTTTTGATGTAATACACATGATTTTGGGAATCTTTGTAAAATTTTTATGCTCTGTTTAAAAAATATTCTGTTGTAATTTCTATGTAAAATAAGTAAAGAAAAATTGTGCATGCAAATAAATCAAAATGAGTGGATGGCTCAGATTTATATAAATTATGACACTAATGGCTGCTAATTAGTAATATTCAGGTATGAATAGTCATTTGTATCTCGTGGTTGTGATAACAATGGCTGGATCAAAGCAATATCCATCTCATGGCCCCTTACCATAGTCAGTCAGTCCATCAATCATCACCCTGTTTATTAGTGGTTTATGTTGCAAACATAATAGTTGAAATGAACTGATACCATAAGCAAACATTTCTGTTTAATTATTTGGATAGGTTTTTAGGTCACTGGATATCAGAGAGCAGGTTGTATTCAAAGTTTGTATTGGATAAACAGTCAACAATTTAGAATCTGATTTACTAAAACTCTCAACTTTCAGAGTTCAAATAATAGCAGCTAAAAATAGTTTAAGCAGCCTAAGTGACAAATGTATGAGGAACATAGTGAATCTCATCTTAAAAAGTGTTTATGCTTAGAGGTTCTTAACTATACTTTTGTCAGCTCGTTACCAACTTCACACAATATTGTTATTTTTGCTTTCACAGTTGACATTTGTTTTAAATATAGGGAGGGATGTAAGGGAAATCAGCCTGTTTTCTACTCTTTGCTAACAAGTGTTCAGATATAAGCAGTGTAAGTGTTGAGTATAAGTAGCTGTGGGGAATGCACTGGCAGTAAATTGCTGATGTTTTTCCAAAATCACTGCAAATTTTGGCTATAGTTTCAGAAATTTCAGCCATGTTAAGGTGTGGAAAGGATAAGTTGAATGCACCTGAGCAATGTGACTGGAGATTTTAGTACTTTTAGCTTAAACAGAGTTACAAAAACAGTGTAATTTTTAGGTTTTTTGGTTGTTTTCTGTTCTGGTATAAGTATCCATCCAGGACATAATAGGAGTTGTTTGAAGCAGTATCTTTGGATTTAGTATACTTTGAATATTAGTAATATGATTAACTTCAGAACTTTAGTTCCCAGTTAGAGTAGAGAAGTCAGCTATATTGGAGCCTAAAGCAGCAAAAAGGTTTTGTTTCTTTTTAGGTATTTTTGTTGTCTTCAGTTGTATCAAGGGATGACCCAAACTACAACAAATAAGACCTGATGTAGAAACAGTTTTAACTATTTGCTACTTACTTTTATTCTACTTACTCTATTTATATTTTGATTGTGTAATAGTTTATATGTATATTGGTGTTTTTTTCCAATTGATTTCCAGATAGATGTGTGCAATTACATGGGAACAATTTGGGTGTTTGCTGTTTATTTTCCAGAGCTGTTCAGATGTGACACCAGAGGACTAATGGCGCAACTCACATCCTGAGTCCAATAGATTATGGCATACTGAGTTCTTTTTTAGGGATATGTCATAGCTGTGTAGGAGGTGAAAAAATGTTTCTTCACTTCTGCCATAGTATCAGCAATGTCTCGCACAGTGGCTTTAATATGTTGACAGCTCTGTGAGTCCTGACTGCCTCCATTTGGTTATTGGGGTGAATTTTTACCCCCTGAGAAGGCTTTTATCTTTATTTCTTTTTTTTTTTTTTCTTTTTCTTTTTTTTTGGTAACTAACAGGAAAATTATACAGTTTTGGACTCTACTGTCTACTGCCATGGAAACAAAAAAGTGTCTTTAGTGGACAACTGTTGAAATATCAGTGTTCTTATTATTGTATCCCTTGTTGAGAATATTTCCATGATGAATTAGACTTTGGGATTTCTGCACACTGGATGCATTGGGTTTTCTACATTTTGAGTGTCTGGCTAGTTACAATTATTCTTCTGTCTTTGTAGGAAGGCATGTTTTATAAACAATTGTGAGGCAGTTCATTAGTGAGCTTATTCTGAATAGTGTTAGTTCATCTGTCTATTTACTTCTATCTAACCTCCCATTTAAGGGGAAAATGAGGAAACTGAATAGATTTTCTTAATTGGGGTCATTCAGACTCTATTTGCAGCAAGATAGACGTTTTCCTATTTGCATCTCAACAGAGGAAGGAGAAATACGAATTTTTGTAGCTCTGGAAACCCTTTGCCACCACTTTAGCATGTAAACTTCAGCAAAAATGCTTTTGAAAGGTAACAGGATTGTTTTTCAACCATCCCAACATGCAGTTGCACAGTCCTGCCATTCAGAATCACAGGAATTAATTTTGCCATCCTTCTTCATTGTGGCTATAAGGCTGAAATAAGGCCAGCCATGAGGCTGTTGCTCAGTCATTACAGTGAGGTCAACCAGCATTGAATCTCATATTTTGCTCCAATGGGAGCAGTGAAACAGATATCATAGTGCTTATATGCCACTTGGGTAACTATGTGTCTGCAAATTAAATTGGAAAAACACAGGAGAAAGGAAGATCTTTTGACTATCCTAGCAACAGGATGAAGCTGTAGATACATAACATATGTAGATCAGTTATGATATTAAATGTTAAGGTTACTTTGGGTATTTATGTGACTGCCAAGAACTGGGACTCTTCAGAACAATAATATAACTCTCTAATGTAGACAAGGCCGTAGTTATCCTTATCTGTGCTGTGATAAAGCTTAGACTGTGGAGGGCAGGATGCCTTAGACCTGCACCTTGAGACTGCTCAAAACCCAAAAACAGAGAGAGCAGTAATGGTTTGTAGTCTGCTCCCTAAGCAGCTCTTAACAGAATAACATAGCAATGCATTGGAAACTGCTCTGGCTCCTTAAAAGCTTCAGCTTGAAAATCAGACCAGTAGTAATACCAACAACTTATTAAACAAAGCTGTGCAGAAAATGACTGTACTGTCATCTGGGAAAACAAACCGACATTTAGGTTTGTGGAGTTTTTCACTATGAAGCATGCTGTGTTTTCTGTTTCGTCAGAACAGCATTTCCAGCCAAAGCCTGTTCTGACAGACACATGCTGACTTACCATATTGGTAAGACACCTGATTACCCAAGGAGGGGCATGGATTGGGGGGGCAACTCAAACAGATGAGCTATACATGTCTTGTTCCATCTAAAAAAATGTCATGGGTATACCAGACTTATTCAAAGAGTATTGCTACATGAATTATTCAGGCTTTAACTTTTGTGTCATTGGTTCTGTAATGCCTCATATCTGCCAAGATCCTGTAGTTTCATGCATTAAAACACAGCCAAGCAGAGTAACAGTTAGTTTGTGACAACCAACTACTTGACAGCAATTATGTAATTTCAGTCAGTAGAGCAGAGTTTACAGCAAAGTCATGCTGTACTATGGGTGAACTTGAGGCCTGTCCCTGTATCCCCACTGCATTTCACTGAGCTTATTTTCCTTAAAGCTTTATACTACTGAAATAGGCAGATAGATGGAATTACTTTCAATTCTGAAAAGGAAAAATAAAACATAACCAGTTAGTTCTGGGACTGCAAGTTTGGAACCTGCTGATGACCACAACCAACTTTTGTATAGATTTTGGTAAACAAAATCAGAGATTTTGATTCCATTTCACTAATTTCTGTATGTGCAGAAGTTATATAAATCTCTCAAGACTGAGTTTTTCATTTTATTACATAAAGCTGAAGAACTTGTTCCTCATTTTGAGTTCTCCACTGGAGCCAGTAAGCAAGACTGACCAGACAATAAGCCCATGAGAAGTAGTCCCATAGAAGATATATGAATCAAAAATACATCTGTCTTTATTTCCTGTCCACTTTGAGCATAAGGAAAGATATACCTGTGAATTTGTTAAATTTCTGTGACCTATTAATAATAACTGTTGGAAGGTTTCATTTGAATAGGAACTTTAAAAAAAAAAAATCACATTGCCCCACGCCCCCAACAAAACCCACAATAAGGATCAAACTATTATTTGTCTCAGAAAGAATCTGAATTGGTTTAAAATATAACCAAAATCATTCTGTTAGTGTAAGTTTTACTGGGTCCCTACTAAAATGAGTCACATTTGGCATCCGGACAGGTTTTGGTATGTGGCATTGGTCTTCTAGTTCACATTCTTAGAGGAGTTGCACTATCAAATGTAAGCAAACCTTCCAGACTTCAGGTATGGAAGCACGGCAACGTATTAGGTTTAACAACAAGAGCTGTGTAGGTTAGAAAGTTCCAGTCATCATTCTAAGCAAGTAGAGGTAAGTAGGGTACCTGGTTTAGCGAAACTGAGTTAGCAGTATGTTTTAAGAAATTTGCTTCATTTATCTTGGCTTTAATTTTAGCAGCTGAACATAAACTTTGTGAGGGTTTGTGCTTTCACATAATGACAAAGTAGTGATGACAGTGGTAAGTCGCCTCTGCTGGAGAGGGTGGACGGTGCATGTGTGTGTGCACTAATTTTGAGATTGTCTGTTGCTGTAGTCTATACTGTTGTAGCAGTAATGAAACTCTGCCCTAATGAATAAGAGATCTGCATAATTTATTTTGTGAGTTGTTCAAGTGAACTTCTGTTGTGCTATGATCGCTTGCATTATTCTTTGTTTCTTTATGCTTGTAACTATAATTGTTTGTTTGTTTGTTTGTTTTTTAAAAAAGTGAAGCAATTCTTTAGAACTGTATATCATCATCAGGGAAAGGAGAAAAGAATTAACCAAACATTTTATGGGGAGCAAGTAAAGTGAAATTGTCACATGTGATTCTTCTTCCTAGGCAGATGAACTACTTTTTTTTTTTTTTTTTTTTTTTTTTTTTTCTGACCTTCTGGTAGAGGTTGTTGGACTGATATTTTGATTTTGCCTGAAAGTTTTCCTGATCTGTCAGGATTGGCCAAATGCCAAGCTTCCATCAAAACAAGATAGTTTTGTTAAAATTTCTGCTCAAAAAGTGTCTTAAGGCTGGAAAATTTTATTTTTCTTTCTTAAACCCCAGGGTATAACAAGCAGTCCTGTGGCTTAGGCACTTTCCTACCATGTGGACGTTTCAAGTCTTAAGTTCCTATTTGCTTTGATGCAGACAAAAAGCCTTTAACCTGAATCTGCATTGATTTCCAGGCCGCTAGTTATTCTTGTGTAAGAATAATGTTTTTCCTTTCTTTTAAATTTTTCTTTAAGAAACCTTTGTTCTGTGCTTTATCCTGAAAAAGTATTTCACAATGAGAACATTATTTTTTGCTTAGTTCTGTCTAGAAACCTTTTTCAAAATACTTTATTGTAGTCAGATAGGAGGTGACATGTTTATTACCAATGCCAGGACATTATCAGAGAAGGTTTGGTGATGTGGAGTGATGGTAGTTGTAGGGTTCATTCTTGGTTGATGAGGTGAAAAGATGTTTACTCCAGAGCACAGGAGAGTCTGTGTTTCATCATCTGGTTTTGAGTATTTGCTAGGCAGATCATCAAAGCAAAAAAGGATCACTTCAATGTCTTAGAAGCATTTTTCTGTTAAATAAAGACATGAACTTTATCCCACTGAGGTTGGCTTTATCCATTTTCCCCCATCCATATGCTAGTTTTAGACACTAGTTGACTAGTTTAATATCTGTGCCACCTGTACACTATTGTTACCTGTACACTTTGATTGGGAGGTAGATCTTTATGCAATATGCTTTTTGCTGTTGAAGGATCTCAGACTTGTTTATTCAAGGGACTGAAAAAGACAGATTACAGGTAGGGAAGTACTTTATATTCAGGAATGCTGTGGGTCAGTGTCACAAAGCAGAAGTCTGCTCCCCTTCAGCTGTGGGAAGTTTTAACTATTATCATGTTTTTCTGTAGACTTCTGGCTTTAAGGTAGTCATTTTAAGTTCTTTGGAGAGAAACAGAGTTACTGAGCACATTTTTGTGTTGTCCCTAGTAAGAAATAATTTCCTGTTAAGTCCAGTTTTTAAAAAGTTCTGCCTTCAGGATGGCATTTCAAAGGATTTTGATATTGTCTGGGTTCAGATGACTCACAACATTTCTCAGAGAAGTTTCATTGTAATCATCTGTGACATCATTGATTGTTTGTTGTGGTCATTAACCATTGAATCAGACTGCTTTTCTGGGATATTTTGATTATGCTGAAGATTCAGTAAAAACAAAGTATATTTTCCAATGAATGAATAGGTGTCCCATGAAGATACTCTAAGCCCTTGGGATGAGACTTACCTGACTGAATGAAAAGTCTTGCTGTGCAGAAACTCAGCTTTAAATTGAGCTTGCCCAGAGAAGCTGTGGATGGTCCATCCCTGGAAGTGCTCAAGGCCAGGTTGGATGGGGCTTTGAGCAATCTGGTCTAGTGGAAGGCGTCCCTGCCCATGGCAGAGGAGATTGAAACTCGATGATCTTTGAGGTCTTTTCTAACCCAAGCCATTCTACAATTCAATTAAATGTCTCAGAACTTTAAAAAAAGTCTTAGAGCTATTTCCAGTTTACAAACATTGCCATTACAATTCTTTGTGACTTCTCAAAGGAGGTAAATTCCAATGAGAAATTATTTATTTTGAATAATACATATCCAGTAGTTAACATGAATTGACCAAAATGTGATTTTAAAAGAAGATTATTTTGTTTGGAATTGTTTGGAAACTGTCAAAAGGGTTTCTTTTTTTTTTCCCCCTTCCAGTTGCATTCATCAGTAGATGACATTCTGCTACACAGATAGGAGGCTTCTAATAAGTGATGTCTATTTGCACTGACATTTTTTATTTTATTAACAGTGGCAAGCCTTTTCCCCTTCACTTCACCCACTTAAAATTCCTCTATTAAAATTCTTCCATTTGCCCCAGCAGTGGGATTAATACTGTTTTACAGAAACAAACATACTCAGTTAATGTATAACTCAGGGCCTCTGACATGCTAGTAAATAGCAGTTTCTTCTATCCATTTGTTAATTGTGTCTTTTTCAGTCAGATTAAGTCCTTTTGTATAGCCTGGGACGGGCATCTACATCCAGGATTAGGATGCAGCAAACCACATTTTTACAGTTGCTTTGGACAAACCATCCATCCTTGTAGTGCTTCTATTACTGTATCTACAGTGAGAGTGATGCTGATCTCTTATGTTTACGTTCAGCCTGGAAATCTTCTGGCAGAAGGGTCTTTTTACTATGACTTTACAGTATGAGGCCAGTGCTTATCCTCCTCCAGAAACACACCCCAGCGCTCTGGACCAACCTAGTCCCCTTCAAAGTGGAACCTGACCCACACTCCTCTCCTGATTGGGACCTCTGTGCTTCGCCCACCAGGGCCATCCCACCTTCTTCACACTCCTGGAGTCACAGTGTAACATATTCACTGGAGTCTACAGAGTGTTGTAATCCATAGGACACATAAAAAATTTAGTAGATACTACAGGTTTTTTAACCGAAATATGATGGAAGCACCTTGTCTTTGCTTTGACTTTAAATAACAATTCCAGTGAATAACTGTATCATTTTTAAAGTATGTATTTCAAAATATTCAAAACTATCATATTCTAAAATTAAAAAATGCAAAGTAGAAATACAGAGGCAACTTGTGATGCCGTTTTGGGCAGAAATTCAAAACTAGCTTTGGTTTTATTTGCATTAGAGCTGGACATCCGGAGATTTCAGGAGGCAACAACGGAAATTCAATGGAAGACACTTGTCCTCTCTCAATACCCTTTCCTAATGAGAGGGTATAGATCCTGCTCTTGTGAAAATTCGAATCTGGTATTAATAGTCTGTTTTTTTGTTGTCTCTGTATTTCCAAATAGGGCATATCTCTATGACAAGTTCTTTAAATATTGGGTCCTTACACACATCAGAACTAGGCTGGAACCAGAAGCCTCAGAATCGATCCCATTAGCTCAGGTGGAAAAACTTTATGTGCCTTTGCTTTAGATAGTTTATTTGGTAGAACAAGACTATGTTTACAGGTACTTTTCTTTACAAACTTCTTGATTCTAAATATAGAACTCAAAGCAACAAAAGAAACTTCACAGACATGTTGGTTTAACCATGTTTCTCCTTGTGAGGGAAAGGGCTGAACCTGGAAGCAGTCTGGAGTAAGCCTTTTCAGATAGACATTTCAGAATTTTGAATTTTTTTTCCCAGTTTTGAAGCAGGTCTTTATTTCAATTTGTCAGTCAGTTTAATTTTAACATTATAAAATTACACTCGTCTTTGAAATTAAATATTTACTCTTTGACTAAATTAAGTATTTTCATATGTCAGGATTTAAACATTGAGATGTTGATAATTTTGTTTGTTTTGGTGTGACCAAGTGTTTTTTTCAACTGCCATTGCTCAATTTGGCCTATTAGAGTAGAATGGAAAAGCTTTTAATCCACTAAGTTTTGCTTTTCTTCTCAAGGTTTCCTTTTCTTTTGGTAAACTTCGAAAAAAAATTATCTTTGTTCCAAAGTTTATCTTTGTTCTAAAAACAAAGGTCAGCCATCCTACTTCCAGGCAGTTGCTGGTGCTATAGAGATTCAGATCCAAGTCCTTTTTCAGTTGCTAACATCCTGGGTGATACTATGGTTGCTTTATTCACGTCATGCAACTTCAGACTTTGGTCTTCAGCATCGGGTGCCCTGAGTAGTTTATGACCTTTCAGAGAGCAAGTCAGTGCGCTCATCTTAGAAACTTCAAGTCATACAACATAAATAGTTTCTGCGTTCTGTGTCAGTCCTTCTCAGTAAGGTCAAAAACTGAAAGAGGGGAAATTTAGGTTAGATGTATGGTTCTTTACTGTGAGGGTGGTGAAGCACTGTGAGGTGGGAACAGGCTGCTGAGAGAAGCTGTGGATGGTCCATGCCTGAAAGTGTTCAAGGCCAGATTGAATGGGGCAATGAGCAACCTGGTCTAGTGAGAGGTGTCCCTGCCCATGGCAGGTGGGTTGGAATGAGATGATCTTTAAGGTCCCTTCCAACCCAAACCATTCTGTGAATCTGTGATTCTAGGGTGGGATGCTGCTACTTCTTGACTTACGATTGCAACAAGGAAAACCCCTGTGTTGCTTTGCAATAGAGTGTCAAGGGCTGTTACCTTAAGAAGAGGTTGGCCCATCATCTTCAGGCCTTGTACCGAGAGCAAAGTTGTTGCTGACCATTGCTTAGTGTAAGATCTTACATTTGCTTTGATGTCTTGTGAGGTTCCCGAGAAACAGCTGAAGGGACACTTTGATTGTAAAGCAGCAGATTGCTGGCTTTTTTCCAAAAATACACAGTGAAAAATAACGGCAGCACACAGTTTGTAGCAGCACACAGCTGTGACAGTCGGGGTGATGGGAGCTTTAACCTTCTCTTTCCCCTTTTCCTCCTCTTCCTTCTCAGGTAAACCCACATGGCATAGAGCTAAAAATAATTTCTTAGAAACATCAAGTGTTACCCACTTCACAAGGCTACTGCCACAGATTTTAGTGAAGAATCTAGTAAAGCATAATCAAGGCCAATCCTTTCTGTGCGTAGACAAGGGAGTTTAGCTTGTGGGTCGAATCTGAGCAAGATAGGACTTCTGCTACATTGTGAGCTTTGTTGAAAAGGAAGTAGATTATTTTTTAGTAGCTTTCTAGATTAGAAAGTTGTTTGTTTGTTTCTTTGTCCCAACTGCACATAGGAGCTGGAGAAGCTTCAAGTTATGTCCTAATAAAACATACAAGTGTTAGGTGTTTCAGCTATGCTATGTTGCTTTTGAAGTGTGGAGATGTGTTATGATACTAAGGCAATACAGCATTTCACCTGCAGTATTAAAAGTGAAGTGCAAGCAACACCTCTGGTTTTGGTACAGAGGAGCAGCCCTCACTGCTCATCAGACAGCCTGAGTAATAGCACATGAGAGTTAGAAAATGAAACAGGACAGGCAGATCAGGCCCTGGGTTAGGAGGCTAAAGAAACCTGAAACATTCAGTTAGCAAGAAATTCTTTACATTCCAAAGAAAACCTCTTCCCAAGAGTAATTGTTGGAAACAATCCTAGATTAGTTAAAAAAATGTCTTTAACCAGAGAAGCTTTCCTTTTTTCTTTTAACTCTTAAAGCGCGACTTTAAGCAAACACTTCACATAAAATGCAGTGCTTTAAACAAACACTCTAACAAGATTAACCACATAAAATGCAATTCCGATAGAACTTCACATAAAATGCAGTGCTTTAAACAAACACTCCAACAAGACCAACCACATAAAATACAATTCCGATAGAACTTTAACCTGCTAACCTGCTTTTTTTTTTTTTTTTTTTTTTTCCTTCAATACCTGGGACTCTAACCCAGCTTTAGTGGGACTCTAACCCACTCCTCTATACCTGGGCCTCTAACCCAGCAGGGATTAATGCCAGGGCGTCCCCTTGGCTTCCCTCGGGCGGTGACGTCTCACCCCCGTTTCTCTTTTTTTTTTTTTTTTTTTTTTTTTTTTTTTAACAGAGCTCTCTTAATTCTAGGAATAAATCAAGGAAAATACCTCTCAATTTGAAGCAGGAGATCTTGTCCACCGTTGCGTGTAGGTCCGAGGGGTCCGGGAGTCTCTTTACCGACAAAGGTTGGTCGGGAGGGCCCAGAGAGTCCCTGGCCCCTCCGGGCTACAGCTCCGGGAGACAGAGGGACCTCCTGCCTGGCTTGCCAAAATGAAGCCGAATTTTTGCCCCAAAAAGCACAGAGAGACTGCTTTAGAGATAAATTTTGTTTCTTTAAAGCAGGAGGTATTTTAATACAACGCGTTGGAGAGCCTCCAGGTCGCCCTGGACAAAAGGCTCTGTCTTGTACAATCAGCATAGCTCTTTTATACAGTTTTTGAGTATAGGATTACAACATAATCATGCATATTCATTATATTGCAACATTTATTTGTAATATTCATGTATAGGCGGAGTTTGGGTGGAGTCTTCAATTTGGGGAGGTTTAGAGGTGGGAGTTCCTGTTGCTTTCCTCCGGGCGGGGGTCGTCTTGTGAGTCTTCCTCACTGTGAACTTTCGAACTTTCTTTAGGTCTTCTCCTTTTAGGGTAGTTTTGGCGAGTATAATAGGGTCAGGTTGACTTTTGGCCCATCCTAGGATTTGCTGAGTTGCTATCTCTCTATTTTATGGTTTTAATGTTCTATCTTGTCAACATGCTCTGTTCCTTAGACTATTTATTACTTCTGTGGTTTCTCAATGCTAGGTTTTCTTGTAATGCTTTCACATTTTGTGTTTTAACCTCTTGTTTCTCGAAGACTGCTTCCTTTCATTACAGAGTGAAATCTGCATCAGTTCTTGCGACTGCTCAGTGCTCTTGGCTGATAGCAATGCTGTCACCAGGCAGAGGCAGAAGTTGCTGTGGAAATCCCAAGGATAAATTTCCTGCTTTTCAATCTCTGTAATCTTTCAGCTTCTAATAACATTTAAGTTGTCGGCATAATAAATGTGCAGTAAATGTAAGAGATTTAGAGAGGGTTTAATATTAATACTGAGAAAATGTTGTAATTTGTTCTTTAGGAGCATACCTGTTGGCTCCTGTGAGTGCTGGATCACACGGTAGTGTCTCAGTCTACACTGGGTCTCAGAAGTTACTGCTACAGGACAAGCAAATAGATCTGGAGAATGAAATTGCTTTTGAGTTCGGTTTAAAACATGCTAGTTGAATTTTTATGTTCTGTAAAGTGATTTTCAGGACAAGCTTCAAATTGAAGGGCAGAGTGGAAATCCCGGTGTGAGAAAAATCAGCAGCTGATAGCTGAGAATGCTAAGCAAGCTAGTTTAGTTGTGCCCATATGTTGCATTTTTGTAGTATAGGTAGGTCTCCTAACACAGTGTAAGAGAATAAGTGGCTGTCTGCATCTGGCCATAATTCCAGTCCAACCAGAATAGTCTGACAGGGTCTGGAATTCAGTCCTGGGGTGGAAAGACTTATCCAAAGCATTAAGAGCATTAGTGTCTCCAGAGTGGGAATGGATCTGAAGAGCATATGGATTAGATGCTTGGGTGAGATGTTTTGAGTGGGTAAGTAAGCTTTTTGGGTGCAGTTAATTCAGTGCATTTTTGGACTGTCCTTCAGAATGAGCTACCTGTTTATCCTCACTCCTTTTTGAAGCAGTTAAAAGATCATTAGCTTAAGGGAAAATAGCCATACCTGGTTACAGGAATGACACCAGTTATAATACTGGAAGATACCAGTGGCAGGTCTGGAATTCGCCTCATTTAGTACCTTCACACATGTAATTGGGCATCTTTAATAAACTAAGAGATGATGCCAGACTTAAAAAGGAATGATGAGGCTGTTAACTCTTTTAGCCAAGCAGTGAAGGGAGGAGCCATCACTGTGAAAATGTTGTGGCTCAGCAGCCTTCAGAAATATGTTTTGTTTTGTTTGGGGTTTTTTTTTGTCAGTTTTGTATTACACATCTTGAGAGAAAATGCACATTTCTAACTGCCATGGTTCTTCAGTCTGACTCACTACTCTGCAAAATTCGTATGATGGCTGGATGGCTGGTGAAGTTGCTGGTGGCTTTGGCTCTATGTGCTGATATACCTCTGTGCAAACAACCAGAAATTACAGACTACACTGTATTTTCTGGTAGCTACAAGGTGGAGTTTTTATCTTCTGTCAAGTTCTGTTACCATGAAGAGAATCTAAGTGTCTCTACAAATTCGTAGAGAAGGACATGTGACTGATGGCATATTTGTTTTATTTGTTTAAGTTTACAAATATGTTTTGTTATTAAAATTAAGATGTGATTGGGCAGCAGGGAAGAGGGCTGTCTTCTTATGTCCTCTTGAATGTTGAGCATTGTTGGAGATGCTCATCTGGGAAACAATACTGGAATGAGAGTACAGCAGGTAAGGAATGAAAGACAAGATGTGAGAAACGGGAAGAACGGCCTGTAACCTGATCAGGTTAAAAAAGTTCAGGTGGTAGATGTATAGCCAGTTCATGCTGAGAGAGCTGGACTGTTAACAAAGCACAATGAAAAAAAACAGATCATGAATTCGCTATATAAATATACTAGAAAGGATGGGAGATTCCTATAAAGATTTTTTTTTTTTTTCCTTTCAGGTTACATATTTAAAAGCTATTTGTTCTGGTCTGTGCTCTAATAAAATTTAGATTTAGAGATTGAAAGCTGCCTTGGTGGTTTTGAGATATTTTTGGGCACGTCTTCATCAAAGCATGAACCAACTTTGAACTCCTTCAAAACTTAGCAGACATTTGCAACCTGGTAAGACTTTATGGAATACTTTCATTATTTTGCAGGTGGAGAGTAAGTTTAGTTAATGATGGCAGTGAGAGGCTGGGTAGTCTCTGCTGACTGTCTCTACTATATCATCAAAAGACTCAGAACTGGAAGATTTACTTATTCCTTTTTAGTGAATAATGAAGTTAACCCAAAGTGATTTTGCTCATTTTCTCATAGTTGCTGTGAGTATAGTTCAGCTTATTTTCTGGTTCATAGCTAAATATCTGGACTAAATAGTCTTTCTAAGACAGTCAGAATAATCTAAGTGGGATAAATGGTTTGATTTTGTTCAGGTTTTTTTCTGTTTTGTTCACTTCCCCCACCACCCCCCCCAGAAGCATTAGCTGACATGAAAGGAGTCACCACTTATAACCATTTTTTTCTTGCTAGAGTCAGTCTCGAAGCAAGAACTGTTCCAGAGAAGCAAGGCTGTTTGTGCTGAAGTCCTTCAAATGGTTTTAGTTGAGTGACTGCCTGTCACAGTTTTTGTTTTATTTGTTTTCTCCTTTTGATTGTTCTATATCAGTGTCAAATTCTACTGATGTCCTTAAAGCCCAGATCCTGTGGTCATGTAACTTCATAAGAGTTTGTTTTCTTTCTGTGTACTCCAAGTTTTCTTGGATAGCGGAGATGGGGTGAAGACAAAAAACTTTTGAGGATGTGGCCCAAGTTACAAAATAAGCAGGGAAGAGCTTCTGTAAAGAGGCATGACTTTGTTATACCGAACATAGAAGAAATTAATCTCTTATTCTGAATCAGAAATGGCTCAAACTGTGTTTTACAAGCTCAGGGGATTAGTTTCTTGTCTCACTATTTGAAAATCAGTTTTCCAAGCTGCTGCTTGTAAGATTTCTGAGCTGTGTTTAATACAACAGATTATAAAGCCTTGCTATCTGTAGGCTGAACAGAACTCAACTTCCTCATAGGGAGAATTTGGGGAAAATGGTATCTCAGAAAACCAAAGCAGCCATGCATTACTTCTCTTTCTGTCTCTCCATCTCACTGTATTCTCTCAAATAAAATATTCAAGTGCTTGTACACAGGGAAAGGTCTGCTATTTCTTCCCTGGTTAAAGAGCACTCCCAGGTAATAGTTAATTACACTGCAAAAAGGAAAGAACAACTTAATATTTAGCATGACTGGCTACTTTGTGGTTCAAGTAGTCCCTACTAAAGCGTTTCACATAACTCATGACAATTCTTTGGTATCTATTAAAAAAAAACAAATAAAATCACCACCACCACAACAAAGCCCAACAAAACAAACAATCAAACCCACAAAACAACAAACAAACAAACAAAGCACACCCTAAAAAAAACCTGTGGATCCTCAATTAGACTTTTTTTGGTGATACTGCCTTCCTTTCACTTCTTTTGCTGCAAGTGGTTTTGAAGATTAAAGTGAAAATAGCAACACTTTGTGAAAGAGGAATGTAATGTTGTTTAAAATGTTAAAAAATATTAATGATATTGTATGTAAAATTATATTAATTTTTTTTATATCTTCCATATGAATTAATGACAGTGCATTCATGCTTTCCTACAAAATGTAGTATTTTTCTAATTTATATATGGTATTCATACTAACAGCATAAACTTAAGCTTGTCTGATGGAACTTCTGTAATGTCACTTTATACGGAAACAATAATGTTCCTAAATAGTAAAAAAATATGGAAATATGTTTATTTCCCTTTCAAAATGGGTTATCCATTTCTCAATTTTCCTTTAGAGTCCTGTATCTCCAGTAATCTTGCTTGTTCATGAAGAGAACTGAGATGTAATTTGCACTTAACACATCTGATTTTGCTGTGATTTCTTGCCTTTGTAAACAAATATGTTCAGGCAGTGTTGGTGAACGACGGTTTGACAATTAAGATTTATCTCAAACTTTAAGGATTAAATAATAATATATAAAAATACATAATGTTCAGCTAGGGAAAATTTTTACTTTTCTAATTTTTTAAAGGTTAGAAATGAGTTTATTGATCCAAATTTTTCATAGTAGATGTTTTCCAGTCAGATATAAAAAAAAGAGGAAATCCCTTTTTTTTTTCTACATCACTTATCTTGAAATTAAAATGCAATTATTTTATCAATGTCCTTATTTCCTTTTGTGTAATTTTTTTTTTTTTAATATGAAACAGGTTTTTTTATCTTTGGTTACTACTTGATGGGTTTTCTGTATTATTAATCAGGAGTTTGCATTGCACTAAATGGTTAGCATTGATAAAAAAGAACAATTTCTCTTTCTTTTGGCTTTCTGATTTATGTCTTTAAACCTGCATGAATCTCAATTCAGTTTACTTAACTCAAGAAACTGTCATCTAAAAATGAGAGTTTGTGATTTTTTGCAATTTTATCAAATGTAGTGATGAATCTGTTTATGATGGTGGCAGTAAGAAATGAGACTGCTACATGAGGAGATGTTTGGAACCTGCTGCATCTGAAATAAGGAAAGCTTTATATCTTGTTCAGAAAACTGAGTCTTTGCTCTGAAATGTGCCTCTGACATATCATATGAGAACAAATCTTATGGAGAGCAGCTGAGGGAGCAGGGGAGTTTAGCCAGGAGAAAAGGAAGCTCAGGGGAGACCTAATGCTCTCTACAGTGAAAGGAGATGGTAGACAGGTGGGTCTCTTCTCGCAGGCAGTAAGTGACAGGACAAGAGGAAATGGCCTCAAGTTGTGCCAGGGAAGGCTTAAATTGGATATTAGGAAAAATTTCTCCACTGTAAGGGTTGTCAAGCCCTGAAAGAGGTTGCCCAGGGAAGTGGTGGAATCACCATCCCTGCAGGTATTCTTGATGTGTTGCTAAGGAAGTGGTGGACTTGGCAGTGCTGGGTTACTGGTTGGACCCAATCATCTTAAAGGTCTTTCCAAACTATGCAATTCTATGATTCTATATACTGCATTACCTAATTATTGCTTCTTGATTACAATAAATTTCCTTTGCCCCAGTTTGTCAGTGCAATTTCTCTTTGCCTCTCCTTTTGAGACTAGTCAGTAACCTAAAATTTCTTGAAAGTAATATGAATGCCTTCTTTCAGTATTTTTGGCAAGAAACTAAAAGTAAATTCAATACACCATGTTCTTGAGGAGCATAGTTTGCAAGGGATGGGTTTGCATATCTAAGCAGAAGGAATATACTCCTTCATTTTGTAGACTTTTATGTATTCTGGCAAGAATTAAATGAAGTTAATAACAAATTAAGGACTCCTTCCACTTGGTATTATGGAAGCTTCCTAAATGTAACAATAGAAAATGGAGTGTGGTTTAGTACTCAATACTTAGCTTTGCAGATTATCCTTCTGTCCTCTCTCCATTGACCATTACCATGATGACTTTAAAAAGTTTTAAAATAGATTGTTTAGGCGCTTTAGGATTCAGTTCTAAGTCAGTTGGTGAAAAAAATAGAAGCTGACTTCAGATACTTCATTGTTTTGTGATGCAGCATGCAGGGAGATAAATAGTAAAATTTGTAAAAATAAATGTAATATTTAAACATTGAGATAAAAAAATAGAAATTGTCTAGGAAAGAGAGTATCAAATTCATTCTTTGGTAAGTTAGGTGTTTTGTGCAATGTATTCAGTTACATTTGCAAAGGTCATCTATGCCCATTCTCTTCTGCTTTCAATGTTCAGTGACATCTTCAGAGAAATCTCATTCTTAAAACCCATTTATTTACTGATTCAAAGGGCAATGCATTAGTCAAATTTATATGTAAGTTAAATGGTAATACAATCTGTCACATTGTGATGCCTTGGTATTTTTTGATGTGACTAAAATTAAGTTTGGTCTTAAACAAAGCCATATTATGGAAAGCTAATGAAGCAGAGATTACTGCAAAAATGAAGACACAGAAATTACTTAATTCTGATGTCTATTGTTTGATGCCTTATTTTTTTTGTTTTTAAGGTGAACATTAAGCAATTTTTGTATAATGTTAATATTTTGCTGTCAGAATTCAGAATCAGGAATATGCCAGATAGAACTAAGATGTTCAGGCATAGGAAGGGGTCCTAAACAAAATACTAGAAAATTATTTTGTCCAAGTCAATAAGGTTCAGTAAGACAAGGTATTTTTTAGGCTTATGTAAAATAAAAAGAACAAATAAAAATTGTAAGAGCAAGACTTCTCTAACATGGCATTTGGAAAACAGAATTTTTAGCATTTTGAGTAAACTGAGAAAGAGAATGTAGGTGCAAAAGTGGATTTTGTTTTCATCAGTGGAAGATGATGTTTGTTAGATGATAGTCAAATATATTAAACTGTGACTGGTGCTATCTAAGTAAGCTTGGGAGTAGAGATCAGCTTCTTCTCAATATTCCTGTGTACAACATAAGTTATTTTAGATGTTGAAAAACTGGAGATCATTGAATCATTGAATTTTAACATATTAGAAGAAACATGGGTCAACAATGGAAGGCAGTATTTAGGCAGAAATCTCCAAAGAAATCCCTGTGTTGCAAGATCAGTACCATTAGAGTAGTACAATATAGGCCAGTAGAAAGAGAAATGCAGACAATTAAATGAAAATTTAACTACCATAACTTTATAAAATTGCAACTTTGAAACAATGTTTATTCTGAATAACCTAAACTTCTTCCCTTTCCTCCAAAAATAATATGCCCGGTAAAGGAGACTGTTAATGATTATGCTGTAGACAAGTCTATTAAATCCAATCATCTTGTAAATCTGAACAGATATGAATTATCCCAGCTAGAAGCCAAGTTGCTGTAATTCTACTGACAATCAAATTTGTTCAAATAAAACCATGTAGCAAGAAACAACTCTAATGTAGTTTGAAATGTACTGTGAGACCTGGAAAAAAATGTCATTGCCCACTAACGGAAGGGACCACATTTTTCAGTTAACATAAAAACATTTGCAATACAAAGGCAAGGATGCCAGCACAAAGGGTGTGATGCTGTGCTTTCAAGAAAAGCAACCACTTTACAGAACTCCAACCCACTTTCATAGTTTACCAGGAAATTTCATAAACGCTGTGGAAGTGCCAATGACAATGACAGCGCAGGAACGTAGGAGGACTTTCTGTCTCTTAAATGTGCTCTCAAAGTGAGGTTCTGCGGGAGATGAGCTTGTGATGTGAGGCATAAATGGACAAAAAGTAGAGTTAAAAATAAACACCAAAGTTGAGTGCCCTGTAATCATCATGAGAACGGAAAAATAAGTGAGCAAAGAGAAAGCCACTACGTTTCAGAACAAGTACTATTATTACTTATGGGAACAGGGAATAATGGAAGCTATTGCTTTTCTGAATTCATATTATATCCTTTTTCCCTCTGTCCTGAATAAAGCAAAACTTTCTTTTAAAAATATTTTTCTCTAAAGTTTTTAATTAAATTTTAGTTTTCTATGTATGTTATGAGATATTGAAAACATTATTATTAAAATCAGAGAGCTTTAGCATATCAATATCTACATTTTATCCTTTTCTATTATGAATAAAAGTAAAAACAACATGATCAGAAACTTGGAAACACTGAGATGCCAGGTTATAGGACAGTCTAATAAAGAAGCTAGGAGTGTATAAAGCTTTTGAATGTTGAAAGGTTCAGAAACAGCTGAAGACTTTAACAACAAAGGAACATTATTGTTTTAGATGCCTATTTAGGATTTTATCACCTTTAAATGAAGTACAAAGTTCTGCATTTTGAATTCCCTGTTGACTTTGTACTTGCTTCAGGAAGTTTTCCTTTGTGATGGTGTATCATGTATCAGAAGACCCTGCATTTTTATGTGTTGGAATGACTTGCTAAAAGCAAGGCAAAAGGAGTGTAATGTGATCATCTGTACTGATTGTACCTGTTTGAGTACTGTTACAATTAAATATAAACAGTATGCTTGAGAAGAAAATTACTTTTGGAAACTGGGAAAAACATTACAGCAGGAACTGAGATAGTTGAAAAGATAATTTTAAAAAAAAAGGAAGTGTCATTTACATGGAATTTGGTCCCTGCTTCTGGAGCTGAATTGCTTGGAGGAATATGTTTCTAAAATACTAAGCTGTACAGAGACATGTTTAAAGTTTCAAAAAGTATCCAGACATTAAACTGAAGCAACGATAGCTTTCTGTGCAGTGATGGGTCTTGAGATTGTCTTGAACTGTGGTGTAGTGGATGGGGTCTAATCCTGCCTGGGGGCATGGGGGGGTACTTAATTATTGTCTAAAGTAGAGACATTTCAGCAAGAGAGATGGCAAGAATCTCAGTCCAATACCACCTCCTCCTTCCCCTATGTCCCCTACCCCTCGTTGTTTGGGTACTCTTGTGTGAGAAGTCAGGAAGAGGGGCCTTTTACATGTCCCAGGCCTTATAAACTAAAGTGATGTCTGGAGTGGATGAGACACTCAACTTTGGGTGGGTTTTCTACTTCCCAACTTCAAAAGAAATCTGGTAGTTGCAGAATTTTGAGAGGTTGGCTTTTTAAAAAATCCTAATACAGAATATAATTTTTTTTTTAATATTTCAAAGAGTTTAATAGATGAGGAAGAAGATTCCTAACAAATGCTGACTATAACATCAGTGATCAACAAATGACAGCCAAGTTGCAGTGACTACTGGAGTACCATAAACCTCTTTTTTTTTCTGGACCAAACATGAAATATCCAAAAGTAAAAACAGCAGGAGGGAAATGCTAAGAATAAAGGACAAGTAAAACATGAAGAACCTGGAGCTACCAGTTGTTATCATGAGTTTGATGCTTTGCTATCTGAGCAGAATGTACCTCTAAATACCATCTTTCACTTGGCTCACTGAGCAACTCATTTTTTGACAGACTGGTAACTGACTGGATAGTTTATTCTCCATAAGAATGTAAATTGATATGAGACTAACCCACTATTAAGCATTTGCTTGTCATCTCAAACAGGCTTTTATTTAGTACCTTTACACAGAAGAGGGAGTAAATAATGACAGGTGAAAAAAGCCCTCCTCTGGTAAAAACTAAAACTTAAAACTTCTGTGGATACTTAGGTAATAATTTTTCATGGTGTTAATATACAAGGCATATTCAACATTGTTCTTCTAGTACTGTAAATTCATCTATGTCTTTACACTCATATTTAATGAGTTTGTCCCTTAGTTTATTTTAAATCTACGAAATTTCTAATTAGAACTGTCCTGGCAGTGTATCATAATGGGGAAGGAAATGCTAAAACTGTTCTCTTTGTGAACAGAAAATATTCTCAGTTCAAAACATAAAGTGTCATAATTGTTCTAGAGCAAGAGCTGCACTCAGGCTGTCTTGAGTTAACGCCAAAGCCATTTTTGTAGCCACTTTTTGAGAGAGAAGACATCTTAATTAAACTTTGCCTTTGTTGAAGACATCAAAAAAGCTACTGGCAGAGTGTGCATGCTAACTGCAATCATGCATCCTGCCATCACCACTGACAAGGAAAAAAAACAACAAAAGTGGGCTGCAAGTGGCTGCTGTCACACAGATTGCTGTGGAAGAAAGCTGTTGCTTATCTGTTCAGTATGTCTTTGAATTTTAAATGACAACTTCTAATAACCACAAGTCAGAAGAATTTTTTCCACAGTGGGGCATGGCTGACATGTCACACTGAACTGTTCAACTTAGAAGTCAAGGTGCAAAATAATATCAATGCAAATCATTAGGAGATGTTGAACTTTGCTTGTTGATCCATGGTGAAATTTGCTTTTTTTGTTTCTTTTCCCCTGATGTCAAGGTGTTCAAAATTATATAGAAATGGTATTGCTCACAGAAAACACTTCCCTGTGGCAGCTTGGACTTTAAGAAAACTAGTAGCATTATATCTATAATAAAATCATGAAAGATGAGAGCTCTTTGATGAGATTGTCTAGCCTTATCATGTTCATTTGTGGTTTATTATTTTGTTGTATTTTCTTGCCATTCTCTTTCTCTTACATGTGGGAAGATAAAGGCATGTGTGGGGTTTAATGGGTAAGAATAAATACTGGTCTGTCTGTCTATCTGTGTTAAAGAAAGGTTACATACCCAGTACACTTATGGACAGGCAGCATCAATCTTCTGCTGTTTTTTTCTGGGCTTTGCTGCTCGCTCCTGCTGTCTAGCAGACAGTATTTAAAAAAAAAGGTAAACTAAAAGAAAGTGTGGTCAAGAAGGATTTTAGAAGCTCATTTGTAAAACATCTGAAGCTAGGACTGTTGCTGTAATGTTATTAAGAGACAATGGATAGAAAAGAAGCCATGGAAATATAGGGACTAGCAGATTTCTCTCCTTGCTGCTCAGGTCTTTCAAAAAGGACCTGAAGAGTAATTTATCTTTCTGCCAGGAAAAGAGATAAAGTCCTTGCTTGACAGGATTGTCTGCTTCGTCTTGGAGATATTTACCTTGAAGCTGAATGGAGAAGTCTTTGTGACTATTGCTTATTATGACTCACATAGAGATTGATGTGTCATTTCATACAACTCTATCACTAAATCTGGGTTGCATTTTGGATAAGATCAAAGAAATATCATGTCTAATTTCCAGTTCCCCCAGTTTCCTGACCACCGTTGGAGCTAAAACATTTAGGTGTTATTTACTTTGATTCCGTGATCTGATGCACTGTGATGTATGTTTACTAAAGATTAGAATCAAGAACTAGTGAAAAATGCATGATTAAATTACTTGTCAGGAATACAAGTTTTAATCTTGCTAAGGATGGGGAGACCTTAAGGTAGAAAAGATGTTCTTAGGTAAAAAAGATTCTGATAATCCACAGGGAAAAAAAAAACTAAGAAGAAACTTTCAGTTGCTACATAACAATAGTTATTATTTTGCTATGTTTGAATTTGAGTGAACAAATAAATGGAGGACTCATACCCTGTCTTGTCACACATAGGCTGAAAAGCTAGCTGAAATGGATAGCTATTCACCAAGATACTTTCATTCAGGTATAATTTTGGATGGTTGCTGAAGCAAGGTTAACTTTAAAAAATATTTTTGATGAAGACATACGGAAATTATTGCTAGAAAGTAGATTTGTCAGTTTAGAGAAATTAATAGAATGACTATAACTAATAACCCTAACTTTGAAAGTCACTTCTACTTTTGACATTTCTCCCTTGAAGCAATAGATGTAAACAACTGGTGACAGTGAGTTGACTGTGTTTTGCCTTACTATGAAACTTCTTTGCACTAAAAAGTGTTGATAAATAATAATTTATTCATGATTCTATAAGTGTAGAAAGTGTTTTTCAAAATGCTGATACTTTTCCTCTAAATTATATTTAAAGATCTGGTTTTGATAACATTTTAAAAATTATTTTTTTTAGTCTTTAAAATTGCCATTTTAATACATGTTTAGCAAGCATGTTTAAAATTGTCAGTTTGGAAGAACACATTGAAAGCATATGTTGATATGAAATAGCTCTTGTCTCCTTTTTAAATTATGAAAATAGTTTTGAGTTGCCTGATGAAGTTGGTGGAGACATTCAAAGATAATACACTTTAACATGTTCATAAATTTTTTAAAAAAATATTTTTTTCTGAGTATTCCTGTGTAAAGACACAAAAACTTTTGCTAATTTAAAAATTCACAGAAAGCAAAATCTGCAGTCACAATAAAGTTAAAAAAAAAAAAGTTGCAATGTTCTTACATATTAATCATCAAACGCTAATGTTATTTATTTCCATGCCTCAGAAGTCTTACAGTGTTACTATTTATAGTAACAGTTTTTATTATATTTACAGTTTAATCTTGTATTTTTTATTTAGACGGGTTTATTGTTTAATATGACTTTGTAATTTGGATATTCAATAAAAATATTTTCAGAATAATTTCATAGAACTGAGCCTCTATAGAAAACTTCAGAACATACAACTTAGAGCCGGTTTTGTTTATTAGTGTTTATTTTCACCTCCCCATAGGATTAATTGAGATTTTTTAGATTGATTAATTGAGAGAGCAATTATACACAGATTCAAGGAGGATTTTATATTCTGGCCACAGGGTTGCATGGAAATACTTTCTGTCTTAGAAGTTCACCTCTTTGTTACATATCTGTATCAAAATCTTTATGAATTTAGTTCACTATTGTGGAGCTAAGCATGATATGACATAGATGCTTTTAATGCTGATGTTCTCACAAGTTTATGTACTGGCTGCTTGGAGCTGGGTCTAATAGTTAATGTTTAAAAATATTAATACTGATAATCACACAGAGGTAGTGTGTTGATTTTTTTTTTAAGATGTGATGTCTTCTTTCTCTGAACCAGTTTTGCAACAGCTCAGTTTGTAATTTGGTAAGGCAACATCCATGCTATGAATCAAAAACTTTGTGACTTAGCAGTCCCTGCCCAATTCTTAAAAATTTTCATAAATGTAGAGTATTAAAAAGATTACCTTCATTGTTCAGCTACCTGAACTTTCCATGGCTTTAGCTTACTGAGGTTTTTCCCTCTGTTGAAGAAGGGTTATATCTTGCCCTGAGTGTGGGTGTTTTTCCCTGGGGGGTGTAAGAGGGCAGGTGGGTTGAATCCGCTTCTAGACTGGTAAAATATTTTGGGAACTCTTCAGATGGTACTGTTACAAATTATACCAGATTAGTCTATCACTTTTGGTAGGAAAAAAACCAAAGCTTTTCCTCCCAGTTTCCTTAAAACTTATGTGCACTACAGTAAATTACTAACTTGTATGAAACGAGTAGGGTTTTTCAAATGTTTTGTTGTCTTCTGTAAAGGACTAAACTTGTTGCTGAAGTCTAAAATTTTTTGCAGGGCTTTATCTGGTATAAGCTTTTGACTGTGGGTATTTGGGATGTTCTTTTTACTCTGTTTTGCCTGTGTTAATTATAATGAAGAATGTTGGAGGCAGAGAACAGGACACAAAACTGATCTAATGACACTCTGCAGCGAGATTTTTCTCCATCTCCATCAACACACATCCTGTTGTAGTACTTTTAAGACAGCAATGCTGCTTCACCAAACTTCCTCCTACAGTGAGAGAAGTAGGGGTAACTCTTGGAAAAAGTTTTGAGGCTAGTGACAAAATATGTTTGTCTTTCAGATCCCCAGCTCAAGGGTATAGTGACCAGGTTATATTGCAGGCAAGGCTACTACTTGCAAATGCACCCCGATGGAAGTCTCGATGGAACCAAGGATGACAGCAGTAATTCTAGTAAGTGACTGCCCCAGGGGAATGTCTTAATCGCACACGCAGATCGCATCGCTCGAATGTGTATGCACAGACACCGTGTTAATGCCTTTGGAGGGTTTCTGAATGTGTTTTGTTCAAAGGAGGAGGGTTCTTTCTGTCTGAAGCTTGACACCAGCATGGCTCATGCAGGACATTGGCCTAAATATGTTCCCTCTGAAAAGAAAGGTGTAAGTGCCCGTGGGCCTTAGGAGTGAGATATTTAGGCCAACGATTGTCTTCTGGTAATTTTATAAAAATGGTAAAATGAAATTAAAATATTTTTTAATAAAAATTATATATTTAACATAATCTTTTTATCTTCCAATAAATAACATAGAAAAAAAAAGATGGAAACTAAATTTCCCTGAAAAATCTGAATATATAGGCCCTGATTCAGCAAAGCAAATAAATGTACATTGAAGTATTAAAATCCTGCTTAAAACACACGCTGAAGTACCTTGCTGAACTGGGGCTAAAAATCCTACAGTTCCCATACCAGAAAGTGTTCCAATGACCTTAAGAGAATTTCTGCCACTGTAGGGTCTGCATCAGTGGCAGTTTTCAAAAATATTCCAAACAAAAGCCGTCTTGAAAGGCCATGTGGCTTACTGCTTTGATTCACTTCTTCTATGATACAGCCACATGTTTTCATTCAATGAGGATATATGTGATAACTTCAGGTGCAAATGGTAATTAAAAAAGCCTATTCTTACTCTAGAAAAAGTTGATTTGTATTTAGTATATTTTAATTCTAATGGCATATTTAAGTAACATTTCTGCGTGACCTTGAGCTCTATTTTAGGCACTTTTAATACAAAAGATTTATCATTTTGTTATGCATAGATATGCATAAATAAGCCTTCAGTTTCCTCAAAAATCTTGGAATTAGGCTGCAGAAATTGGGGGATTTGAGGTTTCTGCTTTACATTGGTAAGGTCCTTATTTTATCTGTTAATGCATGGCTGTCATTTTTAACACTTTTCATCAACAGATAACATGATCATCTTTTATTGTTCTGGTTTTTTTAAGTGAGAAAAGCTGATTAATCTATTTTGATGTGTATTTCTCTGCTTGCTTTCCAAGTGTTTTTGTTCCTCCCTACACCCTCCCTCCCCACCCTATTCCCTCTTTTTTTTCTGCCCTCGGTGTGCACATCTCTCATGCCCACTTCAGTACTGGACCTTATATAGAAAAGACTATTATTGCCTTTTATAGAAGCTTTGCCTAGATGAGGTCTGAGAAATATATCTTAGAGTGTGAGTGTGTATCTCTCTCTGCCCATCTCTCTTATTTTCAGCCTCAGCGAGAAGGTGTGTATGACTACAATAATTTTGTGAAGTTTTATTGGTTTTTTCTGAATTTTTTTTTAAATCTTAGAACTCTATGAATTTGGAGTCTTTGCAAAACTATACCATACTACTTTTCTCTTTCTTCTGTTGTCAGCTTCACAAATCTTCCTTTTATTTTTTTTTCTCGTACTATTTATTTACCTTTCTCTCCCTTCTTTCCTGCCTTTCTGGTTTTTCCTCTGTCTATCCATCTCTTTTACTCTTCTGTTTCCAAAATGCAGAATGACTTATAATATTATAATTATTATATATTCTATGTATGATTATAATATTACAATTAATATTATAAATATTAGGAAATATAAAGCTTCTCCAAACTCAACCAAATACCAGATAGCAGTATTGTGTATTTTGAATAAATATTGTTAGATAGCATTGTATTTTGCTTCAAAATTATTTTTAAGCTAATTTTTTCCATAGGAATATTTTTTCTGTCTTTAACTGGTGTGATTCTCTAATTTCTTATTCACTAGTCCAATTTTACAATATTTTTTAGTAAAGACAGTTTAGAACAGAATGCAAAATTATTGTGTTTGCCAGGAAGGCCTGTAATGTCCACCTGAAATTTTGCTGGTATAGCTATATCAACACTATATTAAGAGCTGAAAAGATTGATCTGGTTGATATATTCATTAACATAAAAAGGTATGAATATGTGTCTATTTCTTTTGTGCTGTCAGTCTTTCTCCTCAGTTTTTTCCCTTTCAACTCTATTTCCTTCCATTTCCTGTTGAACTTTTTTTCCTATTGCTATTGTTTATTGCAGCGTATTTTGGTTTCCCTTCTCTCTTTTACTTTAAAACTATAATTTTCTCATGGATAGAATACCTACTATTTTGGTATTTTATTTTCTGAGCTCCTTAGCATAATAATTTGTCTGAGGCTTACAAGTAAATAACTTTTGGCAGTGGCCCAAGGAGAAAATGCTGCTTCTGACCATGGTGTTTGCAGGCTGCCTATTTAATGTGCCCAGTGGGTGAATGAATGGATGTATATTAGCTGCCAGTAGGACAGATAATATGCTTATCTTGATAGTGAAGATGACTTCCATTTGATTGTGTTCATTAAAAAAAGAAAATACAGACTGCCAAAGGGTGTGCATCTGTACCAGCCTTCCACCTTTCTTCTACACTGTTCACTGTCCCTGAAGACAGTGCACTGACCATCTGAGTAAATGGGTGTCAGAGAAGCAAGGCGTGAGAGACAGAAGAAGATATATTTTCTTTTTTGTCTTCAGTAAGGAAGCTGTTTGAAGCTTAGTCATGCTGCTACTTTTTATGCTGTTGCAGTGTATTCTGTGTCAAGCAGTTAGAGGAGTGCTTGAAGTTAAAATTCCCACAAGTGCCTATATCAGTTCATACTCATTTTATATGTATGTCAGTAAACAATAAGTTACACACTATTGGAGTCACAGTGTTATAGAGAGGTAGCGCAAACCAAGATTAAGATGTCTTTAAAGCTTCTCAGTAGTCTCTTTAATGTGACATTTTGCTTCTATCTGAAGTCAAAATGAGTTGCACCAGTGGATTTAATCAGCTGCTCTAGTGCAAGCATTGTCTCAGCTTGCCTTAAGTCTGAGTAAAGGCTAGAGTCTGCAGAGAGAGATGGCAAGATTTTTAGTGTATTGCTGCACACAAATCCTTCCATGAAAAAGGAAGAAAGACATGACTACTTGCAATTACATCCATGAAGGTGCTTTTGCCTGCTCCTGTTGATGGCCATGATATTAGAACCCAACCTAAATAGACTGATAGGTTTCAGTTCATTGTAATTTCTATGTATAACTTTTCCAAGTTAATCATGTTTTGTGAAAGAGTGTGAATTAATGCACCTACTGGTTAATGGTGCTGAGTTTCCTTAGATCAACATTACCAAATCAAGGCTGTTAGCTTAAACAATCCTGTGTGTTCAGTCTGTGGGGGTTTTTTGCCCCACTCTCAGTCATATGTGAAAAGAGGCTTTAGTACATTGCTTTCCTTTTTTTAGCTGGTTTTTTCTTTTTTGTTTCTCTGATGCCTTACAGTTTATGGTTTGCTTTTGGAGCTTGCTTGGAGCAAAGGCAGGAGTGACTGTGGTTAAAGCTGTAGGCTTGATTGCTGAGGTCCTACCTAGTGTAGCTGTCCCTCTCTAGCTCTAATTTCCCTGGATTTTAGAGATGCGAATGCAACTTGCTTCAGTGTTGTCCATGGGCGTTATCATTAATAATTAGCAAAGCTACAAGCTACTACATAGAAATCATAAAGAAATAGAAGAGATTTCCATATGTGCTTGTGGTAACAAGTATTACATTCTCCTCCTGTCCTCCCCAACTAAACCAGCTCATTTTTAAGTTTTGGTCTATATTCAAAGTTTTGTCTTATGAATGAATGGTAGAGACTGTAGGAAGACTAATAAATTTGAGAAACAGACAATTCTGATTCTTTAATTTCTGAGATCAAAACCCTAAATTTTTTAGATCTGTGACTTATTTTGATTCAACTAAAGAATGTATCTCAGCCAATAACCACTGAAAAAATTCAACATTAATGGTTATATTTTCTTTCATAGGAGATAGACCTTATTGTGACACTCAAATGTTGCTATTTGTGCCCCTTATGAATTACAGTCATGCTTAGAACATGTTTATAACATGCTGTAATTAAAAGAGTGTTACTCATTGGTAATTAGCCTTATTTCATAAACTGATAGATGACAAAGTTAACGTTATCCAAGCAACTTTGATTTGGCTTTGCTGTGCACATCTCTCCCTTTATTATTCTGCAACATGCTTTACCTCCTTTGTGGTGCTTGATACCTGGTAGAGTTGCTGTTCAAGAAAATCCTGCAGCCATTTAACATTCCTTTGTTTTCATCTTTTAATGCATGCTCCTAATATTCTATTTATATCTTCCAAATTGAATATGGAAGTATTAACTTTTTAATGTCTTTCTAAAGTACCTACCCTATCACATTTTGGTTTGAATATACTAATAAAAAAATCTTTACAGCACCCTTTTAAGGTAAAGGAGATAATTAGACAGAAATAAAGCACATGAAGATTAAAAAACAACACCTGCAGTGCTGTTAAATTTGGATTAATGAATGTTAAATTTGGTTTACTGCACTGAAATACCTGCAGCCTCATTTTCACACTGCTTTTTACTGAAGTTTGTCTTCCAAGAATTATACAGGCATTTACTCATCTACTTACACTACCTCTGGGAATTAGGTAAGCCTGTTTCTCCCATTGGGATAATCTTAGTCTAACAGAGTCAGTGAAGGCCATCTTCCGTCATAATAAAAAGTAATTATGTCTTATATAAAGTCAAGCAGGTAGAATGAGTTTGCTCCATAAGAGATGGATCAACAGGCCTCTAAATATCAACCTCTTTGCACTCATTGCCAATCTAAAAGATGTTCTGAAAGAGTCGTCATTTTTGCCTGTGGGCCTGCAGACGAAAATAAATTAAAGAAATAGTTGCCTTGATCTGATTGGAGATTTGGTGCTGTGGAAAGTTTTGTTAACTGACACAAGGGCACAGCACATTCAGAAGAGACAGCAAATTTATAACTCTTAAGCAATCGTTTTTAGCAAGCTTCTTGAGAAAAACAGTGATCCATAAGTAAATGGAAATATCTGATTTTAGGCATTTCAGATTTCAAATTAATAGGATATGATGGTGTTGCATAAAAGAAGGAAAAAGCTATGTGGTGGTTTTGTATTTTGCTCAAGAAAGGAGTGATTGCTTATAAAAAAAATAAAAGTGGACTTAAACTTTGGCTACAGCTCTGTGAGGATTAGAATCCAACTCAGATTTGGAGTTCCTGCAAGTCTCCTCCATGACACCTAAACAAATTTTCATGCCAATTTTTCCTGCTAACTGCCCCCCACTCCCATTTTCTGATTTTGTGTGTTATGGGAATAGGCTTGCAGGCTTAGGAGAAGGAGGAGAAACTGTATGCTTTATGGTCACAGTTTAGGTGCAATACAAATCAAAGCTAAAGGACTGCACAGACTCAGTACTGACAAGAAGAAAGGATTTTACTCACGCCATTTTTGCCAATCCGTTGCTTTGTTTTTCTTGATGTTCCCACATCTTATTTACATCTGGATTCACCAGGCTTTCTGCTTAAGAGTGCAGCATAGGAGCACTGAGCACCAGGAAGAGTTGTATTTCCTAGGCTGAAAGAGGGTGCCCCCCTCTCTCAACTCATCTATGAACTCACTGAACTGGGTATAGGTCCGTTTAGAAGCCTCACTCCCCAGTTAGTTTTGGTTTTGGATCGATGTCTTAAAGACAGAAGGAAGCTGGGGAAATGGTTCTTTTTCACAGCCCCCTCAGGTAAGAGCATAGCTTTGGCTGTGCTGAACTGAAATGCCAGCAGACTCTGGAAGGCTCTCTACTTTTCTCAAAGCAGGTTCTTATTAGAATGGGGGATAGCACAGTGAACCCTAGGAGGTTTGAAATGTATAATTACTCACAAAAGTCTTGTTCAGTGAAGAGTGCTGCACAGTCATGTTCTGGAGGAAACTGAATTTCCTTTGGTCACCTTCAAAGCACCTAAAAACCACATGGTGTACCTTACTGGTGCATGTTTTGCTGACCCCAGTATGAAGCCCATTGCTGACCATTTGTCAGTTGAAAACTAAGTGTAGACTGGCCTGCCTAGTTTCAACCAAGTCTGAAAGATTTTGTGAAATTTACTGAATTTTCTTTAAGTGCAGAATTGCAGCATTTCAGATCGTACTCTAAAATTTTATGGCCTTAGGCTAATTACAGGAGCTCTGAAGTCTCCAATTAAAATCTAGTGGCAGTAAAAGATACATTACATGCCCTCTTCAATGCTCTCTAAATTCACCTGCAACTAAAGACTGCTCTAGTAATTTTATAGGTTACATAAAACACTGCCATGTTACAAGCCTCTAATTCTTCTTCACTGATGGTTGGGGCTTTTTTTCTAGCTTTGCTGCTTTATTTTTATGGGTAATACAGCAAATAATATCTATGTTCCAGAATTTTTTTGACTGGACCTCTGCGATTTGGAGTTATTTTTCCGTAGCAGTTTTCATGGCTGACTTGTCTTTTGTGTTCACTTATTTTCTTTATACAAGTATTGTTTGTTTTTCCTTTCTGGTGTCCCTTCAATTGTTGCTGCTCCCTTCTAGTGTGGCGTTCATATGCAGGTTTCTCCTCCCCCACAATTTCTTTTCTTCTAGGAAAAAAAACCAAACTCAATTGCTATCTGAAACTTAGTTTTGCTCTGACAGACTCCCTGTCCACCATCCACAACAGTGATTTTGCTGGCTTTGAATTGTTTCCTTTCAGGGTAATGACTTTATAATTGATTTTTAACTTTCAGATTATATTGAACATTTTAAAGCCCTCAAGCCATGCAGTGTTTAACCTATATACTCTTAGGATATCTTATCTGTGAGTGCCATATTTCACTGCTTATCATAATATAGAGAGGGAACCTTGTTTGTATCCAGTATTTTTCTAGGGAACAGCCCATTAAGATCCTAGTATAATGGAGACTTTTGGAAGTGACAGAAATTAAAATGCTATTTATTTGTGCTGAATCTTGTCATCTCCTCTATTCTTCTTTGCAAGCCTTCCCCCAAATTGTTACCCATTCTTCAAGAGCTCCTTCAAATATATTTTTCCTTCTATATCTTTAGGAAGTACTCTGCTACAGTTCCTAGCTTTATACTGGCTTTTTGTGTTTGTACAAAGATCTAACATTGAGCATTCTTTCTCTGCATGACAACGCTGAAGGAAAAGTATATTTTTTTTCATCCACTTCTATCTTTAAATTCTAGTAGTCAACCTATGTTTTTTCTCAGTTGAAAAAATTTTATCATCTTCATTATAAACAAACTGTGAATTTGTGTCCTTTGACCAAACAGGAGTTTTCACACCTTGAGAAATGTACTTATCCACTGCAATTATTTCTCTTGATTTTGGCTTTAGCTCTGGCATTCTGAGTACAGATAGCCTCATACAGTACACTTTCTGGTCACACCTATGGATGACCTTCCTAAATTTTGAGGAACTCACTGTAGGTGTTAATGTGTTCCTGAGACCTGACTTGGTAGAACTATAGTCCTCACTGCATATGTTGAACACAAAGGTTGTGCTTTTGGTTGTCATCCAAGGACTTGTGAGTCCTTGACTCATCCACCATGGAAAAATATTTAGCGTGAACTCTGTCTCATCTAGAGCTTTTCTTCCAAGACTGATGTGTGCTTTGCACCTGATTTTCTAGAATGAGTCAGTAAACATAGTATGGGTGTGTGCTGGCATAGTTTTTAGAAGAATAGTCCATGTCTCCTACTTATATAACTTTTCCTTGTGTTTTTCTGTGGTGAGGCTGGTAAACTGCCACTCTTCACACTGGCCTTTTTCACACAGTAATCAAAGTTGTGTCTGGTTTTGTTACTGTGAAGGTATATACCATTTCAAGGGTATTTGCTATTAGGGGGTTTTCTAATTATTTTCTAATTATTACACACACACACCCCGCCCCAAGTTTTTGAGCATGTTCTATATTTAGCTCAATAAAATTTATGCATATTTAGAGTCAAGTACATTTTTCAGCACTTTTATGAACTTTTAAGCCTCTGCCATTACCTTCTGTGTTACTTGTCAGAATTGGAGGTGTTTTCTGCAGGGTATATCACAAGTATTACCTTTATGATCAGTCTATGTCGGTGAAGGAACTGTTGGGCTCTTTGGCTCTTTTCAGATTGCCTCAGATGTTCATGTTTGCAGTGCTGCATAAATGATTACAGCCCAGTTTGCTGTGCTTTGTATTTACTAGTTAGCACTTGTTCCAGATACTTAACTATTGCAGAACTTATTGCTAGATAGATAGGCTTTAATTCTGAGGATGAACTTTACAAGAAATGAGTTTTGCTGAAGTAGTCTAATTTTAAAATCAGGAAAAAAATTATACAGGGACTAGTTTTCTTTCTTTTTACTAGAGATATTTATTAGGATATTGTGTTAGTCACAGCATATTCATATCTGGTCATGTTTTTCCTTCACAGCTTTATTCAACCTTATACCAGTGGGACTCCGAGTTGTTGCTATCCAGGGTGTAAAGACTGGGTTGTATATAGCCCTAAATGGAGAAGGTTTCCTCTACACATCAGTAAGTACCTTGTTGAACTCTCTTTAGGAGGCACAGCTGAAGTTGAAATCTACACAGGAATGAGATATTCACTTTTAAGAAGTTCTGTAATGTCTATATATGTATTTACATATAGTACAAACACCATCTATGTACACAGCATTATCTATAAATGGGATTAAGTAGAAATTATTGTGTACTATGTGTGAAAGTCTGCATGTTTACAGTCCAAAAAAACATACTGTAGATCTCTTTTTCTGGTAGGCTATACTGGTAGTGTAGCATATGCCACAAAGCTTATAATTTTCAATTCAATTCTCCAAACTTTTTAAATAAAGACCTGCAGTTATTTTTTTAGTGACTTGTTGATCAAAGTCCAAAAGCTGCTTCAACAGTTACTTTTATGGATATGATTTACAAGTGAAGCTTCCATCTGAAAGGTCATTAACAGCCTTACAGTTTATCATCATAATCTTGTAATTGTGTCTTAGCATTATTAAGTTTTTTTATATCACATATAAAGAAAATAAAGAGTTCTGTGAGGAACTATATCTTTGTGGAATGATCAAAGTTGAACAAAATCTTTTGAGTCAAAAGAAGACTGCTGGATAAAGTGATTGGAAAGATCTCATATTGTTTATGATATTATTGTTTATGATATTTCAAATGATTTAATGCTAATCACTCAGTGTGTTGTGAATATAAAATTCCTCAGATTTGTATAAAGTTAGTGTCTTAACCTCCTTTGAAAGGCAAAGAGATTTTAATGTGAACAGACAGTTCTGTCAGGTATTAACAAGGTAGCTTAAAGGATTTTTTATTACTATATTTTTATTGACATCCATGTGGAATTTATTTACATAGTGCTTTTTCCATTTTCTACGTCACATAGGTCTTAATTCCCCACTGAGTTACAATACAGTGCTTTGTTGTCAGTGTCCATTGAAAGGAAATTGGAAAGATTAAGTTTCTGATGCCCTGAGGGAAAGTATTCTGTTTGTTTCAAATACACAGTTGTCTTGGAAAAGCTAATTAGAAGGAAAAAATGGAGCTAATCTTGAATGTCAATGTCAAGACAAAGAGAAAATTTCTCCTTATAAATTGTCTGCTGGAAACTCCAGCAGTATTATCTACAACGTTTTTTTGCTTCTCTTCAAAATAAAAATTCTATTACAGGAAAACATGCAATATTTACTGTCAGAAGAAAGAAAACTAGAAGAAAAAACCCTAAAGTTATTAGAAAAAAATGAATTACTGACTTTCTAATTCCATCACTTATTGTGGGGAGCTCATTTCCGTATCATGGCAAGAAGAGTATTTTTTGAATGTGTTGGCACAGTGAAGAGTACATTCTTGCCCAGCACTGTTTCTGAAGTGAGCACCCAGTCCTTCAGAAAGAAATACAAATTTCAGAAGGTGTACAGTTTCCTCATGGATAACTCTGCAGAGGGAGGGACCCTACATAAGCAAATTCTCCCAGCCACTGTATTTATGTATTCTGGAAATAGCTCAAGTTAAATAAGTAAAGTGAGGCAAGGAAAGGAGTGTTTTTTAATGTACTGCTTACTCTTGTTTAGAGAATGAAAGATGAGTGGTCCATTAAATGGCAAAGAGATTTGATGCATTAGAAAACATGGTGGAAGACTTTAGTTTTGGTATGTCTACATAATGATTTTCAACTTAACCTTTTCTCAAGTAGAAAAGTAATAATTTGATCTAATGCAAATTTAAAGGTAGTGGTTTCAAAACATCAGTGCTGTAATACAGGTTTGATTGTTTCATTTTAATGTATTGAAAACACTGGTAATACACTTTTGTCTCAGCAATTGCCTGCTTTCAGCATAAATACTAATGAATTTGAAAATAAGACCATAAAGAAAGAGAGAAGTCTGTCTCCTCCTGAGGATCAAGATGAAGAAATATTGTATACAGAATTAAATACTGTTATTTGTAGAAAAGTATTTTTAACAAATCACTTTCTATTACTCTTCTGTTTGTGGATTTTTGAGTCTTTTTCAAGTTTGTGTATCTGTTGCACCTAAATGCTGAAGTTCTGTAATATATGTCATATATTTTTCCCTTGGTTATTTAGGGGAGGATGGAAGAAAAAAGTTTTCCAAGTTTTGTATGATGACCATCATAATTGAAAAAAAGTGCTGCTTAATGGGAATGATAGTTAAAATTTATATATATTTATATTTATTACTAATTTTTATAAGAATTTTAAAAATGGAAGCCTGAGCTGTAGACTAAGTAGCATTTATAGTCTGAGACCAAAGTTCTATATAGTCATTTTCTGCAGAATACCTGTGTCCCTTTCTCCATTCACAGTGTATGAAACCCATATCTTGTGTGAATATACGACGTGTTGATGCCTTTCTTCAGAGACTGCAGGCCCCAACTCAATTATTTTTATCATAAGGTTCACGTTCTGTTGACTAATTAAGCAACAGCACTGACAGGAAAGGTATTATGTGTGAACCTGCTTTCTCTGATATGAAGTATTCAGTAAGAAGAAAAGTACAGTGACAGACCAGCTTTACATACAGATCACCAAAAGCAGATTTACATTGTCGCTTGCCTTTTTTTAATTTTTTTTTTTTCTCAATAGCTGGTTGTGTCACTTTGAGAGTCTCTTCTACCCTACCCCCCTTACTTTATTCTGACATATTTAGGATTTTTTCAGCTATTTCTCAGAATTAGAACTATCAAAATATGCAGAATAATCATAGAAGAGTCTTATGGCAGTATTTCTTTGAACAGAAACAGAGGGACAGAAAATTGTGTAGGAAGGTCACTCTCAAGAGCTTTTCATACCTATTTTCTATTCTGTCCTTTGGGGATTGATCAAGCCAGGGTCTCTATCATACACCATCAAAGTCCTGTCAAAAAAGGAGAAGCAAAATCTTTGGAGTTTGATAGGGATTTGCAGAATTCCTGAGAGAAATTATTTTCACAAAATCATAACTTAATTTTTTCTATGCTAATTTTTCTATGTTTAATTATTGTACTACCAAAATTCATTTTTTTCCGTCAGTTGAAATATGAGAACAATAGCCTTTTCATGTTGTTTTCTTCCTTGCACTTTTAAGAGTTATTCCACCTAAAGACTATCTCACCTATTTTGAAGTTTTGGGTTACTGCATTCAACTTTATTTCTGTATGTATATACGCATACATATGTATATTGATATATATATACTCATAATTAGGATATATTTATTTAGTGACATCTTTCAAATTCTATGCATGTTAGTGAGCAATGACAATTATAAAAGTGAGTTGAAATTTATTTTAGTTAGTTTAATGAACTGTGAATAATTCAGTATTTATGACTGACTTAATAACTGTGAAAGATAATTGGAGAATCTGGATTTTTCCACAAAGAACCGTCTCAGTTGCTAGCAAGATTTTCGACATAGTAGTTATGGACTTCATATGTTAAAGTCAAAAATGATGCCTTACTCCTGTCTTGCCTTTGGAAAGGGTGAGCAAGATGAGGTTTCTTTTTCAGGTTTTATCTTGTCATAATCAAAAGGAGTGAAACTGGCTCCATACACTGAAAAAGGGAGCACAGCTACAGGGATTCTCCATGGGGAACAGGTATTGCCTGCAGCAGGAAGATGGCAGTGCAGTACATGGCAGAATCTTTTGTTGGGTTTGATGCTAATTTTGCTCAACTCCCTTTGCAAGTGATTCATTAGTTCAATTTTCAGGGGGCTGCAGCTTCTTGTTTTGCTTTTAGGATTTTTCTGCTATCTTAGCAGGATGAACTCAGAGGAAAAACTTATGTTAGTCCATTTTATGATTACTATTTTTCTATGATGAGGATATGAGATTCTTCTGGATTTACATCAATGAATTTTTCCCAAGAATTATTTTATATATCTGGGAGGGTTTGAAAGGGCTACTGGTTTCCTTTCTCATCATAGGAGCAGGGTATTACCAACATTTGGAGGCTATCAGAGTGAAAGAAAAGGCAAAATCTAAAATGTAGAAAAGGAAAAACCCTAACTCTGGAACACCTTCACCTGCTTGTGCTTTCTTCTTTGTGTTTCCTTTCTTGTAATTTCTTCTGCTAATTTTCTGAGACCAGAGATGTGGACAAAACCAGAGGGAGAAGACTATGCCTGTGATATTGTCATCAGTAGATATTAAAGACATAGGAATCCACTATCTGGTTTCCTTGTAAGACTGAAGCTTTGTAAGATGACTGAACCTGAAGGGCCTGATCTGACTTGCCTAGTCAGCTCTTCCAGCATTGTGCGCCATGGCTCCAGAGGTCCTCTTCTGGGTATGGGGCAGTGGGAACCTCACTGGGAGGATGGAGAGACATGGCTGCATTTCTGGGAAGTTTACCAACTTTATAAATAAAGTGTTTCAGAATTAGGAATGTCACACCACTCACTGAACAGAAAAATCTTCCTGTAGGATGGCGGTTTGTATTTTTGATATGCCACAGTGCGCAGTGTTGAGGGTGTTGGAAGGGTGTTGGTTGGGGTGGTGTTTCTTCTGCAGTAAGATGTCAGCCTGTGTCACAGCCTTCATGAGAGAGAATATCAATATCTGTTACTGGGAAGTGCATTTGTTATATCACTCTGGCAACTCTCACCTGAAAGAAAAGGATTTCTCCTGACATTTCAGCAGCTTCCCAATGCCAAAATTTCCACCATTTCTTTAAGCCCACATAATTGACCACATAATAGTAGCACAGACAGTGAAGCCTGAGAACTGAAGTAGTCTGTATTTCTAATAACACCTTATAATAAACAGAGCAGAAGGAAGTTTAAACTAGACAAAACCAAAGAGGAAATGCGCTGTTTTAAAATCTGCAGGTTTTTACAAGAATAATCAGAAAGGTGCTAGCATTGACATCAAGGCATTATTTTCTGTTATAACAGTAGTTGACCTACATTTTGGCAAAGATCATTCCCCGTCTTGCAAGGTATTGTAGAAATAGTCTGGATATATCTGTTTAGAGAGAAGGAGACAAATAGAGCTTGCTGTATGATGTAAAAGATGTAGACTTTTATTTCTAATGGCTAGAAGTACACTGAATATTAGAAAAGGGTAAGTCTTGTTGCTCTTTAAGTATCTGTAGTTTTGCAAATGCAAATAAATCAGAGTGGAGTGTTTCATAATATTGTGATCAATGGAAAACATTATTTTCTTTCTTATGTCAGACTTATGCTTTAGGGTCTCAACCTGCTCCCGCACATTTATCTCCCAGCATAGACTTTGCTAGGACAGGGGTAGGACCTTACGTCAGTTGTCATTAGCCGTGTCTTGGAAGTATTCTAGTTCTCTCTGTAGAGATGAAAATGGGTGGATTTAGTTATTTGAAAATCACACCTTCTGGCAAAGACTTTCGAAAACTAATTGTGTGATATTTTTAAGAGTGTAAGTGCATATATTTGTTTCATACGAAAAGAATTTGTTTGAGAGGGGAATATATAGCATGTTTCGCGGCTTTTTTCCTCTGCAACTTGGGCTGCATTGCTCAAAAGGTAAACAAGTTCAGTGTGTTCCAGCAGTTGAAATACACTGACAGGGAGGAGGAAAACATCTGCATGGTTTATGCTTATTTATATCTGTGTTTGGAGGTAGATAATTTGTCTCTCAAGTTGCCTGCCAAAAATAAGTACAGAAAATTACTAATGTATTTATTTATTCTATGGTGACACTTAAGGAACTGATGATAATGTAGCCCTTCTGTATTTTACAAAATAGTTCCAGATGTTCCTGCTACAGAGTATAGTAGAAAAGGGATATAAAATACATATTAGGTCCATGACTTTTTTAACTGGGTTAGATTTTCAGTACATTTTTGATTGACTATGATGAAGCCAGTGCTTTCACACACAAGAAAAGGTAAAAAGGAGGCAAGCACAGACACATGAGTTTGATAAGGCAGGAGAGAACTGAGAAGGGAAGAGATGAGTGGAATGAGGCTGCCATGAGGAGACTGTGATAAGAAGAGTTGTAAGAAAGTAGAGAAATAGCACAGTTGAGCAGAGCAGTACTGTAGAAAACCCTGTCATGATATCATCATTGTAGAAATGTTTAGGACAGTATCACCATTGTTTGAGTCTCATGTATATATGTGTTACTACCTTTCAGAGTTTTTCCCACAAAAAAATGGCTACTATTTGAACTGCAGCTAATAAACAATATCTCTTAAAGAAATTTGTTACTTTGAATATATAAAAAGTTAATTAGTACTATAAAGATACAGTATTTTAGTGTGGCTTCTTACTCTGTGGCAGCTGTTCCATCCTCCTGTCATTTAAATGCTGTACTGGGGGTAGTAACAGAATTTGACTCAAAACTTGCAGTGGTATTTCTTGCCACTTAAACCTAGTATGTATGTCCTGTTTGATTCCTTAATATCCACAGTATCCTTGTCAGGATCTTTTAGAAATTTTTGTCTATAAGAAACTGTGTCATATTTGCCTAAAATATTTGTTTTCCTTTCTCATATGTACTTCTCATACCCACTTGCAAAAAATCTCTTGCTGTATGTGTTCTCTCTCCCTGAGACTACAGAAATGTACATAAATGCCTCAAGATTAAAAGATGCTCTTCCAAACTTCTTGCAAAAGCGTGGATGATCAGAGTCAGCAGCTGCAACTGGATATTTTTCAATAATTTTATGACAAGGAATAGTAACTGTAGGTAGGAATGCTAAAATGAAGTACTCTAATCTCATGCTTCAGGAAGTAGGATTATTGCCACAGGGATCAAGAGGGATGCTTTCCTCAATATATGGCATCATTTACTGTAGCACTGAAGGAGCTTTGCCTCTGAACTATTGTGCAGTGGTCACAGCCAAAGGCTGAGCACAGGCTTGATGGACCAGCAGCTTAATCAAGTATGTCAAATTTCTGCTTCTGGCAATTCCTCCCTGTATTTTTGGCCAATGTTTGTTTTGTTACATAAATACAACTACACTTTTCTGGATGTTTCTTTATTCTCTGCATTGTTGTTAGACATTTGGGGTTGTCTGTAATCCTAAATGCTGAATGCATCTCACTGTCTATTGTATACCCTGCTTGCCTTCTGTTCTCTTACTTCCCTTCTAATTGTCACTGCACAAGCAAAAAGAACCATGTTTGAACTTTCTTATTTTCCATTCATTACTGTTTAATCTTAATAATTCATTGCATCTAAGTAAGAAAAGAGGCTACAAAAGATTTAAAATCTCTCACTTCTTAAGCAATTAAAAAAAACATGTTTTTAAAACAAACTTTTACTACTTCTTTCCATTATTAATGAGTATTCAAAATATTGAAGACAATTGTTGATGGATGTTATGGTAAGTTTAAATCCGTTTTATAATAAATATGGTCTGTGTGGAGTAAAGAAGACTTCTCATTGCATCATCAGGATGTTTGGTAAGAAAAAAAATTAACTTTGTGTGGAGTAGAACAACAGTTAGATATGTGGTGCTGTCTGTCATTGCTGTAATGGCATAGTTAATACATCTTCTGTTAATCAGGGCTATTTCCAAAAGATATATGGCTAGATACCAAGATAGATGAACAGAAATGAGCTGTGAGCTTTTAAATATAAAGTCTATTTTAAAAAAAAAAAAAAAATCTGGTTGGCTGAAGAATGGCTTCAGTCAGGAAAAACTGTGCTTTTGTTATACAAGAAAAGTTCCATATTACCTTGCAGACATTACATAGTCAAATGCATATTCTGTGATTTTTTTAAGTTTCTGTAAGTCTCGTGTCTATATCAAAATACTCAATTTATAAGATAAAAGAGGAAAATGTTGCGTTTACTTAGGTCATTAAAGAAAATTATACAAGCGTCCTATAACTTCAGCAAACTTGGTAAGGCACCCTATATTTCCTATACTGGGATGGTATGGGCTCAAGTATGTGAGTATTAAATTATCATCATATCATTATGACACAATTCTGTATCATGTGTGATCCCTAGTATTAGGCTTTAAAAGAAGGATGGTATGATTAAAATGTTATTATAGTATGCAAACCTACATAACAGGGCTTTGCCTAAAAGATGTTTCTGTAAATATCAAATGTTGAAAAAAAACCATAGCTGTCTTCTGTATTAGTGTTACATATGTAAATTACTGATTTATACTCAATATTAATTTTAAATTTGGAACAGGTTTCCTATTATTTTGGATTTTTTTTGGAGGGTCTTGTTTTAGATTGCTATTATACACATTTATTTTCTTGTTGCAACATATTAATTTTTTGACTTGAATAGGCAAGAGTTTAGCTAAGCTTGGTGAGTGATGGTCAGTATAAATTCATATCCCCTGTAATCCTCCCATATGCCAAGTGTCCCTGTGAAAAAACCGGGATATTTCTGTTTCTAAGGCAGCTTTAGCCGTAGGCTGGATCCTGTATGGAAACTTGACCATCTGGGAGGCCCATGGAAATGCTGATTCTGTGTGTTCTGACTAATGACCCCTTACCTTGGCCTCTCACATGCTGGCAGAGCTTGTTGATCTGGGACCTGCCCTAGGGTGTTCATGGCCCCCCCTCTTATGTCTGCACACTGCAGAAACAGGGGCAGCCTCCACCAGCTTTCTCCTGTTGGATTTTCTGTGGCCAGAGACTAAATCTGGTGTGTATCTTTGCAGAACTGTGATAGTCTGTAGGTGAATATGTCCACATACAGGACTGGGATCAACTCTAACCCTTCTCATTCCCATGGGACTAAACCTCTGAAAGGATAACTCGAGGCCATGTTTTTTTTCCCTTTAGCTAAATTTGTAGCTGATTATTTGCTGATTAGAGTTCGCTTACAACATAAATAAGTGCGTTACACTGATTTTTTTGTGTCTATACAAAACTGATTAGGAAAAAAGCATCCAGCAACTAAATCCAGTTAGCCAACATCAAGTCGTCATCTCCCTCTTGCTTTTTCAATTTCCTCAATCCTTTATTTTCCCTGGCTGGCAGCTTTCAGTGACACTGATCCTTGGTGTATTCCCATGGATAGTCTGAGATCATATATGCTCCTTTAGACAAGTATCATTGACTTTTGGTCCCATGCAGGGCCAGCAGCTGGACTTCAATGATCCTATGTATCCCTTTCAAATCAGGATGTTCTATGATTCTTACAACCTAATTTTGGCAATTTTCTTTGTATAGTGTGACTGTTTCCTGTCTTCTCATCTCTCCCTCATTTGGGACACCATTCAGTCAGAGGCAGTTTTAGGTGGAAACAGACCTCCAGGAGGAATGTATGAGGTTCATCTGTCTTGTTACTTGACCAAGCTCTAGCTGTGGAATGGCATCAGAACATCACCTAGCAGTGTAATTAAAAGTTCCAATTTTAAATTTGTGAAATACTGTGTGAATATTGGAGGGCTCTGAATTTCTTAGAAGTAGGACATGCTGTCCAAGTTCTGATGCTAATTACAGTTGCTGATCTCATAAATATCAGGATTGGCATAACAGAGCATTTTCAAAAATCCCTCTTGGAAGGGTTAAACTGGTGAGGTTTGTTGTGGAATGTTTATTCAACGTATTCTATTCACTGTCAGATAATAAGCTATCTTGACTGATTCCTGTTGATTTGACAAGGATTCTTGTTTTTTAGCAGACTACAAATACAGCCTTGGGGATATACTGTCTTTCCCTGAGGGTGTCTCAAAAGGAATCATAAATCTGTAGAAAATCAGCAGTCAAACCTGAACCCTGCACTGAAAGTGTTAGAATAGGCATGAGTAGACAACTCACCCCATTTTGTTTGAATTTGTACCTGACTGTTCTCTATATTCTGCTTTCCTGAAATATTTGTCTCTAAGCATTTTGTAATAAAAAGTGACATGTCATCACTACCTGGAAAACCATGAACACCTGGACTTAATATGCAGGATTTACAGGAAAACTTCAAGTAACTGAAACAAAAAACTGAAGACTTGATTCCTTCTGTGCACACACCCATGGATTTCTTTTTCTGATAGCATGTCACTTTATGGATGGCATTGGCTTATTAACAGTCTGATAAGATTTTTTAGCATGACCAGATATTTACATTATATTACTTAATCTTCGGTGTGATTGTGGCTGCAAAGATGAAAACAGTGTTGCAGCAGTACTTTTTGACTCTGCAGATGTACACAGCTAAAGACCTAAAGTTTTCCACAAAAGAGATGTGATTGCCTAATTCACCATGGAATTGTTTACTTATTGCAGAATTGCCTAACAGTGAATTTTAAAAAGATAGAGAGAGGGGTTTATACCGCAGGCACAAAACAAAATATAGCCAACATTTCAAAAGCATATTATGTTCTCCTTTTCATGTTGCTCTTGGACAGCATGTGACTTCTATGTTGTGACTGATGTCCCCTGAGCAGTTATACCCTGTCACATTACTATTCAGGCTACAGGCCAAAACTGAGCACAGTCCAGATCATCAGGAAAGAGAATAATATAAAAAGGTCCTCTCTTAAAAGTAGCTTAGAAGATATTAGGTAAAAGTATAATATTTATTTTTAGTCTGATTGCAAAGTATTTCTAGTATTTCTGTCCCCAGTATTTTGTATTCTTGACTGAGTATGGCTTAATTTAAAAGAAAATAAAAATAAGTGTTTAATTTTATAAAAAATTAATTAAAAGTAGACCTACCTGAGATTAACCACATTCCACAATGCTTGTTGATATTTTTTTCTTTACTGTAGAATGGGTTTGGATGTTCCCTGCGAAGGGAAGAGCAAAAGACATGCTATTGTGATAACATGAGAATAGACTGGTTAGACAAAACATTAAAGTATAATTAACACAGAATAATCTGGAAGCACTACCTCTGCAAATGATTGATGTTATTGAACTGAAATATGTGTTCTCTCAGAACTCAGTAGCAGTTATAATTTCATACTTTCACAAGAATTAATTTCCTTTTTACAGTGGCATAGAATGACTTTTAGACTTGGTTGGAATTTTTCCCTTTGTTCTAGTGGGATCTGAAGCTATTGGAGTATATTTCAGTAGGTACTAGAAGGATTTGGATAAGTGTAAGCATCATTCTCATTCAGCTTCTTCTTGAAGAAGGGAGAATTCTTCTGTTCAATTCATTATCTAAAGTTCCTGTTAAAAATGCATATTTAATTTCAACATGCATTCCTTGTGCTTTTCCATTCCTCTTCCCTCTTCCTCTCCTCTCCCTCCACCCTGGTTTTTTTTTTTTTGTTTGTTTGTTTGTTTTTTGGGGTTTTTTTGTGTTTGTTTTGTTTTGTTTTACTGGAGAACTTTTAAGGCTTAGGGTAAGATAGGAGGAGGCAGCATTTTGTATTCTTTTTCAACATTTAGTTGTTAGTACGGGGAAGGACTGAGTTGACTGTCTTCTTCTTGACATTTGAAGATCAAGAGTGTGCCCTTGTCTCTTCATTTTCAAGTATCTATTGGCACCAGCAGCAAAGGAGATGAAGGAATAGGCCTTTCAGGCATTGGAAGTGACAACTTCAGGAAGCATCAGCTGAGGCAATTCTATCACCCATTTAGCATTCATTTGAGCATTGAAGGTGGCTGAAGAATAGCATTTCAAAACAGAATAAGAGATAAAATTGGTATCTTCTCCTAATACTTACAGAAATTTTGCTGCATTTTTGCCAAATGTCAGCATCCTGCCCTGTGCTGTCCCACTCAGAACTGTGAAAGTCACTTTTCTTCAACTGAGATGATTAGCGAAGAAGATAGGTCAACTGATTTTTGATTTTCGAGGATTACTTTATGGAGGTGACTGCTCTATAGAGGGCATGTGAGGAGTAGTGAGAGAGTGTCCAATTCATAGCTTTGGATGTGCAAGTATTGAGCAAGTATATGAAAAAGAAGGTGACAGAGGAAAGGATTAGGATTAGATGATGGACAGGTAGATCATAGCAGTTTCACTTCAAACTCTTCCAAGGATATGAAAACAGTCTCAGTACATGAAAAGTCTCACTAGTAAATTTTATCAGAGACTACCCAAGATGAAAATAGCCTCACCTGAAATTTTTGGAATTACCTTGATAGGAAGTGTAGGAACTGGCTGTGCCAGAGAGAATATTTTGTGCCAGGGACAGAATTTTGCAAGATGCAAATTCATACCACATGACCTTTTATCCTGGCAGATCACAGCTTTGTTAACTGTGAAGAGGTGTGTTCGGTTTCATTCATTTGTACATACATCAAATTCAGAAATATATAATGGAGTTCTGCTGTTCTGGTCTTAAAAATAAATGCACTATAACCTTTTTATCCTCATGACTTCATTGGACATATTTTTGTGTGAACCCTACAGTGGCAGAAGCTTCATGGGCAGATTTGAGGAATAAAACATTAGTCATGGAAATGCAAAGAAAATGTTGATAAGTTGTTTAACAAAATAACTCCAGGAGTGTAGCTATTAACTTAGATATTACTGAACAAAGGAATGATGAAGAAATTATAATACTGTAAGCATTTAACATATTGAATAAAAAATAAAAATATTTAAAAAGTGATGCTCTGAATTTATCTAGGCAAAAAGTTTGCTAATAAAGTAAATAATTCAGAAATTCAGAAATAATTGCTCAACCAAATTTTCAAGATCTTGAATTGTGTTCTTTTTAGGTGTGGGGAGAATGCTGAAATATTCCCATAGATTTTAGTCAAAGGTCTAGATAATCCAAAGAAAATAACAACATAAATACAAATTCATTTGGAAATGCTTCTATCATTTATATGTGTAAAGAGCTGTGTTAGTATATATATTCCCATTTATGACTAAAAGCAGTGTAAATTTTACATAAAGCTGTAATTTAATCACAGGCATTAAAGTTACCAGAAAACCCAAAGCAAACCCCAAAAAAGCAAACACAAATCCCACAAAAATATTTTGAGAATGAACCTGTTCTCTGTAAACATGCCTGAATAATCCAAATTACTATCCATTTTTATAAGAACAGAACCATTGTATTTTGCAGAACTTGATTATTTCTTTCCTTCTTCCATCAGTAAATTGAAAGTGTTGATAATCAAATCACAAAGAATTGAATTCAAAGGTATGTAAAAGTAAATTTATAAGAAATCACAGAAAACTAGACAATTGTATTGCCTTCTTATTTATTACCATCTGTGTGTAATTTCTAGTCAGACTAGGGAATATTTTTGTGAGAGAGATGGACTTGAGAAGTTCTGTAAATAGGTTTTTGGATATGTGATTTTTTTTCAAAATAGTTGAAACAACCTCTTTTTCTTCACATTATTCCCTTTGTCAAAACAAGAAATGTTGAAAAATGCCTGCATGTATTTTCTCTCTTTTTTTGTCAAGTCCTGTTTGTTGAAGTAGTGCTGTACTCTTTTTCTTTATCTCTGGATGGAAGAAGGAATTTTATTTGGCATTTCATGGCCTGCTGCTTTTTCTGAAAGTTTCCAACCCAGTTCCCCTCACTGGTAGACAGCAGGGGGTTCTCTAGCTATGCTTAAAATTGTTAGTAGTATCTTTCTGTTAATGTCAACTTGATATATCTCTGTGATTGGACTGACCTGGAAAGCAAGCTCTGTTGGATGAGCCCTTATTAAGTTGTTATTGTTAATTGTTCCTTTATTCTGAAGTAAATATCTACTGCCAACTGTAAAAAGACCATCAAATAATTAGACTAATTATTTATTCTATAGTCTGAATAGGTAAAATAAGTAAACATAAAATATAAACAAATATTTTCAACAGCATATTTTTCTTTGCCACAGGTCTTTTAAATATCAGTGTCAAAACATATCGATAGGAGGGCAGATTTTTGTAGAACAGGTTGTTAAAGTTATAATCTTGCATTATGCTGATAAAGGAATATGCTAAGGATTTCTAACACGTGTCAGCAGTTTCATACTTTTGGATTGCCTCAGTGAGGGAAAAGCTGCTGCTTCCACAAAAAAAAGGTTTTGTGAAACCAGAGCCTAAACACTGCCAACAAATACCCATAATATCATAGTGACAGAAACTTATTTTGTTAGCGTCTTCCACCTGGGGACCCCAAAAAATTTGTCGTGCAGGAATGAAGGTAGCTTTGTTACTTCAATGTATGTTGTGCAAGGGTGAGAGTAAGCTTTCTGGACTGCCTGTTAAAAAATTTTAAATAAGATTAAATTTAGGAAACTGTTTAACTTAGAAGGGTTTAATTGACTGTGGTAACAGAAGTGTATGTTAAGTGTTAATTATAAAGCAGAGATTTGAGATGTATGAATATGTAACAATGGAAGCTGGTCTGCACAGAGTCCCTAGTTCTTTCTCTGGAATATTTTAGTCCAGGTTCTGACAGGGTTAGGAAGCAGGTGTCCAAATTTCTCATTGCTTTCTTGAATTTAAAAGTCACAATAAATTCATTATAGCACAATAGCATGTGGTTTGAATGGAGTCCCAAAGTCTTTTGTCACCAGGAATACACCTACTAAAATTATTGACATAGATTCAAATGGTTTAGTTAACTTTATGGTAGAATGAATTTAAAAAAATTGTGGAAATCTTTCTGCAGCAAGCCTATGTTTAGATTGCAGCGTGGAATATCCCAATTTCTACCGCTAAACGATGGCAATATTGCATAGTTCATCCAAATGCTGTCTCAAGAAATGTGTCTGAAGTAGATTCTGTGAAAGTCTTATCTTTTTATCATTTTATCAAAATGGTGAACACAGTAGCAGAACAGTGAGAAAATAAGTATGTTTTTTCTTAAAGTTTGTTTGCCATGGGCCAAAATGTCGTATTGAAAGTAGCTGTCAAAAATGCCTTCCCTTTTTTTCTTTTTATATTGTATTTCTGGTGACTCTTTCTTCCCTTAAGACTGTTTTGTTAGCTAACTGGATTACCTGAACACTGGAACTAAGATTGATTTCTCCCAGGGGAATTTTATATAAAGCTGTCCTATCACTATACATATAAAACTTGACTCTCACAACCCAATCTGGCTTGTTTGGTCCTGACCATGGAAATCTTGTAGCTATGCTATAGAGAAAGACAAAGCAGCAGTACCAGGAACCAGGTACAGCTTTTGGTATGGTTTACTGCTTCTTGGAAAACCTTTGCTAAATAACACTCGTCTTCTAGTTGCAACTTCTGCAGTGGAGAATAGTAAAAGAAAGTAATGTTGAACAGATCAAACATAACTAATCATTTCAGATGTCAGATTTAGAATACAAATTGAATGTTCCATAATTATTTCAAAATCAAATTATTTAAAATTATAAAATCTGTGGTTTATGTGTAACAATTAAATGAAATGCAGTGAAGTGAAAAGCATTTCAGGCAACATTCTGTTAATGTTTCTGTTAGACTGGGCCCCTAGTTCTTGAGAGTGCCATACGTGTTTTGAAATGCAATTAACAATAAGAACCACAGCTATACTTTTATGCAGCTCTCTCTACTTAATTAAATGATATCACTTGCAAATTTTTTATGTTTTAAAGACGTTTTGTCAATAAAATTGAACATAGTTCTTTCTTTTTGATGAGATGTATTCAGTAGTTTTTTGTCTTCAAGTAATCTAATAATGAAAGATTTAAGGTTGAAATTGAAGGTACTCCTTTGTTTCCATTTCTTTGTACTAAAAAACCTTTATATCTGTTTTGTACAATAAAGCTGATATAACACAAAAACATTACTTTGTCCATAAACTGCTATTTTTTTTTCTAAGATGCTGAAAAAACTAAGTAACGTCTACAGCTAGTTGTTCATGTGAAATCCCAAGAGACCTATATTCTCACTTGTCAGGACTTCTGGCCCTGGGGAGCTTAATACAGCTCCTTGACTTCTTTTCTTAGGTATACCTCACCATGTATAGAGGGTATTATATGAATGCATTTACTTTGGGCTTCAAGAATGCTTCTCAGAATTACTTATTTAAATCCCTGTATAATCTCTTTGGGTAATTTTTCCCACTGTCTGTATATTCAAATGCTGCATGTCAGGGAATAAAATACATGAAAATATTTAGTATCTGTCAATCCTTTTACTTCAAAGAACAGCCTCACATGTTTTGTGACATTTATGTTGAAAATTAGTGGTCTAGAAGACACTAAAATGCCTTAAAAATGGCCGGAATATCTTAATACTAGTATTAAGATATTCAAAGCAAATTTATGCCTTTTGCCAAAATAACATAGGAGTATAAAGGAGCAAAGACAAGTATAGGACCTAGTTTATATGTGTGTTTTCTCTTTTATTTTTGTTCCTACTTTGCTTAACAAATTACTGAAAAGGTAATGAAAACAGAAACAGAAACAACATTTGTCAGGAAAAGTCCCATCAATTTTAGAACCTATTAACAGCTCTTTATTGTGAAGAAAACCTGAAGATAAATCCATGCTGCAGTACTACTGCAGTTAAAATTACAGGTGCTTAGTTCAGTGGAGTATTAGGCTGCAAATGGTATGCCTCAGGGGGTTAAAATCAGTGAGTATTATTGCAAAACCCAGCTACAACTGAGTTTCCAGGAATAGGGTTTATGTAACAAATTCTGTACCCAATTTTCTACTTTTGTTCATTAAGATTACTGCTTACTTTCCAGAAGGATATGGAGGGTACATGAAGGGTGGCTATGCTTTTCAACCATAAGAATGGCAGAGCCAAAGATTAATGTAGTCTTCTGTAACAAAACTAGCTAAATGTTTATACGTGGACTTGTAAAATTTAAACAAAACCATTTTCTTAAGTTTTTCCCCTTTCCCATTATAAATATCATTTGCATTGCTATTCAAGGGAAGATTTTGTAGGAGTGGTAAGGGAAAAGAAAAAGACTTTACAGAAGAAATGCATCAGAATTTACTGTACAACCTAATCAACAGTGCATAGCATGATTAATTACCTTAAGGAAAAAAAATCACTTTATTAAATATGTCCAGATAACTTGGAAATGTAAGACAGTAATGTGAATGCGTTTTTGCAACACCCCACTCTGAGTGGCTCAACAGGACAATTACCAAGAGGAGGTGGGAAGCAGACAAGTGCACCTGAAACCAATATATACAAAATACAAATTGCTGTAGAGGTTGTTTTGAAATGAGAAAGACCCACATGAGTAAAAAGATCATAGACACAAATCTGTAACTGGAGATAAATGATGTGAAAACCTGTGAATAAATATATGCTATACTTTCTCCTGTTGAGATCTGAAAGGTAATTTGTGACTTTAAACTACAGAATAGAGGTTTATTATGTAGACTTGTGCTGTCTGTATAGAAATCTTATTGATCTGTAATGAAGCTTTTCCTTTGTTTCCCCCTTTCTCTTTACATTCTGTTTCTATGACTTACTACATTCAGGACACTGTGTTACTTCTCCATTAACAAAAAGCAAAAACATTTTTGGAGGACCTTTTTTTGAAATTTATATTTTTGTGACTTTGTTGTACTGTTTGGGTTTTTTGTGTTTGGGTTTGTTTTTGTTTTGTTTTTTTTTTTTCGTGTGGGAAAATTTGGTGTTTGGTCTCCTATTAGTCCTATTTGGTCCTTAGCTATTGACACAATATTTGTCATTTGCATTGTTCCTGTCTGCTATCAGGTCTTCTAATTTGATTTGAATGTGCTTTTTTGTCTTGTAAAGGTGTGTATAACTTACCTTATATCCATCAACCATAATTCTCTTGAATTAAATAAAAAGTTCTTAACTAGACAATAAGTCAATATTAAAGATTAATATAAGTGTAAATGCACTAATTTTGAAGACTTGAAACATCTTTTCCATTGTGTTGCTTTCTTAGTGCTTCCAGCTTAACCTTTTTTTTTTTTTAATGTAGAAATGAATCAGTGAAAAAAAAGTTTTCTTGATGTAAACCCTTAGAAAAGAGTTTTCTCATCTATTCATGATCTTTGTAGGTTTTCTTTAGAGCGTTAAAAAACTTAGTAGATATTTTAAGAATTTCTGGCATAAAGTTTGGGTTGATTTCTTGTAGTGCTTCAATTTTCATGTGACACATGCTAATAAGTTAATCAAGGAACTTCAGTATTTTTTAATTATGTCACAGGGCAAGACTAGAAAATTCCAAATAATGAGATTTTTTTTTTCATATTTTTTCATCACAAAGTGGTCCAGAACTAATCTGAACCCAATTGGACCCACTGAGAGTGAGTCAAAACAAGGCTCACTCAAAGCTAGAGGATTTGTAGACTGAATATAGGTATTTGACCAGAAGTTCCTGCTCTGCCTGGTCTTTAATGCACCAAAGGAACTTGAAGCTGTAAGGATAAGGTAGGACCCAAAAACCCAAAGCAAGGCAAGCATTCTACCTAGCTTTGAGGGATGAGATGGAGTGGGAGGAGGAGGTAGAATCTAGCAAAGAGTATCTTTTTACATATAATATATAAGTTCTGTAGAAAAATATTTATTTTATAAATATGAAAATACTAATATAGTAAGAAACAACCCATATAAATTGCTCAGGAAGTTACAGTGTGAAATCAATCTCATTGCTGTGTTTGATAGTGTAGCTCAACTACTGCTAAGAAAAAGCTATATGTACACCTTACCTTGAATTTAGTAAGGTTTTCATTCTGAGAGAACTGGATTGCATTATTTTGTGCTGTAGTGGGACAAGAAAAGCAACAAGTTATTTTTGTATTGGGATAGGACAAGATGTAATTAATAATTGTTAGTGAAGGCAATGTCAGGGAAAATCTGAAACTAGATGATGTTCTGGGAAAAGCTAAAAACCTGTGAATCATCTCACTGGAGGTTTCTAACTATGAATGAGACAAACCTGTCAACATGATCTTTCTTCTGACTCAGAGGAGGCAATTTCATCAAGGTCTATAACCCTTCTAACCTAAAATCCTTTTCTAGTCCAACTCTTTCTAGTTCAACACTTGCATGATTACTCTGATTTACATAGTCTGTGACTATGCATTGAGAGTTAATGCAATCAAATAATTACTAACTACTATCTGCTTTACCTTGGATTTGTTGAGATTTGGGCTGCAGCACAATCAAGCTGTCAGAATTGAAAAGGAAGCAGTTAGGGGACTGCCCACTTCAGTAAGTTCGGTAATAGTTAAAAGATTTGAAGTTGGTTTTCCTTCTAGTAAACTTCACTGATTCTAAGTGTAAGAAATGTATTGCCATTTACGAGAAGTAGCAGCCTTTATTTCTAAGAAGCTATACAGCTGTGAATGTTAGGTCTAATTTCATCAGCTTGATGAATTTCAGTCAGTATTTGGTGTATTTTTCTGAGAAGATTTGTTTAGGTGGTATGCATGCTCAGACAAGCTCAATATAGTTGATATAGGTTCTGAACCTTTACTTTTGGAATCACATGGATACTTCCCTATTAGAAATATAGAGTAATAACAATCTCAAAGTATACTTTGATTTCTTACTTTACGGTAAATTCAGTCTGATTAACTGAGGACTGTGAGAGCCCCATTGAATTCAGACTGAGAAGACTGAAATTGAGAATTGCCTGTTTCTTTGTAGTGAGGAGTACTTTTCCATGGTCAGTAACATCTTGCAGTGCTGTGGAAATTTGGTTTTGCTTGAGAATTTCCCATAGATTTCACATTTGTTCTAGGAGATTTAAAGGATATCAGTGAACTTAGGAACTGGGGATGCTTCAGAAGCTGAGCTGTTTCCTGAGGCTGATTTATTCCATGCGTGTGACTCACTAGACAGAGCTTTAAGGGAAAAAATTTTTATATCTGCTTGTAAATAAGTAATGTTGTAATTACCTAGCACTGGCTTGTATAGGGTAATAGTAGATTGCTGTTAATTTTGTGTGTAATAAAGTTTTACATGCTAAATTACAAGGATTGGCCAAAGTCACTTGGGTTTTTGAGCCTGGAGATGAGGAGAAGGGGGAGACCTCAGAGCAGTCTACAACTTCCTCATGAGGGGAAGCAGAAAGGCAGGCACTGATCTCCTCTCTGGTGACCACTGACAGGACCCAAGGGAATGGCATGAAACTGTGTCAGGGCAGGTTTAGGTTGGATATTAGGAGAAGGTTCTTTACCCAGAAGGTAGTTGGGCACTGAAAGAGGCTTCCCAGGGAAGTTCAAGAAGTGTTTGGACAATACTTACAGGCACATGGTGTGTTTCTTGAGGCTGTCCTGTGCCGGGCCAGAGCTGGAATAATGATCCTTGTGAATCTCTTCCAACTCAGGATATTCTGTGATTCTGTCTGGGCAAATGGTGAACTTACCCATCAGAAAGCAATGTTAACTCATGCTCTGAAAAGCAGTACATGCCTCTGCTATACTCCTTTTGATCTCCTGGTCATCAAGGCTCATCTTCCCTACTCCCTCCCTCCTCTCCTCCTTCCCTCTCTATCCCCCAATCTTGTCATCCTAAAATATTGTCATCACAATCCAGTATATTGCTCTGGTTTTGTTTCATCTTGTGTGCCCCTAGATTTTCATAATTATATGCTACATATGAGCAGCTTGCTTTATTCCTTTTGGAAATTTATATTCTGTACTGAAGGAATCCCAGCTGATTGTTAGATCAAGGACTACAGTGCATCTGGTCTCCCTCGATGGGATATTTGTAATGTCCCCACAGCAATTAGCAAAAAAAAGAAGGTATGTAGTGATGTTGTCATTGTTTATTGTGGAGGTAAGGCTGTCTTCCTTGTAAGTTATCTTCTTCATATGTTTTTCATGTTTATCATGAAATAGTTTTATATTAAACACTGTAATGTGAGAAGTAAAAGTGTTTTTCCAGAATTCTAATATGAGAAGTAAAATTCTTTTTCCTGAATTCCGAGAGCTGTGAATTAAAATCTGCTCTATGTCATTTGGGTTTTAGACCAACTTTAAGGAGTACTGTTCATATCTGAAAGTGTATGAGGCTAAACTTTCTCTAAGATAGTAAGGTGAAGTTGCTTGTTTTGTGTGATACTATTTCAGGGAAAAATCAATCACTGTAATTGGTAGCTCCATTCAGATTGTATGATATGAATTGAATGTATAGAGTTCAAAGGTAATATTTATACATTCTTTCCTAAAAGGAGTCATTTGCTACGTGAGTGGGAAGCTGTTGAATTCAGTCAAGAAACACAACCTAATGCTCTGAGGATCTGCAGAAAGGAAGTTACAGCTCTAGTCTCAATCCCCAAATTGCTTATCCCAATCCTTACAAAATACAGCTTAGACCTTTATTTTGAATCATCACACAGAAAAAGAATACAGAAAGGGAAGTAGGAATGATCCAAAATAGAAATTAAATCCAGTTAGCAGCACAGAGCATAGAAAATCCTTCCAATAGTATTTTGTTCACTTCCTACCTCTTTATTTACTTTTATCAGTGGTTCCTACTGGCTGTTTGCTAGTTTCTTGCCTGGTGTTATTAGACCTTCATTTTTATTAGAGTGCACTAAGATGAAAATGAGCACAGAAAAATCTTTATTCTAAAATGTTTTAAACAGTTTTTAAATTGTCCTCAGTGCTGTTCTTTTTTTACTTGGAAGTCTAAACCTTCATTTTTGTCCTTGAGGGAACAAAATGGAACAAAAAGATCTAGTCTAAATTATTTGTCATAAAACAATGCATGCAATGGTGTCCATTTGGTGTCCAACAGAGCTCAAAGAAAAGGTGATGTGTGGCCTCTAGCCCTAGCTGAAATCTCATGGAACAGCAGCACAGTTTTGTAACTATAATATAGGTAGCACCTAAACTCCTTGAGCAGCTTCAATGGCCCAAGAATAAATATGTTCATTGTAGCATAAAACTCACATTAAATTCAAGTGGAGCAAAGCCCAGATAAGAGTGAATACTTTTGAAAACTGCATTCCTGTTTTCATGAAACAGAATGATGAACCAGTTGCTTATTTTCTGTTGTAATGAAGTTATCACAGAAAATGAAGTACCATGTAAAAGGACTTGCAAGTAGTTGACCAACTAATACTTTGAAAAAAATGCATTTATTGCTGTGCTTTACAGCTCAGTTTTCTTAGCATTAGTTTCATTGTGAGGTCTGAGCAGTTTTGATACATTCTCAAGAGGTGATGTTTTTATTAAATGAGAGACAATAATAACTCCTGATTAGTTTAGCAAGTTGTTTAAGAATAAATTTATATTTTAATTTACCCTCCTGTGTATAGGGATAGTTCGTATTTTCTTCCAGATTTGCAGTAGCTTTGCTCTATATTGTGCTGTGTGCATTTTAGTTTGAGTTATTTTTCACTATAAGGAGTAAATAATGTTTAGAAAGGGAATGGCATGATGACCAGATGACATTTCAGAAATGGAGTAATAATCAGACACTAATACAATATTTCATGCAATTGAAAGGGGAAAAATGTTAGGAAACCACAAAAAATAGTTTTGATAGGCTGTGTTAAGAGTAGAGAAATATTTCTCTTAAGGCATGGATGAAATTTAAATGCTGCATATCCTTTCAATTTTCTACTTCTTCGAAAAAAAGTAACTGTTAATTGTCAATAAATAAAGAATTATCACAAGTAAGAAGTAAACTAAGTTCCAAGAGTTTCCATTAGCATACTATGTAATGGTAATAACTGAACCTTATATTCCTGGAGGAATTTATTCTGTAAACTTTCATACGACTTTTTATTACATTCCAAAATGTGCCTTCATAAGAAGCTTCAGTTTAAGCTTTTATTGTGCACCGCTTCCTCATTCCTCTCTTACTTATTTTCTGGCAAAAGCTAGAAATAGTTTTAATGCCTATAAATTCTCCTGAAGGCAGCTTAGTATGATGTGATTGTGCAATAGGGCATAACCTTTGAGCTTGCTGTGAAGGTAAAGTATACTTTAGAAATATTACAGAGATTAGGAAGCAATCAGATAGTTATGACTTCAAGACTTAAAAAGCTTCCACAACCCAACAAATAAAAGCATAAGTGTTCAACCTTTTTTTTTTTAAGTTGGCCAAAATGTTTCAGAACAAAATATTATTGTGTCAAAGGCCTGCTTGAATTTTAGATGTTTGCTATAAAAGTTAAATAGCAAAAGTTCATGTTCAGTCAAAATTTTTAGAGCCACATAAACCTTCTGCACCAATTTTCTTCCGTTACCACAAGTGGGTTAGGAAATATTTGAGGTAATCTTTTCTACTGCCATGAGTTCTCTTGCTTTTTATAGCTTGCTAACGTAGTATGTAGACACTGGCATGGAATATAACTATTACCATTGGAAGATAAGTGTGTATCCTCCTTTGACTAATAGAGATGTGCAACAAAGACATCTTTAAACTTCCTTCAAAATGCAAGAATAATTTTCAGTAGTTTCTGTGGACTAGGTCCAAGAATTTATGACTGAAACAGTATATAAATGAGTGTGATGGCTTTCCTTCAACTTAGTTGCAGAGCACAAAGTTACCTTGATTTGTTTAGCTTAAGGAAAGGCCCTAAACCCCAGTATTTTGGGGTGCAGAATTGCTACTGACCTGATTCTTCTCTGATACAGACATAGATTAGGAGATATGTTACTGAAGATAACTAAGCTGAATTAGTGCTTAATTAGTCAGAGAGTATTGTCTAGTTAATTAAACTCTATTTGAAATATGCTAAATTTGAATGTAGTATCCTAGGGCAGGTAGTTCTTCCTACACTGTAACTGAGTCTTTCGTCGAGTGGTAAATCTGGTGTCACTTTTGTTTTTATTTGGATTACAAATTCCTTATATAGTAGAGTGTGTTTCTTGTCACACAAAATTACTCAGTGTCGTGGTGGCATTGCTTTCTTGATAGTCTTGTAAAGTCAGTTCATAAGGATTGCATGTTCAGTGTGTTAAGTGATAAAAATAAGGTTTTAATTAAGCCGTAAAGTACAGCAATAACTAAATGTTTTGAAGGTTTTGGATTGTTTTGTTTGTTTGTTTGTTTGTTTGTGGTGTTGTTTTTTTTTTTAGCAGAGCTCTATATTGTAATTGGACACATCATGAAAGAAAGAAATTATATAGAGATTGTAGCTATCTGTGTAGTTCAGCCTGCTGAATTCCCAAACCTCTTTGTCCATTACTGTACAGCAAGTTGATTTAAACATTTAATTGAAAACACTAAAATTCCACAATTTAAAGTTCAAAACCAAATTAGAATTCCCCTGTATCCTTTACCCCAGAACTAATAATCTAGTTTATGAAAATTACAATAAAGGTGATGCCTTATATCTTCTAAGACATCTGTGAAGAAAGATATTCATATTTAAACATTATCCATCTTCACTGAAAGAGGTCTGAGGTCTGCCTCCATCCTACTGCATCTCCCTTGTACTACATGCACATGTTGATATTGCTCTTCTATGACAGGAGGGAATGCAATGGGAGCAAACAGCTTTCATTTTGTATAGGCCACCAGCATGCTAGTAACATACCTGAATATGACTTAAGGTTTAGGCTTTTTCTCCCCCTCTGTTTTTAAAGAAAGTGGTCATTCTCATTCTCTACATACCATATATTTTCAGTGTTTTTTTTTCTCTTTCCATATGAATATATTTTTGGCTCCTGCCCTGGGCTAGATAGATTTTGTTCTGATATGATCCTTCTCTTTGGAACCTTAGAGTCAATGGCATTGCAAGTCAGGTTTATACTGCTGCAAGTCTGCTGTGGCTGCGTTGTTACTACACAGCATTAAGCAGATAAAGGCAATATTTAAAGGTTTTTGGAGGCTGCATGCACACCTGCTGTAGCCCTCTATCTTCCCTTTGACTTGTGTCCAGGAGCACAATTTTTTATCATACTTTTATGTTCCTCCAAACCATATACTTATTAATTTCAGCAACAGCAGTATTCTCTATATTTGGTAACAGCCAGCAGCTGGCATCACGTTACATATTGCTCCTGGATGATGCAAAGATTTTTATCATACTTTATAGATACAGAATTCAATATAATGACAGAAATTGTAGCTTCAAGAGGCAGGGGTTCTAAAAATTCACTTTCTCAGTGGAGCAACAGCTGCCTGTGCTTTTTGCTCTTGGAAGGAAATATCACCCCTGTTATTTATTTATTTTATAGTAATTATTAAAGAGCTGTATTGGTGTATAATGAAGGATCTCATGTGTCAAGGTGATGCCACCTTGGTTTCCTGAGCTTTCTGATCCTAGCCTTGTTCCTGGTCAGAGCAGTCCCAGGAGACATGGCTGGGTGCCTTGGATATTTCTGCCTCTTATTAGGATGTGCCAATATTAATTACTCTTGCAAAACAGGGTCAGCATTTGGGGGCTTAGCTGTGGCTAGGGAGTAACATAATCAACCTGTAAGAAATCTGTGATCACTTTTTTCCAGAGCACCTGTTTTGCTGAGACCTTGAGTCAGGAATCACAGGGCGATGTGCAGACAGGTTGCTGCCGCCTCTGCTGTCCTGTGGGGTACCTGTGGGGGTCATTTGTAGGCCTTGAGGTTACAGGTCTGTGGGTCCTGGTCACAAAACCTGTTTCTGAGAGGAAAGGTGCACAAGGCACTGCTGTCTATAATGAGCCATAGAGGGCTAAAAACAGCTCATTTTGGTTTTTACTCCTCTTTCCAAGGAGTCATTATACCGCTGCCAGGGCTGACAGTGCGACATTACGACAGGTGGCACATGTCAGATAGTTATAACTCTCTGCTCTAGTTCTAGGAAATTTTACTAGTAATATCAAAATTTGTGTGTATAGTGTAATTAGCATGATTTTAAGAGTGACACACCTGATTTTGTACAGGTTGCAAGGGGAACACAGTAATTTATTTCTAAGAGTATTGCAGTTTTAGATGAAAATTTGCTTGGAGTGCTACTGATGTAGCACTGACAGTGGCTGTGATTGTATTTTAATTTCTTTTTAACTAGAGCTACTTGTTAAGACTCAGATCATAAAGGAGACTAGACTTGTGTGATATATGTATTGTTTAGCTTTGTTCGGTTCTTAATCACTGATTCATATAATTCTTTCTGACACCATTTTTTGTCTAAAAACATAAAATAGGGATAAAAGATTTGAGCTGGAACTCTGGTTATATATATTTTTTTTTCACACACAGAAATAGAAAAAAATTCTATGCAGTAAAATATAGAATCCTAAAATACTTTCTCCTCCATTGCTATGAAATATTCTCTCTTAAACAGGCAAAAACAATTGGAATGACAAAAGGTGTATATAACATAAAACAATTTGTGAGGATATGACTTAAGTGATGAAAAAAAAAAGGAAGTAATTAGCTCACAGAACAAGGAACAGCACAGTTATTATTATGGATCTAATAAAAATCATGTTTGCTTTTCATATATATGAAAAATCAATTTTTGCTTTTAGTATACACGCAGAAATCAATGTACTATAGTGAGTCCTTTGCATTAAGAAAAGTCTTTCTGCCTCTCAGTTTGGGATTTTCAGATGCATCTAACTTTAAAGAAACTCAGGAATACTTCATTTCTGTTAAAAGGACAGATTTATTTTATAGAATCTGGGACAGTTTTCTGATTTGCTTGTGGTTTAATGAGGGTACTGTGTTGGTAAAGGAAACCATTGTAACTGGTAGCAATCCCATTAATTTCAAATGGCTGAAGCAATGCAATTCAGTGAGCAAAATTTGAAAATCAATGGTATAAAAATGATTTGTTGTGCTTGAGTTGAACAGCTGATGTGTATGTTGCCAATAAAACTGAGATACAGCACACAGTGGATAAACAGTAAGTACGTATAGTTATTATGTTTTTCCTTGCCTATATTTCTTGTCAGCAACTATCAAAAATGAATCTGCATTTTATGCAATAAAGGCAGTGCTTTTAAGGGTATGTTTTTATTGATGAGTTAATATTTAAGACAGAACGGGCTTAACTCAAGCTAAAGCTACAGAATAATGTGTTATTTAAATAACTCTTAGTGTTGGACAGTAGGGATATAACTGATTTTACACGTTTTAGATTTAAACTTAGGTGTAAAATTGGTGCCCTAAATTAGTTTGTGTGTTTGAGGACACTGAACTCAATTGTTTTGCCTTACGTCCATACCTTGCCTTGGCTTTTGGCTTAAATTTCCTATTTTCACATATGGTAGAGTTAAGTAACCTTTTTCTTATCCTGGTTTCTCCTGAGTTTTCACTGCAATGAATAACCAAGAGCCTTTTCAGAAGAAACTGTGGCTAGTTTGATGAAATTCTAGCTTTCAATTTACCAGACACTGTGATGGTTCAAATTTGGTTGGACTGAGCTGCCAGAGAGGATCTTTTTCACTTTTGCCATTACTGGAGAAAGTTTCTGTGTTTGCTTTTGTTCTGAAAAAACATCTGTCCATCCCATAACTGACATTTAAATCAAATTCCATTTGGAATGCCTTGTTTATTTTATGAACTACTAAATTTGATGGTTTAAGGAAATTAAAAGAAAAAATAAAAAAAACCTGCAAACCAACCCTGTTCAAAGCAGTTGTTTTTTTTTCTTTCTATTTGACTTATTCCAATCTCTACAAATCTGTGGATTTGTGGGTTTTCAAAACATCTGGTTTTGGAATCGACTGTGGCTTTTAATGAACTTGATATCCTTCAGAATTCAAAACAAAACTATTACTTTTCCTCTGCAGACTTTTTTGCAAACATAAACTGGGCAGTTCTAGGATTGGTATTGCCACGTTCATCACTTATTAGTACTGTAAATTAGTACTGATATTGTTTGACATGCCAGACCTGGTGAGATTCCAGATTACAGAGCTGTCGCAGTGGAGCTGCTGGGGAAGAGGGAGGTCTCCACACAGCACCAGGTGCTGTGATGTATGCACTGAGCTCTTCTATACTGCACAGCTGTACAAGCCTTCCAAAAATTCATTTTGGATTAAATATTCCACTACTGCTTGTGAACATGCTGCAGAAGAATCTGGAAGATGGTTTTAGACTGGAGGAGAAAGGAAGTTGGTTCTCCTTCTTGTGATCAAAGCTGATCCAAATTTAAGTAATTTGTAATAGTGCTGACATAGCATTTGACCTCCACCTTTGTGGTCTTAAAGTTTTTGCCTCTGATTTCCTATTTGATCATAATTCCCTCCTTGGAAAAATAGAACTGATGCAATTTCTCTTAAGTTTTTTCCTTCCTTCTGTATTTCATTTTGAATATAATTCAAGCGCAACCTTATTTCCCAGGTTTCATATACCATTAAAAAATGGTTGTGTTTTTTAGTTCAGAATTGCAAATAGATGAAACACAAAATGGTTGCACCTGTATATTTCTTAATAGTTAGTATAGTTTTGGTCATAGTCATACTGATGTACATAGCTACACTGATACACTATGTATCCGTCTGCATAGGGCTCTGCTATACTATAAGAAGAGTAATAACTTTGTAATAGTTTTGATTCCACATACAGCACCTTTGATGAGAAAAAAAGACAGAATTTTATTTACTTAATGGTGTGCAAAATTCTATAGAATACTTAAGCTTGTAATTTGTAAGAAAATTTTAGAATTTCCGTGCACAAATGTTGAAATTATTAAAAAAACACATTGGGTTCTTTCATGTAAAATTTCATATTCTAGTTTATAAACACCTTGTAAAAAATTCTTCTTAAACAACCATTAACCTTTATATCAAGAAAAAAATTATAGAGAACTTTTGTGGTCTTTTGGGGATCTTCTATTTTTTTTTTTGATTTTGTAATAAATTTTTATATTTGTTTTGTAAAATATTCTGAGACTTCATAGCACAGTTGGGTTCAAGAGATGTCTGTAGAAGCACACACTGAATTTCACAGTAACACTTTTGTGCATGATAATTATTTCAAATTGAAGTTTAACATTTTTCTTCTTAGCTCTTAGGGAGACATGCTGCCTCAGGTATTTGAATTCAGCACTAGGATTTTTTTAGTCACCAAATCTGTAGTCTAGTCGTTGTCTTTAGGACTGAACTGAGTTAAGAGTTCAGGGCTGTATCTAAACCTGGATATAGATAAGCTTGAGTTTCTCTCTTTGTTAATGGAATTAAGCTGGTTGCATAGTTTCTGAACAGATTGAACGTGAATAGAGAAATGTGAATAGAAAAAATACATTTTCCAAGTGATCAGTTAAACTACAACTGTGTGCCTTGAATTTCTGTTTATTTAGTAATATGCACTTAACAGCATTGCAGCTACAAGGAGCAATCTTAAATTTAAAAACCCAAGCCAGTAGGATTCTCCTAGTCATTGCTCAGTCAGAACAAATGGTACCAAACATCAACTTATAGCAAGGCCACTGGGAAACTTCCTTCCCTGGGTCACACTTATCATTCCCTCACAGTGTCCTTTTCTCCTGTTTCAGGTTCAGCTAACTTTACATTTTGTGTATTCTCTTCAGATGTGTTCAAACCTGGTCCTTAAGCCATGTCTTAGGACTTTTCTGTAAACCAAAAAGTTTGAAACTGTAACAATTTCAAACAGTCGAAATGAGGAGACACCAAATCATTTTCTCTCGAGAACTTGATGTGATTTTATATTTATGCCATGTGTTTAGAGCCTTCTGTGCCATACTGTATTGTACATGTCAAAAAACAGCTTGCTTCAGAAGATGTAGTAAACTGCTAAAAATCAATAAATCTTTTTACAGCTTGCCACCAGGGAACATTATACTGTGTTTATTAGTTGTCTTTTTTTACCCTTCAGACATAGGAAATAACCAGTCTGTTGAGCCTTAGTGTATCAGAGTACGTCTCTGCTGCCTGACCGTGCTACACTGCTGTGACATACCGGCATGGCTGCTGCGAGCAGCAGCAGTGTAATCACGGTGGGGAGGCATCTGCACTTGGACGGGTCCTGCATGAGACCCTCCTTTCACAAAATGTTTTTTGTAACCCCCTTTTTTTTTTTTTTTTTTCCCCCAGCTTTCATACTTCCTCAACCAGGCCCTCAGTGATTCAGTGCCAGGTAGTGTAACACCAGCCATTGCAGAATAGTCATGCTGGCATTTAGGGCTTGAAGGGTATCAGCAGGCACCTTTACCACACATGGCTGTGAGGGCTGCGTGCCTCTTCCCTTCCCTCATGGCTGGGACTGTGAGGAGCCCCTGACACGTTTTAATCTTGGCGTTTCTCATCTGTCCCCTCCTTCTCAGCACCCCTGATGAGGAATTCCCTCCTTACATTCAGATCGGGTATTCAATGCATACAGTTCAAACCTATACACTTCTTATCACCAGACATTAATGAAAAACATCACCATAAGAGATTCTGAGATATGAAAGGCTAAGGTGCTTTTTCTCATAAATTTTTCTTTTTTTTTTTTTTTTTTAACACTTTCCTAAGTTTTCTGTTTGGGCTTTTTCTCATAAATTTTTCTTTTTTTTTTTTTTTTTTAACACTTTCCTAAGTTTTCTGTTTGGGCTTTCATATTATTTTTTAAATTCTAGTTTTATCAGTCATTGTTATCTGGTGTGGATTAAAGAAATCATATTGGAATCTTTTATGAACAGGGAAAACTGACAGTTTCTTAGTTTAAAATAGTAATCACTAAAAAGTGTTTTGCTTAGAAATTCATGCAAACGGTGTAAATGCAAAGGAGATAACATTTTATTCATCTGGTGAAAAAGGAGGTATTTAATTCTGAGCCTGGAGGAGTCCAACATACATTTTGTCCTAAGAACAAAAAATGTATCACAAAAGAATAATGTTTGTTTGTTTAAATGGTGGTTTAAAAGTTCTTTTACATTTGTGGTAATTTCCAGTATGACTCCTTTTGAAGGCTTGGGAAATGATGGGCTGGGAGCTGTTATCAAAACTAAGTAATGAAGACTAGAGAAAAAATCTGAAGCAAAGTAGGCAAGTGAGCAAAATTAAAACAGAAGTTGAAAATAGTCCTTGTTTCAGCTATTCCCTGTGCACTTAAAAAGCTTCAAATAGATTTTTTTCTTTTGAGATCTAGGCCAAAATAAACAATCTGAAGTTGAGATTGTCACCACTAACCTACACTTTTTCTTCATATCACAGGTGATATTTATGGTCTTAAAGTTGTTTAAACCTGTCTGTCTTCTGTATAGATTTTTAAATGTGAAGGAGAAATCAGTACAGAAGACAAAGCTGCAACAGTGCCTTATTATCCACAAACACAACTGTGCTTTCACAGAAATCTCTCTTTAAAATCATGTGATTTTTTTTTTTTTGCTTTGTTACTGTATCAAAGCTTAATACCTTTCATTCCTGCAATGTGTAATGTCAAGCAGCAGAAACATTAGGTTGCCTGATATATTGTTGCTATTTTCTTTCTGACATATTATCCCATGGGGCAAATGAGCAATCTGCACTGGCATATTCCCTGGTGGCTTTGTACTGGCACAATTAATTCACAACTCAAATCCGTTCACGTGCTGTTCTGTAGAGAAGTGGTTAGACGAAGCAGGTGTGCCAAAGGGCTGAATGAAGCCTTGAGGGCAAAATGATAAGTGAAAAGGTTAAGGTACAAGAAGTAGCTCTGCTAATTGCAGGCATTGCTGTCAGGAATAGGACGTGCCCTGAAGTAAGGGGCAGTCAAGCAGACCCAGCAAGTCCCTGAGAACTGCAGTAACAAACCTCTAAACCTAATTGGAATAATTCTCAGGGCCCTCCCTAAACTGTTGCCTGCACAGGTGACTAGTATCTTTGTAACAGGATCCCAAGGGAGAGAAGAAATAATCCTTAGGATGTGCTGTGACATCCTCATCAGGATTAGAGACACCTTTTAACTCTTCCTGTGCATCAAACTCCACTCTCTTCTGTGCTATTTCATAGATGTAGTATAGGACAAAATCTACTCTGTTCTTGTGCCTGACAATACAAAAGGAAGAGGGGAAAAAAAGGTTAATTGTTCAACACACTTATTGATTGAAGTATTCCACTCTTATTCCGCTCTTTATCCCCCAACCTGCTTGCACATGTTGTTTTTTGCTGTCGAGCATTAGTTCAGCACTGCCTGTCTGTGGTGGTGGACACCACCATGGAATTTCCTTGCCTCCTGGTTCTCTGGCAGCTTACAAGCAGAAGCTGGCTATGACAATGCTTTCTGCAAACACAGTGGAATTCTCAGCTGTGGAGTTCCATCCAAACAATTCTTTGGCAGTTCCCTGATGCCCATCATTTCATAATTAAGCCATCACACTGTTGTATATTGTCTCCAACCCAGAAGTACAGACATTCTTCTAGAAAGTCAGTTTGGGCTGATAAAAAAAGTTAGAGTTTTTAGATTGGTTTGGGGAAGAATTCACACATATAAATCTCTCCAGATTTGGGTGTGGTTGCCTCGTCTTGATGAATTTTTGTTACATAACTTTTCTGATACACAGATCTCTGGCATGAAAGCCCTCTGAAATGAGGTCTCTAAGAAGATAGCATAGATACTAAAGCTATATAGAGAATCATGATTAAAGTCTCCTCTCTTTCCTCCCTCCATCCATCTGGAACAAAACTGTGGCAGACTGGAGAGATACACATTACTTATTTTCTGTCATTATGATCTGGGTGGATTTATTCAGAATCCCTTGAGAGCATGCAGAACAAGCACATTTTGATTTTGTTTTTTGATTCTGTCAAAGAAGCATTTTCTGCTAATATCCCAAAATATGGATTTAAGTTTGCCTGAACCCCAGGGCAATCAGTAATCACTTTCGGGTCAATAGCAGCTTTTCTGTGTGTTAAAATGTCATTGCCTCTAAATATTGTATCTTACTACCTTTGAGAAGTGGGATTGGAGGGTTTCCAGATTCTCCCTGTATCACAGCACGGAATTTAGCTCTCTTAAAGGCATTCAATGTCATGATATTTTGAAAAGCAAAAGAATGTTGGGGTTCCTGCTTAACCTTTTACTGCTGATAATTTAGACATCTTTCAGAAGGATGAGAAGAACACTTCTAATATTGTCATTTTACAATCCCTAGTACATTCTTGACATATTTTTCCTCACAATAAAATTTATTTATGCCAGCTCGCACAATTGCAAGGTATAAATATTTTGATTAATATTTGTGAGACGTAACATATATAACCAGCATTTGTTCATCATTTCTGAATTTGATATGGATATGTGACTAAATTGCAGTGATCGTTGAATTTTCATTTTTTGCCCTCACAGTCTTCTATCCTATCATTCTTAGAGGAGTAGCATTGACTTATATGCAAGAGAGTAAGAAGGTTAATGAAACACAAAAGGAGCACATTTTCCTTCAGTAAACTCTCCATGAACCATGAAGCAATGAGCCAAATATTTGTATTACAGCTTAATGTAGTGCTATTTGTTCTGTACATGTTTATAAAAGGAGCCTTGTAACCCCAGGGAGCCCCCCTGCACAAAGAAAATCCTGGTACAAGCTGTGATCAGGAATTATTTCTCAGTGACTTTAAATCTGGGGATTGAACAGACTTGAATGTGTTTTGAAACAGCCATTGCAGATGTAGGGTTTACCTTCATATGTTACTGACACTGATATCTTAGTACACTCAGTAGAATATATCATAGTATTCATTACTAGTTAGGGTATATTAAATTCTTCATTCAGATTCCTGAACATTCAATAGGCCAGAGAGGCTTTTAATTCAGTAGGAGTCATACATGGTAATGTCTCTTTTAAAAGTATTTTATTTTGTGGTAAGTGTCTTTGAGCCACTTCAGGTTATTTATTGCATCTTGTTACATAATAAGGGGATAGCTCACATTTATTCTTCTAGGATTTCAAAAGATTTAGCTTGCATTATTTATTTTTTAATCCAGTGTAGATACAAAGTCCGACTGCTGCCACCTGAAAATACTCTTCAGTGCACCTAAAACATTGCTCTAGTAAAATTTATGGTAGTACACAACTTCTAACTTTGTTATGATTCTGTATTTCTTTCATATTCTTATCTTTTTCTAAGGCAAGCCATTTTCACACCTATGTTTTTGCAGTGGCAGAAATTAATTGTCACATTAGGCAGGAATCTTACCATCCTAATATTATTTACAGGCATTCAGCATTGTGCCATGCTGTAAAAGAGCTGCTTTCAGGGTATGGTGGGTGATGAGGATCAAGCTCTCTAAAATTTCATTTTTTCATCTTAATTATGTGGGTTTTTTTAAGCATCCAGACACTATCTCCAACTTGTCTCCTGACCATAGTTTCTCAAAATGACTTTGAGTCTCCTCACAACTTCCTCATTAGAAGTTTCTATTTTGGAAAAATGAGCAGAGACTTTGTTTTAGAATATGTGTAACCAATCCTTTTACTTTTCTTTATTCAAAGCAACTACCAGAGCAGTCAACTGTGCTATGTTATAAATTAGATCATTTGAGAAATCTATGATGAAGGCAGTAAATGAAAGTCACCAGATGACACAGGTATTTACACATCAAATGCTTACAGTGCAGTAGTAGCTGTGAGCCCTTAAATATTCACTGGCAAGTGTGGGAAAGTGCAGCTACTTGTTATACAAGGAAATATCCTTCCTGAAATTGTGCATCACACTCTTCCTATCCATGAAATGCAATTAACTGTGAGACGACCAAGAGCTGTTTTGTTGATGGAAATGTGGCTTACTGTCCTGCCTAGAATTGGACAATGGTAATTATTTTGATATGAGAAAATCCAGGATAAGTATGTTACCATTTGCTGACAGAGAATTGCGAGACTGAACAGGAGTATTCAGTGCCATTACTGTTCCAGCAGCAACTCTTGTGTGCCCAGACTGATCTTTACCTCATGAAACTGTAACCGAGATGACAAAAATTGCTTACTGTCGAAGCAGGCACAAGTTGGTTTGGCAGCAGAAGTCTCATAGAATGAAGCCAAATCCTAATTCACCGCGTATTGTTGCTGCTACAAGCAACCTTAGAAGTACCAGTGTCCACATGTACCACTTGCTTCTGCCCAGCGTTGACCTGCGGGAGCAGAGCGGCAAAAGCAGGTAGACATACTGACTGTGGCAGCCGTCTTTCCTCACTGGAGCATAAGCACATTGCATGGCATAAAAGTTTGGGCCAGAACCTAATCCACCACCATCTGGAGAAGAGGAGAGTGTTTGCTTTGCTTCCTCTCCATATTAAGACAAAATTTATTTTCTTTTTAGAAAAATTTGAGAAAAAAAAAAAAAAACAAACAGTCATTACACCAGGAAAATTTAAATAACTGTGCACTGATATAAAAAAGCTAAAATGAATCTCAGAGGAACTGCTGCTGCTGTTTTGTTCTTAGAACATTTAGTAATTATCTGATTATTGAACCTTATTGAACCTTATTGAACCGAGGTGCACCATGCAAGCAGTTTCTTTTGTACTTGAACTTTTGATGTGGAGTAGAAATAGTATTTTTAGGTAGAAATACTACTTTTGAGGAGTCCTTATTAGTATGTTTGCAATGTGACATAGTCCAAGTATCCAGTTGCTGAATTTTTTACAGATATACTTTGATAATCTTCACCACACTTAACTTAAATCAGTAATGTTCCATATACATTTTTATTTGTTTTCTTAGGGTTCATTTTTATTTTGACTACATTAGAATCCTCTGATAAAGTGTTTGCTTTGTGAATCCAAGCTTTTTTATTAGAATTTGTTACTGCTTTTTTTTTTTTTTTAATATAACAAGAAAACTTTAACTATATAAGATTTGCTGAGGACACAATATTTTTGCCATGCTCCTTTTTGTAGATTGTGATTGATTAAGAATTTGTCACCCTATGTACCTTCTTTTACCACAAACATACCCCAGAAGCAAACTGACTACCTTGAAAGAGAGTCTTTGTTCCCTGACATTTGCAATAGGGAGAGAAGTGTTTGGATATTGTGATGGGGCACTTGGAATCAAATGCTGAAGCAATAAAGAATTACAGGGTTTTTTATTTTATTTTTTAACATTCTGTGGTACAGAAAGTTATAAACCGTGTTTACCTTCTGCTTAATGAGCAATCCCATTATGAAGGCTGAAGACAATGCAGCACATGAGGGTTTTTTACAGTTTATCAAAGAAAATACCCTTGCGATATTAGGGCTCCTCCTTTTCCATCTTTCTCCATAGTTTTGTTGAGTCTGAAAGAACTCCTGAGTCTTTCTGGGCTCTGCATCTTCTATGAACTCTTCCTTGACTTTTGATATTGAGGAACCTTCCTCTGGGCACTGCATGAGTATTCTGCATTCCTGGAATGGTGCTTATCCCTGTTCAAAATGGAATTAAGCCCTACGCAGTATCAACATGTAGCAGCACTGTCTTTTGTTTATGTACTCTGTCTTCTTGTTTCAGATCTCTGCTTTCCCCTGTGATGAAGAGCACCTTCCATTAGATTTTATGTCTTATTTTAAATGTCCAAAGGAACATCGATATTCCATCTGATTTCTGGGAGTTGAACTTTTGTAGTGTTTTATTCCACCCTCAGACTGAAAAAAACAACAGGATACCTTGCCTTATCTGGGGCAGTAGCATCCACTTGTGCTGATAACCTAGGCAAAGAAGGGGTATTTCCAAGACAAGTGACATCTTAAAGCTTATGAATGTATAGACATGTAATTCTCAGGTAGCAGAGTCAGAAAATCTGGCCAGCAGAGCCAGGGTTGCAGAGACAATGGCACCATCACATTTTGTGCTGCCAGACACCTACACAGACTGTCACAATAGAGAAGTTTCAATCACAGGGTCATGGGACTCCAAGGATTGCTATTACTTAACTTGTGGAAGGTGAGAGTTCAGCTGTCAGGACTGAAAGTAGACTAGAGTATGTGTATGCCCTGAACCATGCTGGTAGAAGACACTTTATAGCATAAACCATATCTGATATACTTTCTGGAAGAAATGTCTCCCAAGATAATTCCTCAAATAGTTCTCAGCCTAGATTTCTCTTTAGATGCCCTTGGTCGCTTCATAATCTTTCTTTTGGGGGACTATTTGATACCAGCCCCCAGGCTGCTTGTGTTCTTATTCCACTGATGGCAGCTCTTGTTCAAAGGACATTTGTAGCAGCTATTTAATTCTATGTGGGGAAGAGAAGCCTTTGAAATGGATGGAGTTGTGGTGAACTGTCAAAAAAGAGCATTAAAGAAACACTTTTCCTGTATTTAGAATACTGTTAGCATTTTACATAATTTAAACATGTGGGTAGTCATGTTTTGCTTATTTGAATGCTGCTTACTGTGACATGTCTTGCAGTAGAGTTTTGAAGGCAGTGGTGATATTTCAAAATAACCCAGTTTAGTTCGGCAATATCAAATTCTGCAAACAGGAGGTGATCTGAGGGGATTAGTCTGTGCTCACACATCCCTAAAAGTATTAGAGAAGCAAGCAAAAATACCAATTTAAGAAGGGTCTCCTTTTTTTCCCCCTTCTTCTTTCTTTGTTATTTCTGCTAGACAAGTCTGTCCTCACACCAGTGAGAGGGAAGCAGTGGTTCTCATGGTTCAGAGGGTATTCAGTGGTTTTGAAAACTGTCGATGAAATTAGGAAAAAAGCCAGAGGAATTTTGGCAGTGGATGATTTTGCTAGAATTAAGAGTAAACATAATTTATTGCAAAAGGGCTAGACAGTTTCATAAACGTAGCTGAATATTCTGGAGGGTCTGCCCAGGAGCATTCAGAATCTGACATCCTGTGGCCTCAGCTACTTTTTGTGAATCAGCATGCTGAATGTATCTACATATGGATTGATCACAAACTCTTGCCATTTCACTGCTTAATATAATTTTCTAATAATTAAAAAAAAATTGCCAAAACCCACAACCCTGCCATCTTTTTGATTCATTACCAATGCTGCAGATAAAATTAAAAAATCTCTTCCTTGGTTTCTGGTTGCATATTTTCTTGCTTCTTGGAAAATTTGGACTCTCAGAAGAAAACAGTGACTGATTCTGTTGTTGTCTTAGAGAGAGCTTTGGTCCAATCTTCCTGATCATAGATTTTTGACAGTACAGCACAGTATACTTGGACCTGGAGTAATGGATGGACAATGGGTTTAAAGAGAAAACCTGAAGCATTTCCACAAGCTTGTGAACTGAGGAAGGACTAGCAGCTGTATTTACCTTCACAGTAGCATAAAAGCCATAGAGGGCCAATGCCAATCCTCTGTGTCTTGTAATTGGTTTATTTGCTAAGATGTTAAAGCAGGGCACTTCCTGTGCAAGAACAAAAGAAGAAAACCTTATGCATGGGAACTGGACAGAAGGGGTTTGTTATGTGATAGTACCCTGTAGAACGTCATCTGAACTGAAGTCTGTCATCCCACTTGTCTTGGTATCCTCATGTCTAATTTCAGTGTGCTGTTTATTCCCTGTGGTTATGCAAAACATGGTGTCATGCCTTATACACTGAGAAACAGCTGGCATAAAGCCCAGGTTTGCCCCAGACTTCAGATATCTAATTGGCATGCTTAACTCATGAGTTCAGTTCTCCTATCACCCTACGCAGACAGGGACATAGAGGAGTCACCAGAAAGTCAATTAATTAGGTTGAATTTCGTTTCTGGAGGCCCTTGTCTCTACTGACACACCTTCAAACTACAAGTACAGCTTGGATGGCATCAGTAGGATGAATTATGGCATACTCAAACTTTTTGCCAGTGCTGAGATACTGAGATACACATGCTCAAATAGTTTGTCTTTTTCAGTATATAATTGTATACTAATTCTTTTGAAAAGGTTGTTGATTCTTTTATCAGTTTAAAATTAAAACTGTGATTTATTTAACCAAAACTAAAAATTAAACTTTTGACAGAAATCTGTTTCTTCTACTGAAGATTTAGCATTAATTATATTTAATGTCCAAAAATAATTAAAAAAAATCTTTAAAAAATCATCTTAAGTTTCAAATGTGTATTTTTTCTTCAGTTTCAGTAAGTTGCACACACAAAAGAGATTGGCTTCTAGTGCTTCATCTTTGACACTCTTGTTGCTCTTTCTGTACTGGATAAAAATTGCACTCAGTCCATTGTGTACCATTTGGTTTGACAGGATCAAAAGCCTCTGAATAGCTGAAGCCATAGGTTGCCATCCCTCTATTACCTGCCTTTGTAGTATCATCCACCAGGTGACTGTGCAGTCCCTCAGGAGTGAGCACTGCTCAATCACTCAGGTATTGATGCTCAGTCTTTCTACTGTTGTTCAGACTGTCTCAATATTTATTTAAAAAAATTAATGAAAATGTAGTTTTCAAGAATGTAATTGTCTTAGGAAGGTAGCATGTCCCTTGCTGCAGAGAACTGAGTTCCAGGCAAGGATGTGTTCTTATTCCTTGTATTTTGCACTGGTTTTAGCATGGGTCAGGTTACAACATGGCACACAGTTTAGCATAGGAAGGTGCTCAAGTCAAGGCTGTTCTTAGCAGTGAGGAAGGTCTAGCTATGATTGTCTGGACCTGGCCAGTTGTTGTTTCTTCTCCACTTTCCTCAGGTGACATTCCCCAAGTGGTCATAGCAACAAATGCTACACATTTATGGCTGATTTTCCTGCAGCAGACCCATTGAATCTTTATGTTGTTTTACCGTGATCAAGAGTCATTTTATGGTGAAATGAAGAATGAGACTATTATACTGATTTTTTAAAATTTATTTTGAATACAGCTCAGTATCATCACTGAATTTTCAACATAAGTGTGATACTGAAGTTATGACAAGATATTGGCAATGGAAAAATTGTCTTTCTGCAAGTCATCAGGCAGAATGCATGAGGTAATTTTAAAAAAATATAACCAAATGTATTAATAGCATAACAAAGTTCAATAAGGAGAAGTGCACTTGGGTCACAGCAACCCCGTGCAGTGCTAAGGGGCTGGGGAGGAGTGACCTGAGAGCTCTTTGGCAGAAAGAGTCTTGTGGATGATGGCTGGCAGCTGGCTCATTATGAGCCAGCAGTGTGACCAGGTGGTCAAGGAGGCATCTTGGCCAGGACTAAGAAAGGGATTATCCCCCCTGTACTCGGCCCTGGTGAGGCTGCACCTCGAGTTCACTTCTCTTCTAGAGAAGAGAAGGTTCAGAAGGGACCTCATTGCTCTCTCCAGCTACCTGAAAGGAGGTTGTAGTGCGGTGAGGCTGGTCTCTTCTACTGTGCCTGCAGTGAGACGACCAGAGGAAATGGCCTTAAGCTGAGACAGCAGAGATGCCCATTAGATATTAGAAAAAAATTTTTCACTGTTCAGGTGGTCAACTATTGGAATGGGATGCTGAGAGAGGTGGTAGAGTCACCATCCCTGGAAGTGTTTAACAGGTGTCTGGATCTGGTGCTGGGTAATAAAGTTTAGGGGTTTAAGGGTTACAGTGATAGTGCTAAGCTGACAGTTGGACTTAAAGGTCTCTTCCAACCATGATGATTCTATGATTCTAATTCATACATCTGACTAACTAATAGGAAGTTTACAAGAAAATTTATGTCAAAATAGCAAGACTACGTTGTCTTCTGGCTAGTTGTTATTGTCCCATTTCAAAATACCTCCTTATAATAACAACTCAGCCTTGCCATAATTGTAATGCTTTCTTGATATAAACATTTAAGCATCTTGGGAAATATGGGACTCATTTTAAACTTGATCCTTTAAGGACCTTTAAAGAATAAATTCTTCTAAAATGGATTTAACATAATCTTAGTTTAATATATATTTTTTATGTAAAAGATCTATCCCACCTGCTATTTTCCTTTGTCAAAGCAGGATTATTCTTTGTTATTTGGTATTGCTTTATTAAATGGATTGTGTTCATTTAGGTATTTAAACTCAGTTTCCTTTCCCAGAGTTCTTTCCTTTATTTTTTTGTGTTTGGCAGCACTGAATGGATTAAATATATTTAGTGTACAAAACTTAAATAACATAGGAATGGCAGCTGTCCAATACAACACTGTAGCTTAGCATAATGAGCACTAATAAAGAAGATAACAAGTCTATTAGCTAATATTAATTCTTAGACAACGTGTGCAATTAAATGTAGCACAATAGAGAGGAATTTAAGGGTTGGAAAGGCATTAGCCTGGCTAGTTTATTAATATCTGGTTTCACGTTTAGAAATGTGAATCCTGTTATTTTTAGTTATGTCTGGTTTTGTCTCCTTTAGTACCCCTTTTCTACATGCATATTTGGATATGAAATTTTTTATTTTGTCCTCTCCTCATCAACCTTTCTATTTTATTTTTTTAAGTATGAATGAATGAATGAACCCTTTCAACTGCTTCTGTGCATTTCTTCCAAAATTGCTCCCATTTAGCAGCATGGAGTAGCTTCAAGCTGCATATGGTACTCCAAGTGTATAATTAGCAAAGTCATATGGATTAAATCATTCTATGAGTACAACAACACATAACCAAAATCTCAATTTCTTAATAAAAAGTTGTACTATACATGCCTCTCTAAGACACACCTTCTGACATGCCAAGTGTTTTTGGGACTTACACTGGGAAAAGTGCTGTCAAAATCTTCCATTCTGTGTTCCAAGATGATTTCTCCAAAGCATGTGGCTTTATTTTGCATTTACTGTATATATTATTACTATTACCTCTATATCAGAGCGAGCACATTTTAACAAAATATAGTGAGTGATAATGAGAACTTCATATCTTAACTTTTGATTAGCTGTTAATAGAGGATACCAGTATAGGACAATCCTCAAATCTGAGGAGGAGTTCCTCTTAGTAAGTTATTGTTCCTTTATATTATATCCCCAATCCCATGAATGCTTACAGAAAATTTTAATGTAGTATTAACTGTGCTCTTAATTAGTGTTGTTTTCCCATTAGATTATTTGTGACATTGCTAATTAAAATTGGAATTAGCATTGTTGTCAGTACTTCCCTACTGGAAAACTAATGCTAACTAGGAATGTGTGAAATCGCTGCTCACTAAAATTAAACATAATATTATATTTTTACTATTGTGAATGACCAAAACTACTAATTTTTCTTTTAAAACTTTTTGAACAATGACATGTGAACTACTTTTTTACATTTTTTTTATTGCATAATTATTCCTGACTTTGTGGTGATACAAAAGAGACCTTGGAGGATATTTTCAGAGTAAAAGCAGACTTACGGTGGTACAAATTTTGAAATACTGTAAAATTCATGATCAAAGTTGTAGAAAAGTGTAAAGGAGATAAACCCAAATGATAAGGGCATTGTAAGATTTGATGAGATTGATGGTCGCCTTAGGATGGAAACAGATTGGGGAGCCTGAGTTTTTGACTTTGTAAAGTTTGGGCTATGTTTTCCCCTGAATTCAGAAGGTTTCATAAGTGATCTGCAATAGTGTTCCTTTTCACTCTTCAGACTTCTGCATCCTGTGGAGCATAAAAAAGTCTCTATCTTAAAAAGTGTCTCTCTGTTAGAAAGAATGCAGCGGTTGTATCCCAGTTGTGGTTTGCTCTTTCCTTTCATGAGATAACAGAAATAATAGCCAATTTCTGGTGGTTTAGCAACCTTTCAGGATTTAGTAAAATTGAAGCATTTTGTTGAACTTTTGCAGAGGTATATTTTTATAGGATACTTTGTCATATCAGGTTATTTCTTGCAAAGCTATGATACAGACTGTTTTCCTGGTTGAGCAGATACTGCATTCTTGCTTGAGCAGTTTTAGTCAGAGTATGTCTCTATGGGCATGCAGTAAATTGCAGAAACATTTTCTGATTTCATGGTGTAACCCATGATGATAACTCATATTAATATAAGTAGCAAAAATATATTTTTCACATCTAAATGCTTTTCACTCTTATACTGGAAGTCAAAGGTTATTATTCATGGCTTCATAAGAATTATTTTTAATATTCATATATTATATAAAATAATAATAATAATAACAATAAGAAACAATTCATTTTAAATTAACATTCACTGGTTTTGCTAGGAATACTTCTTTCTCTACCCACATACAACACATTGCTTTTTTATATAGCTTTCCTTGAAAAATTAGATAGGCTTACCAAAAGATGCAATAATTTAATTCTAAACTCTTCTATGCAATGAGTATTAGTTTTATCCTTATATGGAATACTAAAAAAAGAACATCTGTCCCTGCCAGTGCCACTGGTATGCTGTGCATTTGTCTATAAATTTATAAGGATGGTGAGTACTGAAATTTAACCTGTATCACGACAAGTTAGATTAGCAGCTATACCTAATTGAAAATTCACATATCTACATTAGTACTATGGCATGTTTAGCCATTATACTGTTTCTCAACAAAACTTTGAGCCTGAGCTCAGAACTCTTTTATCACAGAGCGTATAGAGTGGAGCTGCCTTGTGACCCAAAGAGCAAGGCAAAACTTGCTCAAAATTATTCAGTCTGTCATGAAGACGTCCCCTTAACATTCACGGATTATCTTGTTTAATTTTGTATTAGTTCCTCCATTTTATAATAGGGTGATGACACCATGGATATTAGGGGAGGGCAAAGTAATATTTCTTCTAAGTGTAGGACACAGCCTGTGACACATAACACAAACCCCTCCAGAAAGCCAAGCTTGTTGCAAAGGAGCTGGCCCTAGCAGGACTAGCAGCACTGTACCTGCATCACTTCAGCACTATGCCCATTCTAATTAATTTCTCATGAGAGCAATTAGTGTGGGTGCAGAAGTATGATCAGGATTCTAGAAGTTACCTTAGCTATGACTCTATGTTCCCAAGTGTCCCAAAGCAAGGAGTTTTTGTATGGGTCTCTTCAGTAGATATTGTGGTGGTGCATTATTCATGAAAACTAGATTTTGATGCACCTTAATTTTCATTACAGTTTCCCTTGGAAACCCTCCTGTAAATTTAAATGATGGAAAGCATACACTGGGAGATTATTTCAGAAGCAGCCTTTTTTTTTACAGAACCCACTAGGCACTAGGATACATATGTAGCCAGTTTAGAGTGACCAGGTTACTAGTTTTCAAGTTTTATACGTTTTACAACTAGACACCCTACCATTTGGACCAGTGAACAGGAATCAGTCCTCAAAAATATGTAATATACATCTTCCTAAAAGAACTGTGATGAAGGGATAGATAAATGTTTATTCCCATGACTCCAAATATAAAAGAATAAGTATCAGAAATGCAAGCATTAACCCATTACTGATCTGATCATGCCGTATAGAGACATAAAGCCACCTCCACTGAATATTAGCTTTGGTTTTTGTTTTTAGTAAGTCCAGACTACCGTGACTCCTGTTTGCCAAAGCACTGTGCACTGAGAATTTATGCTAAGTTGTTTGTCTCCACTGACCTGTCCTGTTTAAAGTTAGCATTTTCCATAATTCTTCCTCCTTATTGTAGAATTATTTGCATTTTGTCCCTAAATACCTGAGTCTCCATGTGGCTACGTCAACATATTTTATCCGGATTTGCCCCTTTTACCACACAGTTTGCCCGGTACTTTCTTTCTCATCATCCAACACTTTATGGATTCATTGATGAATATGGTGGAGCATCAATCTAGGGTGGTTTCTAAGACACCTATGGTTGAGACATGTCTTATTTTTTTCAGTCAAAATTCTGTAGAGTATCAAGTAAGATGCTTTTATGAGTTGAAATATGGTGTGTATAAACACAGTTTGTTTTGTCTTTTCCTTTGTCAGCCATCAAATTTAAAGTAATGAATGAATCAGTATTTCTCTGAAAAAAGATACATTTTCCATAGTATCATGTTGAGTTGTCCACTTAAATGCCTAAGTTTTAATTAACGACTAATTAAATCCAACATTTTTTTTTCTGATTGGTTGCTTTGCTGTCTCTTTACTGGTGCACCTGTTGATTGGTGCTGTTTTAACAGACATGGAGTCAGGCCATTTGCCCTTTTCAAATATTAACACAGCACTAAAATAGGAATTTCCCCACTAATTACTATTTATATTAAAAATGATCATGGTTGTTGGAGATTCTTCTTATGCAGCTCTTTCACTTTTGAGAAAAAAAAAATTTACCTACAAACACATTCTTCTCTGTGGGGAGAAATAGTGAAGTTACATTCTCTCTCACAAAAGGTAAAAAGGGACCAACAGAAGTCTCCTGCCCGTGAAGTAAATTGCGTGGTGAGCACTATTTCAGCAAACCTGGAATGATCCCCATGTTTTAGTGCCCTAAGAAAATTGTCTGGGGTTTTTTTGTATTTTGTAGTCTACAGGCTGGCTTAGTTTTCAGAGCTGTTAGCTGGTTTCTGTGTCACTGGAGTGGGGACTTCAATGGGCCCACACTTGCTCCCTAGCTGCAAGTCAATAGAGACTCAGCAGCCCATTGGGAGCATGAATATTTTATGCCTAGCATAATTAGCAGGCTTCTTATGCATTTCTTATGCACTTAGTTTGGTGTGACAGGTTGCATTCATTTTATGATTGTGATTTTTGAGAAAAGGAGTATTTTCAGTAATTACCAGAAAGGTTTACATTTGTGTTGTACCATGTGGAGTTTGGTACAGGTAGTCCATTCAAGGATTGGTCTGGCATACCTTACAGAAAGCAGCAGAAAATTTTTATCCAAAGTGAATCCAGTGTACCAATATATATATTTTGTCTAATTTAAGAGAATTAGATATCCAACAAGCAATAGGGAAGGATAATTAGCAGATCCAATATTGCATGCAATCTTCAAAGTAGTTCTAATTTAATTGATAAAATGAAACTTTCTTAAAATAAATGGATACAAAACCATTAATCAAATACAGTACCCATAATAATTTATGTTGCAATTAATTGGAACAATATCATAGGGTGAATTTTAAGGGATGCTTTAGTGATGAAACTGAGTCTCAGAAACTGCTTGAGGTCATCTTTGCTTGCATGTCTTCTAGGAATTATGAAAACAGATTGGATCTAGTACCTTACCATCTCTCTAAGCTCTCATGTGCTTAGTTACTTTGAAACTTCTACAAGCTTTACAGAAATCCTGAAAAAGAAGGAAGGTAGTGGAAGGGAAGGAACGTGAGTACGAAACAGTGTCATGTTGAGACACTGGTATGAATTTGGTGGTCTTTAGTCTTTGGATGCTTAACGTCTTTGTAAATTGAAAGCTGGGAGACAAATACTGGTGAGAGTGACCATCAACATGTCTAAAGGCCTATGCAAATTCTAAATGAAGATCCTTAAAAAAAAATAAATCTTGTTTGCAAATTGTAGTTGAATATTTTATGACCATATAAAACTAGAGTTTTGTTATGGTTGCAAAAAAAAAAATGCTGGATGATCTCTACATCCAAATTTATGTCAGTCCTAATTATATTTTGGCACTTAGGTTGTATCTTTACATCAATTTCTCCTTGTCTCTCTGAACAAGAAGAAAATAATTTCTTGTTGAAGTTCAAAGAAATTGCCTGGTATGTTATAACACAAACTGCATCTCTAATCCTTAAAAAAAGAACAATGTGGGCAGATATTTCACCTAAACAAAAGGGTTTTTTGGGAAGTCAGGGGACTCCATGTGGGTGTAATGATCTACATTTATGCACCTGTGGACTTCAAGACTCAGGCAATTTAAGACATTAGAAGCTTTATTTGCTTGAGTACTTCCATTAATTTTAGAAAGAATATTCACGGTAATAAGCGCCAAGCTCAGAAGCAAATCAAGATCAGCCTCTACAGTATTTAAATGATCGTGTAGTTCTGGCACCTTCGCTGCTGAACTCTCCTCTTATGTGAACAAAGGATGCAGCTGCAAGTGTGTCTGAAAGCAGCGGTCACTGCTGCAGGATCAACATTTATTGAATGTACAAGACCACAGATACTGTGCATGGTTCTGTCATTGGTCGCTCTTCCCCCCTGGTTCAGAAAAAGCCCAAGGACAGTAGCAGTGATACCTGTTGGTATACAGATGATCTCTGAATGCTGACAGCTGTACTGTAAAATCCCTATTATGGATAACCTTGCAGTGCTATTTGACTTTGCAAGGAGCGTCTGTCCTTTTCTAAATTGAATGATTGGATGGAAATTGTCATTCTTAATATATTTACCTTTCATTTAATGAGCAGTCCCATTATGGAGGCTGAAGACAATGCAGCCTCGCGCATGGGTTTTGTTACAGTTCATCAAAGAAAATACCCTTGCAGTATCAGACCTCCTCTGTGGCAGACGGCACCAGGAGCTGCTGCCCACTGTGAAAGAGGGACTTGTTTAAAGTCAGTGCAAAAGGATTAAAGGGAGAAAATTTCAAACTGGGACTTATCTAAGGCCAGGAAATGCCTCAAGGTACTTTCTGTGGAATTTCAATATTCTGCACTGTCTGGTAATATACTGTATGAGATCGTCCAGTAATCAGGGCTTCTCGTCCCCTGGTAACCTCACCCCCCTGTTCCCATCACCTAGGCTTCGTGGTTCTAACAGTCTAAAGACAATAGAAAGACATTTTCAGAGGTTTTAGTTTTGCCTTTTTTTTGCTTTCATGAATCTTCTTTAACCAATTTCTGCCTTTCTGTTGAAGTTAAAAGCACAGTTGGTGGCAGAATCTGTATTGCTCACTGTAGTTTTGAATGACCCACATATTTTTTGGCTAGTCAGTAAGTGCAAAGAGAAGTCAAACAATTGTAAACTATAGGCAAAAATCAGTTATGTATCCAGGATACATGTAATGTGCCATATCGTTGCCTGCCTTTTAAGAGCCATTATTTTAGTGAATGATTTCCATCAGTACAAATGCTTACACGAAATTCAATTTCACTACTAAACTACAGTCAATATCATGGTCACAAAAACGGGTGGGCAGAGTCCACGGCCATCATGTGTAGAGCTCCGTTTACATGTTGTGAAACACTGGGCCCGTGTGACCTGCCAGTTTCAAGGGCAAGCCAGGTGTGATGTGCCATTCAGCAAAGGCCATCTCTTTGATTATTTTTCATCTTTTTTTTTTTTTTTTTTATCTGAAGCTAGTAAGTTGGTTAAAAAGCCATGTTTGATTGAAATATCTTCATAGTGGCTGTTTATTTCCTTCATCTTTGACTTTCAAAGAATTTCTTTTACTGTTCAATGTTGTTTAATTCCTGATCCACACTTTTTTTGTTTGTTTTTCTGTCATGTAAAAATATGTAATCAGTTCTGCATTTTATAGTGTAAAATCTGTATGGACTCTGCTTTTTTAGTTGTCTGGAAATCCCTTGATTTGTATCATTAAAATATCATTTTCCACTGTATTTTAATAAATGGGCAGATAATTTTTAAAGCACTCCATATGCTTTTTCTATCTTTGAGTCCCAGATACTCTCATCTTCCTGATTGTACAGATTACATGTTTCTGTGCTTTTCTATAGCCTTAAGTTTAATTAGAGGCATAACAAATTATAGTACATGAGCAGCAACACCATAAAATCATATGACATTCAACTATACCAACAGATTCAAGTATTGACTGGAACTACAGGCACTGTCTTAAGTTTGAATTTGTAGCTCAGTGGAGTTATAGTTTCCCCAGAGCTAATGTTGATAACATAGAAATCTTATTTTAACTAGGGTAAACAAATTCAGTAATACTGCAGATATTTAGCTGCAAAGAAAAATTGAAAAATGTGTAGATGACTTCTAAAAATTCTCTTTCTGCTGTGTTATCACATACACAAGGTGAAATTAGGCACTATAATTAAGGATACTTAGGGACAATATTTCATTATTTATGATTCTATACTTTAGACACCTTTCAAACTCTCACTATGAACTTCCGATTTTATTTTCATTCCTTACACTTACTTCTAATTTGAAAGATGAAAATGTCTCAGAAATATCATCAGATGAAGTTTTTAATGGAAGTTGAAATTATTCTAAAAAATATAACATGAACTTATTGAGAATAAATCATAACCTCTTACAAATTGTGACTAGTTTTGCTTTTAAAGTACAGACTTCACATTTACTAAGAGCATACTTTCGGTTAAGCCCAATTAGTTACACATTACATTGAAGTAATGTCTCTTTTCAGATTCAGGGGACTCATTCATATTGCTTCTTGGAGGTGATGTTGGAAATAGTAAGATGAGTTCTCTATTTTCAAGGGCTCCTGAAAATACTAGAGACAGCTAGGTGAGGAGGTTAAAATAAGGATAAAACAATTGCTTGGTGAAGCATAATACACAAAAAGAAAAAGAAAGAGGTTTTTGCCTTATCCAATAGATTGAAGAAATTTCAAGTGCAAGGCTGTCACAGAGAAAATCAGTTGGGGTCAAGAAGCATTCTAGGGAGAAGATAGGCATCCTTTTCTTTTTTCTTTTTTTTTTCTTTTCTTATACAGGGTTGCATTTACAACGCAACGTGAAGCAACTTATGGCCGTATACACCAGAAAACCACTTTGCTCGTGGGAGAACTAATGGAACTAAAAATCATTATCTGTTAGGATACCCAGCTGAGGACTGATAGGAATTTTTTGAGCATGTGCATGTGTGTCTTGTTGGTGCTACCTAAATAAGTCATGCCAGTCAGTCTTCTTCCAACTAGAAAAGTACATGCACAACAATGGCAATATGTAATGTGTAGCAGCTGAAAACAGTCTGGAGTCCCAGAGTCCAGAAATGCAAAGGGATTGAAGAAGAAACTGTTCTCGTGTTCTCCCACTCTGAAGGAAAAGTCAACTTTTCCTTTAGATTCCTTCAAGGCCAAAATTTGGCACAGTAACATACGCCAGCATTGACCACCATTTGCACCTGCAGACTCCCTTAAGCTTTGATTTCCAAGCATGGTCTTGCCTTGCACTCCTCCTAAATTTTAAATTCATTGTATTATATCAAAGGGCTTTTTTCCTTTTTTTTTTTTTTTTTTTTTTTGTAAGCAGTTTACAGTTGACAGCTACTCTATGGTAATGGTAATCTCATGGTTGTATTCACTTACTTAGTGTGGAGTAACAGTGACATCCAGTGGTTGGCTGTTTCAGCCAGATGTATAAATCACCATTACCAGTCAGTATTTCAGTGACTGTACTCCTGCCAGTGCTTCCCTTTCCAAGGTTCCCTTGGGTAGGAGGTGAGGGGAAACAGAAATAAACTTTATGGTGAAAGAGATTTGCTCTGGGAGTTTCAGTAAATGTTTTGCTGAAGTGATAGAAAAATATTTATGATTTTAAACTCAAAAAGCTTTTTTTTTTTTTTTTTTGGTGTTCATTTCTGTGGTTCAAAATCTGTTCACACAGCAGTGGAAGGTTGCTTCATGACTTTTTGAATTTTACTTTGTATCTGAAGTTCATGGAATCAGTCATAGAATGGCTTTAGCATAAGTACGCAGCTGTGCACATAAAAGAAGATATTTTCCTTTGCCATCTGCAATTAATAATCTTGTAGTTGAATAGGGGAGAGAGAGAGAAGATAATGGGAAAATTTTTTCATATCTTTTCATCTGGTATGACATATGTTTATTCTAAGGACTCGTTAAACCAAAGGATATGTTATTATATATATTTTAAAAAGCATCCCAGTAACTGCATTCATACTATATTGTGCAACTTGTTGGACAAATTTTTGGTTGTCAAATCTTGGATACAGCTCTTAGGAATGAAAAGAAACTTTTATTATTGTTCATCTGAATGAATCATGTTGAAAGGCATCTCAGACACAAAATCTTCCTAGTGTGTTACTTTGCAATTTTTTTTTTAGGCTTTATCCATTTCCATTCTTAATGGATAATCTGTCAACTAGCAATGTAAACTCAAATAGCTTTTATTTTATATATATATAAATATATATATATTAAAAAATCACTTTTATATATATATATATATATAAAAATCACTTATTTTCAGTCTTATGTCATGTTCTGTAGTAGTCTCTCCTTAATGCCTCTAGTAATTATTTCCTTGGTCAGTAAGGAGAAAGAACAGTGGTGGTACCTCTGCACCTCCCTTGCTGAATGATAAAGATTTTTTGGTCCACGCAGTAAGGAATCTTTGTTCTGAACTGCAAAAGCATTTGAGATAGTGTCTAAGCTTTGAAAAGGTCAAAGTGCTGGTGCATGGCTCCTGAGTTATGGCAGTGATCATTCCTGAAGTAGTGTTCAAAGTGATAAAGATAAGATAGATAACAATGCCTACAGAGTAATAGAGAAGCGTTTCTTTATGGTCCCCCTTGGTGGTGTAATTGAAGAAGTCAACATGTTGAAAATCAAAACAGGCAATGTTCTAATAATGCCAAGCCAAGTACTGTGAAGACTATGAGTTTTATTACCAGTTAAGTAAATAAGAAACATTGATTTAATTTTGAGAAAGCAATAGTTCTCTCATTTTTATGTATTTTCCTACTTATTTATGTGCCCTGGTGCCAGCAGTTCTTGATGAAATTTCTTGTTATAAGTTAGGAAGGAAAACTTTGAACTTCAAATGCTTTTGCTGACCTTTCAAAATCTGGTGATTTGTCACCAATCTCTTCCAGGGTTAATATGAGCTATACCTTTCAGTTAAAGGCTGAGAACTGTAAGATTTACTTCAAAGTCCCCCTAGGCTGAAAATAGTGTATTAAGCTTTACATGCAGTGAAACACTTACTATGAAAGTGTCTAAGAAGATATGTCAGCAGTTGTTTTGGGGAAAATCTTTTGTCTGTCCAAGCCTTTCTATGTGTGCAAGGTGATTTTAAAAATTATATACTTTTAGCCTTCAGATATGAGCAGTTTGTTGCTTATTTAATTTTATAGATACCTTTCAATTAAAAATGTAAGGGAAAAACTAGTGTTTACTGTTCTTGACCTCAGTTGTCATTAGGATGTAAATCATTCAACGCAGTCAGGTAAGCAAGCTTATGGGGAGATGCATTTCAGGGCTGAATGCTGATGTGTGAAAAAGAAGAGAGGTGGTTGGCTTGCTCTAGAGCTTTGGCTGTAGATGGAGACATCTGTCTAATGAAATTCTTTTAACATAAAGTGTATGTTTCTTTAAAAACTACTTCACAGCATATCACGCATAGGAGGTATGTTCTGGAAAAGCACTTTTCTCAATTACAATGAAGTTAATACTTTCAATAAAAGAGATTTCCCATTTGCATTTCACCTATTGCTAGTTAAAATTCTCTTCTGCTCAAAATTCTATCTTATCTTCTGATTTGGAAACCAGTTGCAGCACTCCAATGCAACTATTTACTTCACTTGAATTTAATTTAGGTAATGTTGAATGAATACCCTTCTTGATACTTAAAAAACAAACTATGCTTTGTGTTTATTGACAAATTAAAACGGATGTACAAGATAAAACCTGACCAAAGATAATCTGGTTTCTGATAGCATCACACTAACATCTACAGTCATACATTTCCTTCAAATCTGTAAAATAAATCCTTTGTATTTTGAAGCACAGAGTCTTAGACAGAGTTTTAATGTGATCAACTTGTTAATAAAAGACTAGAATGGTTCTGACCTTGCAAAAGCTAGAACTGTGATCTACACGTGGGGAAAAGTAGAGAGAATTACTGTGCAGGTAAATAGTTTCAGCCATCATTATTGCATGATGAGCAGATCATTTGAGGTGTTCTGTACAAAATAGCTTATCATATTGCTTGCTTTTGAAACAGCACAAAAACACACTGAGCAGTCCAGTATAGCATTTCTGAATTATACAACCTTAGCCCTCCTAAAAGCTGTTCTGCTCCAGGAACTAGAAGAAGCATTGGTTTCCCTGCTGGAGTCAGGAATACACCCTAGCACGGATATTCTGGGGTAGTGTGGGTAGAGGGGAAACTGTGGGGTTTTGGGTGACCTAACCTAGGGATTTTATCTGTTTGGTTTTGTTTTGTTCTGTTTTTTCCTTAATGAAACTGGACATTTCAACCAATTCTTTTCACTATTTGTTTAGTAAAAAGTGAAAGCAGTGAAATGCAAATATCTGTTGGTGTACCAAGAAAACACCTTGTGAATTTCCCTTAGTTAAAAAGACTGAAAAGTGTCACTAGATTCCAATATATATGTATATAATATATATATATATGCACAATTCTGATTTAAAAGCAGGAGCTCTTGTTAATCTGTTTCATATGCAAACTCTCTTGTCCAAGTCTACAGCAGATTCAATCAGCATTCCTAGAAAAAGTCATAATTTAATAACGTGTTTGGATTTTTCAGAGGTTTTTAGGTTGCCTCAGTGTATTTAACTGGGTTTTCTTTACTTCTTTGCATCTCCATAGCATACAGGATGTTTTTCATTTGATCTGTTTCCAAGCTGGCATAATTAATACACAGTTCTGCATGAAACATTTTTTTTTTTTTTTTTGTCGTGTGAAAAACTTCAGATAGCTGTTTCTTTCTTACTTTAACCTTGAGCTTTGATCTTTAGTGACAGTTCAGATTTAAAATCATTTCCTACTGTATCACTTTAGTAGGGTGATTGAAGGGAACTGGAACCCAAGCTGTTTACTCCCTTGGCTGTCAGAAAGTTTCCCTTCAAGGGAGACATTTCAATTAATGTTATACAAACCACAATGGCAGTGGAGACCAGCCTGAAGCCATATATATGGATGTCAGTTAAATTCATGTGTCAAACACGGCTTTTAATTATAGACCTACAACTGCAAGTTAGTGGTGTTTGAAGCATGCTGGTGATTTCAGCTTCACTTTGATAACCCATGATGTCTGAAAGTGAAGTGAGAGCTTACAGGATAAGATTTGCACATGGGCTCCACGTGCTTCAAACTGTGAACATGGAAGGTTTGTTTGCTTATCAACTAGGAAGTCCAATGACTTCTGTTCCCTTCATCACATCTTCAAATAATGGAAATGGCATTCTGAAGAGGGTAAATACAGGGTAAAGATGCCTTAGAGGTCTTCCAACTCCTCCAGCTGTAACCTCTGTATATCCTGCTTGAGACCACAAGCTCATTCTTCGGGCAGTCTTTTTTGGAGTTCATGTTAATGTTTGAGTGTGTATTTTCTTTTTGTTATTTTTTTGGTAATTCACCTCCTGGCTATTTATGATTTCAGTGCCATCTGTAAAGTCCCTCAGTTTATCAAGAGAAATGTTTCTAAGATTTCTTAGAATATTTTTGAGGCACTTCTGAATCAGTGTCAAAAAAAAAGGACGACTATCATGATTTCCAGACAACAGCAAAAAAAGTTGGCATTGATACGGTTTTGTGGTATCCTTCAAATTTAATTATTTGAATAGTTTGAGTAAAATAAAAAAATAACTGTACATTAATCAATTCAGTTGGAGATAACATTATTATTCTAGGCAGAAAAAAGTATCTTTCCTTTCTTTCCTCTTGAGTGTTTTGTTCACTCTTCCTGTTAGCATCATAGTAGCACACTGCTCCTGTTGGTTTAGTGATATATGCTTTCTATAACAGTACTTTTAGTACTTGAGAGTTTTTACTTTGAAAAACAGAAGAAAAGTTTTCATTCAACAGTAGAAAATTACCGATGGAAATATGTAATTTCCAGTTACAGGCAATTATCAATTTTTTTTTTTTTTTAATGTCAGCCAGGAGGCAATTAGGTGGTTTACATTTTTCAGATTTGTCCCTTTCACTTGACCAAGACAATTTTTTTTTAATTTGAATTTTTGATGCAGGTCTAGGATCACAACAGCAATGCAGCTGAAATTCTTAAAACTCATCATTGCTGAAGCAAAACTATTGCTGAAAGTACAAGACTAAGATCAGCTTGACATGGTACCCTGAAATGCACCTTTGGAAACAAGGGTACCTGTGAAATGTTGTTACAAACTGCAAAATCAATTAGCAAAAAATTTAAGGCAAAAGGTGTTTAGCTACATAACATGGAATCATAGATTGGAAGGGACCTTTCAGATCATGCGGTTCCAACCCCCATGCTGTGGGCAAGGATGCCATCCACTAGTCCTGGTTGCTCAAGGCCTCATCCAACCCGGCCTTGTACACTTCCAGGGACGTCTAGAGCTCTGCTTCAAGAAATATCTAAAGACACCTTTTCCTAACTTACACAAATATATTGAATCTTCTCAAATCCATCATGACAGACCACCTTTGCTAGAAGCTCACTGTCACTGGAAATGGATCTCTGCTTGGCCAGCAGCATGGGTGCCCCAGGGCGTCTGGAGGATTCCTCCTTACCTGGAAAGCCAGTCAGACCCTGCTTCTGCTGATCCTTCTGGGCAGTGAAATAAGTTCACGTAGTCAAAAGTCCATACAAAATACAGTGTTGTTCTAAACAAATTATAAAATCTGGACAATCAAATACGGCAGTCAAGCTCCCTGAAAACTGCCTAGAAATTTTCATTAAAGTGGAAAAAGAAATAGGATCTGCCTAAAAAAAAAAAAAAGGAAGGGTTAGAGTAGATAATTTTCATTAAATGAGCAGAACTCAAAACTAGATAAGGGATTGTGATTTTGTGATTCATAGGGTGGCATACACAGTGCCTGTCAGAGGTGCAGATATGCTTAAATTCTCGATAGCAAACCCTAGGAATGGCTAAGGGCAAATCCAGATCTAAAGTGATTCCTTTCAATTCAGAAATGGGAAAAAAGTCCTCTGGAATTCCAATAGAGCACACTTCAGTAAAGAACTCATCTCTCTCCACTGACACTACATGAGAGTAATAATTAAGAAAAAAATGGTATCCACATCTTGAGATCTGGTCTGTCCTCTGTTTGAGGACAGGATCCTAGCAGAGTAGAGTCAGGCTTGTTCTTTACAAACATAATGATTGGGTCATCAGCATCCCACATCATTGGTATGTGGAGAAGCAGCTGAAAAGCTTGCCCACAAGCCTGAATATGGCTTTTTGGTCCCTTTGGGTTTGAACCCACCTCTTTCCTTGCAGCACAGTGTTCAGAGGAGAGAGGTAACTCTGCACCCGCAGAACAGGTGCTTTGTGAAATTTGTGGATGCCTAAAGAAACTTTCCAAAAAGGCAGTTCCTGTTGAATTTTAGTGTGCACAAAGAAAACAGTACTGGAAATTGGCCGCAATAGATTTCATTTCTTGTGATAAAGAGATTTCAAAGCATGAAATTTATAGGTTTTTTGCTAAAATTTTGGTATTCTTGTTCCCCTGCAGTACATACTTCATTCATTTCCAAGGCTTAGCACAGGAGAAAACTGTAAAACTTCCTCCCAAAGGCCCAATTTCTGTACAGCATACATTTGATACTTCTAATTTTCTTTGTTTTTCTGAGTGTATTCCTTGGAGCACCTGCAAATTAAAGAAAAAACAATACACATATGTTTAAAAATATATCATATTCTTTAATGCAGTAGAGTAGCCCCATAAGAACTGTTTTTTTTGTTTGTGTAGAAATGGGCACATGTATATTTACACAAATGTTTCTCATCAGTGTACATACCTGCATGTATCTGGAGAGAAATAATCTTCTAAAACTCTCAGTTATTTCCCACTAATTAGAGAAAAGTACTCTGGACTATTTGACTTCCTCATTATACATAGCTGAACATGTTTTTTATTTCCTTTTCAGAATTCAATTGAAAAAGGTGCTGATAAGGGTTAGATAAAGTGTTAATTGGGTTATATTGTATTTGTGGAAGAGATGGAGAAGGAAGATGAAGTTCTTGCTCTAAAAAAAAGAGTGGAAGTGATTGCATGTCCCAGACTTCTCACTGCTATGATAATGTAATTAAGTGCAAATAATTACAGGGCATTTCACTTATATGAAAAGTATTATTGGCTCCTACTTGAGCTCTTTTGCCCTCCTTTAATGACAAACACTGCTTGCAAATTAAGTTTATCCATAGTTAACTGGGTGTTTCTCCACTTAAGAGCAACCCTTACATCATGCTGGGATTCAGCTGCCTGCCACTTATTTTTGTCACTGGGCCATAGTGTCTTTAGGAGATGCTGTGGTGGCATACTGTGAGCTCAAGAGCTGCTGGACAGCATTTAAGTTAGTTTAAGCTAAACTGTTATGTAGAAAAGTCTCCAAATAGACACCTGAAGTCCTCATTCAGGTCTTCCGTTGAGTGCGGGGTTTGTAGCAGCACAGGAGCTGTAAGATTTTTCTGTCCATCATCTGAATTGTCACTGAGCTATGGGGATTTATTTATTTATTACTTGGAGATGTTGAATTATCAAACTATTTTAAATAAATAACTTACTTCGACAGTGCTGTACTGAAATGAAAATTACTACAAGTAGCAAATCTTTTGGCTACAGAAAATACAATATGCCAAATCTGTAAATTATATAAATAAAAATAAATGGGTTTATGATTTGATATTGCACTGCTGCAGAGACTATTGTCCTCTGTTTCTCAGTATGCTTGGACAGTGTATGTGGGAGGACCCAAAGCAGATGTGATTTGTCTGGTATCAATGTAAGTAAGTAGCAATGCTGTGCATTGATGTGGGTTCACTGCTTCTGGGCAAATCTCTCATAATTTATTAATCAAGCACATGCTCCTTAAATTTACAGAAGAGGAATGCAGTTTTCAGCTAAGCCCATGCTGAGATTAGCATAAAATTTGTCAGGTGAGGTTGTGACAGTTTTGCACCAGGAGGACTTTTTTATATCTGGGCTGCTTTGTGGTCTGACCAGCTGGATCGGGAGTCAGAAACTTTTCTACAGGTTGGTGTTCAGAATCTTTACCCAACCTCATCCCTCTTTAATGAAAACCTAAGAAGAACAGGAATATTTTTCAAATTTCAGTAATCAGTTGAAGTGGGCTTCTTGATTGCTACTTCTTGTAGTCCTACCAGACTCCTTCTCATGCTTGTTATGACCTTTCCAATATTTTCACATTTGCAGATAATATTTAAGAAAAGGTTGGTGATAATGGTAACTAGTAAGTATGTGGTGATAACTGCCTGCCCAAAGAGATTTAAAGGGTAAATGAATACCAACTGAGGGATTAGCACTGACAAAACACCGTGATAAAATTAGGACCAGTTTGAGAGGAGGAAATAATGATAATCAGAAGTTTCTCAAGTGTTTGGCTCTGAAAAGTATAAGGCAGGAAAGGGAGCCGCTAGTAATGAAAGCAATTAAATAAGGCCACTAATGATGAAAATCAGGTGAAATTCTGGTTACAGGAACACCATGGTTAATGAGTGGCAGTTTGAGGAAAAAGCAGCAGTTGTTTCTTCTTATGCCAGCTCAAATGTTACCAGCACCAGTCAGTGCCACCACGTATAGGAGCTGTCCTTCTTCCCAAACATGCATGAGTTGATTTTGGGTGCGTTTCCCTTTCTCTCTTCATTTTACTGCAGGAAATGTATGGTTAAGTGCAATAGTCTGCCTAAAGTTTCACTGATTTTCCGAGTTAGGTGGCTGTGAGCCAGGAGCAAGGTGAAGATGAAGAGAAGTACTTTTTGATAAAATGCATAAGCCCCCAGGTGGGGCACAGAGAGCACCATTAGAGAAGGGGAACCGATGAGGAGGAGAGAGTTCCTCCAAACTTAGATTTTCATGAGATCTCATTCTCTACAAAACCACATGTATTTTAAAAATGTACCTAATGAAATAAGTTATAGCCGCTGTGTTATTCAATCTTCTAGAAGATATCTAGAAGATAAACTCTCTGTCCAGAAAGAATCTCTGTCTTCCAATTAAATCACAGTATCTCATGGCTCTCTTGACATTCTTGCCTGTGTGTATTGGTTTCTGAAATACTGAGCAGCATGGGGTGATGATTAATAGGATGTTTTGTTCCATCAGTATGGTTTTTTACAGGGACAGTTCTAGTTGTGATTAAAGCCAGTGACACATTAGAGCTGTCTTCAACTCCCAGAGCAGAAACACATGTCAGTTCCTGTTTGGCTGCCACATAAAAGAGGAAGCATTAGTGATACCATATGACTGGGGAGCAAGCTTTTGTTTATGTCCATTTATAGATTCTTTAAATAGCCTGTGTGCCACAAGTTGGGAAGCCAAGGAGAGATGTGTTAGCACAGATCTCTTGCAGTCCATGTGCTGCTGCATGTCCTGCTGGGAGCAGACACTGTCTCGTTTCCCTGTCAGCCGCAAGCAGTGACCACACTGTTGCCCAGGCCTTCTTATTTGCCTTGGACTAGTTCACGGGTTTCCAGTCCCTGTGAACCGAGTGTGTTCTTCTCCACCTTCCTAAAATTGCATGCGTGTGATGTGCTATTGAATAACAATCTTAACCGTGAGTAGATGTTCCTAGGATGTAAATTGTGATAACTGTTGCAGTTGGGCTGTTGGGGTACTTGGTATGCTGCATTTAACTCCTTTATAAAAGAGCAGAGATACAGTTTTACATCTCCTGGAAAATTAATTGCTTTTAAGAGTCTTGGAAACATCTCCCAGGCTGCAGTTGCTATAGTGATAGATGTAGTATGGAGATGTAAATAGATTGCCTGAGCAATACTAGCCAATCATCTTTAAACTTCAGTATTCACAAACGAAACAATTGTAATTTGTTGGATTTTTTTTTCCTCTTTTAAAACTGTATTATCCTTCATCCTATAATTGAAGCTTTGTAGGCTATATTCATGAGGCTTGAGTGCAAATCCTACAGTCATGGACCCTATGGTCTCTCTGTACGAACACAACTTGGAGCATGAGCTGATGATTGTTAAATAATGAAATATACTTTTAAAATAGTTAAATATATGTCTTAGTTTATTCTAACATATAGGAATATTTCTGGTTTTTCCTCTGCTACAGTGTGTGCTTAGTGAAGCTGCACAGTAAATAACAACACTTCAAACCTTGAGATTCCTCAGTGACAGTGGTCTTCAAGTGCTCACCCAGCATTTTTATTTGTAAGAGAGGTATTTGTGCTAGGTACTGATGGATTGCTGGCAGTATAGATTTTTGTGATACTATACACAAAATAAGAGAAATTGTGCATTTATTTGTATAAATTCTTAAAGAACATACTGCTTACAGCTGTAACACTTGATCACATATTTACTATTATTTTTTCCACACCCGAGGTCTTTTGGTTTTTTTTCTGAATTTCAACAATTAGCATGAGATGATTCTTCTAGATGCTCTTTATGACCAGTGTAAAATAATTAACATTATTTAATCTTTTTCAACATCATAAGTTGCAAGGGGTCTCTCTGTGAAGGTGCACCTGTCTCTCAACTGGCTATATAAGGAGAGTTGATAGCTAAAATTTGCAAAAGAGATCCTTTATATTCTCTGCTACCAAATATATATATACTTCTAGTGTAGAGTTTATTTTCTGTGTTCCAGGAGGACGTACTCATGACCTAAACAGACCAGGACATATCATAGAATCATATGACAGTTTAGGTTGGAAGGGACTTTAAGATCTCCCCACTGCCATGGGCAGGGAACCTTCCACCAGACCAGGTTGCTCAGAGCCCCATCCAGACTGGCCTTGAGCACTTCCAGTGTTCACAATTTCTCTGGGCAACCTCTTCCAGTGCCTCACCACCCTCAGAGTAAAGAATTTCTCACTAATATCTAATCTAAACCTAAAGTTGATTTTCCCTTGCCTTATCTCTACATTCCCTTGTAAAAAGTTGCTCTCCAGCTCTCTTGTAGCCCTGTTTAGGTACTGGGAGGCTGCTAGGAGGTCTTCATGGAGTCTTCACTTCTCCAGGCTGAACAACCCCAACTTTCTTGACCTGTCTTCATAGTATGAGGTGCTTCAATCCTCTGATCATTTTCATGGACATCCTCTGGACTTGCTTCAACAGGTCCATACTGAACACAGTACTCAGCTGGGGTCTGATGAGAGTGGAGTGGAGGAGAAGAATCGCTTCTCTTAATGCAGTTATTGTACATACTCTTACATGGTGGGTATTTTGTCTCTCTAGCATGTGTGGAGTGTTTTTCAGTGACAGCTTGTATAAGGTAATTAAATTCTTTCTGAATATTCCCTGTGGATTTTTTTTTCCTTAAGATGCTAGAGTTATTTCCTGGAAGACTAAAGGTGTGCAAGAGGCTTTGTGTGAGGAACAAGAGTTGGAGTTGGAGCACAGTGGTGAGGAGGCAAAGATAGCACTGGAAGGTGGTCCCCTTGGCTGCAGCAGCCAGCCTGCCCTAATGTAGGTCATTGCCTAGAATGACAATCTTCCTCAGGGCATTTGTGTAAAAAATGACAAGTAAGAAAATTTGGCTGATGCAGATTTAGTCTGAGGAAATAGGACATTTACAACCACTGTCGTTGAATAGCACCATCCAAGGCCACCCAACAGCTATTTAATATTGAGGTATAAGCAGAATTCTCAGTGAATAAATAACCTGCAATGGTTGTAGTTAGCAGTACCTGAATAAGCATCCTGCAAAGAATGTAGACAGCAGTACATAGAGGCAAAAAAAAAAAAAAAAATCATCTGGAGCAAGGACCTGTAGTGAAAGCTGTGCAGTCATAATATGTTTTTAATGCCTTTGCTGCCAAAAGCTTCAGACAGCTGGATAATGACTCATCAGAAAGCCTCTTGGAGCTATTCCACAGTTCTCCGAACCCCCAGATTTTGGTGCTGTTTTTCCCTAAAAATACCGTCAGCTATTTAGTTTCACACTGGTTGGCCAAGCAGCATGGATTAGCATGGGAAAAAGTCAAACAGTGAGACAGTTTTATTTTGTCACTGCTCTTGATAATATAGGACAGCTTGCAAAATGTGTCAGAGTACGATGCTTTGCTTCAGGAGTTCCACAAAAGTATTGCTTGGCAAGCAGCCACAAAGACGCTCAGCACAGCATCTCATGTGAGGGCCAGACTCATCTGCCCGGCGGTGGAGGTTTCAAGGAGAAGATACTGATCCTTACAAAAGTCAAGATTTTGAATTTGTGAAATTGTTTAGTTAAGACGAGCAGAAAGCCTGCTGGGTAGTACATCATTTAGTTTGTCACTCTTAAGGTGTGAGCAATAATTTTCATTTCATTTACCCTGGTCTGCAAAGAGTAAATGATTTTTAGCTCAGTGAAGGAGACAAAGGACTGTTATTCTTGCAAAATTCACTTTGAAACTGTCCAAAAGCCCCAGAAAGAGACCATTTTTTTTGTCTTCATAGAGTTAGCAGTATATTACCCACTTACGTTCATGATGTGTTAGGGCAGGAGAGCCCAGAAATTTGCAGGACAAAAACCTCGCTGTGCTGCTTATATACTTTGTCTAAGAGTGGCTCCATTTTTGCAATAGCCCACTGTTCTTTTATTTCTTCAACTGTAAATTGTATACACCTGCACTCTGGTTTGCTTCTGATCTGAGAATTTTCTCCTTAGGTGCTCCACAAAAAGATGCTCATTTGCTCCCTCCCACACTTCCAGAATAACAACTTTGCTACTTTGTCCTATTCTTTGTGGGTTTTTTGTTAGCTGAATCTGCTGTCAGGCATTATGGGGTGATTGTCTCCAAAATAGTAATTTTTCTGCACTGAAAAATTATAATAAATATTGGCAACAGTCCTAGCCTCTGACTGTAAATCATTACAAAGCTTATTTGTCTGTGTACTGTTGCACATATGCTACAAAATCCTTGACAGGCTTCGTAGCCCAGGCTCAAAAATTATCCCAGTAAATATTTAGTTTTTTGGCTGTGGAAGAGATGTCAGGAAGGGTCCTGCACCTTTCCATCCTACTGTTTCCATGTCTTTGCTGCTGTCTGGGGAAAGTGATGGGTGGGCAAGAAGTCTGTGTTTTCCCATCTATTTTATTGTTGAGAATTGCTGTGGGTAAAAAGCTAGTATTTAATAAGGTAATTATTCTTAACTCCTTGGAATCAGATTTTCAGATGGCTGATGAATCCAGGGCCCAGGAGGCATGGGAGCTTTCAGAGGCTATCTGCCCTTATCTCCAGACCTAGCTGATGCCCTCACTCAGACCTGGAGAAGTGCAGGACACTGGAACTGCAATTAAGGCATTTGATGAGCACAGGTGGGGAGGTGCTACAGGCACTTAGAAGCAGGAGTGGTACAGGAAAAAAAAGAGTAAATAAGAGAAGGTAAGCAGATAGTGTTAGGCAGGCTTAGAGAGCTTTTATCTGAGTGGGTATTTTGAAAGATGCAAATATGCCTTTGCTTTTACTTGTCACAGGGTTGTTAATCTTGAGATCTGCCTTTGTGTTCCAGCAGGAAGATGGGAATGGCAGCATTTGCTCAGTTCTGTGAAGTAGCTAATAACATATAACACAAAAACCTGCCTTGGTGTTACTCATTTTTGATTGAAGTACATTAGAGTACTACTGATATATTTAAGAGTAATCTTAATAGAATTTAAAGGAAAAATTAATTTAAGATGATACCAGCTTTTGCTAAACAAATAGAGTTCTCAAAAATGTATTCAACCTCAGCCATATGTTGTTTTGAAAGTGGTAAGAGATATTAGAAGTGGAACAGCATGTTAATTCTGTCTCTATCTGTTATAGTACTATAAAGGGCATTAACAGTATGGTAAATAGGAGTCTTAGGGCTCATACACTGCAAAAGTTCATCATAAATCAAAACTAAATGCAATGTACAGATAGTTAATTATTTACTATTCTTTCCACTAATGAAATATTTTTAAAATAATTTCTTTGTAAAGCTATAAAATTCATTAGGAAAAGAATGTGAACAAAAAGTGGTGGCAGGTATTTTTTCATCTGAGATTTGGCTTTTGGTTTTCTTGAGAAGCAGACTGAAGACATATCTACAGACATGTAGAGTGTATGGGTTGCCACTAAAATATATGACTTGAAATTACACGAATAACTAGTATTGTTTGGCATTGGCTTCACTGGGCGTTCTTATTTTTTTAATAGTATTGGATCTCTCAGATTGTTAGATCCTGCTGGTTAATCTTTCTAATTTTTCCTTTTATTCTTGGTAATTCAGTTAGGAGGAGATACTTATTTTAGAGGAATTTCACGTTTTAAAGTGAACATTTGGAATTTGAAGAGTTTGGGTTAGAGTACAGTAATTATATCTGATAAAGGCTGATTTAAAAATGGCCTGAGTTGGAAATGCCTTAAAAAGTTGTTAATGCATAACCACTTTGTTTTTGGCACAGCATTACACTGTTCCTCACAAGTCATTGGAAATCATTGATGTAAAAATTATGAGATCTGAAAACAAGGAACAAGTATCAAGTTTAATTTTTTTCTTTCCTTCCAAGCATTTTTGTCTGACTGTTTAGCATCTTTTAACAGCTGTTTAAAGTAGAACTTTTAACTAAAGGAGAGTTGAAATCCTCTAGTAATTGCATGCTACCAATGTAGAAACTAAACTTAAACTTATTAAACTTTAAACTTATTAAAAAATATAAATAATAACAGAAAAAAGCATTAGCAGCATCCTCTCACAGGTGACTCTGCTTCAAGCAGTGGTTGGACCTTATGAAGTCTCTTTCAACGAGGGTTATACTGGAAGTCTAAAGTTAATAACTACATTTAATAGAATAACTACAGTTAAACAGGCTCTAACAAAGCTCCAAACCAGGACCAGCCCAAGTAGAGCCTGACAAGTCCCAAGTCCTGCTCACGGGCCCAACACACAGCTGGTGGCCTGATGGAAGCAATTACCACCCTTACCTGCTTCCACTTCTGAAATCACAGCTGGGTCTCTTTGCCTTTAGAAAAGAATGTGGAAGCCAATTATTCCACTCTTGTTCTTGTACCTCTAGTAAGCACGAAGGGTTGATTGGGAGAGGACATACCTTCATCCTTCTTATTTTTCCTCCACACAGGCCCATCTGTTGTAGGGCTTTTCTGAACAGGTAGCTGTTAGCAATATTTTGCAGTAAAATAATTCAGCTCAACTCTCCAAAGACTTTTTTCATCAGTACTCAGGTCTCATTTACTTATCAATAAAATAATTTTTTTGCAACTATAAAAGAATTTACCTCCACAGGTGTTAAATACTGTCTTGATTTTACCCCAAGATCTGTTATAGGATTAAATAGAGTATTAGGACTCATGGTCCTGGGTTGTGTTTATCCTTGGTGCTAATTGCATTCATCCTATTCTGTTAAGAAAGAAGATTTTAGATGACTTACAGACATACAGCTCTTTCTGGGTCCCTGATAAGTATTTACACTGTACAGCAGAGGGTGTTTCAGGTTGGTTCATGAAACTGCTCTGCCATGAAACTTGCAGCAGTTCTTCCCTTGTGGGGAATTACAAGAAATTGTTTAACAACCTGCTCAGCCTGGCGCAGGAGTGACACTGTAGATGGTGTTTGGGTAAATAGAAAGTCAGTGATCCTGTGAGTGAATTCATTGTTGCAATGCTGGGTTTCTTCAAACCCAAGTACCTTTAACTGTGTGATTATAAAAAAAAAAAAAAATAATTTTATTCCTTTAATTGTAGAGAGGCACTTGAAACATCCTATAAATTAATAAGGAAATCTGAAAACAAAGGCAAAATATAAAGGATCTCAAGTATTCTTATGACGTGTTTAATACTGTGCCATCCTCATCTAGATGCAGAGATCACTGTGGGTTTGGGTACTCACATTTGGAAGAAGGAGCACCAAATAACAGCTTGGTGCTTATAGTTTGTCCAGTGAAACCTGGACTTAACTCTGACAGTTGAGTGCTATGTTCTGATATAGAAGTAATAGCCTCTCTTTCTCCCATTAATACATCATCTCTGACTGACTTTTATATCACTGATGTATTTAAGCGCTGACCCGTTCAGAATCCAAACAGAGCATTGCTCAGGGGATCTAAAACACTTAATGCTGCACTAGAAAAGAGTTTTGTGATTTGCATGGATTAGTTACTGCCTGTTCCATTTCAGGGGTTTCGTATATCTTTCAATAAGTTCTTGTAAATCAGTTTAATGAACTGGAACTTAAAATCAATTATTTCTTTAGTTTACTGCCTAGGATCCTGTAGTTTTGGTCTCATGCAGTATCTCATATATTTAGATTCGTATGATAATAAGCTGTGTCCAAATCCAAATACCTCTCAGTGGGTTTGTAAGGAGGTGCACAGGAAGCAAGGCACGTACACATCATTGGAGGAGGAACCTCATTTAATTCAAATTTCAGATGAGCTCAGAAAGACAGTTCAGTGATGCCTAACCTGGCATCAGCGATATTTAGAGAAGAGAGAGGCAGTGGGAGTGTTTTAGCGAGGGATTGTGTTTGAGGAGGCATGTAACTTTTAGAATGGAAAGAGGCCTCGTTACTTTGCCAGAACAGGCATTTAAATGTATTGACTTACAGAATCAAATGATAATGCTTTCTGTGTAAGAAATCAAATGTGATTTTTTTTGCCATTGAGGAAATGGGGATCTGGCCTTTCACAAGAAAAAAGTGGGATCATCTTGTAATATGAAGAAAACAGAAACACAGAAAAAAAGTACAAATGTAATGCAACAGAAGACTGGGAATTTAAAAATTTTAAAATAATCCAGGACCTTTTTTAAACCTTGATTTTTTTGTGTTCTGGTTTTAAATTAGCTGCTCTATTTTGTCCTCTTTTTTTGTCCTTTTTTTTTCTTTTTTAACAGCACAGCTGACCTAGTTCACTTTGCTGTCTTTCACATCATGTGCAGCTAACTTATTCATGCAGAGTAGTATTTTGTGAAAGAAGTTTTCACTTTAGAATAAATATCTTCATTATGAAAGTATAGGAGACAAACGAATTCCAATCCTGGCATTTTGCCTTAGATTAGGTTCCAAATAGTACAGTTTCCAACTGTGTCTTTCTCAGTGGCAGATACAGGTGAGGCCATCTCCATGTCTGCTTGCAGGAACAGCATTGATAAATACCTGGAATATTTCACAGAGTACCTATCTTCAGATCATAAATGGGTTTGTATATTTTAGTTTATGTATAGCTTACCCCTAGCATCAGGTATACTAATTAAGGTTATTTATATTTATAAATGTTTGTAGGTTGGGCCTTTGTTATCCAAGGCAGTGGAGAGTTTTTAGACTGCTGTTTTAATCCATGAAAAATAAATATAATAAGCACTCTCTTGAGTGTTGTAGGGCCTCTCTATTCTTCATGAAGAACAGTTGTTCTGTAAGTAATGTACCTGTACCTTCTGAGCTTTAGAAAGAATCAGAGTACTCAACAATAAGGATTCAGATGAGATTATCCATACCAGTAATTGAATGTTCCGATTTTCATTTTAATAAAATAAATTATAGCTCATAACATTTTATGTTTCATTAAGTAATTTCATAAATGAGAGTAATAAATATTACATTTAGACAAATAAAACATTAATGATTATAAATTATTCAAGGGTACTTTTACTCAGCTCTATCTATTTGTCACTCTGCTCATTGGCCTGAAGGATTGACTCCTGGTAGCAGTTTCAGCAAATCTAGAAAATGTTCAGGTTATTAAAATAGATAAGATTATGCTAATATTATAATTTTTGCACAGTGTTTAGCTTTTAATTTAAAAGGATGTAAACCAGAATGGTATTAAATAATTATTTTTCCCTTTTTTTTTTTTTCATTTACTATAAGTTTTCTTTTTGAAGCAGAAAAGAATATGTTTCATGAAATACAAGTGGTAATTTATTTAGTTTTAAATGTGGTATCCACAGAAGACTTTATCCTGAGAACTAAACAGGGAGTGACATATGAGCAGAAATACTCCCCATAAGTTAAAAAGACATAAAAATTAACTTGCTTGAGGACATGATTTTAGAAGTGAAATCTAAAAAAAGCATAATAAAGAAATGGCCAAGATAATGAAAGTCTGGTATCTGCTGAGTTTCACTGAAGGGAGAGAGAGTCTATTTAAATATTCATAAATTGAGCCATGACCCAGAAAGGAACAGGTTCCTTCTCCCACCCACCATGGCTAGTGGCCTTGCCTGGAAGAATCCAAAAGGAAACGATGTTGAACATCCATCATGAAGCAATTCTTTGTCTGGCAGGGTAAGGTCTGAATTTACCACTGCCCTGCCCTGCAGCCAATTCCATGCACACCCTGAAATCTGTGGGCTGTCTGTGCACCCCATGGCAGGTGCCAGGGAGAGAGACTTCTCCCTGCCCCAGCACCAGCTGCCTGCTTCTTCCATGACAGGCACATCTATCACCAGCAGGAGACAGGCTCGTCCTGAAGACATTGCCTTTAATGACATCCCTGGAGCATCCTCATGGTGTGATCTGTTTATCCCAAATTCAGGGCTTCAATTAATGGCCATTCTACATGCTGGCCGTTGCTTTTAGGTGATGGTGGGCATGGCATGGCGCTGATGAGAGCACTCAGAGAGAAATGTTATGTATTTACTGCTTAGTACTTGTTGAAATCTCTGGCCAGGGGTAGCTGTGTAATTCTTCCTTTAATTTCAGTGTAAAATTTAGCATTTAACCAAAGCGAGTAGCTCACTTTCAGTTCTAATAACAAGTATACTTTTATCAGGCATGCACGTAATTAAAATATTAACTCTTAGCCCCCAATGAGGACCCTAAGTATTTTTACATCAGTTTTCTGTGGAGTGTAGTATTTCAGAATTTTACCTCTACTTTGTAACCCAATGTAGATGAGATTTGAATCAGTCATGTCTAATAGATACACAAGCTAAGGTACCAAATAACTTTTTGGTAAAAGGTTTGCAGACTGTGTGTGTTGAAAAAGTTGTTAGCCTGAGCAGTGTCAGTCAAGAAACAGACAATCTGTGGGTAGAGAAGAGAGATTTATTTTTTTTCCAAATAGTGCACTATTTTGTTATTATTCATTGGAACAAATAGTTAAATACCTTCAATAGCATTCTGAAGGCTTTGATAGATTAGAAAAATAAAGGAGAGAGGGGTTTTTTCCCCTTTTCTTTGTAAGCATGACTCCATTAATTTGTTTCAGTTTCTAAAAAAGCTTCGCTAACAGAAATGGGTTGTCTGAGGCAGGGAGTGGATGGCACTCCCCTGGATATCACCATGAGCAAATACCCTGCTCACTTCAGAGCTCTGATAAAGTGGTTTATACAGAATTCTTTTACAGTGTCAGGCTGCAACCTGTGGCAGCTTAGTTGTCCTATGAGCATAAGCTTTCATTTCCCAATCTAGATAAATGGATCCAAAGGTCCACAGCTTGGGAAGAGATCTGGCAAAGCAGCAAGATTTATATTATCTACTTGTCTTTCCATCCATCAGTGTCTCTGCTGGCATCCCTCAGAGCCTGAAGGGTGAATGATTTTTAAAAAGGGAGGAGTGGCAGGAACATTTGGCACCTAAAGTGTTCCCATCCTGATGAAGAAATGAGGTACAGCCTCAGCATGTCCAGACTTGAGTATCAGGGTGTTCTCAGGCCCACTCATCCTATATATTTAGCTGATCCCAGGTACTTTTTTGATGATTAAAAATGTCATTCTGCAGTGATAAAATTTACAAGAAGTTCTGCAAACAAACCCTGGTACTTCAGTGGATGTATGAGGGGAGAGGTTTCTAGATGCAAAATTTTTGTATTTACTTTGCATTTACTCACAGTGTCTCAGCCCATATAAACTTTGCTTCCGATTCTTATGAGTGAGCCCCTGAACTTCTGTACTGCTTTTTTCTCTGTCTTATTACACAACTTCATTCCATGTCCACTCCTCCTATTTGTCCAGGTCTTCAAAAACTAAATTCAGACCATTTCTATTTCTCTTTTCTATTTTCTGGTATGTTCTCCTGGCTTCACTTTTTTCTTCTCTAAACTCATTTAGTGGATTTCCTTTTTCTTAAACACAGTGATGAAACACCAATGGAACATCTATTCACCCCCACACTAAATAGGTTTGTGGACTGATTTGCAACCACAATGCTGTATTGCACTTGATCTGCATATCTGTTTATACGTGGGCTGTTTTTAAGTTAGATAGAGAGATATCTAACTCTCTGCTGAGTGTTGTGCAGCAGTCCAAACAGGACAGCACAGGGATAACTGTGACAACCTCTGGTGAAAAGGCTCCTACCCACTCATGGATCTTCCAGAAGAGGCCTGACATAGGCAAGCAGAGCCTTTTAGCTGGATTGAAAAATGGAACTGATTTTGTGAATTTACGGAAAATTGTTTGTGCACAAATTTCCACAGTTTTGTGTTTGGGGAACCAGAATTCTTGGCCTGATTTCCAGAAGCACTAGAGCTGCTGAGAGCAGAGCAGAGGCTGCCTAGCACTGCAGAGCTGAACATCTGGCCTTCAGGTATTGCTGTTAAAATAATAATCTCAAAATCAGAGACCACCTTTGAGAATGCTGACTCAATTTGCCAGGTTTTCTTAGGTGTACTCCAAAGGCTTTTTTCCAGCCTATTTATTTGAACTGAAAGAGGGATATATTTAGGTCAGATATTCAGAAGAAATACTTTGCTGTGAGGGTGGTGAGGCACTGAAACAGATTTCCTAGAGAAGCTGGGGTTGCCCCATTCCTGAATGTGTTCAAGACCAGACTGGATGGGGCTTTGAGAAAAAAGGTCTAGTGGAAGATTTTCTGCCTGCTGGGGAGAGGGGCTGGAGCTAGATATTCTTTAACCATTCTATGAATCTGATTGTGGACAATTACTAGTACAGAACTGTGAAGACATAAAGCTTGACAGAAATGAAAAGTTTTCTGTTTGTCTATTTGTGAAATACCAGTTTTTTCATTGATGTAAATCACACAGAATGTAAACAGCATGTTCTTGTTACTGCGGGGGACTGAGCACCTCAGCAGAAACTGTGAATGCTATATTCATGATGACTCCCTCTTTTCTAATTATTGAATTCATGCAAGCAGATAAGAGAAAGTTTATTCACTGAAATTAGTGACACTGGTGTAGGCAGGTATATTCAATGCCACCGAATTTTTGTTTACTGGCAGCATTTTTTTAGTTTCTGCATTTTTCCATAGAAGAGTTCAGTTCCCAGGCTGATGGCTTTCCAGAAGCAGCAGAGGTGACACACCTGTAAGCATGACTGCAGAGGCAGCTCCCAGCACCAGCAGCACTCATCTCTTAACCACTGACAGAGCATCCTATCAGTGCACATCCTGAAGAACAAGGTTTTTCTTTTTCCTAGCAGTCTCATTTGGAATGTCACAGCCTGTTACTGGCAGCCTGCTTCACACCCTGAGTTTTCCCAAATATCTTGGTGCTTCCCACTGACACCTCTGAATGCTTGGTGAAATACTGAATATGCAAGGTGATATATCACTAAAGATGACTGGGTCTTAAATGCTGAAGAGATGTTACATTTTCAGGGATCCAGACAAACTGTACCACAAACCAATCCCTATTTAAATATGGATTTTAAGAAAAATGTTTATTTTTTGCTTAATATTAAGACTCTGTGTGATTGTTTGGAAAAAAACCAACACAATTTCGATCCCATTTTGTTTTAAGCACTAGTAGGTCTGATGGATGATTGTTATTTAGTTAACATATAAGAATTTTTTTTTTTGCAACTGTTTGGGATATTCAGTGTATAAAGAAATAACCCTGGATTAGCCAAGTGATATATTTGTATTAAAATATGTAAGTTATACATTAGAAAGCCTCTCACGTTTCCAGAATATCTAGATGTTTGGGTTTGTTGGTTTTTTTTCCTTTTTTTATTTGCTTTTAGTTAGATCAAAAGTAGAGTTAAAAAAGCCTGACAAGCAAAGTAAAGAGTCATAAGAAGAGGAGGTGCCACCTGCTGTAAGTTTTAGGCACTCAACTGCATGTTCTGTTGGTTTATTTCTCCTGTAATGTCTCTGCAAACTCAACTTTGATACATGAAATACAACAGCTCCAACCCTCTGTGAGCAGACTTGGTCTTCTTAGTGTTACTTTCCCACATTCTATACTCTACCCATTGCAAAAATTAGATATTTGAACAGAATGGTAATAGGTTATAGTCCCTAAACTCAGTGGGTTTTTTTCACCAGCTGTCTAAGATCTCTGCAAAGGAATGGAAGAGTCATGAACAAAGTCCTGAGGAAATACCACTGATGACAGGTTAAACTCACAGCTAAAAAAAAACATAATGCAAAAGAAAACAAGGCAGCATAGCACAAAATGTAGCTTGGGAAATCTTTCATTTATTGCAGTCCAAGTTCCCTTTCTATGTCCACTCGTTCATTTTTTCTTCCACAAGTCATTGGTTTTATGCATTTTAAAATGTACATGTTCCATCCTCACCTTGGCCCTTGTAGGTCATAGATACAGAAAGTGTGTTGCTCATTTACATGTTGTTATTATTATATGGCTGCAGAAAGAGCCACTTCTGCAACCTTGTCCCTTGTTGTAAGGGGTGTGCCAGTGAGGCAGAGGGCACGGTTGGAGATGTGGCAGCCCGGCAGTCCCTCTGGGCCACTGCAAGTTAGCACCAGAGAGACCAGCCCTGACACACATTGAGTCAAACCAACTGCTCGAGTCTGAGTCGAAAGGTCATATTTGCTCGACTCTTCAGTGAAGAGGGAAAAAAGAACACTTCCATCTCTAATTCTATATTTCTGTAAGCATGGGGGCCAAATTCAGCTGTGATGAGTAAAGTGTTGAAAAACAAGCTCTTATACGCAGGCCTACATGGGACTACTTATATCTATCTGGGTCAATGTAAAAGGTAGAAGCTAAGAGAAATGTAAAAAAATGGAACAGGAGTTTAAGTCTAAGCACAGGTCCTTCATTTGCATTTTTGCTTAATTTTAACAACTTAATGAGCATAAAAGCAGAATATATATGTAATTTCAATAGATTTTATGAGTGCATGCCATGCAATGCCTTTGGGATATGGTGGGAGAAATTGAAAATCATGATAAAGCTGAGGATAAGCCAACTGTGTGTTTATAGCGGGAAGTCAAAACTTTGCCCTATTTGATGTTATCTCAAGGTCAAGGTAAACACTGTAATTCCTCAGAGTGAGTATGGAAACAGATGTGCAATCACTGTGACATTCTCAGGACAAAGCTGTTCATATAGCCTGTAGCAATTTTAATATGCTGATGGCTTGATTATTGTGGGGGGAAGAAAGAATATACTTCAAAAGGTTCTTGAAAGACTTGAAAGAAATGGACTAGAAAAATGAATTGTAGATCAACAAGTATTGTTAGACAAAAAAAAAAAAATCCCACAATCTTGTAAGCAAGGAGTCACAATCTTACAAAAGTGTGTCCAGTGCTTGTCAATGTGACAGCAGTCAATGAGTTGCTTTGTATATTAGGAAAAGTGATTAAAAGTAACTTTGCTCTAGAGGAACTGAGACATGGTCTAGTGGTGGGACACCTTTATCTTGCTAATTTTTTTTTTCTGCTCCAAGCTTCTCTCAAAACAACAATTTGCTAAATCTTTTCTTTTATTAAAATTATTATTATTATTCCCTTTTTTTAGTTTTGTTTTGCTTTGTTTTGGTGGGTTTTCTTAATGTCTGTGAGACCTTGGCATATACAGAAAAGAAGACCAACCATGTAAATGCATATTAACAAAAAACAAAGAATATAAAAGAACCAGTGGGGAGGAATGACAGAATATAATCCAAAAAAGCAAGTGCAGAAATTTTGGTGAAACTCTTGTATTGGCTTATAATCTAGGGAGATATATCCATTGCCTTTAGAATTAAATTTGTAGTGTGAGTGGATGTGAGTATGACTGTGTGCATCCTCTTGCCTGAACTTCCCTGCTTGGGAAAATGCTTTGCCCAGAGATGGAGCCAGCAGGTGAGCATGAAGGATAAGGAGGACATTCTGGCCAAAAGAAATAACACCTCAGCACAGGCACAGTCTTGAGCTTAGGCTCATCACCATGGCTAAGGAGAAAACAAGAGTTTTAATATAGTGACTGCCCCAAAGCTCTTCATGTAAATTATGAGCAGTGAGAAAAAGGTATAATAGCAAAGTTATGTGAGTCATCAAGGATCATCAGGGTCTACAGAGCCAGGTGACAAATTAATGCTCATAACTCACAGGTAAAGTAATTGCTCTGAAAAGGCAACTAGGCATCAGCAGGGAGTAACCAACTCACTGGCTGAATTTCCAGCTCTTCCGAATTATCCTTTGAAGTTCAACACTTGTGTGAAGTTCAACATTTGATGCACACCTTTCTTGTGAAAGACAGGCATAAAAAACTGTTCTGAGCTTTGGTGAACCAGTGAAGAATTGTTTTTCTAGCAAACTTGGAAATAAAAATACCTGATATTTTCACCTCCATGATCCTTGCTTTAGAAATCAGTAGGCTGTTTGTAAGACCTTAAAACAGTCTTTCTTTGCATTCAGCAATTTGCTCCTGCTTCTTACAGATAATGAGGCAGGGAATACCTTAATATATGTATTGATTGTATCTCCTTTGCCAGCTGAAGGCAGGTTACAGATCGACTTACTATTTTGAGAAGGCTATAGTTTTGACCCTGATCTTCCAATTGTTTTAATGTACAATTCAATAGTCATATATGTTTCTGGGTGAGTTTATCTTTTCAGTTAGCCACTCAGGTCTGTAGATAATGCATTTTTACTGCCATGGTGACAAAAAAGGAGATCCTTCATTTCTCAGGAATATAGTTGATGTAAATTCACTTCCAAGCAACTGTAAAAGCAAGCACAGTCTCAAGCAAAACCTCGTTGCTTTCTTGGAAACATATTCACAGCAGCCAAGCATCTTTGCATAAACTTGTGTTTTATACTCTGCATTCCTCAGGTGCTGATTAGAAGGGTTAAAAGTTGGATATTTACATCTCATTATTCATCAAGACTGTTCATGGATAGATTATATATGCTGTAGGATCAATATAGTTGTATCCAGCAACACTACGCTTTGACTTTCTCAAGACAGTTATAGGAATATCCTATAATAGACAATGATTTAAATAAAGGCTTGAGACAACTGATTTTATGGGTAATTGTCAGATTTCTAGCACCCTGAGCAAGTAGTGGCATTGATTATAACTAAGTTGCCAGCAGTCTGGACAAAAGTCTTGCTATTTTAATTGTTGCTATGAACCCTACTTGGTAAAACTACTTCCTAATATTTTTTCAGTTCTGCAATGCATACTGTAACACTGAGACAAATAAAAAGCTGTAATCCTTTGCCGCTACTCTAATTTTTGTAGTTTCATGGGTTTTGCCAGGCATCTATATTCACGTTGCTCATAATCAATCCTTATAAGTTTGTTGCAAAAAGAGGACTTTTATCTGAGCATCAGGATGTAGCTATAACCATCTTGCTGTTACCCATCCATAACAAAAACAAGCATCACTGCTGAGTAGGTTAAGAGTTGCATGCAATCAGCTCCTTTGTAATGGGATACATTAAGTTTCTGGGATCTCAACATAAAGATATGAACATAAGTGTCTGACATGTTTCCTTTCACCATTTCTGACTGGTTAATGGTGTGATGCCATTCCAAAAAATACCTTTTAGTGGCTGACATTTTATTTCCCATTAACTGTTGGTTAAAACAGGAGACAAAATGGATTTTCTTTTGTCTTTTGCATTGATTCACTGTACAGCTTTTGAGTGTTTGGGTGTGAGTCTCTGGACTTTGAGTTTCTTCTGATAATGGATACTTGAAGTAACAGCTGTGTAGGTGTATAAAAATAAATAATAACAGGAACATAATTTTAGATCTCCGAAGTAAAATGTATTAAGTGAGAAGATGGCTTTCTTTTTATGACTATTGTTATTTGCATGCGATACGTATATAATACACTAGCAAGAATTTTAGGATTTTTATCTGCACTTAATAATTTCAGGACAGGCAACTCTGCTCTTGGATCATCTTTTCTGGACAGACGTTATATGGCAGGCAGCACTCTGTTGAGTGTCCCATACTGTGTGCACTGACTTTTTAAGTGGAACAGTGCTGTAGGCATCCATCTCTATGAAAGAATGAAAATGCATAAACCAGGAAACAGTACAGAATATTTAAGAGCCTGTCAGCCTGTCAGGTTTTGGCTGTCTTTCAGATTTGATGTCCATCATTTTTTGTCTTCTTGTTGGAAAAGGAGAGAAGGAAGGAGAACAGAGAATGGATTTCCAGCCTTTTGTCTTCATATGTGGAAGCTGTTTTGGAATGAAATGGGGAAAGCCTGTTGAATATTTACAGTTGTGCTTCCACGCTAGAAGGACAAAGATGGGCAAAAAGATTCACTGTGAAAGAAGCAAGAAATTGCTGTTTCTCCTAAAATATTTATTTGCTGTACAAAAAGAGTTAAGGAACAAACATCTGAAAATTGTCTCTGTTCTCTTTGCTTCCCATCCTTCAGTAGTCAACTGCAGCTTATATTGAGTCATGAAAATAAGAGAAGACTTAGCTAATGTATTTTTTCAGAGAACTGATTATATTAATTACAGAATAGTTTTGCCTTACACAAGTCTGCTAAGACTGAGGTTCCTCTAAACTTACCTTCCATGTTCGTCTTATGAATACACGGTGTAAAACATCAAAAGGTTTAAAAAAGACATTAGCATGAAGTTCATAATAATTGAGATACCCTCCTGACTTTTATTTTTCCAGCCCCTGTCTTTTATAATAGTTGGTTTTTAGATGGTATAATTCATGCACTGACAGGTCATAAAAAAAGGCTGCAAGTAGAAAAACAAGCTCACAACTGTAAAGAAAAAAGAAATAGAAAAGAGTACACTAAAGTAGGCCACTTGGTATAACTTGAATGTTCTTGCAACTTTTTCTAGCTGCTCAGCTTGTAAATGACACCCATTTAAAACTTTCATAAATTCGCACATCTTTTGGAAGGAACATGTAGAACTGAAAGAGCCTAAAGTGAACCTTACAAAATACCTTTGAATTTGCATCTATTTATGTTTACTTTTGCATTTTTACATGGTTATGGATATGTCATACTACGATACTCATGGAGGTCTGCAAAAAATCATATATATGAAAATATACTATCCCATCTGACTTTGAACAATAGTGGAAAAAACTGTAATTGATCTCTTTTATCCAATATTTCAGTGTATTGGAGAGGAGCAGAAATTTCATTAGTGGTAAACAAGTAGAAAAAACCATCCTCCTTTGTTCTTTTTGGGTGCTTGGCCATTTAAATAACTACTTTGCTCTTTTCTTTATAATTTGCTTTATTTGAGGCATTTGGATTGCAAAAGGTTGTCTACAGTAATGACTGTAGGTGTCTGAATGAACTTGTTTCAAACAATTCCACTGTCATTTGGAAAGGTTTGGCCTATGACTGAGTGTACCCTGTATGCTTCCTGCGTTATTCATCCATAGACAGAATGGTGAATTGATGGACAACCCGATGAGAATTCCTTCCCCAGCCCATTGTGGTTTGTTTCAACAACTATGTTGTTAAATCCGTCCTCACAGTCTCTTAATTTAGTGCTGTCCCGTTTTTCCCTTGGCGCTGACCTTTTCTGAGAACCTGGTGCTATCTACAAGGTGATGAATTAAGGCTGTTCTGAGTGGAAGTGACCATCAAAAAAATACAGGCTGGTTTACTCATGCCCTTCTCCAAAATTTCTCATAACAGAACTGGAAGAAAACATTCCCTACAATGCATTTAATTTTTCTTACTGGTGCCTTGGGGCATCTGTCTTTCTTATTGATACTGGATTTCTTTAATCATAGATGCTGTACAGGAGATAAAAGATGTCTTTCTGTGTTGATACAGCAAGAAGTTATAGTTGTTGTTTAAGCTGAAGCCTTAAAGCAGATTTCTACTGCAAATTTGAATCTTAAGGGAAGCTAGATGCTGAGGATTAGGTGGTGAGGAAATTACGCTCTTGGAGAATGAAAATCTCATTTTAGCGTTACAGGGATTCTGGCTGCATTTCCTTTAAAGCCAAAGATGTACTCAAGCCAAAAATTACGCATTTCTGTAACAGCTCAGAGTTGAACTGAAGCAGAAATTAACTTCGCTCTCCTTTATATGTTTCTAAGGATATTATACTTGGCCATACACTTCAGTGTGTGATGGCTGTTGGTGTGCTGAAGACATTCTAAACCCAGGGTTAAAAATTTGGCTTCTTGATCATATTTTCTAAAATTAATTTTTCGTCACTTATTCAAGTAAGGCAACACTTCTTTAGTGGTTCTTTTCTTGAGCATTTGGTGAAGTATTTGAGCTTTGACACAAGTGCCATTAAGACAGTTTTGAATATTAGCAACCTTTTCCAGACTGCTGACCCAAACCTTCCCTCAACTTTTAACAACCCCTACTCATTCACTCCTAATATGAGAATTACATTTCAGATATTCATGATGACTGCATTTCAGAAACATTAGTTCATTTTTTGAGTCCATTTTACAACTTTAAATAACATATATCATAAATGCTTATATCAAGGAAAATTTTTTCTATTTCAGCCACATCCCACTGAGTTGATGACTCTGAATTGTAGGTAGTGATCAAAAGAAAATAAATACCTGGGCACTGCTTGTAACATAATAGCTGCTATGTAGAAGGAGAGAGAAATATATGACTTCTCCTTAGTGTATATAAGTAGCAATTTGGGATCATTCTTGAAGTTATTATATAAAATATGCTTTTATAGGACATCATTATTTAGTCTTGCAAATGGTAAGTTTGTGCAAGTGATGAGCATGTGCTCCACTTTCCATACAAAATATTATTGCCTTTAATAAATTATAGTTAAATATGGCCATATCTTGTTGTAAACAAAGCAAACTTTCTGTTATGAAACAAGGAAGATTTTGTAATCCGAGTTGCTTTATGTTCTGTTTTGGCCTTATTACTCTCTACAACTCTCTGAAGGGAGATTGTAGCAAGGTGGGAGTCAGTCTCTTCTCCCAGACAACCAGTGACAGGGCAAGAGGAAATAGCCTCAAGCTGTGCCAGGGGAGGTTCAAGTTGGACATCAGGAAGAATTTCTTCACAGAAAGGTTTAGCATTGGTATGAGCTGCCCAGGGAAGTGGTGGAGTCACCATCTCTGGGAGTGTTCAGGAAACAACTGGACGTGGTACTTGGTGCTATGGTTTAGTTGACAAGGTCTTGTTTGCGCAAAGGTTGGACTTGATCTTGGAGGCCATTTTCAGCTTTAATGATTCTATTATTCCAATCAGGACATAAAATTAAGCCAATTTCAGACTGTATTTAATACTGGGGATTGGATTAGATGATCTCCAGAGGACCTTTCCAACTGTAACTATTCTGTGATTTTCTTAAACCCATAGGTTTCTGTTCAAACTAATTTTTGTTAGTTTGTCTTTATGTATGCTGTGCAGCTTTTATTCATGACCTTAATTTAGGTTCTTATGAATGTAAATGAAAAAAAGAATTGCTATGTGATCAATATTACCATTCATATCCCTGCTAATTAGAATCCCAGTAAAGTAAGTTCTAATATTTGCAATAGCATTGATTTGCAATGAATTTTGCCTAAATTTGGACAAAAGTTGTGTTTTGTTTCTTTACAATAAGTGATATTCACATGTTCAAGTCTTTAAAAAATTTAAAAATGAGAGACAGGAACTGTAGCTAAAAAGTTTGCTTTTACATGCTGACATCTTTACTGCATTTTCAGTGATTCTTTAACCAGAAAGAGTCATCCCTGATTTTTACCTGCATGATATCAAGTCCTGTTTTTTTAATTTTCCTTTTAAGTCCATGTTTAATAATCTTCCAGAGGACAGAAATAACATCAGCTTAGAAGAGCCAATAATGGTGTTCTCTGACTGTTGTAATCTATTAAGGAAATTTTCCATCAGAAGATGGTGTAAAGTATGTGAAAGTGGTTCAGAGTATTTGCTGCTTTCATGGTGCATCTGTAGGATTGCCAGGTTCAGCTAGTACTGCTGTATATTTTGATCTTTTGTTAGTAAAGTGACCACAAAGTCTGTAGTGGTAGCTAAAGTCTTGTGTTTCTCAGTATCTTGTGTGACCAGTTTGCACATAGAAAATTCTGCCAGCTTTGCTTATTCTTGTTTTTCTGTTTAAAAATTATGGGGTTTTTAGAGGGCTTTTAGGCCCAGATCCACTAAATGTCTTCTGAACATACAGAAAATTAATATAAATTTCTCCTTATTCCATAAGGTACATAACCATGTGTTGCTGTGTTTTCTGCCATTTGAAGAGGAACTAATGCACAAGATCATTTTGAACTGCAGACTTCTGGCCAACTTAAGTGTTGGAAAAATGTGGAACTATGGATGGGAAATCTTAATTTTTTTTCTTACAGCAGCATTTGTCAAATAGGTATACTGTAAGATGGTAGTCTAACTCACCTAATTCAGTGTGCAGCAAGTCAGAGAAATATTAATTTAGATGTATTCCAGGTCTCATGTGCAGGAGAAGCCTTGAGATCTTACAGATTTTCCTGCACAAATGTGTCTATATGACAAGGCATTTTGCCCTTTCACTGCACTGCAGCTGTTTTCTGGGATCTCATCATTTCACACCTCGATTACTCCCCTCCTGCACTGAGAAATACAGTGCTATGCCTGTACTTTGATTTAGCCATTTGCTACTATGCCTGCCATATTATTGATTGGCATTAAGGCCTAGCTTCGTCAAGGTATACTTCAGCCTTTGATTGACAGAAAGACATTACTTGGTAAAGAATTCATCTAATTGAATTCAATTCATTCAATTGAATTACTTTCCAACATTCTTAATATCTCCATGCTGACACCACAAGTAGCCTGAGCTCTATTGTTCAGGCACTCCCACATGCGAGAAATGGATAATGTGGGTTTTTTTAATTTTATTTCTTTTTTGTTTTTTTCTTAAATGAAAGTAGATTCTGACACTACCACATCATTCCACAAGCAAAGCCCCCATCATTAGGGAGTAATACAATGCTGAGATTTGGTGACACAGCTGGGGCCCCCAAAACTAAGAACTCCACAGTAACAGAACTTTTGATTCCACAAGTTTGAATCCATGATCTATGTTCTGTGATATGTATTAATGCTACTGCAACCAGAAGAATTAAAATATCTCTACACAGGACTCACATCAAGCAAAAGCTTGATGAGAATCTGGCAAAAATATCCAAGTGAAAATCTTTCCTCAGCAAGATGCGATTTCATACATCCTTCCTTTCCCCAGGACCCAGGACACTGTATCAGATTGCAGTTCACAGCCAAAACCTATTCCTAAGGTTTTGGAAATTGGTAGCTGGTATATATTTTATTTTTCACATGTTGCTTTGACAGGTTAAAACCACTTTTTTTTATAAAACTTCAGATTAAACCTGGGCATTGACCTTGGAAAAGAAATCCTGAGCACAAGTTGTTGTTTGCAAGTCATGTCACTTCCTAATAAAAATGTCCTGGGATCAGGACATTTTTGTCATTCTTGTAGGGAAGATCTAATTTATTCTTGTCAGCCAGAGGCAGATTGGATTCCTTCAGGTTGGGTACAGATAGGCAGATAGCCTAGGGGAGTGCCCTCACCATTGAGTTTCCCTTAAAAAGATGCCATTATACTGCCTTTCCCTCCAGCAGTGGGTTTCAGTACAGTCACCTGTGGATGATTTTTTTAAGTTGATGCTGTTTAGCACATTGGTAATTTTCTGAGAATTCTTGCTGGGTTGAGTATTAGAGATACAGATCTAGACTTGTCTAGGTTCATGAAAACATGCACAAATAATATCTTAGATGTTTGCACAAACAATATCTTATGTGTTATGGCTACTTTACTGAAGAAAGTGTAGACGCTTATAGCTTTTCAGCCAGCTGAGATGGTGTCTGAGGCAAGACTGTAGGCATCACACTTAGCTTAGAAATATTCAATTTCCACCTGAGCCAAGGGAAAATGGACCTTTTAAAAGTCTCCTTTTGACTAACTCTTTCCTCAGAGGAGCTGATGGCTGCAGGGCTGCAGTTCAGTATAGTAATTGTCAGGTACCTAATTTCCATTCATGAATACTCCCCACATAAGTAGAATTATTATTCTACTTTAAAGTAACATATATTTAAGGGATTTTTTGACTGAGTGTTTAACCCAGCAGAATTGCATCCTAATATACTGGGTGAAAGCAAACCCTGTCCAAAGCTGTTCCACTACCCACATGTCTGGAGTTGGATAGCTGCAGTATTTTTAGGCAGAGTACAGTATTCAGGTTTGACTGTTCCTTGAAGGGGGAAAAAAAATCAGACTATTGCTATGCTTTTCATAATTACATAATAGTAATGATACCAGTTTGTCCAGGAGTAGCCAAGTAATAGTATAGAAATAATCCATTTTTTTTTCACCTGGTAAATACCTACTATTTCATGTGCTATGCACTGTCATAAACATATGGCACGTGCCAAAGAAGTGAGAGAGGAAAGAGCCAGGTTTGATTCAGAGAAGGGATATGATTTGAAGGAATCTAGTTAAAGTAGGGTAATGGATATTGTTAGAGAAAACACACAAATAGTATTTAGAGGCAGCCAACCATCTCTAGTACGGAGGAATATAGAATGACAAACAGCTTTTGTTTATAGCAAAAAAAAAATGTGAGTATTGGCTAAGGAGTAGTGTTTATGGTAATTGAGCTTTACGAGGAAGTAAAACTTCGTGGGGAACACAGGGGGTAGCATTTTCAGTGAAGTAGGTAATGAGGAGAGCTGTGTAGGCATTTCCTGATTAGCATCTGCTGTTTCAACAGCTGAGGAACATGACTCGCATGCAAATGCTTGTGCTAGGTTTTAGCAGGCATTCCCTCTAGCATGCCACCCTGCCTTCTGGTTTTATTTTCAGTCTCCTTGAGCCCTTCTGTGATTTGAAATCAGTGAAGGAGAAAGGAGAGTAACACAAACAACAGGTGTCTTAAAGTCTTCAAACAGAGAGAGAAAAAGCCCCATGGCAAAGGAGAAGGTGCTATTAAGGTGCTTCCTGTCGTTAGTATTCAGTGCTTCTATTACAGACTGTATTTGCATTTATGCATGTGTGTGTATGCATATCTATATCTATCTATCTATCTATCTATCTATCTATATATATGCAGTTGTGCACATAGGGGGTAAAAAAGCTGTAGTGTGAAAAGACGCCCATTACACATATCAGAAAATTCTTTTTGCATCCTGTGAATGAGTGTGACCTATAGACACTAAGTGTACTGGCTTACACAGCCAAAGCAATTTATTTTAGGGAAGGCTCACAGATTGTTTCCCAAATGCTCCAGCAATTGCTTTTGGTCTGTCACTGCATAAAATACATTAATTCTTTTTATCTGAGGTTTAAAGATGCTCCATAATTGAGAATGCTAATAGTGTGCCTGGTGTTCATCAAGATAGCTTTGCTTACTGGTGGTAACTGAAGCCATGGTAGTACAAATATTGTGTACTCCATCATGTTATAAGAACTTGGTTGTGCACTTAGTGACATTTATTGCATATTCAGAAAAGTCTTTCATCTGTGCTTTCTGGTATGGGGAACTGTATCTTTAAGGGCTTTGATTTCCAGAAAGGAAATCTGTGACAGCAAGAGCTGTGAAATTCTTACAATATATAGGCAGCTGGGGATGGCATAGAGACCTTGAAAACAGGTTGCCTGCTGAGTGTTAACTCAGTACTGCATGGGGCCAGGAACAAAAAGAAATGAATAAAAAGCACTGTGAATGGAGAAGTGAAAAGATATGATGTTTCCAGATTTTTTTACTGCTTGGGAAAGATAACCAAAAGAAATATAAAAAGACTATTCAGGGCTGAGAACTTTGCGTTCTGAAAGCTTAGCAAGGTAAGTTAAGCTTTTTCCTCTTTTCCGCAGCTACCTCCTTCTCTTATGTCTCATTTCTTCTACAGGTTTCAGCAGATGAGTCCACAGACAGAAAATCACATCACACAGAATTTTATTTTCTTGTGATATTTTAAATGTATTTTTATTTGCTTATTAACTTGCTGGTTTTTTACAAAGAATTTGATAATCTCTATCTCAGTGTATGTCCACACTGTTTATTTTGTCAGTTCCGTGTGTTATTAAAATATGTATCTATGTTTAAATTATTATTTTGCTACTGGACTGCAGAAGTTTGTGTTTAGATTAACTTATAGAGAGAGTTTTAGGACAACTGCTGTTACTGAATGTGACTTCTGAAAAACATTCCTCTTGTGGAATGAATGCTGAGAATGTCAATAGGAATTATTTTTCTTTTTCTAGAAATTTGTACATCAAAAGAGTATTTTTCTGTGGTGTTTCAGGCCATGTGAATTCCAGGGAATGGTATATATCTTAACATTAGTAGCAGCATTTTGAGCTTCAAAATTAGTTGTTGTAAACCAGAGGAAGTTTGCTGCATTCACTGTATTAGAACAACTGTTATCTCATTAAGGCTATTTTAGCATAGACTTTCTTAATCTTTATAAGGATACCCTATCTGAAAAGAAATAGGCATAATAATAATTTTTCCTGTATTTTAAACAGTGTTTTTATGCCTATATAGCTTCCTTTCTACTTTGAACATGTACTATCGCTGTTGCCCAGATGGGAAAACTGAGGCATCCATGGGAAGTTCACCTGGAGGTCTTCCAGAGGAAGTCAGAACTCCTGTTCTCAAAGCAGAAGCTTATTATAAGTCACATATTAAACTTATCAGGAGGTATTTGCAAATTAACAAAACAGAAGCCCCACTTTAGAGATACCATTTAACATTTACTTTTCTTCCCACAGGAACTTTTTACACCAGAGTGCAAATTCAAGGAGTCCGTTTTTGAAAATTATTATGTAATCTACTCATCCATGCTCTACAGACAACAGGAGTCCGGGAGGGCCTGGTTCTTGGGGCTGAACAAAGAAGGGCAGGTCATGAAAGGAAACAGAGTGAAGAAAACAAAACCAGCAGCTCATTTTCTACCCAAGCCATTGGAAGGTGAGTCTCAGTCCATTGCTGGTAGATCCTCCCTCCTATAAATCTCACAAGAAAAGGGAATGGTTTCTAAAATGCCCTTTCTGAATGTGTGTGTCTTGCACAGGGGCCATTACTAATGACAGTCCTAGAGATTCATGAAGCAGTTTTGTGGTTCAGCATAGTGGTGATAGAAAGGGCATATGTAAAAAACATTTTTCCAGGGATTAAGAGGTCATTATAAGAAAAGAAATTTTTTGTGAAAGTACATTGTGCTGCTTTTAAAATATTCTGTTGGTAGGGACAAAAGCTGTTGTGAGTCTTGCATTGAGAAAATAGAATGAAATAATGTAGGATAATCGGGAGTTATATAGGGAATGGATGAAATGTCAGCATTTCAAAGTAAAAGCTTTCTAACACAAAACACGAAGGTCTCTTTATAAAATAAATCATGCTGTGTTACTTTGCCAGTTGGTGTAATGTGCATAACTTTTGTAAGTTGGCCTTTAAACCAAGATAGAAGCAAATAACAGTAACCTTGCACACTAAAATAATGTCACACGTTCTCTGAAAAATGCATCTATTTATATCTTGGAACTTTTGTCTTATTCTATGCATTCTGCAAGCCTTTATGGTATCTATGATGTCTTTCACTTCTTGTCCTGATGGCACTCCAAATTTTATTGTTCTTATTGCTACACATAGCCTTAGTCATTCTGAAAGTTATCTCATTACTTAACATCTGAACACACGCCTGAGTAAATTTTTGATTAGAGGATCAGTTTGTTAAATATTTTAGTTTCATCATAAAGAAAGAATCAGAATAACTCAAGTTTTAACTTCATATTTGAACTCAGATTGATGCCTTCTTGCTTTCCTTGTCTTGTGGAACCTTCCAGTAATTCCATGAGCTCTCAACAATATTAATACCTTATATCTTGGTTCCTTTATATTAAATTATGTGAAGAGGGAAAGCCATTGAATTTTTAAAAGAAATGCAAACTAGTATGGATTAGGAAAGAAGTTACTCTTTTTCAATAATGTTTGGATTATCAGACTATCAAATAGCTTAGAAAATAAATAGAAATTACTTGATTTATATTGCCTATAAGAATCATCAAATATGACAACTCTTTTATATAATTCCTTGCTTTATAGTTCTATCTCATGTTGTTCAACTTAATAATTTTGTAGGTCACAGTGTTGTTTCATCATGCTCTTTTAATTAATCAACTAAGTGCCCTAAACACAGTTATGGGGCACTCTGAAGACATAGATCATAACCAGTCTTATGTACTCTAAAGAAGACATTTAATTTCAGTCTTCTAGAAGCCATAAAAGGATGTAGATTATGTCACTGGAAATGTTAGAACAAGTATTTGATTAGTTAATGATGCTATGGGGCCCTTTATATTTATTATGAAACTTCACACCATTGAGGATCAAGGTCAGTACTTTGATGTTCCAACCTCCTACTCTAATTAGCCAAGGGATGAAGGGATTGTGCTCTCTATGGCAACACACAGCCAGTCCCAAAGTCATAGTGTGATGATTAATTCCTTTGACTGCTTTGACATCTCTTTTAACATTGCTCTGATATAAATAAATGCTACTGAAGTTAGGTATAAGTGGAAATATTACCTGATTCAGTGACATGGAAAATGAAATTGAATTATCCAAGAGCATTAATCATTAAGGCAGCTTAATGCTGGAACTGTGTAATTGAATACATGTATTTTTCTCAAAGGATTTGAAGTGGTTAGATAGGAACTGAAGCTCGGGGGCAAACCTTTAATTCTTCTAAGAATTCAGTTATTAGTTCAATCTGGAGTTTTCTGTGCTTCTACCTTCAGTGGAGATCAGTGGTTACTACATATATTTTTGGAAAGGAGGAAGAAAAAACCTCAGACCTCCTATATACTCTCCACATCTCCCAGATATTTCTTCAAGATACAACTGAAGAGATCATAGCCAAGTTTCTTAGATTTGGGAGACTGATGTACACATAACTTTGTAGAACTGGATCCTAGCCTAGTCTCTCAAATATGACTAAAAAAGAACACAAGTCTAGACAATTGTATTGTATGAGACCATTTTTAAAATACAATGTCTCATCATATTTTACTTCTAAAAGCTTGCATGTTTGTTTAAGGGGTGTATATATCTACATATGTGTATATACATGTATGTTTTGGAGTGTTTACCTTATGCAAAGACAGAACAGTAGCTTTTAATTTCAAAAAATTTATAGTATCCATCAAACAAGCAAGCATGTAGTTTCCCACTGTGTTTTTAAGTGAAATGAAGAAGTGAGAATTTTGGAGGGTCAAGCAAACCTATCCATGATGCAGAACAAGTGTCTGTCAAAATAAATAGTTTCCCTGGTATGCAAGAGAAACATCTTACAATGTTGGTTATCGTAGGTAATTATTTGAGATGATACCTTACATGTGATACATTCTTAAAGGTGCTTCTCCCTTTCTCTTCTCTCCCCTCAGTTGCCATGTATCGAGAACCATCTTTGCATGATATCGGAGAAACAGTGCCAAAGGCTGGGGTAACTCCAAGTAAAAGCACAAGTGCATCTGCAATAATGAATGGCGGCAAACCAGTTAACAAGAGCAAGACGACATAGCCAGATCCTCACAGGTGTTGTGACTTACTGAATCCCGAGTACAGTTGAGTGATTTATCCTTGCCAGACTTCCTCTCGGCTGTGTCTGTGGATCAGCTTGCGGCAAGTCACCAACTTGCCCGTTGCTGTTTCTGAACTGAGTTGTTGCAAGTGGATAAATCTCAACATGTAGCTCTACCCAAAACAAGAAGACACCTGGATGAACCAGCTAAACTCAGACCATGGAATGCCCTACCAGATATTGGAATGCCTTTTTAATATCTTTTCTGTGACTGTGACACTTCATGTGAATGACATACTTCACAAGTACACTTGATACCTTGCCTGCTGACAATTGCCCATAATCCCTTTTTGAGTCCACTTTCAGCAAAATCCATGTGTTTAAGTTCTATTTTGTAGCACACAAATAATCAAGTAATTTCTAGTTAGATGCTGTAAACCTGTGCTATTATGAATTTCTCTTCTTCCCTTTTTTATAAGGCTGCTCGCTCCACTGTTTGTGACCTTTTGCAGGGATTGTGTTTCTCTATGACTTAAGTGTTGCCGGTGGCTTAGTTTTGAAAGCAATCAGGGAATCAGGAAGCCTTCGAAAATCTATTATTACAAATTATATCTATAAAGAATAGGATCGTTGTCTCTGGCTTACAATATTGATTAAATGTGAATACTCTTTAGTAAAAGATACTGTGCTTCTGAGGTTGGCATTATAGTGGAGGGAAGAGTGTCAAACACAACCAACGGGGAGTTTTATGAAACACGTGTTTGGCATCCCCCTATAGTTTCTTTTTGTGTGTGTGTTTTATACATATCACAGGCTTACTGGTAATGGTAACATTTGCCTTGCCCAGCGAGCAAGACCCACTCACTTTTGGGAAAGTGGGTCCAAAGAATTTTGTAGGCCTTGTAGGCCTGAATTAAGGCTCATTTTTCATCTACTAAATCTTCATTGTTTGAAAAATAACCACTACCAATAAAAAAAAAAAAATAAGTAAGACTAATCAGAATCGTGCTACCTAAATCCATTTCAAATATAATCCTTTCCTGTTTTTAAGGAACTGAACTTAATGCCATTGTTATTTTTGGCTGAATTCCACACTTACTTAGCAAAGCATGGGCAAGGATGTTGTTGTGTTCTTTTTTGCAGCACCAATGCAAAGGGTAGTTACAAATTATAGTTTAATATTTCTGGTGTTTAAAAAAAATAAATTTTAAAACTGGACATATTACAAAAGTTTATTTTTATTTTTAGCTAAGCATGCAAAGTCCGGTCCTATGTATTTCACTGATATCCCGGTATGTACCTCCACCCAGCTTCCGAGGATAACATGCCCACCAAATTGCTAGATTGAAGGTGCCTTGCCTTGATCTCTATATACTGTACTTTCTCCTACATCAATCTAGAAGAAATCAAAAACATTATAAAATTGAAGCCTTGGATCATATTACCAGAAACAACATTAACCCTTTGAGTTTCTCACTTGTGAACAATTAAGCCAATGTTGTGGGGTGAAGTGGGCATGGGGAAGGGAAGATTTAGAGAATGCCACAGAGGTGCCACTGAAGTTTTTGCATGTTTAGTCACAGGCTTTCAGAGGATTAAAAATATGGGCACTCTCTGTATTCTTAAGATGGAATTTATTTCTCAGAAATGGCAGCAAAGATCAAACTGTATCTCAGTCTGGAAAATTATGTGGCCTCTTGCTGTTACCTTGATATTTAAAGACAAAAAGAGGAAACCATCCGTTCCCTTTTTAGCGCTGTATTTCTGTCAATTTGTTTTATCACATCTTTGTGCTGAAGTCCCTAAGAGAGGCTGATGGTTCTTTCAAACTCCCTGTCTGCTCAGCTGAACAACTGATTCAGTCTGAATGAACTCTTCATACTAGTTTTCAAATGTGTTCTGTTTTTATAAGAAACATTTAGTGCACTCTTCAAGGAGGCTACTGTAAAGCTGCTAAATTCTAGATAAACTTTTATTTTTTCTGTAAGTCAGACTTCCTTTTGTATATGTGCTATAAGAACAGCAAGCTAATGCTTGATGTTGGGTCTTTCTAGGGAGGGAATAAGTTAAGCATGAAGCCCTCTATCCATGTAGGGGAAAAAAAAATACAAACCTAATCTAAAACTGTGATAAAAATGTAAAGAAACTTTGACTTAGACTGTGCCCTTGTCTGCTAGCACTAAATAAGTGTGCATGGGGAAACACCACTTTCTTAAAAACTTTGGTGTGCCCTTCTCATCCCATCTGGTTCAGTGGGATTTGTGCACTATCCCTGAGAAAAAAAAAAAAAAAAAAAGCAAAACCAAAGCAACTCACATGATGAGCTGGGGGCTTGCTCTGCACCTGGAGGATTCATGAGAGGCAGGAGCCATGATGCTGTACCATCAGCTGGGTCCCAGGGACAGCCCCAGGCCTTCCTACAATTATAAGAGGAGCACTTCACAATATTTCAAGTTAGACAATACAGCTGAAGGCTACATTCTCTCTCACCTGACTCATGAGGAGTGAATACACAGGTTCATGTCCCATCCAGCTGTCTTTTTACTCCCCCAGTGTAAAAGCCTGAGGAGAGACAGGGCTAGAAACCTGGCTGAGCCAAGGAAGGAGATTCTGGTTCATGGCCTGATCCTATATAAGTATTGTTTTCAACACTAACCTTTTGATCCTGAGTAACTATGATCTGTGAACCACTTCGGGAGGCTATAATTAAGGCCAGATTTAATTTCTGTAAGTTGTTAGTGCATACTGGAAATACAGCATTTTTTAAAATTATTGTTTTCTGATTTTGTTGCTGTGGGCTAAATTCTTATGTATGTTTAATCCGATGAATAGATGTCCTAATTTTTTTTATTATTACATTTTGTTTAAACATAAAAAAGTTGTGTTTGTGCTTTCTTTCGTCCCTTTTATTTTGTCTTGTCTCATCTGTTGCATGGAAAGAGGATGGCAAGGATGAACTGCATGTTGTAGGTTGTATCTGTCAAAGAACTGTTGGTCAGTATTACTAAATTTACATACATATATGCAAAGAGTTTGCATTGTACAGTTTGTTTATTCTTATTTGATGTATACACAGGTTCAAAATTATGAATAAAGCATTTCTATGAAGGCATATACAAAACCAACAAAAAAGTTTATGTAAGAAGTAGACTGTGCAAAACATCATTGCACTGCCCACAGGATGGTGAAACTTCATGTAAATAGGTTGGCAAACTCAGTTCTCCCCCTTTACCATGCCAAAGAAAATTTTAGCTCCTTAATATAATACCTCTCTTGCTGTTTTCCAGGATGAGACTTTACCATTTCCTTCCCTCTAAAATTCATTTTGCTTTTAAGTGAAAGATGTTTTCAACTGTCTGTTACTACTAAAGTACTGTATAGTAAACCTGATGGAATCAATTTGTATTTATAGACTGGGGGTTTTGTACTTACATGTGCAGCTGTCTGTGAATCTGCAGCCTTCCAAATCTTTTGCATGCTTGCTTTGTATTTTATTCTTCTGGGTTTTCTCTAATCTCTGAGAGACTGTTTGCACAGCAATCTAACCTCATCTTACCATTTTATATGTTAACACTACACATAGTCATTATCTCTTTCCTTTTCTTTTCTTTTTTTTTAATCCGTATTTCAGCTACAGTTCTATTTGGCAAAATCAGTCACACCTGCACAGTTTTAGAAATCCAGTTTTCAGTAGATATGAACTACTTCAACAAAGCACCATTTTGTTGTACTTCAAAAATTTTATAAATACACAAGAATCCTTATGAGATTTCTCACGTGATAGAGCCTATAGAAGGGGCTCTAGCTCCTTTTAAGTGCTTTGTGGTTCACATAACACAGCCTTTGCTTAACTTGCTGGGGGTTTTAGCCATTCTCAAATGACTTTTTAATATACTGTCATTTTCATAAACTTTAACTGGTACAGTCATGTTGATTCTTACTAAAACTCTCCTTCCCTCCCCACTCTCCCTCCCCACCATAAAGTAAAGGTGTTCACTTTGACTATGGAATATATCTAAAGCAACATTAAGAACTCTGGCTTTATATATATATGTAGGGAAACTTTTTGTCTTGATTTAATACTAGTTTAAGCAATGAGGTATGAAATCAGGCAGTTTGGTCCATGCAGTAAAAGTGTGTCTTGCTGATCCTTCTGTTTATTGGTATGAAGAAGAAATTATTCAGCTCCATTCAATTGGGAATGCAAGTAAAATTAGACTAAATGAGAAGGTTCTCTTTCTTTTAAATGATCCTTTAGATAAATTCATATTCTGTGCAATGCATTCTAAAACATTTAATAACAGGGTTTTTTTTGGTGATGACTAATGCAAATGCTATGACTTATTTTTAAAGTTGTAATGAAATTTTTGTTCTGTTACCTAGTCACAGAAATATTCAACTTAGCTTTCTTCATCCCAGTATCACATAGCTGTATCATTTAGCTACAAAGTGAGATGTCATTCTGCAAAGAAGCAATGGGCAAAGCATCAGAAAAGTGAGAGCAGGTACATGATTAAATGTTCATCTGCATGTTTCTAAAAGAGAGTATGGCCACTGAAAAAAAGGATCTCAAGCAGGTTAATAATTTATAGAAGCAAATCAATCCACAGCTGTTTTATAGCTGATATTACAGATAACTTATATACAGTAGGCATTATCCTGCAAGCCTATTGTAGAAGCATTCAGCACACTTCTGGATTGTGTTCTTTCTCTCATAAGAAAGCAAGGCCATTATGTTTTTTATAAGGTTTATCAGTCTAATCAGTAAAAAATCAGTAAAAAATCCTCATTTATCCAATTTGGTTTTGCCTTTTGTCACAAGCCTGGGAGCCAGTTTTTATAGTTACTAGCTTTAAAGAATCAAGCAGTAAGTTTCAATTCCTTATGCCTCTTCCTGCTTTTACAGTTTATGTATCTAGAATTCCCATCATAGGGAATGAGGTGTAAAATAACAATTTGATATTACAGCTATTACATTCACATATGTGGAATAATAATCTTATTCCTTCCAATCTTATTTTTTTTAGAGAGGAAATTAGCCACAAAACAGACCTGATGGGTGTTACACCACCAGTTACCTCAGCATGAAGAGCAGGGGAAATGTTCAAGCAACATTATAAGACACAGAATAAAAATTGAAAAAAATAATGTGTACATTACATTTTTAGTAGTCTTAGTTAATACTTTACACTAATTGCACCATTTTGTTTGATAATTGCATTTTAATGAAACACTGAGAGTAACTGTTGTAGACATTCTTTTTTGTCCATATGTAATTCTAAAAAACAACTTGGATAACACTTTTTGAAATAATTTGTCCAGCAGTCAAAATGTAGGAGTTGATTGGGTTTTTTTAAAAACAAACAAACAAACAAACAAACTAGAAATAAGAATTACCTTAAACTCTTTAAGTATATAAATTTAAAATTAAAGCAAATTATAAAGTAAAATGCATCAAATACGACTCTGCAACCATCTAAAGAATTGTTCTTTTATATATGAATGAGCACCTGAAATACCACAGCTGGTCTACAGTATATATAAATCTGTTTATGATGCCATGAAACAAGTCAAAAGCATCTACTGACACTAGATAAGGGTTTTGATTATCTAATATTTTCTTCTTACAGTACTAAATACAAATGGAAGAAAATAAAAGAAAACTTTGTATCCCTCACTGTTTCCAGCAGACAAGCGTATATGCAAAAAACCCCACTGATTATAAGGTGATTCAGGTCAGCAGTATTCGTAAATATAAATAAAAGCAACAATCTGTGCTCTCCAGACACCAGGGCTGGCAAAATGCATATATGCTAAAACTTAAGAAAATATTTCTGTTCAGTTCCATGGAGTTTAGGAGTTACAAGTATATAAACTAAATTTCAAGGTGAGTTTTACTTTGAAGAGGCTTTATACTGTATCAATATATTTTAGAACTCTGCTTGATCTTTTGATTATCTAATAAGAGAGCAGCTAACAGCTTTGGGATGTATGTCTCATTATTTATCTGCATAACATATAAATATATTGGATGTTTGGTGATTATGCTCCCTGAGTACATGGGTTTCACAGGCTTCTTTTTTAGAAAGAAATAATACAGGCTAACTAAAAAAAATAATTGGTAAGTGAGAGAACAAGCTACATGGGAAGGGGCAATAATAAGGCAATTAAATAAATTTGAAATTTTGCATTCTATTACATGTTCTGTAGCATTGTATTTTCCTATTCCCAAACTGTCCTTTCTAAAAGAAAACTAATTTCTAGACTAATAATGGAAATTTGGTTGATACGTAGTTCCATTATTTCTGAATCATGTACCTCTTTTTAGGACCTTGGCACCTAAACGCCAGTGTTACAGTTTGGTATCTAAAAGAAGTATTTTTCAGCCATTTAATCAGTTTTCTCACTCAATCATGATTTCACAAAATGTAAACACTTTTGAAACTAAAATGTATATTTCTTCTTTTTGCTCTAAAGAATTCAAGGGCTGCCAAATCTACGTGTACAAAAAATTAAGAGACTCATATGTAAATAAGTTAGGGAAGTCCCAATAGTTGTGCATCATTCATTACTCAATGTGAATTTCACACTGAGCAGCATTTCACCATTGGAAAATAAAAATAAAATTTTTGTTCATACCACTGCTTTGTTTGTATTTACTGTATTAAAACTTTAATTACTTTGTTGACATTGTCCAAACATCTTTGGCTGAGACCAAGCTGCTGCATAGCATAGATAATTTTTCAAGTCAGTTGACCTTCAGGTTTCCCACTTCTATAAAAGCAGTTAAATTCAATGAATACCATGTGTGACAGCGTAATCTGTTCTAAACAGTGATTTCGAATAGTAGACAGAATTTTCATCCTCAAAGTGACATATTTTCATTTTCAATATAACAAATTTTCATTTACTTTACTTTTAAGAGGCAACTGTACCTACATAGAACAGTGTGATAGGAGTACATATGAGTTGCAGAATACATATTCAGAATAGGCAGTCATACATTTATATCTTTATTAATTTCATTCCTTATATTCCTATAGGTTATGTATTTGAAAGTATTATAGTATGTAGATTAGATAACCAACTTACTGACACATTAACCACAGAAACTAAGAAGTTCTTTTGTGGAAAAGGGTCTATTCAAACATTTTGAGTCTTCAGTTTATGATTGTCATGTAATTGGATCTCAGACAATTATTTGACCAAAAAAAATCACTAATATTTTTATAGGCTTCTTTACAGTTTCTTTTGATTTATGAGCTGGTGCATGGTTAGGATTGTTAGAAAGAAAGATAGGTCAAATGATATATTTTTCCAACACCATAAAATTAATCAAACTAGTTATCTGACAAACATTCAGCTAGTGTTACTCCTCTACAGGGGTATTGTTGCAGATTGATAAGGAGAGATGATGACCAAGTAAATAATATTAAAAAAGGCTTTTTTATACCTTTTCCAAAGGTTGCTTAAAGAAACAGGCATTAAAGGTATAATCTCATTTCCACTGAATTTACAAAAAAACCTCTGGAGAAGTCCCACAGGGCCAGTATTTTATGACTTCACCTTCTAGAGCTGGGATTTTCCTGCTCCCTTTTTCAGTTTTTTTTGATGCATTTCTTTTAGGAGCAGCTCCTCAAATGTGTTCTGATGTACTTAAAGCCATGTACATGTGCTTACGTGCACACCCACACCCACACACCAAGCACTTCTGAAATTAAATGTTCTAGCAGCCTAAAGAAAAACAAACAAAAAACCCTCCTCAGTCTTTTGACATCCTTCATTACGGGTATTCTCTTCCCAGCCAGATTTCACAAGCATTTCCAGTCCATCCTTCCCAGCACTCACAGTTTCCACAGCTACAAACACCGTTGCCTAGAATAGAATGAATAAAGGGCAATTATCATAATTGAAATGTACTACATTAAAATGTGTTTTATGGGGAGTAAAAAGCCATGGTAAAGTAGTTGCATTGTTCCTTTATTGTTCCCCTACTGCTTTTTTTTCCCCCCTTTTGGAAGGAAGCAATTACTGTACCATTGCATTAAGAAACCACCCCAAACCTACATTTACAAAGCATTAATAGCATTCTCTCAGTAATTCCATCAGCCATACTGCAAATACTGTAACTGTGTGGTGTGTAGTGCAGTTGTATACATGAGTATTTGTACCCAACTGGTGAGGTTCAGTGTTCACACTGTGCCTCCAGATACAAGGAAAAACAAGATTACTTTTGACTACTACGAAGAAAGAAAAAGTCATTAAAAGTTACCAACAGAATAGCAATAAAATCATCACTCTAAACATTAAAAAACTTTACACCTACCTTCTCAAGAGTGCTATACAAATAAATCATATCTCAGACTCTCTATTAAGTGAAAAATGCGTTGGCCCTATTTTACAGTAGGGAAACATTACATACTGACACCCCCATATTCATTTTATTTAAATATTTTTTATGACTGGAGTGCTCAGCTTGAGATAGTTCTAGCATGAGTTTCCAGTGTGAACTCTTCCTACCAGCTTTATGAAGATCCATGAACAGTCATTACAGCTGAAGATAAGGCTTCTGCTGCCACTATACTGGCTACTTGCTAATAGGGCTAGCTGGAAGACACAGTTTACTAGTGTCAGTCCTCCCACTTCCACTCCAATCGACTTGCAGATTTCTGCCACGTCTAATAGTCACTAGCAAAAATTTTCTAAAATTAAGATTTGTAACAGGAAGAAGCCAATGAGTTGATTTAGCAATTCCCATGCTGCTTCTTGTCACTATGTTTATCGTGAGGGCTTGTTAACACCCTGCCCATTTCTATCCACATCTGCCACCTCAACTTTCAGGCAATGTTAAGGTGAAGCTGCTAAAATCATTAATTTAATCATCAGCCATGATGTCATAAGAAAAGCTATCGCATATTTGAGGTTCCCACCAACAATTGTCTGATTACCAGGAAGGTCTGTTAACCCACACAATTACGCCTCTGAGCCACCAAGGATAATCAGACAAGTGAATTTGTCTGTGACTTAAATTTACACACATAGAATGTCCAGTAAAAGAACAAAGACTAAGGAAACCTTCTGATCTCAATGCAGACACTATGTCCTTTGCCAAAAAGCAGTAACTTGTCCTCTATTACAGTGAGAATTGTTGATGGATTTCAAAGCTGGCTTACTTATTTAAATTCATGCTCAGGCTTTTAACTGTTGTTTTGAAACCTTAAGTTGATTATCACCCTGCATGAAGAAACAATTATAGCAGATTTGAATAACCAGCAAATGCACTTCCTCTGTCAGTGGGGAAAGAAGCAGCTAGGCTTTGTCTAACATAATTCCCATCAACACAGTTTGTTTCCTGAAGCAATTAAGTGTTAGCCTGTACTGCACCTGTGCAAATGAGACCATCATGTTTGTCACAGTCTCTGTCATCGCATTCACAGAAATCGCCTGAAATGTACCATTCCTGGGGAGAACAGATGCACTTTCCACAGTGGCAGGAACCTGAAATCACAAAAATTATTACTCGCAGTCAAAGACCACTGTCAGTTTCAGACTAGAAAACAACAACCCGAGACACACACGTGCACACATATGCACATGTGCATAGGCACAAAATTGCTGCCTAAGAGGCTATTACAGAAAAGAAAATAATCAAGCTAAAAGTATTTTGAATAAAAAGATTCTTTTGGCATGAGCTAGAGTATGGTGGGATGTTACTACTAATGCTCTGATCCTGCTATTTCACTTAATCAAGGCTCACATTTTGAAGCTTTCTTTTGGTTTCAGAGACCTACAATCAGGGCTTCTCTTCCCAGAAACTGTTCTTTTTTTTTTTTTCTTTTTTTTTTTTTTTGACTAGAAAAGCTCAAATTGTCCCTGACCCACTGTTACTGAAGGCAATAAAATCACACCCACGAAGAAATTAGTCCTCCTCATCTAAATTTAGGGGTGAGTCCAAAAAAGACCAGCAATGCATAAGACTAATATTTAGACCCCCAAAATCCTCATCACCACAAATGAAGCTTCTCCACCTCCCATAGAATTACTACTTAATTATTTGTTCTGGGTCAGAAAGAGTTTGAACACATAACGGCAGTTCAGCACTTGGCTCATGCCTGCAGTGTACTCTAATGACCCTTCCTGGGAGAAGCTGCACTCCTCCTTCTCCAGGATGTCAGGTCACACCCCTCAGGGAAAGGAGGGACTCTGTGGTGATGTTCAGGTGATGCCATAACCCATGGAGCACCAGAAATCCCCATTCAAGGGAAGACTCAGAGACATCCTTACCTTCAGGAGAAGGTTCATGGCTCTGAATCCTGTAAAGTTACAATTGCCCTCAGACAATCATGTGTCAGGAAGACTGCAGCCTGAGAATGGGGTGAGACAGGCTTTTCTGCAACTAGAAATGCCACTAGAATATTGTAATTCCTTCTGGATAATTCCAACAATTGGCTAAAATGACTCAGCTTTTCAGATCCCATCTTCAGCAGCCTGACCCTATACAGATTTCAGTATAACGCCTACAGTGCTAAGGTGTGGCTCTTAGTAACTGCTGAGCAAAAATCCTTTTGTGAACTGAGCCCTAAGAAAGGGTTACATTAGAAGTCAATATTAAAAAAATCAACCCCCCAAATAAATGATAGCAAAGGATACACACATAGTTTTCAATTATCAGAGGCAGAGTTATAAAAAAAGTTATCAAATAAGCAGTTGACATTTAACACAACATACTTAAAAATTATTTAAATGCAGTTGAAAATCCTAGGCTCCTACAATATTTCCAGAATGATTCCCGTAAAAGTCACTAATTTGTTTAAAGCAATATTAGGGGAAAAATATATAGAAGGAAACTTGGTTATGTCAGAATATAACCTAAATAGAATTCATGGGTTACTTAACAGGGCCTTAGCTAAAGCCTATAAAATTATACATTTCCATCTTTCCAGTTCTTTCAGAGACCTCTGAAAAAAATCCATATTCATGATCCTATTACACTTTAAAAAAAAAAAAAGTCCATCTGCTGATATCAACCAATTTTCCATAGCTTTTTCCTGTAAGTACTGAAGTGTCTGTGATCACTGAAAATTAATTTTTTAAAACTTGTGACAGTCTCAGCAGACTAGCTAATTTTTAGTTAAATATGTAAGCAATTTAATGTTTATTTTAAATTCACAAAAATTAACTCATTGCCTAATTTTAGGGAAATGTTTTAACGTGTAACATATGGAACATGCAAATATATTCAGGAAGAGCTAATGATTGGAACATTTGGGGATGGGAATATTTGATTAAGCATCTACTTTTTCTGTGAGTTCTGAGTTCTGTTTACTGAGCCACCAGTACAGAAAATATTGACATACCCTACAATGATAAAAAATGCCACTGTATAAAAAGGCAGTGGAGAATAGCATACGTATTGCATGGTTGCTGTATAAGAGGTACACTAAGACTTACTTGAGAATAATTTAAACTGAATCTCTCTGTTTATACAAACTGCAAGGCACAGACAGCAGAAAATATTGAGGAATAGTATGAGAATTTCAGTGAAATTAAAGTAGGTAATAAGAGTATTACGTTGTACAAAACTTGAAGTGATTCTGCATAAAAAGCACTGATGCTGCTACTGAGGAATGCCCACAATGTTTAAAACTATTTTGCAGAAGACACAGGAAATTTAACACCAAGTCAACCAAGGAAGATCAGGCTCCGTAATACAAAATCTGTTAGGGAAATGAATCAAGCCTTTTCCCTGAACAGAGCATGCTGCTCTGGGAGGCTCCTTAGTTTAATTAAAATGAGTCTAATGAGTTGTAGGGTGTTTCCTGGGATCTCAGCCAGATCGTCTCGGATGGGATTTGGCTCATTACCTTGCCCACATCCTGCACCGTTACAGTCGCCATATGCAGCCCTATATTTAATGCCAGGGAGACAGCAGTGTGGTGGGTGTTGCTGTTTTCCTTTGGAAGAGCTTTTACTACAGGTGGCACAGTCAGAGAGCCAAGATTCTAAAAGCATCCTAGGAATGTGGATGTCCAACTTTGCTTATAATAGCAGAGTGCAATTTCTGATAGTGTTCAGCAGTTATCTGCTGAAAACCAGGACTCCTCACAGTCCTGCATAAGAAGCTCAAGCTCCTCTAAGTCCATTTTAGCACTTGCATATCCTGGCTACGTTTCCAGAAAAATTCACTTTTATCTGACAAGTAATCATTATTTTTTTCTCATTGCAATGAATAAGGAAGAACAATTTGCCATTAGGGTAATGCTTCACTAGCTATGAACAGCGTTTTAAAGTATGAGTACCCAGTAAAACACGATTTCCAGATACATATCTTAGCATCAAAAATAGATTTACCAGGGGAAAAAAGAAAAGGGGGGGGGGAGAAAAAAAAGGTTATAAATAATTACACTGTCTTTGCCTGTGATCCCTATCCTGCTCAGAGAAGAGGTAGGAGACAGTAGCATGCTTGGATGTTTACTGACCACACACAGCTGAAGTTATCTTATGGAGGTATTTATCTGCTGCAACAAACACTTACATATGACCAGCTGTTTCTACAATAAAGCTGTTATAGCACCTAATTTGACACAGCTTTATTATATTGACTATCCCCAGGGCAACCTTCCATCACACTGAAAGCTTACATGTGCTTGGGGGCCGAAGAAACTCAACACAAAAAAAAAAAATCCTACCTCTGGTACTGAATATGGATTTAGGGTCACAGAATGGGTAAGGTTGGAAGGGATTATTGTGGGGTCATCTGATCCAACCTCTCTGATGAAGCAGGGCCTCTCTAAAGCACATTGATCACTACTGAATCCAGATGGTTCTTGAGTGTCTCCAGTAAGAAAGACTACACAATGCTCTGGGCAATCTCTGGGTCACCCACACAATAAAGAAGTTCTTCCTCATGTTCAGGAGCTTCCTGTGCATCAGTTTCTGCCCCTTGCATCTCGTTTTACTGCTTGGAACCACAGAGAAGAGCCTGGCTCCATTTGTCAAGTTTGTGATTCCCACAGAAAGTAAATGCTGTTCAACAGAGAGCTACTATCCTAGAAAATCTGGGCCTTTGGAGCCTCCATTCAAGCAGCCGTGTTTAAAAGCACTACCTGCCTACTGCTGGTTGCAACCTAGTGCAACTTTCAGGCTGCTCCAGATTACATAAGTGACCAGATACCAAACCACCCTCTGGGCAGCACAGCCAGCAGTGGGAAAAAAAATTCTGGATGTCTCTGCAAATTTCTGCCAGGTTATCTGCTCCCAAAGCCTCAGAATAAATTGTATTTTTGATATAAGTGCTCAGAGTTAATTGTTCTCAGAGTAAGACTCACAGGCTAGAATAAATAGCTATCCTTACAAAAAGGTAGCAGGCAATAAAAATATTTTAAAAATCAACATAGTTTTTTATGTTTATATTTATTTAGAATCTTACATAGTGCATTTTGTTGATATTTAGCATATTCCCTCAGCTTCATGGTTTATATAAAAAAATCACAGAGAGACCAAGACTAAGACAAGAAAAGCTAACTTCTACAGTAAAACAGAATCATTCCTTTTCTCCAGTATCTCACCATTCTCTTACACATAATTTAAAGACAGACACATCTGGAAAAAATAAAGAAGCAATGCAAATTCCTTATTTTCTATGACACTGCATCAACTGGGGACAGAAAAACCCCAAAATAAAATGAAACAGCGCTTCAGGGGAGAATTCTAAGTACTACTGCAGATGGATGAAGGCCAGGCTGGAAACTCTATTTAAATTTCCTCTGCACTGAAATAAAAGTTACCAAAGGGAAAACTGGAAACCTGCCTGATGTAGAAAGCTCCTAACTGTTTTTTCCAGCTGGTCCCCTGTCTATGCAAGGGACATACAAATAGAGGAAATGGCACATAAAATCTGGAGTGAGTGCATTCTAGCCTCCAGTCAGTCCTACCACCCGTTTTTTGTCAATTCTCTTTCAGACATATTATATACAAAAATAGGCAATTTGCACTATGGGGAGCTAAAAAGCCCTCTTTCCATTAATACAATTTCCTAGCCTGAAAGACTGCAAGGTAAGAACCTCAGAGAACAATTTCAGATAATTATCAGGATTTTCTAACTTTTATTCTTCCCTGTGGCATTTTTTTATAGCCGAACTGAAGCTGATGCAACCATCTGAATAAAAATTAGTAAATGAGAAAGTTTTCAGGATTCATTTGTGGGGGGCTGCAGGCACATACTTGTCCTTTGCTGCTGTGCTGGGGAGCAGAGTGACTAAGTATACAAAATGCTGCTGTTAAACACTCTCCTTCACTTACTGTTGCCCAGTATTTTACATCTGCCATCTTCCCCCACTGCAGTGTTACTGCAGGTAGTGTCCCTTTCCCTCAAACTGGCTGGAGCACTAACAGTTAGCTTATAGTGTACAGCTATTCCACACAGACCATCAGCTAAACAGATACAGAAAATTATATGCTACCAACAAAATTGCATAGGAGAGCAGCACTGCTGGACATGTAAGGCCGTGGTGGGTGTTTGACAAAATGGATGTAAGTGCATTATGGAGCCAAATATAACATCCTTTTAATAATGGGAGCCTTTGAAAAGAAAGGGTTATTAAACAACAACCCACTTTCATGCACATTAGTCTTCCAGAACATGATCGTTTTCCTCTGGCAGGGTACTGGCATGAGGTAGCTCAGCTGGCAGTTCTTACCCTTCCCCGAGCATAATATGCCATCCGCTGACTCGCAGAGACTTCTGCTCTCCTGCTCCGTCATGTTGCACTTCCTGGAGTGCTGGCACAGGTTTCCAAACCACCCGTCCTGGCAAATGCATAGGCCGCATGAGCAGATACCATGGCCTGTAATGACACCAGGGTTGGTTATGACCAAGACAAGCAGAAATCAGTGACTGTGGTCACAGCTCAGATCACCTTCAGACCTGTGCAGTGTGGAGTGTGTGCAGTGGGATAGACAGACAGATGGATGGACAGCACAGCTTCCCAGCAGGGTGACCTTCTTCAGCTCTCATTCCTATGTTGAACAGGGTGCCCTAGTGATGTGCAGAAAGCAAGTGAGGGAAAGGTCAAAGAAACTCTAGAACATAGGTCAAAGATAGACCCTGGCAGCTATAATTTATGCTTTAAAGACAGAGAGAAAAAAATAAAATAAAAAATTTTGAGACTTATTTGTACAAAATTTGATAAAAAAGGAAAATATTTTTAAGAGTAAACCGAGTAGAAAACTTAGCCAGAAAAAAAGGGAAAGGTGACAACAAATGCAGACAAGAATGAAGAATAGGAATGGAGAATGAAAAAGAGAAGTAAGAAATTTCTCCCAGCCAGAATTTCATTTTTCATCTTTAAGTTATATTTCTGCTGCAGAGATGAAATTATACATACCAGTGACTTTATTCCTACCCTACCTGCTATGTAGGGCAAGGGAGCAGAAATGAAGAGACTGAGATAATTTGTGAGCATGGGCTGGGAAGAAGGAAACAAGCAGTAGGAGTATCTGGCAAAGCATGGAGCTGCAGGATGCGGGGAAGAAAACCAGCAATTTTGTTTTTCTGATTTGTGGACTTTTCATGAGCCAGTAGGACAACCTAATATTGTAAACTGGGAGGCAGCACTAGTAGAAGACCAGAGGAGAGATAAACCTTGTTGTTTGCTCTGAGTTCCTTCAAAGTCTACTGATGGCCAAATACTTTTAATTGGAAAATACTAATTTTAATTAGAAAATACTCATTTTAATTAGAAAATAATTTAAAATTAGAAAAACCTGGTAACTCCAAAGTCTTGGAGCTGTCATTTACAGCATCTAAATATTCAAAATAATTTTTGTATCTCAGACACTGTATTGGTCTTTTTTTAACATATCATATATACAACTTGAAATGATCTGTAACAATGACACAGTCTTATTATGACAGTATTGCTACCCACTTCTAAAACTTGATAACTAGCATAGTTGATAGAAGCTTGATGCTACTTTTGAAGCTTGATCCCAGTTTTAGACTGGGAAACAAGGTCAACTATAGGACAAATAAAAATACAAGAGATAGAAAACAAGCATATACCAATATGCTCCTTCCAGATAGATCTCATGTAATTGTCTGCAGTAACTTAATGTAATTAAGCTTCTGTCAGAGCATTTTTATCTATCTTATTTTTTTTTAATCAGTAACATATAGATTAGAATTGAAAATAACTGTACCAATTAAGAGCAAAATATACAACTGGATGTCACTGTTGGAAAATTATTTTTGAAGATACAGATACTTTACTCATTTTAGCAGCGAATAGTACAAAATCTATGGTGATTTCAATGAGAAAAAAATTTTGTTGGTTTTTTCTTGTCATGATGTGTTACTGAATACAGAGACTGATCATGTCCATAAAGCCTTTACCTGAGACAAATAAAAAGATAATGAATAATCTATAAATTTGCAACAAACAGTTAACAGTTTACAACATAAAATTTGACTTGGATTTGTCTGCAATCACCATGCCTCTCCTGCTTTATGCCATAGAAATCCTCAAATCAGGAAGGACTCTTTTGTCTCAAGTAATCCATTTTACAAAAATAATATTTATTCCTAGCTGACACTGCTTGGGCAGCTGCAGCTTTTTGGGTGCCTTGAGGTATTGAGTATACAAGTGCTTAGCCCAGTGCTTGTTAACTCCTTGCTATCTCATGTGTGTGTGGTAGCCTGAGAAAAACTGTTTTACATGGTGTAGTTCTGTATATCCTCCCTGCAAATCATAGAGCAAAGGTAGTGACAGTATTTTATCACTTTAAGCATTTAATTTTGGGCTGGATTTCTTCACTTGGAGATTTTTCTTTACCCTAACTGTTGAGATTGAGAAGATTTACTGGAAAGTGTTGGTCTGTCCTCATTTCAGATTTAACAAAAAACAGTTAAAATCATAAACAAATTGCATTGCAAAGTAATGGCTCTGAGACTACAGATCTCCATTCATAAAATGGAGATTTTAATGAACATTAATGAACTTCTAAATATGTAATAAAGTTTTAAACATTAATCTTGGGTCAAGGATAAAGACTTAGATGCGGGACAGGCAAAGGAGAGGAAAAGATGATGTTAAAGATACTGTCATTTTGTTTAGAATCAAAACTCCTATTACCACAAGACTTAAATGTGAAATATGAATGCAGCAACAAAGCAAGCTGTGACAGATTCCTAGCAGGGGTCCATTACAGCCCAAGTCATCCTGAACCAAACTGGATTCTGGGATTAATTATTTCTTAACATGATTAGAAAAAAAATTGTGTGGTTATGGGAAATCGGTTTAGGACAACTCATGCAGCTGTTGTCGGAGTTCCCGAAAAATATGCATGATGATTTTGTAATACAAAAGGCACAACGACATGGGAACATCAGTATGATGAAAAAGGTGAAGTAATCATTACAGAGGAAGGTGGGGGTTATTTCTAGACTGTTTATAATCAGATGATGTTCCTGAAGGGCAAACTAAGGCTAGCCCCAAGCAAAATTTGACACCTCAGGCTAGGAATATGAAAAATTGCAGCACAATGCAGGATCCCTGACATAGAACACTACAGTAAATGAAACAAATATTTATCTCTGTATTTAAACAGAAACAGGATTTTTTTTTTTTTTTAAATTACAGGACTTTCCATTACATTATTAACAGAAGAGAATAATAAACATTTTTCTAGGAGAAATATTTCCAAGTAAGCAAGCTTCATTACCCTGCAAAAAATATGCTAAATGAGTTGGGAAAAAATGGAATACTGGTTTTTAGTTTTTAGTTTTTAGTTTTTATTGAATGCAAGGAGAATGGCATAAGACTGGAAACACTGTGACAACTGCAGTTAGAGAAGTCTAACATAAATGTGAAGCAAAATAATGCTTGTCTATTATATTTTCAAAGGAGGCCAGTTAATATTGTCTAAGTCTAATAAAGGTGGACTGTGCCTCCAGTTCCAGCAGCACAACAGTCAGATAGTTCAGCAACACCTTCAAGTGAAACCTGCAGTGAAAAGGGCTGAGCCATTCTCATCCACGTGTAGCAGCAAAAAAGTGAATAGGAACAGAACTAGAGCATTGATGAGATGAATAATAAAGTCCTGCAACTCTGTGACACTGATGTTTGAAGAGAGTTTCCAAAACTTGGAAGAGTACTAAAAAGTTCTAAAGAATTCAAAGGCTATCAGAATGGGGATTCTCAAACTACCAGAGAAAGACAAAGCAAGAGAGAAAAGCTTATACTGATAAAATCACTTAAGAAAGGAACCAGAATTTCAACAAAGGGTGATGACTATTGGAACAAACTTTAAAGTGATGTTGGTACGGACTGTACATGAGCTTTCAGAGCATGGCCTGCTCAGAGACAGGCTTTTGCTGCACACACTGCAAGACTTCAACTTAGTGGAAGCATGGATGTAGTGTAATGGCTATTTATAGCCTAATATACAAGGTTAAACAAAAAAAAACCATTTGGATTTACAAATTAATATCTATTAATCACCTTAAATGTTTGTGCATTAGCAGTTCCTTTACTGCTCATTTCAACAGAAAGATTAAATTAAAATGCTTTTGCAAACCTAAATCACATTTTATGCTATCTCAAAAGCTAATGAAATTATGGTCTCTGTGCATCTACATAAAGTCTTGACTTTTCATACACCTACACAAATGTCTGGGTAACCAGGACAGAAATCTGCAGGACTTTTAAAAGAAAAATTAGAAAAAATTGAAATTAGTTAAGTAAGGCTATATTAATTTAATTCAGACTATACAATGTCATTAATACCTAGAGTGCTACAGTGGTTAGTTTCATATCTAATACCTACTCATCCTTTTGAATTTATCTATTGCTGCCCCTAGATGTGCTTCAGAGCTAGGATGAAGCAGTTAAGCACAAGGACACAGGCATTGAATCATTAATTCTCTACTTAATGTTGTCAAAATAAAGCCCTAAATCACACTAGTTTTATGCCAGTTAGACTCTGACTTCTCTGTTACCTAATACAGTAATTTCCATTTTTGTTAGCTCTAGTTTCACTCAGTAAACACGTGTTTGAATTGTTGGTTTCTTTTTTTGTTGTTTGTTTGTTTTTCCTCAGGAGAATAAACTGCATTTGTCAATAACAAATACAGTAATAGAATTTCTCTATTAAATAGTATAAAAAATGCCTAATGAATTCTATGACAATTATTCTGTGACAATGTTCTTCAGATTCCTCAGTCAAAATTATATGGACTCTGCTCTAAACTTTTCAATAGAACAGGTGAAAAGCCTGTCAGGAGGAAATAAATTCTTATTTTAACATAGAAGGGACCACAGAGAAACTGCAGGTTCAATTCAGATGCTTAGTGCCACTGGACATACCCTGAGGCATGAAGGACATCCTCATGGTGGCATCAGCTATGCAGGAACACCTGTGTCCTTGTGGAGCCAAGCCGGGGTCAGGTAAGGGGAGCCTTGGGTATCAGAAGTGATAAAAGGTGCTTTACTTTAGGTGTCTGAAGACTTTGCAGTTATGTCCCATATAGTCTGAGAAGCCATGGCGGAGTCAGTAGGTGAACTTATATTTCTGAATTTTCATACCAATCACTGCAAAAACCTGTCTTTGGGAAAGAAACGGGTATAGTTTTTCTCTCCTAATTTGGTTTTTAGGTATGTGAGTTCCATAAATGTCCTATATACTTCTGTTTCTGTGGAGCATTATTAGTGCAAGCAACTGCAGCATAATATTAATACTTTGAGTAATGAAGTATATAATTAATCATAACTCTCTCATTTTTATGGTTATAGTTTTATTGGCCCTCATAAGAACATGCTAGCTGAAAATATCATGCTTCTGCTTCACTGAACAGGTAACAAAAATAAATGCCATTCATGATTTCTGCAGCATGGATCTAGACCATTCATTAAAAAAAAAAAAATTATTTTTTCTGTTGTACATCTGATATTCCAAAAGAAGAAAAAAATGAACAGTATTTGATCTGAATCCAATTACTTAGCCTGACTGGATAGCAATGAATATTTTATATTCAAAGGAACATGACAATTAGGGGCAACTTATACTAGTCTTTTGAGAGGGAGCCTTACCATTGCACATCCTGGTGATGACTGTGCAATCCTAGAATCCATCATTAATTAAAAGATTGTGATATGGAAGCTTCTGTCCCCGTTTTAAAAGTTTAAATCATCATAAAGATTTGAATTGTGACTTAAAGTATATATATGCCTTACAGACTCCAGATTTTCCCTTGTTTTCTGACTATACCTAGAAATTTACACTAGAAATCTTAAGGCTGGTGTGAATGATGGAAGGATGGATGGAAATGTGTAAGTAAGCACTAGAAGAAGCATCGTAATGAGGTCAAAACCAGTACCTACATTGATAAACAACAACACATTCACAGGAGTAAACTAGTGAATGTATTATTTTTTTTCAAATCAGAAGGTCTACACTCTCACAAAACAATTATATCATAACTTTCACGACTTGTTGGCAGAAGACTGTGTGCTCAATAACAAAAGGTGTCAATGCAGACACAGTACAAAACTTGTGTCATTCATTTCCCTATAACCCCAGGAAGATCAGCATTGTCATAAAAATGTAAAAAATGTAAAAAATGTAAAAAAACCCCACAGACAACAGGCACCAGACTTGCCTGAAGCTTACAGAGATGAAAGTAAGAAAAACTGTTAGTCAAAAGGATCACCCCAACTTTTGAGTCCTAAACCATATAAAAGATATGTTTAAAGATGAGTTTGTTGTTGTCAGTCAAGATGAAATAAAAAGACCTACTGAGAACTTGATGGGTGGCATCCCTTTTCTATATTCTATGTCACACACAAGTAACTAAACTATTAAATGCAGACACTTTGATGCTTGTATGGGGGCATGAGAAAGCGAGTAAATTAAATTAATGAGAGGATGTGTCGGAGACGTGAGAATTAATTTACTTAGGGATTTTCTAAAAAAAAAAAATACTAACTTCCTCTCCCATAAAGTCTCAAGTAGATTTTTTGCTGCCCTGTAATCTTCCACTTAGAGGAGAGAGAAGTGTGAAGGCAAACCTGAGTAAGGAGGGAAATATGAATTACCTCAGCTTTTGCTCCAAGGATAAGTCATCTCCTTCAGCTTTTATGAGCTTTTATACTACAACCAGAATTTAAAACTAATAAGAACCTTTTACCAAAGGGCATTGGTATAAACAAATAAAACTCTTTGATGTGACATAACATTACACAACAGGATTTTCTACAGTGTTAGGATTGTATTTTGACGAAGATTGTATTTTGATGTGCTGTGGCCAAAAGAAACAGTTTAAAAGTCATCAAAGTGGATTTTTTCACTTGAAAATAAAGAAATCAGACTTCTCAAGGGATTCCATTACCATAACTAATCAAAGAACTGGTTTACTGGGATGATCAGACTCTTAGTTGTTTCTTAGTTTGAGAAAAGTGCAAACATTTATAAGTAAACATTAAAAGGTCTCATCAAAGCTGATTTTCTAATTGGTGGCCCACTATTTGAAGCACAGAATGATATACTTACGTAATACAAAGTTGAAGCATCCCTAGAAATATGCAAGAGCCTTGTTATGAGTTACCTATTATGAGTCTAAACCTTTGCTAGTGTTCCTAGTGACGAATTTGTGTGGATCTTCAATCAACTTTTTCTATTTTTGTTGAGTTTGCTTTTATTGTAGAGTTTTTAATCAGCTTAATCCTACAGGACTTGTAACATCCAGGGGACCCAAAAGGGCTTTTGTTTTATTCCTTAAAGGGTTGCTACTTTTCCATGACAAGAACTCACACCCAGGCCAATAATTGTCCAGAGAACAAATCAAAGTGAATGAAGTTAAGAGCATTATCAAATCGATTTCAAATTGATCTTTACTGTTGTTCTGAGCTCTTGTTGTCTGCCTGCTCTCAATCCCGAAAGGGAACAGAACATAATGGACAGCAGTCAACCCAGTGAGGTGGAGCAGCCAATGATGATATCACTGGAAAACCTGATCGGACACAGTAGGGTAATAAATAACACTTGAAAGCTCAGGACACATCTGCAGTGAGCAGCACAGCCATAACCTCAGAGGGCAAAAAAAGTATCTCTTACCAGGATACAGGACAAATAAATATCAATCCCAGTGTACATCAGTGGCATAGCCTTGCCATGAAAGAACTGGTGTTGACAAACCTGTCATTCTCTGGTCATATGTGTGCATCAAAACCACGTAACTTGCTCATGAAAGACCAAAAAAAACAGGAAAAGCCAAAGAAAATGGGATGTTAAATATTTCTGTGGATTAGCACTGCAATATACCTGGAAAAATCTTACATAATTGGAAAAAACTGAATTGTACAGAACGAGCTTTTAGGTAGAACATACCTATCTCAAAAAAGCTACATGAGACATCTCCTCCAGCTATCACATAATAAGTCTCTGTACTGAGGCCCAGACAAAGGAAGGGGAACACAAAGGAAGGATCTGGAAAGCAGGTCAAGGAAGGTGAGTCTCCTCCTCCATTCCACTCTGACGAGACCCCAGCTGAAGTAATGCATCCAGCTCTGGGGTCCCCAGTACAAGAAACACCTTTTGGAGGAGGTCCAGAGAAGGGTCAAAGGGATGGATCACCTCTCTTATGAGGAATGGATGAGAGAGTTGAGATTGTTTAGCCTGGAGAAGGGAAGGCTCTGGGGAGACCTTACTGTGTCCTTTCAATATTATAAAGTGGGAATATAAGAAAGAGAGAGAGACACACTCCAAGGTCTGTAGTGACAGGAGAAAGGGTACTAATTTTTAACTGAAACATAGTAGGTTTATCTTGGACATAAGGAAGAGATTTTTTTATGATTAGGGTGTTGAGACACTGGAACAGATTTCTGAGAGATGCCTGAAAATGTTCAAGTCCAGAGTGGATGGGGCTCTGACCAACCTGATTTAGTGAAAGGTTCCCGGACCACATCAGGGAGGGATTGGACTAAATGATCTTTAAAGGTCCCTTCCAACCCAAATCATTCTATGATTCCGTAATTATATGAATCAATTTCTAATAGGAGAGTACTATAGTGAAATCTATGCCGAGTCCTCATGCAACCTCTGCCTTTGTGGAGACATAGTGTCTCTATTCCTGGTACTGCACTGACAGGGAGATGAATTTTTAAGGGAATGACTCACTACAATCATGCAGAAACATGGTAATAGGGTCTTACTTGGTTTTACCCTAATTCATCATATCTTGCGCCTCATGTCTTTCCACCGTTGCATGGACAGCTGGTCTGGAAAGCAAGCTATTAATCAATCTCTGATGGTCAGAGGAAGCCAGTAACAATTCTTATTCAAATCATTTAGGTTGTCATTCATGCTTCTCATTTCAGCACGCATTCAATCTGAAAACACTGGTTCTCCTTCCTTGTGCTTACCAGCACTCAGCGCTCACTGTCAGACCCTGCACATTCACAGAGTCCAGCTTATAATGCTCCAAAGACAGATTTACTATCAAGGGCTTATGTACTGGCAGTGATTGCCTAGGTAGCAGCAGGGGTAGAAAAATAGCAAAGAAAAGAGGACTAGGAAAGAGGAAGAAATAAGCAGTCAGCAAGAGGTGTCAAGAAATTCAGACTGAGATAGAAGCATGGACAAACCCAAAAGGAGGAGAGGGAGATATGTTTGGTGTTAGTGCAAACTTAATGAGAGAAACTCTGTGAATAGATAAGTTGCAAAAGATGAAAGAAAATAAGGTTAAAATTGGTAGAATATCCTGAAAAGGGAGATAGGTGAACTATGGTATACTAAAGGAAATGTTCAAAATATTATCAAGAAAGAAAGGGATAGCTAAGAAAAACATCTGATTATTACTAAAGAGCAGGGTGAAAGCTATCAGTAACATCAGAGGCTCCTGAGGATCTGAAAAGGAAAACAGTGATAGAAATTCCTACATTTGGTCACAAATGGTGGGAAGAGACATTTCAATGAAACAGCAGGAAAGATGAAGTCACAGAAAATGCATAATGAGTAAATGGTTCATATTATGAGTTTAAAGGTGAGGGAAGGTGAGGGAAGGTGAGGAGAGTTCACTTGCTAAATGGTGAGTGAACAGAAAGCTGCAACTGATTGGGCCCTCTGAAGATAAGCATTTCTGTACTTAGTGCTTCTACCTAAATAGTGTAAGAGGTGTAATACACCTCTAAGTTATTGGGGTGTGGGGTGGCCTCTTGAGGTAGGTGGATTAGAAGCACAGACGGACACTGGATGATCAAAAAAATAATGTTTCAGGATCTGACAGCAGCAAAAAAAAAAAAAAAAAGAAGAAAAAAAGTAGAAAGAATTAAAAAAAAAAAAAAAAAAAAAAAAAGGAAAGAAAGAGAGAGAGAGAGAATAAATGAGGGAAGGAACCATTTCAGATCTCCAGCAGCCAAGAGAAGGAAAACTGATGCATGGAAGAGAGCTGCATGATTAATTTGAATCTCAGCACACTTCATATGAAAGAACCAAAAAAGTACAAATGAGAAAACATTTCTGTGGCATGAAAACAGAAGCAGAGGAAGGGGAAACCACTTCTTGTCTGTAAAAGAATGAAAAAAATAATGAAATCATCCAAAAACAACAACGTAAGAACGTACTTCAAGGAGTAAATCACAACCAAATCTAGAATAAACTGAAAGATCTCAAATTATATTTATAAATACAATAGAAGAAAATAAATACCAATATTGTGAAAATAACCTGGCTCTCTTTTGCATTTGTTGCTCCAAAATTAGGAAAATAAGCTTAAAACATATGGATTTTAAATAATTTATTCATTCATTTCTTCTATTCTCTCTGGACAAAGCAGTTTAAAATTGAGAGACTTTGCTCAGGTAAAAGTGTGACCTAGAGTGTTTCCTGCACAATAGAAAATTGGACACTGGCTCAGATATTGAGGTGATTATTTGTTTGAGTGTGAGGTGCTCTAGCCAGCATGGAAAATAAAAATTATCTCTTTATCTCTCCTAAGAAAGAAGAATGGAATTCTTGTCTATATTTTCCAAAATGTGCAACATCATTAACAATATGAACAGTGAAGAAATGTTGTTGAATAATGTAAAATATGAGTGATATTAACAGAAGAGATTTTTTTAAGCACGGATGATAATGAATTTTGTTTCCCAACTATTTAGTTTATAATAAATATGACACCACTTTTAAGTGCTTTTCTGCACTTTTATGTCCTTTACACAAAATTAAATTTCAAACTTATTCTTTTCCTAGACATTCATTTTACCAGATTACTCTGAATGTTATAAATTATTATTATGGTTGTTTAGATATTCAAATCACAATTTTCTATATATGTCTACATTCTGCATGGAAGACACCTTGAAGAAATATTCTCTGTAGTCAAAATTGTTAATGTACACAAGGATCATGAAACAGTATGTTTTCTTCTTACACAGAAATAAGGAATATAATACAGTGTGTCATTGCTCCTACCAACTATTTTATGAATATTTAGAATCAAGGAATCTTTTTAAAAATAAGTCAGTAACATCTAGAATGAGAGCAGTTAACTGAACCTACTTTCGAAATACCATATGGCATATATACATTTACATATCCAAAACTACCTGAGTGAGATTTTCTTGGTCAACATTAAAATAAACCATCTGCATCTACAATTACTATGAAACTGTCTCTCAAGCATTTTAGAGTCTTTCACTATATATTTTACAACTTTTTTAGAAAACAGGCATATCACTGTCAATGACTATGAAACATTGAAAATTTTTCTAGTCCTTAATACTTTTAGGTGTGTTACAATGTAATGAAATATCAGCTGTACCAAACACAAAGTAAAATTACCTAATATTTCATGTTCTTCTTCAAGTGTTTGTATTCTTCTCTAATGGACATTGATGGAATTTGGATATACTACAGCACTTACATTTACGCCACTAATTGTATTTAATTGACTTTAGCATTAGTGTTTCTGAAGTCTTAAATATTCACTAACATATTCAGTATTTCTAAAGATTGTTTCTTACAAAAATATGTAATCTGTTATTAATAATCAATGATGTCAATATTCTATAGTGACCTTATGTTATAAAATCAAGGGGAACAGAAAGGTATAAACTGTCAAGATTTAGTTATTTTATGTTATGTTGTTATTTTCATTAAGTGAACACATACCCCCACAGACATCTCCTTCTGCATTTTCACACTGTCGATCATCACATTCACAGTTTTTGCCATGAACTCTGTTGTCTCCTGGAGGGAAACAAGTGCATTGGCCACATTCACATCTCCCTGTGAGAATAAACAAGAGTTATGATTTCAGTGAAGTAAAATAAATTAAATGAAAACCTAAATTTGTTCTACACCCTACCCCCAAAGACAAACTCCAAGTCACTCTGTCTTCATTAAAGTATGCACATAAACATGATTTAAAAAACCCAAACAAAAACATAGCAAACCAAAACTATTCCTCCTCCATGGCAACCAGAAGGACAATATGTCAATGTTATATCTTAGTGGAAACAGCAACAGCATGGAATCATTGGCATTGCATGATTTTCATACCTGAACTTCATATAACTGAGCTATGACCCATGCTTATCTCCATTATTAACCTCTATAATTGATCTAAAATATTTACCACATACCTCAGAAACTCCAATATTAATATGATCAGATTTAAGGTTATCTAAGATACTCTCCACCTAGAAACATAATTCATCAAATACTCTGTCAAGCATTTCGAAAGCAAAAATGCTTATAATTTTTCTTGTCTAGATCTCAGGAAAGAGAATTCAAAAGTACAACCTCTCTCAGTGTCTCCCCTTCCATCAACCTATTTACAGGAGCGCTCCTCAGAGCTTAAAGGGACAACGGATTTAACCAAGCTCCAACAGATTTTCCACTCCAAAACCCTCAGACCTGAAAGTACTAAATAGTCAGGCATGAAAAAAATTAATACTAAGGACAGTCTTACATTGCACATATCTGAGACAAACTCATTTCAGGTAACACTGGCCCTAACTTCTAAGAGTTTGCCTCTGTATGTTTTTAAATTGTTTTATGCAATACTGGTGTGAGAATGTTCTAAATATGACTCAAACCATGGACCAAACTAATACACTTAATGGGAAAGAATATTGTGTGTAAAAAAGAGCCATCAGAGACATGGATTAGGATGCAGAAAAGCCTGTTCCTCTTGATTTAACTTAATCACAGCATCAGTGAGTCTTAACCTGAGCCTGCCCACTGCTCTACTGACTGAACCCAAATTTACAGCAGAAGGAAATATTGCTAGAAACTAAAAAACAATTCTCCAAACACAGTCTTTCACTACATAACCAGACAGTTAACCACACACTCCACTAAATTTTTTTAGCACTTTCTGAAATATTTTACTGAATGAAAACCTTAGTGGAGGTTTCCTAACTGTAGGTTTTCTGACAATAAAACCTTTTAGGTTAACGTAATGGCAGATAATTCTTAATATTTTTTTTTCCTAAAGTAAATTTATTGTATTTGTTTGGGAGGGGTTGTTTTGGTTTGGTTCTACTTGGGTGTTTGTTTGTTTGCTTTTAATAGTCTAATTAAGCTGGAGTAATGGGGGATCTTATTACTTATGGAAAAAAATTCTTAGTTCATTTTACAGCCGCTCCAAGCCTCAAATACACTTTTGAGCTGACTTTCTATATGCCGGGATTTAATCTAGAAGGACATAAAGTGCAAGAATTTTTAAAAATTCATGCTGATAAAGAGAATTAGAGCAAATACTTCATGATAACTTTATGATACACACAGTTTAAAAACTATGTTGCATTGGCAATTATACGGGGATATTCATTCCAGAACGAAACTTCTTATAGGAAGTGCATCTACCACATCACTAAATACAGTTGTGCTTAGTAATCATGTAAAAAATTAAGATATGATTGTCTGCAAAAGAACTAATGTTATTTGTCTGCATTCTCTTAGCTGTAACTATTTGTCAAGGACAGGCACATTAGAAATTGAAAAAAAAAATTCCTTAGTACTTAAATATGCAGAGAATTTTAATGAGTCTAATTTGTCACTATTTAGGGCTCTCGTAGTCTCTTTCTATGCATCCTCCTTAGAAAACATGGTTGTTTTTACAAATATGTCACATCATGGTGTCCCAAAGAACAGTCATTCACCCGTAGGCAAGGAAGTACCTGATGAACAGGACCCACCTTTTGTGAAAACTCTATAAAATAAACAAAAAAGAGTCTTTAGCAATGGTATCCTGGCCAGCTATTGCTATAATAAGAGGATGCCTGAAGGATAATAAAATCAGTTTAAGCAAAAGTTGTTTTGATGAGAGCAGTCATCAGAGATGGAAAATCCTCCAGAGGAATGAGCGAAGGAAGGCCCTGTAATAAGCATTCCGCATGTTCTGTAATTAAGCATTATCTTCTGTAATGCTTAATTTAATAAGTCAGAATGACCTGAGAGCCCAGTGGCCGGTCACTTAAGCTGCAATAGGAACAGGCTCCTCTCAGTCTCTGCTGCAAGTAATATTTATTCATTTTATTTAATGTGCAACAGTTTCACCAGCAGAAAAATGGAAGGATGCCCATTCCCAGACAGATAGGGCACATTTTCGTCAGGTAAGAGATACAAGCTCAAAGGTAATTTAGGTCTTACTTTCTCAGTCTTCTCAGCTAACAAACAAAGCACAAACACATATATTCAAAAAGCCTGGATTCCTTGTTAATATCTGTGCCTCATATTTTATTTTGCCTGGCTCCTATCTAAGTTCAGAATATAGTTTAGATCATCTGACTGCAGACGTCAGCAGAACTGAAAGTGTCTTGAAAATAGACAAAAACCTCAATCAGCAAGTGCTCTTGGAAAGGATTTCTGGTTTCTCTGAACTATTTCTTTACTTTTAAATATACAAAATACAGTTATAGTAGCTTAGTACACTGCTGCTGAAATTGATACATAAGTTATTAGTTTATCATTCCTTTACTTTTACATATGTTACAAGATAAGCACTAGAAATAAGATTAATTTAGTGGCGGCACTTAATAATTGCATCTTTTTACTTGGCTTCAAAATTATATTTTTCCTCCAAAAGTATTGAGATTTTGGTTAGATTGTGTAAGGTAGGCTCACTCTGAGGAGATAGTTTAACTGAGAATTAAAGTCCTATTGATTCTGAACACCTAACTACGTAGAATGTATCTGCTACTGAAATATCAGAAGCCACACCTTATTATGTGGCCTTCTTCTCTTATTTATTGTGATAGAACACTTACCAAACAAATTCAATCATTCAAAAGTAATTTGAAGCTCACATTATACCGAAAAAGATCAGCACTTTACTAAACATGCTCTTTCTTTATATAGAATAATAGGTTTACCATAGCAACCTGATTATGCAGGGAAAGCTACTGCCAAACACATTCTAAATTCTCTTTAAATTCCATGACATACAGAAACAATTAAATACAGGATTACTATAATATTCTGCACCTTCTCAACCATCTGTGCAAGAGCTACACTTGAGCAAAAAGAAACCAGTTGACCTCAGACATTTTATAGCAAGTGGCTTCCACTCCTCCTAGCTAAACAGAGAGAGTAAATGTCATATCTGATGGCTTCAGATGAAGGAAGTTTTGTTATGGAGGTTGTCTTAGCTATTAGCATTGAAAAGCTTAACCTACTTATTGCAATGCAGTATTCTAAGAGTAGAATAATTATACAAGACATTTATTTGCCTTCAGTCTTAGTATTTCCTCAGACTTTTTCCTCCCATTGATGTCAGTAGGAGTATTAAACTATTACTAATAAGTGTTAGCACTTGAAGATTGAAAAAAATATTGGCTTAGGGGTTTTTTTCTGTTTTTAAAGGGAATTAAGGTGCCATATCTCATCAAAACACATTAGTTCATTAGATAATTGACTCTAGAATTCTAAAAAATGCCTTTTGATTTTATTCACTATTTAGCATAGTCTTTTCACTCCTCATGTCCAACATTTATGAAAGCATAACTAAAGTAAACAGTGCCTAGATTTATATTAAACCTGCTCCCATGCAAATTGCTGTGACCATTAGCTGCATGCATTCAAACCAATTTCCAGCTGCCTACACAGACTGACTGAAAGTCTCCTTTGTGCAGGTAATTTTCATTTTAAAACACTGTGCTAGAAGTATATAATTTGTGTAATAAAGCATTTTTACCCTGTTGTTGCCAGCAAAATTATCAGCAAGAAATAGCAATAGTTTTCAATGTAAAAATAAACACTGAATATAATAAGATATACTTCATTGTCTTTTCCTATCTATAAGTCTACAACACAAAGAATTTTTCTGTGAAGGATGCTGAATTTTTATCTTCTAAATTAAAACAAATAAATTAAGCCTTTTTTTTTTTTTTTTTTTTTTATTGTGTAAGGAATACCTTGCCAAATTGCACTGAGACTGTTCTAAAAGCAAAGCAGGTTCGTTGTTATCCTGGAAAGATAGTGTTCCAGGCCAATGATAAACAGAAGGGAATGTGCCTTTAGGAAGGACTTTTCTGCCCCGTGGCTGTCCCAGGCTAAATATCTGAAAGCATTGCCTATCACAAATTGCAATTTCTTTATTATCAAGTAGTCTCAAGTAACCTGAGCACATTCAGTAAAGCTGCTGTGAATTTCTGCCAGCAGAACTCATTTCATGCTGGATGTGAACAAAATGATTTAAAATAATGTTCAGAAATGGCAAATCAGAGAAGGGGGTGGGAAGATTTGTACAGAAGATCATAAAGTTTCAGTAGACATAGTGGGTGAGGGGAAGCAGATTTGACTGAGGGAAGGAATACCATATAGCAGCTTCAGGTAAGGTAACAGAAAATTCATTGATTCAGTGATGGAAGAAAAAAAAGACCAGTAAAGGGAATAAACAGTACCACAAAAAGGACAAACAAAATGCAGTGTTTGTAAAAAACAGAGTGGACAATATCATCATGCCTTGCTCAGCTGGAGATGTTAAGAACAGTGCACTCCAGCTGGGCTTGATCAATGTGGAGAAATTTAGAGGCTCAAACAGAAAACAACTACAGACTTCTCAGTGGCTATGCATCATGTATTTTGCATGTCCTTTTCCCAGAATTGCCTGGAATTAATTCCTACACCTAGAATGGTTTAAAAAAAAATATATAAAAATATTGTACTGACTAGACAAGAAAAACCCTGTCTTTTACATAGAGGAATCTTTTGTGTTTAAAATCCTGGCAATTCTTAGATCTGGTTGGCTGGATAGTTTATGAGGTGCCAGAAAAAGGGGACCTTTGAAATCATCTTAAATATTTGCAAAAGTATCCTTAAAACCTCTTTAAACACATGAATATCTGACTGATCTCACTCAAACGATGAAAATCTGGGGATTAGCTTCTTACACGGCAAGCAAGATATGAATAATGTCACCTGTAGCCTTTAGTTATGCTGGTAAAAAATTTCCTCTTCTAAAAAAGCATTATGAACTTATATCAGTACAAGTTACAAGAACCACAAAGGATTTCCTTGTTTAGTTTGCACAGGATTTCTCTATTAGGCTGTTGCAGGTTTAGGGTGGAGGGCTTGTTTTTGTGAAGATTTTTTGAAAATTGAGTGAAAATTTTTTTCCACAGAATGTTCATTTTCCAGAATGTTCAAGCAACAAGCCTTTTTTGTTTTCCTGCAGTACATTGCGAAAAAAATATTTGTGCATTTATTTCCTCATACATAAGAAAAAAACATTCTGCAATTATTAAAAGAGCAACTACTTGTTTGGATTTGTATTGTGAACTAACTTTCTGTTTCTAGATCAGTATATAGAAAGAAAACATGCCTTGAGTTACTCATAAAAAGAGGTTATTTGCAGCATGACTGACCCAAGACCTCAAGTAAAGATATAAAAGCTCCAGAGAAGAGCTTAGCTGAATCATACAGACATAAAATGAAATGAAAATTGCTTTAATAAATCTACAATAATTTCCAAACTTGTGATTTTTGTACTACTTTTTTCAAGAATTTTATACTCTGAAACAACTTTAAGCAGCAAGTTCTGAGATTTTTATTTAATAACGTCAACAGTAGCTGAAGCATCTAATTGGGTTAAATATCTGTGTTCTTCTTAGCCTTTCTATTCATCCCTCAGCTGCAATAACTGCATTGTCTACTACATTCAGCACAATCAACAGGACTGAAATAACTGTATTCACCTATTATCATGTAACTATATCATACACTTTGAAGACCTGTAGCTATACCTCATAAAATTTGTTCCATGTTGCATTATCTAACCTTGGCTCCATATGGGACTTTAAAGGCCAGGGTACTTTCACTAAATACTTTTACTGTTACACCTGTTTTTATTTTAACTTCCATATCACACTTTGAAAACCTATTCCAAAGCTGTGTTAAGCTTTCAGTGACATGGGGCCAACCAGAATTACATGGAACATCAAAGTCCCATGTAAAAGGGCTGGGAACAGTTTGAAAGGCTTTACAGGTGTGTGCAATGCAGTGATGTCGTGGTGGCTCTGGAGATTTTATGTGTACAGCTTCTCTTTTCTTTTAGAAGTGGGTACTTAAACTCCCATTTCTACTTATCAGCTATACTCAGTGTCTTGCAAAGGCTGTTGGTGCAAATATTTTGCCTAAAAAACACAACAGAAATTGACAAATTAAGAAATTATTTTGTTAAAGCTGATTAAGACTTTCCACTATTGTATGTATGTTTTATGAAGTTGTTCACTAGTACAAAATGCCAAGTTGTCCATCATATAATGACGTGTGTGGGTATTTTTTCAGACAGAAAAGGTACATTTCTTTTAATCTTTTATAGACTTAATTGCTTTACGATGTGAAAGAGTGCTAAAAAATGGTCTGACAATTTAGTTTTTTCTTAAGGGGGAAAAAACACCCCAAAACCCAAACAAAAATAACCCTATGATGAAAAAAACTCAAGAAATAAAAGTATGTTATCCCAAACAACAAAACTCTCACAACAGCACAAGCAATCAAATATCTAGTATCGTAAAAGCAAGTGTTATGCAAGAACAATTACAAGTGGCTGAGACTTGCCCCTCAGCTTTAAAACACACACCAGACTGGAAGCCTGATTGCACAGTTGGCATATGGCATCTGAAGTAAATGCTTTTTCTTTGTGACAGCCTTAGAGTGAAATACTTCTTTAGGTAATTCCACTCAATGGCACCACTTTACAGATTTAGCATCGGATAGTCATTTAAAGCTCTTGCTGATCAGCAGTACTGATTTGTATCTCCTTTTCCAGGCTGCCTTTTTTTTTTTTTTATTTCCCTCCTTCCTCTCTTTAAACATTTGGGTAAGAAGCACTGCTGCACTGCTAGTATCCTTTTCAGATTGTTAACATGACACCTGTGATCATCATCGAGCTGACATGTCTCCTTCATCTGCCTGCTCTCAGTAGCACTGCTCTGAGGATACACTCCTTGAAGGCTGCTATTGTGTTTCTGCCTGGCCTGTAGGGAATTTCTAGAGGAGTTCAAGCAGAGGAGTCATCAAGAACATTTCTGCCCACTTTGCAGGAGCAGGATTTTAGTTGTATGCATCACTTTTCCTGGTGACATCTTCCTCAGGTTCTCCCATTAGGGATGCATCCTTGACAATTCACTCACTATATTAAGGAGACAAGTAGGGCTATGAAGGCAATTACTTCTCTGTTCAAAAGAAAGGTGATAGTCAATGTCACCACACAAAGGAGAGATGTGTGAAGAAGCCGAGAAAGAAGGTGGCAAAACACTTTGCAAAGAAATGTGTGGTTAAGGCAGAGAACAGTGGAAATTGAAGAGGAGGAGAAGGAAACATAATTGGGGAAAAAGAGAAAAACTAGACACCATGGTAAATGTCACCTAAGATGTACAAATCCTAGAATTCAGCAAGCCATCATCTGATTTTTAACTGCTTTTCCTCTCCTTATCTCTTCTCATTTTTTCCCTCCAAAACGTTTTCAATAACTCAAACTATCAAGAAAAACTACTGTAAAGAGATGCCAATAATTCAAGGAAAGGATACACAACATTCTACCAAAACTATCACCTTCTCCATAGAATATTAAAAATGAAGTTATGTTTGATTTAAAGGACCTGACCTGGAAATGCTTTCCCTTCATCTTGACAACTATCAGGAAAAATAAGTCTCCTTTCCCTTTCAGCCTGTCCAGCTCTCCGATGATTTGCATTAACTGCTATAAAATATTTTCTAGCCAAAGCCAAGCCTAATAAAGAGGCATAATCCAACAGTGAAATATATATGAAACACAAAGCCATTGTTCAAGAAGCCATGATGGTTTTTGAGATATTTAGAGCTTTATACATTTGACTGCCTTATCATTCAGAGGACTGGCTGCTTACCCCTTTTTTTCTTCATATGATCTACCATGTAATGAGTCATAGCACTAATTCCACAGAGATATTTAATTTGCAGATTAATTTACTAGAAAATGTCAACTGCTTTGTGGAAATTTAATCATCAAAATGTTAACCTTGTTCACTTCCTCCTGATGCCTGTTGTTTATTAGGTAGTAAAATTCAAGATATTTTAGGGTTATAATAGAAGCCTATCTATTAAAACATTTAAACTCTTAAGTGCTCTGCTCTTTGAGGCTTTAGCTAATATTAAAGAGATTTATAATGGCAAAACAACAATATGAAAATATCCAACTGCTTAGCAACCATCAATATTATTTGCAGACTGCTAAGTTCAGAAACCATGGCAACAAATTACATCACACTGTATCTACCTTATTGATTAGCTTTCACCTAGAGACTTTTTGCAGAAAAGAAAGACATTACCTAGCAACTGCATCATCTACTGAGTTATTCCAAGTTAAAATGCTCTAGCCCTTCACTCTTTAAGTAAATTTTTTGGTTTTTGTTGCCAATTGGACAGACTGTGCACTAGCCTCTCGTTACAAGGCTCTCTAATCTGTCATAGAGACAGTGCCTTACAGCTCTTAAAATCTTTTCCCCAATTTTAATGGCATCTGAGAAATAATATTTTTTCCTGACACCCAAAAAGGCTAGCTCTGAGGAAAAGTGTGTAATGTGGAATGAAGAAATAACGGCTTTTGAATCAGTTTGAATGAAGGACTAACAGATTTTTAAATGCAGACTTTGTCTTTAGAAAACAACACAATCTTTTATTTCCCCACTGAATGATTTCAAGTATTCGTAGTAAATTCTTTGTTGCAGGTAACCCCGAGTTACAAATTTCAAGACGAGTGCATAGCAGTAGCAAGCCAGTGACCCAAGAGTTACCAAAGGACTAGCCAGGCACATCATGTATTGCTCTACAGGTGTGTACTTGTTTAAAGTCCTTGAAAGTAACACCCTCTTTGAGCATCTGTCTTGATAGAACCACATGCCCTGATAAGGACACTGGTAAGACTGAGGTAGAGAGAACAGGTATAATTAGGAGCTGCATGTATTTATAGTCAGCCACCTGTTCAGATGACCTGAGTAAAGCCCAGCAATTAGTGACGGCAGTTTTCAAGCTAGTTGAACTACGTGCAACAAGTCATCAAAGCCTACCAGTGAGGACTACCCTATCTCTGCCACAGAAAATTTGGACTGAAATCTGGATTTCCGATCAATCTCCAAACCTTCCTGACAAACACAACAGTGCTCTGAAACACTAAAATGTAGGCATTTTATTTTACTTTGTTAACTCAAGCAGGTGTTATGAAGAGCCCAATATTGAAACAAATGCCTATACCTTAATATTCTTGCTAGTTCTGAGAGCAAGAAATCAGGTTTATAGTGTGAATTAGCCCCAAAATTTCTAGAAGGATCACTGTGAAATAAGACTTGTCCCTCCCAAGATTTCTGAACTGACCCTCATTTTGACAGATTTTTGTTTTGCCACAGATTTATACGTGTGCTTAAGTTGTAGACACAAAACGCAGCAGTCTCGTTGTGCAGCCACCCTCCTCTTCTACACTTCCTGCTTTCAGTCCTGACTTGCGTTGTCACCAGCTATGCTGTGTCTGTTCTCAGTGGGGCAGCCTACTGACAATGGTGATTTGTGTGGAAGAGCCTCAGTCCTTGGTCCATGTCACCCAGTGGGTAGGATAAGAGGAAACACCAGTGATGGGCAAAAGAGGTACTTTAAACTGAATGAGTAGTAGGAATAAAGAAAATATGTTTCACGTTAGTGCAGGGACAATTAGGCTACCACACAAGATGAACCTCTGGGAGTACCAGGGAAGGTTTATATAACTTGCAATACTTCCCATAATTCCTCTTTTATAAGCAGGAAGGAGAGAGAAGGAAGAATCCCCAGTGTTTCCCAGAAAACTCTAAAAGCTCTCCGGCAGCTGGAGAACTCAAAACACATGACCAATCTCTTGAAAACTTCAGTCAGTAAGATTTTGAGTAAAAAATGTCAGTAATATTCTTAATATTAAATATTGTATTGCTTTTGTTTTAAGAATCTGTCTAATCTTTTCTTTAAAAGTCACTGTTTAAAAAGTGATAATATTGTCAACATTGATCCATGGGAAAATTTAAGATGAAAATAAGATTACCGAAATGTCAATTTTTTTATAGCATTGGAAACATTCTGAAGTCAAATGAAGCAAAAATAGAAAAGCTAAGGTCTATTATATAAATCAGAGAGTAAGAGGATCTTTTACAACTGATTAAAAATGTTAAGACTGTAAAGCCTGATAAGTACTGTGGGGAATTCTACACAAAATTGAAAACAACTACCCTCTTCTGTTTTGGAAATAAGTGTAGATATTTCACAAAATACTGCTATGTCAATCTTCTCAGTCATCATGTAAAACACAAAGACAATGCAAATAGTGCTTTCTACAGACGAATTGTTTTATTAAATATTTAAAACTTCAGAAATGAGATTGCTGGCTAAAAAAAAATGTAATCTTTCAAGGAAAAAGCAATATTCACTGCAACAGTTTCTAGCAAAAAAAAAAAATCTGCTAAGCAAAAGATCAGCTGACAGGAGAAATCTGGGCCTATTGAGTGATTTTAGAGAAAGAATGCATCAAAGCCACTTGCTGTAGCAATTGGTGTTCCCAAAGTACTACTTCTAAACAGGTCCACTAAATTGCAAGCTAAAACTGCCTGTTTCCCACTAATGAATGTATGGAGAACATACTGTTCCCAGAGACAGTAATCACTATTACAGAAATCTAAAAGCAGATGCAACTCCCTACTCACTCCAGACATTTAGGAACAGTTCTTTGCAACTTTAGAGCAAGGTTACTCCAGCAGAGAGGAAAGAAAGAACTCAATCAAGAAACATAAACTAGGTTTGTGGAATCGACCCTACAAAAGGTAATTCTAGTGCTTTTTTAGCTTTAACAAAAGCTCATTGGTAAAACAGAGAAAGTCAGCAAAGCAGAAACGCAGTGGAGATTTCACATGAATTTAGAGGTGTAAAAGGTTTCTGGGAGCTTTTTCTCTTTATTTAGGGAATGCTCTTGCGTTTAAAGGTAGGAGCAGGAAAAACTATCCAAATCGTTGCAAAGGCGGCAGAAGAAAGGACATGATGAAAAGAGAAAACCATTACAACAACTAGTTACATTATGTTAAACATTCTCTAGAATATGTACCTGTAAGAAATGTAATCTAATAGGTTCCACCAAAGAAATAAAGTCTGAAGATTAAAGGCACAGATGAGGATGAAGGCAAAATTTGGGTGAGTAATGAAATAATATGAGAGAATAGCTAAGGCCAGATATACTGAAAACTTGTAAATCTGGAAGAAAAAAAAAAAAAAGATTTTGACAGCACATCCTTAGATGAAAAGAACAGAAAACTGACGGCCATGAAGTTAGGACACAAAAGCAAAACCAGTAATAAAGAATAAAGCTTGAAGATAAGTTTGGAGTGCTCCAAACACCCTGAGAAATTCAAATGTGAACTGCAAGAAAAGAAAAGCAAAGATGCCAGCAAATCACTGAATCACAGAATCATTTAGGTTGGAAAATACCCTTAAGAACATCGAGTCTAGCCATTAACCCAGCATTGCAGAGTCCACCACTAAAACATGTCCCTAAGTGCAGTAGCTATATGTCTTTTAAATACTTCCAAGAATGGTGACTCAACCATTTCTTTGGGTGGCTTGTTCTACTGCCTGACCAGCCTTTTGGTGAAGAAACTTTTCCTAATTTTCAAGCTAAACCATTCCCTGGTGCAACTCGAGGCCATTTCCTCTCATCCTATAACTTGTTACTTGGGAGAAGAGACCAACTCCCACCTCACTACAACCTCCTTTCAGGTATTTGTAGAGAGCAGTAGGTCTGCTCTTCTCACTAAGGAACAGACCAGGGAGGCAGTTAAGTATCAGAGCTCACAGAAAAATAAGTGAGTGATGGTGAGAAAAGAGAATGTGAAATGATCTGCCAAACAAAAGAACAAAGTAAGGAGAACCTGTGATGCCCACTCAGCAAAATGAGTCAAATTATTGTCAAAAATACAAAGGTATGCCAAAGGGGTGAGGATGAGTAATTCTGAGGAATATGCTCCAACAAAGGGAAACCCAGGTGTTCCCAGGAAAATTTTTCCAGTTTGAAGAAAAGTGTCATTAAAAGAGAATTAAACACAACAGCTAGGTCAAGCAGTGGTATGAAGAGAGAGAAATATTATATTGTCCTCTGAAAGCAAAAGAACTCCTGTCCAAGTCAAAATTACTTATCTATGGAAAGAGCCAACACATTTTCCATAATAATAAATAATCAGACCCCATTTCCATAGGAAGACAGCTCAGATTAATCAAGACGTTCACCTTGCTGAACCATGAAGCAATGTATCACTGTACAGACTGTTGAGTCTACAGAAAGAAACACTATTTCCTGCACCACCGTGGTTCAGCTGATTTTTCCTGTCTGAGACAAATTTTTCTATCACTGCTATAGCCACCTTACTACTTATACACTGGCAGCAAACCACCTCTGAACCACCATGGCTCATAATGATTGAATGGTAGACACAACACATGGGAAGCATGGTGGCACAATTAGAGACCTAGAAAAGGTGTTCCCACTTGGCTATCTAATCAAGCTATATCTTCCTTTCATTAAAAATTACTGTTATTATTTGCTTACTTGTTATAATTAGAGAGGGCATTCAGGATCACAGTGCGTGGTTGCACCTTCATTAGCAATCCACCTACTTGTCTACAAGGAAGAAGCAGGATTACAACACCTAAGAAGAAGAGCACTAGCAACAAGTCAGCATGCGAAGTCGTGTTATGAAAAAAATCCACAACTCCCCATGCCTTGCAAGATGGAGAAGATGGCTGTCTCAGAGCCAGACTTAGCTGTTAAACTTGGACCTGGACCTGTATATCTACAAAAAGCACTGAAGATGAACCAGGAAGCTTTGGAACATGTGTAAAGAAGCACTGTTTTTCATCATTTTCATTGTGAGGGATTGAAGTGATATGAGAGAAGAAACAAGAGGCAAATCCCAGTGGTAAGAAATATTGTTCCAGCACCGGAATGCCATCTTGGATTTTAGAATGCCATGAATTAGTAGTAAAGTCATGTTTGCTCTTATGGATTTTTACAGACTATCAAAAATTCATCCCAGCCCTTTTCCAGGAAATGTCAGAGTTCTGTTTAGCAAATAGGAAAAAACCTGCACATCTCCCCTCCCAAACTACTGCCAAACAGATTGAACACAATGAGTTCAACAATCTCTGTCATACCTGATTTCAGCTGGAAATGAGGCCTAGACAGAGCATTCCACACTTACCATAAACATTTTATTAGAGAAACACAATGTGCCTGGTATTACTGGGTTAAATTTGTCAAAATGGCTTTAAATACAACATGAATGTAAGATCTCCTTTTACTGCTGTTATAGAGAAAAGTGCCCGAAATTACTCAGACATATAAAAGAAACTGTTTAAATTCTATGCTTTAAAGCAATTCATTCTGCAAATCTATTGTTTAAGCTAATAAAGTGTTTTGTTTTGTTTTGTTTTGTTTTGTTTTGTTTTGTTTTGTTTTGTTTTGTGTGGATTTTCTATAACAGCAAGCAGTAATGATCTAAAGAGTATTTATTTCATAATAGAAGGTGGTTCGGTTCCTCTTTGCTAATATAAGTATAAGAAAATTGTTGTTAAGCCTCCTCTCAGTAGCTCCATGCAACTGAAAGACTGGTGTGTTATTAAATTCCTGTGCAGGAAGATGTAACATTCTAACAACTGCTTGGATTTTAACCCTTCTCCCCAGGAACTTGAGTTATGGCAGAGTACTGACAGCAGCAAATAAGAGTCTGCCACAGAAGAATTACTAATTTTGTTGTTATTTTCATTTCCCCCTCCTGATACTGGGAGGCTAGTGAGGCTTGTGGCTAAAGGGATGGGGAAAAAATAGGGGAAATAATCACCAGAACTCATTATTTTTCTGTGAGAAATAGTGGGAGGCATAAGTTATAGGGGGTGGAAACTGTAGATAAGACAAGGGCAGAAACTGATACTCAGTTGTCAGAGGAAAAAGAGCAGTGAAGACGTCGGCTGAAAACAAGCAACAACCACATGTACTACAACATCAGTAGCATACAAAACATGTCAAAACTCTTGCAGTGCACACACTTACAGAACTGAAGCATTTATTTTAAAAAGTTAGTCACTCTCTACTTCCTTTCCAAGAGCAGTAGCCCTGCTTTCTCCCCAGCATTTCAGCATCACTGCCAGAGATGTCAGGGCTCTCCACTTTGCACAGTAATAGTCTAGCTTTCAGAATTTTTGATGGTAAAAGGGGTCAACAGGCAAGGCAGTGGCAGGCAACTGCCAGGATAGACTGTGTTTCAGCAGACCTGGACAGTCTGGGATTGTCGCTTTCAGGATCTGGAGTCTGAGCACAGGCAGATCACAATGACAGAATTTAATATCTTCCTTGAAGCCTTCATTATCATCACTGCTACTTAAATGAATGACTCATTCATCCATCCTGTCTGAAAGATCACAACAGGAAACTTTACACCCATCTCTATGTATTTCTTCACTACTTTATTTATAGCTGCAATTAATGAAAAAGAAATGTATTTTCCCAAGAAGTTTCAAGACACAAGGGAAAACTATTCACAAACCAAATAGTATATGCAGTTTAAGAAATACATATAAAATCATACACAGAACTCCAGCTCACTTTTAGTATCTAACTGAAAGACAACTCAGATTTACCCTAAAAAAGCCACCACTGCTAAGGAGAGGTTCAGTGTTCAAAAGACCAATAAAGTCAGCACACAAAACCAAACAATCCCTAACTCAAATGTCAAGAGACAAGCCAAGTGTAACATTTTGATAGGACAGGCCTAATGGTTTTAAACTACAAGAATAGATGTAAGGAAGACATTTTTTACTATGAGGGTGATGAAACACTGGAACAGGTTGAAGAACTTCCTGCTCACTGCAGGGGGGTTGGATTAAATGTCCTTTAGAGGTCCCTCCCAACCCAAAGTAGTCTGATTCCATGCTTCTGATTCTGTATTCCAAATGCAATTATTTTCATAGGCATTTTTCCCCTAAAAGCCTTTGATCTGAAAAATTGTAGTACAGATGGATACAGCTATTTTCTATACATAAAATCCATGCAAGACCACATGCATGCAAGTGCTTCTTAAAGGCAAAAGTAAGAAATGCTGAGGTTTCACAGCAAGCTGTATCAAAATTACATGATCACATGACTTACGACACTGAAGATCAAAATAATTCTAGGGAAATTAACCTCCCCAGCACTTAAAACTGTCAAATTGAAATAGTTTCCAAATGGAGGGAAATTTGGAATGGCAGATAGAGTATTGTATGCAACACAGATCTACAATATCACGAAATGCTGTCATAAGTCAAACAGTGCAGTTTCATATTTCATAGAATCACAGAATGTTTAAGGTTGGAAAGGACCTTAAAGACTATCTAGTTCCAACCTGCCTGCCATGGGCAGGAACACTTTCCACTCTACCAGTTTTCTCAAATATCTGCCCAGCCTGGCCTTGAACACTTCCAGGGATGGGGCACCCAAAGCCCCTCTGGGCAACTTGTTCCAGCACCTTACCATTCTCACAGTAAAGAAATTCTTCCTAATATTCAGTTTAAACCTACTAAATTTCTGTTTAAAGCCATTCCCCCTTGCCCTATCACTACATGCCCTTGTAAAAAGTTCCACACGGAACAAGCCACTGGTTGCATCTACACTAAAGGGTAAGAAATTACAAATCAGCCTTCACCCCATCCTTCTGCTTCTGCTAGGAAGGAGATAAAACCTCTAAGGATTGTTCTGCACAGTCTTTCCAAACAAAGCTGGATCCAAAGTTGCATTATCAGCTTGAATACAGGTGCTTCACAGAATTCAACAACTCAAGCATGCTGCTACACTAATGTGGCTTCATCTCTGAAGCTCTGTCTTGCATGGCATGGCTAACGCTATGAAATACAAACTCAGGACTTTCTGTAGAAGACTCTGTGCACAAACTCTTAGCAATGCTGAAGAGTTTTGTGCTCATTCATGACCTTTATTCCTAATGAAATTATATATTTGTCTGAAGAATCATATTAATTCCTAGACAGCTGCACATACCACACAAAGACCTTGATTAGATGCAATCCATGGTAACTAGAGAGATGTCTGGAACTCAAGCTGCGTGGAAGTTCATATATTTGTCTTGTGCATACAGATTCTTAAAGAAAATAAACTCAAATTTAAGAATGCCTGTGGCTGCAAATACCTCAGTAAAGGAGAGCCCCCCTAGGCAACAAAAAGTCTAAAGTAAGCTAGTCAGTGAGCGACATATCCTTCCAAAACCTGAAAACTAGAAGGAGGAGCTCTCTGAATTTCCTGTTTTTGCTCTCCCTTGCCTTCAATGCTCTCTTCCCAGGGAAGGCCAGGCAGTCATAATGAGTGGGAACAAGCTCCTGGGAAGTTAAGTTATGAGTGACCCTCCAATTCTCATGTAGTTGTTACACAAGTAAAAAAGGAAACACAGCAAAAAAAAAAAATTAACAGCAAGATCTATATAGATACATAAACCAGAGAGATACATCCACTGAGGAGTGTCTTAGCTGTACCTTTTCATTGAAATACATGAACACTACTCTTCAGTATTAGCCTATTAAAATGAATTCACACCATCTCAAATCAGCAAAGAGATGGACCAAGTATCCTAATCCTAAGGGACTGCAGTACTTAATCTTTAATTAATTCATTTATATTGATGGAAAAATGAAACTGTTGCTGTGAAGTGATACCACAAAATTCAAGAGATTAATGTGCCCTTGTAGGAAAGTCTTTTCAACTAATCTAAATCACAGAGCCATCAACAGGGATCACAGGATAGCTGAAGTGGGAAGGCATGCCTGGAGATCATCTAGTCTAATCCCTCTTTTCAGCAGAGGATAACCTACAGCTATTTGCCCAAGTCTGTGTTCAGTTTGGTTTTGAATGACTCCAAAGGTGGAGATTACAAAATCTCTAGGCAACCTCTTCCAGTATGTGCTCACTCTCACAGTAAAACTTTTTTTTTTTCCATTTTAATATTTTTCCTCCTCTGAAATACCACAGCACCAAGATTATAATGAGTTTCCCTTACCCAGAAAAATCACAGAACTTTTAGATGAATTATTACAATATCTCTCCTTCAGGAGGTGAAGAAAAAAAGTTTGTTGATTTATCAGTCACCATTGGGGGGAAAAACAAATAGAGGTTTCCCAGAAGATTGTGGTGGAAATACACTATGCATATTTGCATTCAGCACTTTCTGATTCATCAAAAAAATATGAAACAATCTGGGAAATGGAATATTTTATAGAAATCAATGTCTCCACCCTCCTCTTCTTTGAAATGAAGTTATGTATCTGTATCTGCAATGGCTCTAAACTAATTTTTAATAATAGGTTATGCTTTTTCCAAATACATAAGTTAGGACCAGGATCAATATAACAACATATTTTACTTACTTCTAAGTAACAGTGAAATTAATTCTTAAAATGTTGTTTTTTCCAGCTACCTTTAAAATAGTGATAGACTTCAAATTTCTATAAAGGATGCACTTCAAGTAACTCAATTTACTTGCCCCACTGGGTGAAGGATCCTCAGAAAAAAAGCTGTTAGAAATGAAGTGACATCCATTAAAGGAGAATAAGCTACTCTGCTTTTCAGTCTTAGACTATCAAAACTGGGCTCTACATTTATTATAAATGTAGTTCCCAGGGAAGATGGCCCATCAGACATAAGACAATTTTAAGTCCGAAACTACGACATCATTAATCTTACTAAATGTTATATCAAGAAATTTCAACTTATTTTTAAGTTTTCTTTGATTAAAAAAATCAAATAGCTTGTATAAAATTTAGTCTGTGTTCTTATTTTTCAGTCAGTCACTGGTGATAATACCTGATGGTTTGTCTTAAGCTCTAGCATGAGGTCTACTGTAAGGTCACAAATCCAGATTAGGCAGAAAGGTATTTTATATCCAAAATGAAACAATAAAAATAAATCTTATCTATGCTACAGTGAAAGATTCTCAGGAGGAGGGCTGAAATTTTAAAAGCATGAAGACTGCCACAGACATTACCACTGTCTGCCAGGAAGACAAAGATAGTTCTTTTTCAGTGTCTTCTAACATACATCATCAATTCAACTCCTCAAATCAAAACACTTCCTTTGGAAAAGGGTGAGAAAAAGACCAAGTCTTGAGGGGTAGCAACTGGAAGGAATTTGGATATGGTAAGAATGTTAAGATATAAGAGCATACACGGGTTAGAACACACTCCAAACATCACAAAAAGTTATTCAAACAAATTGACGAGGACAAACAGCCTTATGGTACTTAACAGTGTAAGGCAGCAAGCCTAAAAAGAAGATCAACAACTTGAATGTAAAAGTAAGCCTATCATTTATTTGGGGAACTTTAATAGAAATGGTCATAAATAGGGCAACCTGCAAGGAAAATACATTTAACTGAAGCAAGTGACATGGACTGAAGACTTGTGAAACAATTTCAAGCTGTTGAGAGTTCTGGAGTTTGAAAAAATGGATTGCTCTATACCTTTTAAACAATGTATTTTTCTTTGTTTTGTTAAGAGTAACTCTAATGTATAACACATTTCTCAGAATGAGACTTCAAGTCTACAACTGAGGAAATATCGAAAATCAGTGTAAGTTTATGAGAGATATCTCTTTTTGTAAAAAGACAAGTTCACAGAATCACAAAATCATCAAGGTTGGAAGAGACCTTCAAGATCATCGAGTCCGATCATCAACTTAGCACAACTATAATCACCCCTAAACTATGTCCCCAACTGCTGCATCCAGACACCTCTTGAACACATCCAGAGGTGGTGATTCCAATCTGGTCAAGTTATTCCAGTGCCTAAAATTCCAGTAAACGCTTTTCTTCTGTTACCTGATACGAACTTCCCCTGGTGCAACTTAAGGCCATTTCCTCTCAGCCTTTCACTTTAGAGATGGTAGAAAAGACAGACCCCAACCTCACTACAACCTTCTTTCAGGTAGTTGTAAAGAGTAGTGAGGTACCCCTTTAGCCTGAATATTTACCTTCTCCAGATTAAAAAACCCCAGTTCCCTTAGCCACTCCTCATAGCACATGTTTTTTAGACCCTTCATCAGCTCTGTTTCCCTTCTCTGGACACACTGCAGCACATCAATGTCCTTTTTGAAGTGAAGGGCCTAGAACTGAACACATTGCCCCACCTATTGCTGAGTACAGGAGGACAATCACTGCCCTAGTCTGGCTGGCCACACTGTTCCTGATACAGGACAAGATGCCACTGGCCTTCTTGGCCCCCTGGGCACACTGCTGGCTCATGTTCAGCCAGCTGTAAAACTTTCCTGTTGAGGAGCTCTCAAGACACTCTTCCCAAGCCTGTAGCACTGCATGAGTTTGTTGTCACCCAAGGGCAGGACCTGTCACTTTGCACTGTTGACCCTCTCACCTTTGGCCTTGGCCCACTCATCCAGCATGTGCATATCCTTCTGCAAAGCCTTCCTACCTTCCAGCAGATCAACACTCCCACCCAACTCAGTGCCATCTGCAAACTGGCTAAGGGTGCACTCAATCCCCTCATCCAGCTCATTGACAAAGATATTAAACAGGGCTGGCCCCAATACTGAACCCCAGGGAACACCACTGGTGACCAGCCACCAACTGGATGTAACTCCACTCACCACCACTCTCTGGGCCTGGCCATCCAGGCAGTTTTTCACCCAGTGAAGAGTATACCCAGCAAAGCCATGAACAGCCAGTTTCTCCAGGAGAATGGCATGGATTTCAAAGCACACCAAAGCACATATCAAAAAATAAAGCAATAAAATTATATTAATTAAAAAAGTAATAAAACAAAATAAAGATGTGTATTCTAGGAGACACCAGTACAAATTCTGGCAAAGAAAGTATGACAGTAGAATACTTAAAAAAACTTTGAAGTACAAAAGCTTCCCCTTTTCTGGGCTTTGTATAGCAGGATATATAGCTGAAATTATGCAACTGTGCCAAAGTGTCATTGCTACTGTGTTTGTTCCCTTACATATATGTAAGTAGATAGCTGTAACTGTTTTGTTCTTATCATATGCAACATGTGGAAAAAGCTCAAATTACCAGAAACAGAGTATTTATGATCTGAAAGAGCTCTATTCTTCAGAGTTTAATATGAAACTCTGCAGATTAAAGACAACAGCCATATCTCATTCTGCACTAAATTAATTTCATATCCTGCCCATATTATTGGAATAAAAATGGCTATGGAAAGCATCAAATTCAAATGTCACTTGAATGAAAAGAATTGCTCAGAATGCCTCCATTTTTTAATCTGCAAAAGATTATTCAAGAGCATGGATTAACTCCTACCAAGAGTTGTTTCTCTGTTGCAGTGTGTAGATAAAAGGGTAAAAGTGGTTTTTTTCTGTCTCTTTTGAACAAATTATTTCATAGAATTATTCCTGTATAATACCAGGATGAGTTATAAGTGCTATCATCAAAAAAAACAAGCTAACAGTCTAAGAATGAGTGCAGGGGCTTCCACAGTACAGCCAGTTGAACTACTTTGAATTAGTAGTACAAGTCATCAACAGCCATGAACAAATTAGAGGGCTACCTTAGCACTGTTTGATGTACTTAGATGGAGGCACTGATTCATTAGGCCAAATAACAAGGCAATAAGAGGGCAGTAGGATACAGTAGAAGCCCACCACTCATGCTGCATGGCCTAGGCAAGGCAACTGTCCGATTTCATCTTCTTTCCATGAAGAAAGGAATTTTTAGAAAAATTTAGAAAGTTCTAGAGTTATAGCCCTGATGACTGCTTGCAACATGCTAAGAATCACAACTCTGAGAAGGATTCATTACACCATTCTGTAACAGGCACTAGTCAGACATTTCCCAAGCCCATTTATGAGCCCAATGAGCATCTGTATTTCCTGCTGCTCACTTCTGTTCTTCCTTAGGGACTTTTCATAATGTAGATGTTCTAGCCCAAGACTTAGATAAGGGTTAGAGGAGGAAGGACAAGAAATTATCTGTTGTTATTCAAACCTCAGAACCTTTGCCCTTGAGCTTCATCTTTTCTTCAAATCAAAGAGTTTCTGTGCATTGTCTTTCATGAAGTTATGGTCTTCCTGATATCTGACTCAATAATTAATGTGTGAAGTTATTGCTTGCATGCATAATCTTTCTCTCTCATGAATATGTGAAGGAGGAAAGATTATAAGTTGTCATATGCTTCCAGAGCCTCTCTCCATGACAGAATGATAGATCCCAATGCTGTATTTAAAACACAGCTGAAGAGATAAAAATAGTGTTTAACTTCTATAGTCATTATGAACCACAGTAATTTATTGAACCCTTCAATCAGCTGAGGAAACAAAAAATTGGGAATGGGTGAATGACTCATTTCTTTTCATGCTGCGTGCACTGATGCTCCAGTAACTTGATGCTCTAAAGGCTAAATAAGACTGCACAAATGTGTCACTGAAATGAAGCAAACAAAGCACATCATAAACAAAAACAAATCAGTGGAAAGCACTGGGGGAAACTCCAACTAGTGGTTGGCTCTTAATTAGCTGTATCTGCAGGATGTATCTGAAATAGTTGGGAAGACAAATGTAGATTTCACAGTGATTCAGGAAAAAAAAAAGAAGCAATTTCAATAGCAAAAAGAAGTTTAAGTAGATAGGCTCAGATATTTTCTGCACCCAACAACTTAGCTAAGAAATACATGCATATGCTTTGCAACCTTTTTTTCTCTTTTCCTAGAAGTTAGGACCTATCCATGGAAGGAATTTGAACACCACATTAGGATTGGTCAGTTTGACTGTAACCCCATAATGTATGTTCATGGACGACATAATCTATTTATATTTACAGATGACTCTAAAAATAGTTTTGTGCTACCCTGTTTATGTGGAAGCTAAAATGTACCACTTGTCATGGAATATCTGTTAAGGTAGTTGTATGAATAAATCTACCAAAACACACAGAGATCCTGACTGAGCATAGACAAAACAGAACAACGCAGGAATTGCTGTAGTGAAATGAAGCAAGAGTATATCTGGTTCTGTATCCCTTCACTAACCATGGAATCTTTAGGAGACAGAATAATTCAGTTAACATGCCAAACTCCATGTAAAAAAGCTCATTTCCCTACCATGCATCTCTCACAGAAGAACAGCAACTACTTCAAAATTGCCTATGCATCCACAAGCAGACATATTAATCTTGTAAACAGTCAGATGAGAAAAGGCATATAAAGTTCATTCATTAAGCAACCATTCTTGCTCATCTGAGTATACAGAGAATATAATTTTTTTCCAGATATCAAGTGGTAAACTTTCAGGAAGGAAAACCAAAAGGAGAAAAAATGGGGGGCCAAGGGGATAGGAGGGGTAGGAGAGGAAATCACTCCTTCTCTTGTTCTATTCTCAAAACATTTTCCTCCTCTCCCACTCCCCAAGAGAATTCAAACAACATTCAGAAAGACCATTCAACACCTTCAGATGCAGGTCAAAACTTTGAAAGAGGTGACATTTCTCATTCACTTCTAAGAATGAAAACACAACCATCAATATGGGCAGTGTTTTAAACATAGCTATGAATGTGCAATATTTTGTATGATTTTGCATACACTGATGTCATGGGTTAAATTGTAAACCTCATTGCCATTGATGCATTTGCACTTTGCACTTGTGAAATGAAGATAATACTTTCAGTTTCTACCAAATAACACTTAAACAGAATTCTGCACAAATTTTCAGTTTGTTTTGAAATTTTTTCTGTTCCCTATGGAATCCCAGAGTCCTCTTTGAATCGGCTTTTAAGGTGTGAATTAAAAAGTAGATAACCATGCTGAAATTTCTGATATAGATACCAAGTCTGTCCTAATTACTAGAACTGCACAATATTTCTCTCTGTCAAAAGTCCTCATAACACCAATTACAAATCCAAACCATTCTAAAAAAGAAGCAGTGCAAAGAATCCCTGGCAGAGTAAATATGAAGATAGCAATAAATATATGATGAAATTTAATTATTCTGTGTTGTTTTGAAATAATAATTACTGTAAATACCCCTCATGGATCCATTAAGGCAGTAGGCAATTAGGAAGGTTCTTGAACCCCATTATGGGCAGTGAAAGAAGGTGTTACTAGTATTGCAGACTAAAAGTTCAAAATATTCTATCCTGCTGTTTTAAAGTATCTTGTTGTGTATTTCTTACAGGGGAATATTGGACCTCACAATAAAATATATAGTTTGTTGAACCTCAGAGCAGAGAAAGCGACATTATAACTGATAACACGGAAGACAAGAGAACAATTAAAATCTCAGCTAACACAAAGCCAGAGAAGGCAATGTTCCCTTTCATTTCCCATGGGCCATTATTTATTGTCAGTGGAACAGAACAGTCCCTCCTTAAACAGGAAACCTCTTCAGACAAGAGTCATCACTTGTTGCCGCATAGGTATACAGTGCTTAAAGAAATACTGCTTCCAACTCGAGTGGAAAACAGAGGCACTAAGAGAACACAAATAATGACAGAGAATTTAAATTAGGCCTGAGATTGCTGGTGACTAAATGCAGAGCCCAAACATAAACCTCATTTTGGTTTATTGAACATATAGACACAGTAGAATCATTAGCTTGCCATTATGCATCTACTCAAGCACAAATAGTGCCATTTAAAAGACTCACCATGCAGTATTTTATCCTTCCTTAACACCAGTGTGGTGTCTCTGAAAACAAATATTAAGAGGGATCTGAGCTATCTCAGACTGAAGCAAGAGGTTACCTTGAAGCTACCTGCAAAACTACAAAACTGTCCTGTGATGTATTACTCTATACAACTCACAGCACTCTACACAGTTTTAAGAAGCGTAAAAATTGCACAATAAACTTTGCTACAGGCCTAGTTAGAAAGACTATTATTTGGGACCGTTTGGAATGGAGAACAGGTTCCACTCATCACGTCACTACCACCCAGAATATTATGTCAGCAATTTTTTGGTTTATTAATGAAGTAGATGGAGCTGGGGGAAAAAAAATGAAACCAGACATTTTTTAAGTCCCAATCGCACAACTTTTTCTCCATTAATAAATTATTTCTTGATCTTAAGAGATCTGCTGTTACTTGTGAAAACAGTAAAACTGGTCTTAGCCTATCCTTTGGTGCTTTGTCCTAGAATACTGACCTGGTTTTGGCCAGGGTTAATTTTTTGCAGTAGCTGTGAGGGAGTGGAGCTTGGAACTGTGTGGGCATGATCAAGACCGTAATGTTATTCAATACCATCTCACACCATTGGCAGTGGTGAGGGAAAGGAACTCTCTCTCACATTCCTTTCTCATCATGGGGAAAGTGTAGCAGGCAGAGGGTCCAAAACTGTCTTTTGTTGTCCTGGGCTTGGTGAGCATTATTGCTACTTATATTGTTGCTGGTACTGTTTGGTTTTTTTATGTCATTACTGTTTCCAGTAAATTTCTGCCTTTTGTACATCCCACTAGAGGTGGGAGGGGAGCAGCTTGTGGTTTTCTTTAATGAATGTACTAAACCGGGGAATAACATTCCTAAACCACAACAGATACACAGTTTTACTAAACTGTTGTCATAGCTTAAAACAGAAAAGCTAAACAAAGGAAGTGTATACTTCTAAATACTGTTTTTTAAAAAGACATGAAGTAGAAGAGAAATAGTTGAAAAGAATCTTCCTTGCTGTTTTTTTTTTTTTCAGTATTGTATAGGTTTACAGAAATTTATATATTTGCACTTTGTATAGCATCAACTTTTCCTATTATTAGAGATGTTTGCCTTAATTTTTTATCTTCCATTCTTTCTTATCCTGGTAGCCATGTAGTACTAACTGTAAAGATATTTCAAATTTGGTACTATTTGGCCTCATTTAAAACATACGAATACTCAAAAACAAGTACAGTGAAATGGTTACATTTCCTGAATGATGATTTATGGATTGATTATTTGGACTACCCAGATATTTCTTTTAATATGACACCAAATTAAGACACAATAATACTATTTGGAACTTAATTTTAAGGAAATTCTGGGAAAGTATTGATAGCTTGTGCTTCTATCTACCTGGATCATTCAGACCAGGTATTAGTAGTCAATATTCAGTCTTAGTCCACGACTGCCATCATCACCATTACCCAAAATTTCATTTAATGTTTTTTAGTCTTCTATCCTTGACTACAGATAACTACCATTTGACAAATGAATCATTAAAGCAGCATTGATTTTGTGGGAACAAGGAACTTTTTTTTCTCTTTCCTAGTGGGCCAGTCCCAGAATTCATGCTTGTTTATTTTTTTGATTCTTGTAGGGATTAGAGGAGACCATATCAATACTTGTTGGGTGTTTATATTGCAAATGATTATAGTAAAGAAAGTCTTTAATCATCAAAATGCAGTCAGAGAAAGTGCTGTGTTCACCTTTCAAATCAGAGTAATAGGCTTTTCTTGAAGGTATGGCTTCATTCATAAATAAAACAGAAACTAATGACCTCAGTACATGTCTGTATGGAATCTAAACATCTGAATTGTGAACTGATTTTTGGAGATAAATTCAGCGGCAAAAACAGACCCAACTTGGAGAGAATTAATTTTCATTATAATAATAATATAAATATTTAACGATTAGTAATCAATATTTAATATATGGTACTATTAAATAGATATTCAAGTACTAATTTAGGTACTGGGAAACAAAAAGACAAACATTGAAACTAAACATCTCCTGCATCTTCCTCAGTATCAGCTTCACTACTGCACTTCTGACTCTTACCCTGCCACAAGAGGCACAGGGGGAAGGGGCAATAGAAGTCCTGGTCAGGCCATAACATCTCCTTTCTGCCACTCCATCCTCACACTTCTCTCCTGCTCCAGTGTGAGTCCTCCACAGGCTGCAGCGGACGTCTGCTCTGAGATGGAGCACCTCCTTCTCCTCCTCTTTCTGACCTCAGTGTTCAGACTGCGGTTTCTTATTCTTTATTTCTCTCCTCTCTGTCCATCTTTTCCTGATCATTCTTAAATACACTCTCCCAGAGGTACCACCACCACTGTGTCTGAGTCACTCAGTTGTGCCCTGTGATGGGTTGGCTGGAGTTGTCTGGAACCAATGGAATGTCTTCCATTTCAAGGTCATTTTACATTATTCCAAGTTTATCGTATTTTTATTTTTTTGCTTTACTAATGAGCTGTATGTAGATATTCAGATAAAGCAGGAACACTCCACCTTGTCATAAATGTTTCTACATTCAGCCCACTCCATCTCCAAAGGAGTTTTAAAAAGCTGAGTGAAGATTTACACTGTACATTGATTATGTGATTTTTTTGCTGTTGATGATAGTGCCTTACACTGATACATTTCTGACATTATTAGGAAAATCATATTTTAGAAATATATAATTAATATGAAAAGTCAGCAAAAATTTCTTGAAGAAATATAGAGTTAATTATTTCCTCACAGGTATTTATTTCATCAAATGAAGAAACCCCTAAAGGCCTATGACATGTAAACTTATATAGAAAATATTCAGCAGATCTCAAGGGCATTAACTACAATGAAATATCAGTCTTGCAAGGTTTTCAGCACAAGGCATGAGGTATTTGGGATTCTCACAACAGGATGAGAAAACTATTACATGTTCTCTGTAAAATACTGCAGAGTGCATTTCCTTAAGCACCACACAATCCTTACTGACATAAAGTAATTCTATGTAAAGATTGTAATCAGGTCCCTGACTGGCTTATTTTCTTGCCTCTGGAAGAAGACTGAAAAATTCTGTTGATTTGCTGAGCCAAGCTTTGTCCTAAGTTTTCAATAACTGAAGTGCAACAATAAGAGTGCAAATCTGTAAGTTTCTGAACTCAAGATTCACTTTCTGCTAGTACTCATGCAAGTAAATCCCACTCAGCTGTTCACAGATGTGAATTCTTAAAAAGGCAAACAAAAATTAAATTTTACATTTGGAAATACAGCACCTATAGTCATCCACCTTAAATGGTTCACTGTTGGAAATGTAGGCATGTTAACCCCTAAAGAAAGCCTGCTGTTCTAAGAGGAGGAATAGCCTTTTTCTAGCTCATAGAAGATAGCTGTCAAGAAGTCAACCCTCTGTGAGGAGAGAAATTTCTATTTTACAAGATTTTAAGCAGAATAAATTGTTATAGCACTCTATTATCTAAATGATCTATTGCTCAGCAATCCTTCTGGATGAATCTAGATGAGATTATATCACCTTGACGATTCAGTTCAGCCAACACGTAACACTCTCAAGAGTCTAACACTAAGCTACATGGACAAAATGGAATAAAACTTGAAAATGTCACAATATCACATTTGTGATGATATGAGTCATTGTGATTGAGAAAGAACCCCATTTAGCACCTCAGAAAGAGCTCTTCAGAAATACAGATACACTTGTCATATGACAAAAAGATAGTCAATCTGAGATTCCATATCAATGAGCATTATTTATAAGGTCATTCATTTAATGCGAGTTATCATTTACACCTAAAGGAGTTTATGGAGATATTACCACTGGCTTTGTTTGCATGTCCAGTTTCCATTGCAGCTAAGTCTAGCTGATCCAAATCCATCATGTCAAGTTTCTGTTTTCTATAATGAAAATAATCTCTAATCTGAAGAATTTACAAATTAAACATGCTGAATAGGAGAATGAACTCTTACAGATCACTTTTATTTCTATGTAGTATCTGTTTATTAGATCATCCTTTAAAGTTTGTCTTCTGATAAATGATCTACCTAATCTCAATAGAAACTGATAAAACTTGTGAATTTACAGAGGTGCAAGCTTCCTACCCAAAAGACAGATGATCTCTTCAAGATGCTCATAGGCTTGACAATACTCAGCATCAGGAATGAGAGGTTTTATCTGAAATTCCTGTGATCAACTGTTAATATATTCACTGAGATGACCCAAGAATGGAACTGTAATTAATGCCTGAAGTTTAGCATGTGAGATAATTCTACAAGTGACAGATTTTTGCCCTGCTTTGATTTAGGTACAACTGCTCATCATAATGCACTTCATTTCAGACCTTTGGAAAACCTGTATTAGTATTAATTAATAAATTCTTATTTATATTTGTAATGTCTTTCCTTCTGTCTCTTCAGAGCTTTTTTCCCCCCTGCCATTTGCTTCATTGCAATTGCCAACAAAAACTTCTTAAGGCTTAGGAAATGATAGAGCCATACTTATAGTTCTTGTAATTTTCCTCTATTCATCATTACCCTTTTTTGCTGTGTTAAGTACTCAAAATGCTTATAAAATTATCATTGAATGTCTATTATTCAATTTCTGTTCCTCTGTATTCACAAAAAACCTGGACAAACAACTTCTTGCCCGTAAGATTATGGTGATACCTCCAGTCAAAAATACCTATGACTAATCAGTGTAAGATGCCAATAGAGAAATTCACTACATTATATATATGAAACCAAGAGGCCTCTGAGTTGGTTATTTCTTGCAAATTCTGTATTATGTGATAATCAATGTTGCATCAGGTTCCAATTGCTATCAAATCAGTAGCAAAGTTCACACAAAAGTATCAAGAATTGTCTTTGAATCTGCGATATGGAACAAAAAGATAACTAACACAAAATAAAGTTCAGGGTGTTTGGACTAACTATCCCATTTTTTCTACTTTCAGAAGCAGGAAAAAAGATTAGCATATTTCTTGGTTATGGTAACAGATTTTAAATATTAAAACATGCTGAAACTAATAAAACAAAACTATTACTCATTTGGGTACAAGCCCAAAAACTGTTGCTAGAAGTAAAAACTTGAATGACAAGATCCAGAATTCATAACATTTGCATTCCAGCTCAAGTTAATCATCATTCCAAAAATGATAAAGCAGATTAGTAGTCTATGCTTTTTCTTAAAGGCATGGATTAGGATATTAAATCAAATTTACTTGACAAATATTAATTTGCACCTCTAATTTAACAGATAAGCAGAAAACAGAATTCTAATAAGTCATTACATCATAAAACCATGTCTGCATATGTCTGTGATATTTCTGGTTTATATTAAATCCATTTTAGCTTCAGAGTTCATTCAAAGCTTATATGAAACTTTAAAGGGTGGGAAACACTTTGAGCTACTCTTCAGTTATCCTCCAGTGCATATTCTGCATAAAAATCTGAACCTTTGTGCAGTGAGGAAAAAAAATCTTACTTCTCAAGCTATGTAAAATTAATGTGATTCCTTACATGTTAAGGTGGTATTTGGTACAACTTCATGTGGCAGCATTTTCCCTAAGTAAGCAGCTTTTTTGAAGGACATTTCCAATGAAGACTGGATAAATGAGATAACCCCTGGGTAGCAGAGCATTACTGATGACCTGAATAATCTTTCCATGTGCATTTTGTCCATAATCATAAACATAATTAAAATGTCTTTCTGCTTCCCTGGCCCTCTGCTTGGTCCTCTAACTACAGGGTTGTGACAAGAATCACCACTGCAGCCAGATCACAATACACAGGACTTCTGATAGTCCCATGAATAATAGATTTTCTTTCCAGTAAGCACAAATGGGCAGTAAGATAAAAATATAATTTTTTTTTTCCTTCAGTGTTAGAGGCTGTAAGCCTATCTAGGTCCACTGACCTACTGGGACAGAGGGTCTTTCTACTTAGTTCTTCAGTTTGACACAGCTGTACACTATAATGGACTGAAAGTCACTGCCATTCAAAGGCTAGGTTTAGAAACTGAGCCATTAATGACATGAATTCCTTATTTCATAGATACATATTTTTCATCACCAATAGTTTGTAGGTGGAAAGTGTTCCACATTTGGCAATACCTTCTCCAACCAGAGAAGGCTCATTTACCCATAATTTGTGTAGCTGCTGCTCTCACTCACCTCAAGCCCACATCTGGGTACTGTACAGGCATAAGGTGATGGAATGAGTTTGCATGTGGTAGCAAACTGAACTAAGATTACTGTGTTCCAGTATCCCAGCTGGGAAAATTAGTCTTCTAGTCCACACACTCTCAGGGCTGTCTGGCTCCTATCTACTTGGTGCCTGTGAAATAAACATTCAGCACATGCAAAAGCCACAAGGATCAATATCTGCATTATGCACTGGAATACGTAATACATTTTGAAATTTAATGGATCTTGAAATATCTTCTCCACTTCACTTGCTCATTTATCATTGCAAAGGTCATGGGTTCCAATATGATTAATGCATGAAAAATCTTCTGGTTAGCTTCCATTAACGTACCTTTCTCTGAGAGCAGCCCCCTTATTTTAGTAGGCATTGAAACATGTGAAAGAAAATTCTGATGCCAGTATACATCTCCTTGTTAACTTTAGTGGGCTTTGGTTTAAGCATTCAAATAGGGAAAAAAAAACAAACACCAAACAGTTGGAGAGCTATAAACTACACCTGGAGTCATGTCCCCGGGTAATTCCCTCAGTTCTGTCACAGGTCATTACAGAACTACTACAGAAAAAATGATTGTGTCTCTAGTCTACAGGTTTTGCAAACTGTAAGCAATAGGGCAGAAAAAAAATTTCTTTAAAGTTTTCTAAAATGAAACCAACAATATTAAACTCTAACTCTCCATTAAATATTTTGTTTTATCTGTTAGAAGGGGAAAAGAAAAAACATTTCTTCTTCCTCACCTGAAATAAAAGTAAAAATTACTAAATCAGTTGAATTGTATCATTACATGATTCTGAAATCACTCTCATTTTGGAAAAAAAAAAAATCACTTTGTTGAACTGAAGTAAGGAATTTTGTCAAACATTTCAAAATAGCAGGTATGTATCATTTCCATGAAAACGCCAAAAAGCAAATGCCTATCATCTACCCTGCAAAAAAAAAGCTGACAAAAAACTTTCCAACTGTTATTTATTTAGTTAATATAAAGAATGCCATCTACCGGCAATAACAATAAGTAGCAGTGTTTGTAAGTTGCTAGGTGGGGTAAAGTTGTCACTTTCAGACACTACAAACAAGTCTAAAGGTCATTTATTTAAAAAGAAATTTCTAAATTTGAAAGAAGGTGTTATGTTCCAGGTTTCTCTTCAGAGTCTATTCTTAATCATTGCCTTATGTTTGGAAACAAGTCCCTAGTAGGAAATAACTGGCTGGGTTCATGACCCACTTAAAAAGAAGGATTTTTTGTGTATATGTGTTCCACAGCCTTTATAAGCATACACAGTACTGGCATAGTTACTAAATGGGCACTTCTCACAGTGAGAAGAAAGTCATGTATAGCAAGCAAAGGGTAGTACAAATTAACTCCAAACACACAGTTCCAATGGTGGCCTGCATAAATGTGGCAGACAATACTGTTAAAATATTCTTGAGTAAACTGATAAAACCGACCCCACCAGACATATATCCTCATGTTCTCTGTCCTGCAGCTTTCCAAAAACATCAATTGTTGAAGTGCTGTCATTTCAAAACAGATATTTAGGCAATGACCGATTTATAATGAGTAAGTAAAGGACATAATAATTATTTATTATAGTACATACAACAAAGAAAAACTGTACATATTACACTTTACAAATAATTAGGAACAGCTAGTCTTTATATAGCTTAGGTTTAAAACCATGACTGTGACTCATGAGAGGGAAAAAAAAAACACCAACACAAAACAACTAAGAAATAGAAAGGTTCAAATAACAAAAGTAATGTTTATGATCTGATTTGCATGCCCTTCTCTTCTTCTGTGTCTTAGACGGACCAGATTAAGCAAGTATTAATATTTTTATGACAGCATTTTTTTTAAATCTAGTGTTTATCTGTCTTTCTGAAAAGCTCTATAATGTAAGACAGCTGTTTTGCTTGGTTTTACCCAACACTATGCTTTCACTTTTATAACTGGAGGGCTGAGGTAACTGTAAATTTCACTGAAAGTATGATTTAATCAAAAGCACTTATTTTTTGGGATCTTGTCTTGTGTGATTTAGACAATAAACTAAAGAGAGCACAGACACAGACAAATATCTGACTTCAAATGTGCCATAAAATAATTTTCTTAACAGAACTGACAAAGTTGTCTCCTGAAAGTATTCTGAGCCCTGGACAAATGAAGATGGCAAGGAAGGGGCAGAACACTTGAACTCATGGGCCTATTACTTAGAAAAACTGAAGCAGTTCCTGTAAAAGAAGTGCATTAGTGGCATTCAGGAAACAAAAATGACATAATGTATTACAACAATTTCTAGTTCTTCGTTGTGTAACCCCCATCTCAGAAAGAGAACCTCAGCTTCAGAGACATAGACTTTTACTGGAAGAAGACTTTTGTTGGGAATTTCCTAGCATGGAGACTGGCTTCCAGGATGACTTTTCTTGACTTGGAACTATCACTGAACTTTGAAAAAGTTTTCTCCAAACATAAATTGCAGAAAACACCTTTGCTTAGAGTTATTGTCCAAGGTTCCATATTAATATTTAGACTTATAGCTAGCAAAGATTTTAGAAAGTGTTTAGGCTGTTAGTTGCTAACTATATTTCCCACTTTTCACTGATAACTGCAAAAACTCTCAGTGACAGATCAGAAGCCTAGCTACTTCCTCCCAGTCTCACTTCTTTCTACATTACTTTGTAAAATATTTAGTCCAGTCTCTACTAAGGTTTCATAACACACAAATATCTCTAGAAGTATGTAAAAGTAGGGAAACAATTCCATATCTATCTCTCTCAGGGAGCTCATGCTGTCAATTCATTTTTCCTATGCAAAGCAAGGATGTAGCTGTTTATTTTGAAACTCTAAAGAACTTGTTTTCTAAAGAACATCTTTTTACAGACATTCCTACTTAACAGCAACTCATTTCCTTTTTGAGTTTCATTTAAAAAAAATAAATTCAATGCTACATGTTTCTGCAAGATACTATGATTTCTTCCTTACAAATCATATATTGATTGTTAAGCATGTTCAGACCAAAGAAGCAACCTCAAAAAGTAGTACAGTAAAAGTCCAGTTTAAATATCAATGTCATTTTGATTTAAATTCAGCATTTGCTAAATGTATTGACTTTTTAAAGTTTGTTAAAAAGAGACCTACATACTTTGGAAATGAGATTCGCTGACTTAATAAATTACCTTTATAGTGTTCTGACTCTTAGAAATACCTGCATCTCTAATATACCAGTTGGTCCTTCTTGCTAAGTTGGCAAACAGCACTTTAGAATTTAATATAGCAGAACACAGCTATTGATATAAACATGCAAGACTATTTCTGACTACCAGAAAAATTTGCTTAGCTTTTTAATAGCTGTCTTCTTTACAGAATTTAACGAAATTTTTAGTCTTTGTACCTATATGCTTCAAATGCACTACTGATACTCAGTTACCATGGAGTGGAAAAGTTCATTTTATACCATATGCATAACATAGCAAGAGAATTGCAGAGAAATAAGGAACTTCTCAAACAAGAAACTGTGAGACAGATAAGCAAGTAAGCATTGACTAGGCTAGAACCTGGTCAGGTCTAAATCTAGTTAAGAAAAAGGGTGGGGTGTCATTTTTGCCACGGAAAGTTGGACTTCTGATATTATTCCGTCCATTTCAGGCTTTCTTTCCAAAAAACAGATCTTGGAAAAACACATCTCATGGTATTTACCTACAATCTGATTACAGTTCTCAGCTTAAAATTGGCTTTATTTGAATTTTCAAGGTCTTTCAGATATTTGTAAGTAAAAATTTTTATAAAAGAAGCACAAAAGAAGGAAGAAATCAAACTACTCAATCAACATGGAAACCTATGAATCATCTGTCACACTACTCAAAATCAATTTTGAGACAGCATTGATACATTTATTTTACACAGTGGCTGTATTGACTAAGGCACAGAGCAGGTAACAGCTGCAAAGTAAGCAATGGGTCCTTGACAAAGTGTGCTGGAAACTCTGGAAACTGGACACTACCTAGATATCATCCAACACAGTGCAGGAAGAAAGTCAATCTTCATTGTAATAGCAACAGAACAGTATTTGATAAATATCTCTTTACTAGTTAATTAAATGAGATTGGGACAGTTCCCTGGCACCGAGGCCAACTGACATAGAAGAACTGGCATCCATACTATCAAGCTGTCTTCCATGAAAATGGCCTCATCCACACTGCCTACAGGGAACAGTCACTAGCCCACACTAATTGCTGAACTATAAACAGGAATTGTTTGGAAAGAATACCAGTTGGCACAGGGCAAAAGTGGGTCAGTGGCTGTTCTATCAATCTGACATCGCAGGCAAGCAAGTTGCAGTGCCTGGGGTTGATATTTGGAAGTATTAAATTTGCTAATCTAAATGTCTCTGCTAAGGCAGCTCAAAACACTCAGTAAACTACAAGATAGAAAAAACCCCTCATATCTGCATATCAACTGCAGAGGTTCTTTTCTCCAGCTGTAGATTTCTTATAATTTTATTTGCACTGTAGTCAAACATTACAGCTGGGGTAAATAATTTCATAAACTAGTGGGATTCACAGAACACAGATGCAGACATCTAAAAGTTAGTCTGATAGTAATTCTTTTAAGGACAGTAGGGTAATGTATGAATTATGACAATATCTTACAGTAACACAGAAATATAGAAGAAATGGGCAAGTTTCCTCTTATTTAAAAGTACTATCATTCCACCAAAACCAAATTCTGCAGTATCTCACATTTTGATGTCTAGATAAATTTGAGATGAACCTCACCCAAAATATTCCTCTGTGTTTACAATAGGTAGCATCTCTTTAACATGATGACTTGATTGTATTGTACATACACAAGTCAGTTCTGTATTTCCAAATGACTCATATAATAACCTTTCAATATACATACATTTACTTGGGGGATGAGTAAAAATTTTGGACAATAGAGCCCTTCATCTCAGTTTTCGCTGCAATGTTCAACTTCATGACTTTACAGAAGATATTTGTTCTAATCAACAAGCTGTGAAATCTAATCACCTCTCCCACATAAACATATTAACACACTTCAATTGCTTCTTTTTTTCCCAGCAGAGATTTTTTTGTAATGTCTTCTGTTACTGCGATTGAACAAAAAATACTGGAAACACCAAAGTTATGAGAAAGAAGGTACTTAAAGGTACTTCCATTTTAAATAGCTGTGTTGCTTCCACAAACATGAAATGAATTTGCATCTATCTCTCCTGTTGTATGCCTTGCATAAAAATTCTTTCTTCCAATTACCCTTGCACATTTCAATGAATAATTTTTTTTCATCATTGTGAATCAATTCCATATCTTTGTACGTACTTGACAGTCACAAATTGTGACTTCAGGTTGGACATCATTCTTTAAGTGAACCAAAATAGGATGACAATTTGGAGCAGCAAAAATTTAATCTACTTTATAAATTATTATTAATTTAATTGGTTATATCTTCTCCAACTGGAATGCATAGCTCACATTCTACTCCCTTACAAGTTAGTCTATTATATCAAAAGCAAGTATATTTAATGTTTGTTAGGTGTCCTTCAACAGAAGCTAAAGAAATTTCACCACAATCCTCCACCTATCAGGCTTTACTGCTTAAGAGCAAGCAGTTTCTCTGTCCAGCATTGACAACAATATATTTGCTTTCCAGGCTTTAGAAGCCCATACCATCCATCAAAGGCCTTGATGTGTTGCAGCTCACTCCCTAATCAAATAAAAGAGAAAAGCCAGACAAAAGATTCAAAGGAAGTCTAGCACAAATGAGTGTCAGTCCATTCTTTGATTATGTAATGGCAATTATGATAATTACAGCAATCCACTACAGGAAAATGTTCCAAAATTGCCAGCCTATAGCAAAGTGTAGCACTTGCAAGTATCCACTTATGCAAAGCTTCCCCTGAACTTTTTGAATATTTAGCATGTTCTTTCAGTTGTAAACAGCATGATTTGGACTGATAAATTAGGGCTGTGATCTATTAAATGTTATTAGTATATAGATGAATTCTTCCAAGATATAGTCATCATCTACAGAAATAAATCTCACTGGAGTGTAAAGGGAACAGGCATTATTGAAAGTTTCACCTAAATTCACACACAGCATTAGGCAAAATTATTTTTTCTCACATACTATTTCAATAGTACGATTTTTATACTGTATAAACATAAGGTAAATGTGATTGTTTTCCTGTTTGACTTCCGTATTATGTTCCCTGCTCTGCTAAAGAAGTCAAGCTCAAACTATTTGACAAAAACAGGAGTGCCTTAAAAAAAGGCTAACTATGTCAAAAGATACACCAACAATCACTGAATTCTGACATTTAAAAAAAACAGTAAAAGAGGGTCAGACCAATTGAAAATGGCTGAGAAAATTAAGCAAGACTGGGATACCAAAGAGACTATGTACAGAAGATAACTAGCCATCTGAAAGAAGGCAATCCTGGCCTTCAAGGTCTTTCACAAGTATCTTTCACAGATGAAAGAGATCTTTGTCTGCTGGAGGAAGAATTACAATCAAGGGAACAAGAGCAAGGAAGACCACATCACACACAAAAGTAAATTTGCAACATGTCCAGAAATGTTGAGAAAATAAAAGGGGTATTTCATGAGACCAATTCTTACAGACATCAGAAAAACACATTCCTTCCTGAGCCACGAAATTAGTAACTCCAATATTTTACAGATTTCTGCGTTTTGTACCCCAGTCATTCTTATCCATCTGATTAGGTTTACCTAAACCAGTGCCTCCAAATAGCTTGGATAGGCATATGACTCATTAGAAAAAGAACCATTTAAGATGTCTGGCTAGTAGGCTGGTACAGATTGCACTGCGTTAAAAAAAAAAAAAAAAAAGCATTAGTGATGCATTAGTGCAGTTTATCTCCCTTTAACCAGAGGAGGCACAAATATTGAATCTCATCTCTTGGCAGCTGCCAGCTGCCAATAAAGCATTGCACTTGATTTCTTTTCTTCCATAGATCTCAGAAAGAAAAGCTAAAGCTGACCTGAACACTAAAAAAAAAAAAAAAAAAAAAAAAAAGCAAGCAGGGAAACATGCTCCTTTTACTTTTCTGATCAGAAAGAATGCAAAGCCAAACTAGAACTCATATGCTAGATTTTAAAATTTTGAAACAAAATGGTTGGCACTAATCTGTGCATGGATTTTGCTGTTATTTCCTGAAATGCTAAATGCTGTGATTAGGAGATGTTAATATGATGAAGGGTACCGACATATAACAAAGCCAGCTGGTTTCTTTTCAAATTTGGCAGCAGTAGGTGATCCCTGGTCTCACTGGGTGTTCTAGCTATTCTATGGAATTTTTTGTGTTGGAAATGGGACCTGCACTGATACACATGAATGGAGGAAGAATAGAGAGAAGGAAACCAACTTTGATGTGTGGAAAGTACAGAGAAATCACCCCAGAACTGGACTTTAAGTGTGCCTCAAGGACTTTTGTGTAGTAGCTTGTATTCTTCATTTAAACCTAATATTAGGTTGACCATCCCCCATTTTCCCTCCTTCTGCCCCCCTAGCCGGTAAGCCCTGTCAGGCTTGGCAACACTTCCCCATTGGTTGGTTTACCCTGAGGTACCATCCAATCCTGTTATCCCAAGTTCTCTCCTCCCCAGTTGACACCCACGTATGTTTATTCATTACCCTTTACCCTATAGAATGTGGTGGATTTGCATGCTCCGCCTAGTCACCGCCTCTTTTCCAGACTGTTCTTCTCCAGGGGGTATAAAAAGCCCCCCATTTTGTTAATAAAGTGGATCAGCCTTGGCTTTCTAGGTGTTCACTTCGTCTCCGTGTCTTCTTTGCGGGCGCGGCGCAGGTGAACCTAACCTCAAAGCTCTTGCAGCTGCTAGCTACAACTCACAAAGCAGGCAAGAACCCCCGTCGCTGGTCTGTTCCCCTCCCGAGAACAAGACTGCGACATTTTGTACTATCTGAAGTATACAAGCTTTAAAATCAGCAAAGGCATGTAATTAAAGATAAATAATTTTTCAGAATGAAAAACAGTTGTACTGTCGTATCCAAGCCTCTTCCAAATTGTGCAAGAAATAAAAGCTGATTGACTTCAAGGTATCTTGTACACATGTTGTATCACAGACTCCTGGAATCATATATGCTGGAAGGGCTTCCAGAGGGCTTCCAACTAGCTCAAAGCCCACCCAGTGCAGTTGTTGAAGGTTTTGACCCCACAATTTTGAAAATCACTAAGGATAGAGACATCTAATTTTTTTCGTCCCTGGGTCCTTCTCCACAGGGTTGCTCTCAAACCATTCATCCCCTGTGTGGGTTGGTGTTGGGTATTTCCCTGACTCAGATGAGGTGCAGGACCTTGCACTTGGTCCAACTACATCTGCCTGTTCCCTCAGGACTATGGCATGCACTTCATTAGGTCCTATGGAATGTTCAGGTTCCTTAGGTGATCTTGAACCCAATCTTTTCCTACAATAGGAGGAATTTCATTCCCATTCTTAAGGGAATTGCATTGAACTACCCTGATCTTCCAGCAGATATCAAGGTGACTGAAACTCCTGTGATTAGCAAGTCCTCCAATACTGAGGATCCCTTCAGCTGAAAGAAGGTTTCATTTACATCCTTTCTCGATCAGGTGGTCTGTAGCAAACACCTTCCACACTCACAATAAATAATTGCCTATTAATATAACACATAAAAATAATTACATAAATATATAATATGTAAACAATTGTGTTGATCTCTTGCACGCTCATTTAAATATCAGAATTTGTTCTGTCCTATACTGCCTTTCTTACTGGTAAAAATAAAATGAAACATATTTGAACCAAAACATGCTATATTGAAAAAGAGCATGTCGAATTATTCTCATTGCAAGGTGGCATCCATGTTTGCTACTCTACCAGCCATTGATTTCATGGTTTAAAGATTCCTTTGTTATACTGGTCTTTTATGCTGCAACCCTAATTCCTAAGCATTATCCTAAAACAAATATATTACATTTTCTCTGTTGTTTACCAATCCTCAAACTTCTCACTATGAAAACCATTGGAAAACTTCAGAACATTAATAAATTCTATTACAAAACTTCCTCACTCTTAGAATATCATCTACATCTAAGAAATGGACAACTTACAACACTGCTTCTCCCAGGACAGATGAAAAAGCACTTACGCAGAAACAAAGTACTTCATGAACCACTTTTGTATTACGTTGTATTACCATTTTGTATTACCTTACTGCAAGTTAGGGTTCACTGCAGAAACGAAATGTTCTTTTGATTCACAGTCTTTCCTTGATTCCTCCGTCCCTACTCAATGTCTCCCAAAAACACAACTGGTAAAGCTAAAAACAATAGCCAGGAGTGCTGTAGGTGGGTCACAGACAATAAAGTTGCTTTCTCTACAGAGAAATACTTAAGTGTTGAGCTCCTGAACATTTTCTGATTTAAAAAAAAAAAATAATAAAAAAAAATTACAGGGTCAGAAAAGATGAAAAATTCTCAACCATTCCCAATTGGTTTTCCTAACAAAAGGCAGCTTCCAGAGGATCCTACTTCAGTTAAGAGACAGAGAAAGGCTCAGAGCCTGAATCAGAGATACAGCTTAAAATTAGTGACCTATACTATTGATAGACAAATATAAGAGGAGTGTGATGCAACTATTTATCTCTCTTTTTTTCTTAGACTTCAACAGACTACAAGTGGAGGTCAGGGTGTCAATCTGGCACATAAGGGTGTAACATATACTGTTATGCCAGCTCATTCAGCATTAAATTTTTAGCATAGCAAGAGTGCCTCTCTGCTTGAAGCACACAGATGTATAACGGAGCTCAGTCTCAAAGCTGATGAGATGAAAGCTAGAGACGTGACACATGACTTGAATTTATGCTCTGTTCTTCTTGCACCAGCTAATAACACTACTTGCAGCGAGGCTGTCTACTATAGTGCTTTAATTAATACCTCCTTCAGAATGCAGGGGTCATGCAAAATGAATGAAAACAGCATGCCAAATTCAGAGATGATGTACATTAGAGTAATTTACACTTCAATTAAACAGCACAATTTGCATAATAAGAGTCTGCAGTAAAGAGCTGGTAGCAAGGGTAGTAACCTAGATTTTACCTTAGGATTGTTTACACTTTTCTGCCCTGACCTCATCCTGTCATGTATAAAGTAAAGTAAATTATTCAAATAGCACCTTCTACTATCATCTTCCTTTACTAAGTCAATAAGCTTTAGGCTTTAGAAACAATGCTTTTATATAGGTGTCTAATAGAAATAGGATTTTTTTTTGTTGATCAGTTTTGGCAATATCATACTAGAGGAGAACTCCAAAGTCCTTAACTAAAAACTGCACTTAAAACAAAAAAAAAAACAAAACAGAACTGTAAGGACATAAAACTATAGTAAATGAGACTCCAAAGGTAATAGCATAGAATTGGTTTTCATGATCTGATAGATGTCACCTGTTTCCCTCATGCCTTTTGAAGGCATCATAGCTGTCTGTGGAGACTTACCTGTTGGAGAGATGAACAGATCAGCATTACTATGTTACAGTTTGTATAGAATTAAAAAACTTGAAGATATGCTGAATGATGTCAGGCAAAGGTTTATCTGAAACTGTAGTAGTTGATGATCCAACTCCCCAAATTAATTACAACTGGAATATTTTATGCCATATTTACCATCAGTCACATAAGACTTCACAAAGGTCAGAAGAGAAGTGCATAGTTACACTTGCTTTTACGCAGCTATTTAGCACATTATTTTTATGGAGTTTCCATCCACTCCTGTCGCTACACAGATATGATTATGTCATGTGCCTTCCTCTTCCCTTCTGCATATCGCGGTGAATTGTATCAACTGGAATTTACAACATTTTCCTGCACCAGTCAAGGCTTCAATGTGATATGTTTCAGAACAGCATAAACTATATATCATATAAGATGTCTTACAGTCAAGATATCTTGAAAAAGGATTAAAAAACTACAGAAGGCAGGGGCCAGTGGCACTGTTCTTTGGAATCACCATTGACCCTTATCCCTAAGCTTTGTTTTCAGACTTCAGGAGATGGTATCTTGCCAGACGGGCAATATACATTACAGAACACAAGAGACTGATTCACTGTCTTAGTTCACCACAAGGAATGTTTAATAATGCATTGAGCACTGTTGATCTTCCAGTAAGTCAATCAACATCTAGTAATTTTAAATAGAGAAGAAACAGCAAAGTTACTCTCAATTAACTCTTTCAGTAAACTTTCAAACTTCCACATAGTTTTTTAACTAATTAATTTAGTATTTTTAAAATGGGGCTTAAGGGCATTTTCAGAAACAACAGAAATATTTTTCAGTACAGAATCGAAAAAATACCTTCATATTTCAGCTAGCCAATGATAGAGCATAAGAGTAAGGAGAAATTTCACCAATAAAGAAGCAGTTTAATTATCCCCATATGGCAAATAAAGAAAAGCAACTATAGAAAAGATATTTAAATGGTAAAAGACAGCAGTAATGAGAAGATTTATCATTTATCTGTCTTTGGAAATATGCCATGGAATGGCTGCCTTCACAAAGGGTAAGTGATGAAAACAAGATTATTTTTTTAAAAAGCTCTCATTATTCTCAAAACCCACCCTTTTTATGACCATTTATCTTCCTGAAGGCTTTTTTATTAAAACTATTCTGAAATCTGCTTATTACCCGAAGGGGAAACTCAAGTGAGTGATGTGTGTTTTAAAGAGGAAACTGGTTTGTCTTGTGCCTTAATCCTGACAACAATATGCTATCTCTTCATTTCTAACCATAATGATTTTTGGTATGTCTTTTCCTTTATCTCTGACACTGGTCTTGCTGTACAGCTTGTTCTTAGAGTGACAGATTTTCACTGTGAAAAAATGAAAGTATTATATCTGCATCAAGATGTCATGCAGCAAGCAAAAAAAACACAACTCTTTGAAATAGAAGTGTAGGAGGAATTCTTCACTTTATATGAATGAAGCTGGCTAGAATCTCTCCTCATTTTTGTAGGAAAAGTAGTTTTTGGAGAGTAATATATTTAAACTCCCAAAATTTTCATATGATCCTTCTCACACTTTATATATAACAGGGACTACTGCAGGTATAGACAGACTGATTGGTGTAACTGAGAGGATGTATAATTCCTCTGCCTTTATAATATGATCTTAGCACACAGACACTAATTTACTGCTCAGCATGTCAACATAAAGCCTCATCTCTCCTTCACCTACTGAAGCAGCTAAGAAATATAAGACCGTGGTGTAATATATTTTTTGGCACCTTCTCTGCCCTCCCTGCATGCTGACCGGAACCCATGAAACAGCTCGTTATTCCTGTGAGTGACTGGGGAAAATCAGGAAGGGAATTATAGCCTGAAATGAAAGTTTGCTGTTTCATCTTCTCTCAGAAGAGCAAAATGCAGACTGAGAAATTGTAATCTATTGCATTTTATAGACAGCAATTATCTAATTAAGTTGTGTTTTTCATAATGTAATTTTAATTCTTAAAAAAATTAATAGAATTTTATGTAACCCTGACACATTTTAACACTAAAAAAAGCTTTATTTCACTCTTATTTTTTCCCATACATTTTTTCTCTTGCTGAAGTTACATGACTAACAGTTAAGGGAACATGGGATTCTCAAAACCTGGGTGGTATGTGACAGTTCTCTTAGTTTCCATTGCTGATGTTTTCCCTATTTCTGTCTCCGTAGTAACACAATTTATCTTAGAGGTAAGTAATAAAAATTTGAGGAAAACATATATAAAACCCTCACAGTATTTATTATTACAAATTGTGTCATTGAATCATTAAAAAAAAAAAAAAAGTTAGGCTAACATTCTCTTTTCCTCTTATCATTATGTGTGAAAGCAAAATACACCAAAATTAAGGTAAAATTACGTAATTAGGTAAAATTAAGGTAAATAAAGTTCAAAGATGGAAACACTGAGTCCCTCAGATTGATATGAAATTTATCATTTTGCCATTATTTCTGTGCTATTACATAATTTTTAAAATATTAAATAATTTTATATTATATTTTATATATATAATATATATAATTTTATATATATTATATAATATATATTTTTTAACAAGCCCACATCATTCCATGTCTCTGACACAATTATATCCAGATCCCAACCTTTTTTTTTGTTATGAGGAATTTAAAAGATTTGGTGCTTTTTTTGATTTAATTGTTAGGTTTTTAGTTTTTTTTCTGGTTCACCTTTCCAATTATTATTGGAGCTCTTAAGGACTTAAGCTAAATCATTGAGAGTTTCATAGCAGTCCTTATCAAAAAACTTTGAAAAATGTAGAAAGAACTAAAAATGGCCAGGCAAAGCTTTGACAACTATTTATTCAATACTTCCAAGGGCAGCATGTTTTTTTGTTTTGTTTTGTTTTTTTGGTTTTTGTTTTTTTTAATACTGCTTAAGTGCAGGATTTGGAACTCCATTTGGAAGTCATACTTAACATTTCAACCAGAAAATACCATCTAGGAAATAAAATTTTTGTTAATCTTGGGAACAGAGTGTTGCAACTGAAGTTTGAAACTCCTCCACCTGAAAATCTGAGAGTATGTCAGAATTTAGACAGAGACTGTAGAAAGATATTATGAATTGTAACAGTTCTATCTTTTTCTGTCTGCAAATTTTGGCTATCTATATGGCATTAAAAATCATAAAAATGCTTTGTCCTTCAGTGTCTTTATCCAAGACCATAAAAGTGATTGCAGAAGAGTACGTCAGCTGACACAAGCATTGTTAACTAATCTAGAAACAAAAGGTACAGATGAACTGAAAACCTTCTTCAAGGAAACACAATACATGGAAAAATCATAAAGTCATGCATCTGCATCTCTGGGCATTCTCTATTCAATACATGAACTGCTTTACTAAAAGATCCCATTAAATAAGACTGTTAAGTACTCAAGTCCTTTGGCCGTACAGTGGATTCCTGAACTGTACAAGGACTTACTGTCCTCGTGTCATAGCCAGGAGAAAAATAATACAAGGTTGTTGCCAGAACAACAATGTTCAAATAGAAAAGGTAACATTTTGTAGTGGGTTTCTGTGGCTAGGTTTTGACAGCGGAGTTGGGGGGATGAGGGCTACAGGGGTGTCTTCTGTTAGGAGCTGCTAAAAGCTTCCCCTGTCTGGTGGAGCCAGTGCCAGATGGTGCCAAGACAGGCTTCCTGCTGTTGGCTGAGGCCAAGCCAAATAGGAGTGATAGTAACATCTCTGTGATAAGGTATTTAAGAACAGAAAGCTATTGCACAGTTAAAATTGCAGCCAGGGAAGAGAGAAGTGAGAACATGGGAACAACAATGCAGACACCAAGGTCAGTGCAGAAGGAGGGGCAGGAGGTGCTCCAGGAGCTGGAGCTGAGGCCCTGCAGCCCGTGGTGCAGCCCATGGTGGGGCAGCTGTGCCCCTGCAGCACATGAAGGACCACGGGGTGCAGGGACCCAGTTGTAGCCTGTGGTGCAACCCACACCACAGCAGGGGGATGACCAAAGGAGGCTTTGACCCTGTGGGAGGCCCATAATGGAGCGAAGTCCTGCCAGGGAGATGCAGTCCATGGAGAGAGGAGCCCATGCTGGAGCAGGTTTTGTAAAGGTAGGACTTAAGGTCCTGTGGGGGATCCACGCCAGTACAGCTCATTCGTGAAGGACTGCACCCCATGGAGAAGTGAGTCACAGGACAATAGTTTCACAGAAGAACTGTTGCCTGAGGGATAGACTTATGCCAGAGAGGTTTGTGAAGGACTGCCTCCTGTGGGAGGGAACCCACGGGAGCAGGGGAAGGACTCCTCTCCCTGAGTAATGGCAGAAACAACAACTGACTGTAATCCCCATTCCCCGTCTCCCTTCGCTGCCGGCAGGGAGGAGGTAGAATGCGGAAGGAAGGAGGGGAGAGGGGAAGGTGCTTTTCAGATTATTTTACTCCTCACTTTTTTGCTCTAAACTTGTCAGTAATAAATTTAATTAATATCTCCACTTTGGGTCTGCTTTGCCTGTGATGGTAATCAGTAGTTGACCTCTCCCAGCTTTTATTTCAACTCATGAATCCTTCGCTGTTTTTTTTTTCTCTCCTGTGTCCAGTTGCAGAGAGGAGGGAGAGAGTAGCTTTAGTGGATACCTGGCATCCAGCCAGGGTCAACCCACTACACCTTTCCATTTCCTTTTGGAACTTTTCTTGTCACACAATCCTTTCTATGGACATCAGAAAAATTGGAGCTGATGTTACAAGTACATGGCTTTTTGCAACCTTGAAGACTTGAAAGAGGTTGTGCTTGCTTGAAAATGTTTGTTTCATTTTCTTGTTTCACACTTCTGCCTACGAAAAGCTATAATGACAAATAGCAGGATTTTCCAATGGAAACAAAGAATTTAAATGTGCATGTCCAGTGGCAGTTTTTCATAGGAACTAAATGCTAATAGGAACTAAAACTAATCACTTCAGGAATGCAGGAACTTTCTTACATTTTTTATTATATCCGAAGTATCATGGAAGAAAGGGAAATGCAGGGGGTCCAGTGTAAAAAAAAAAACCAACAAAACCTACCCAGTAAAACACAGATGAGTAGACTAAAATATCTTTTCTCCTTTTCTCTCCTGATTTCCTAAACAAAATTGTTCGTAAAACTAAAACAAGATACTAATTTCTATTTTAAAATGACAGTTTTCATGGAAATCTTTTTTCAAGCATAGAATGCAGAATCTCTCATTCCTTCATTACAGCAGCTGTCTATCATGCTATGTCCTAAATCCACTTCTGTACCTTTTGCACTCCTCAAAAACCTTGGTGATCTCTTTGTGTTTGGAAGTCAAAGTTCACTGAAAGCCACTATCAATTAAGCTGCCTTTTGTTCCAACAGATGCCACTTGTACTTTTTTCGAAAATTTTGACTGACAGATCACTCAGTCAAGAGAATTCACCTGAATTTCACTGCTAGTATCTGAACAGAACACTGCCAGCATTCATAAGTGTTCTTCAGAAAGTCAAAAGGATAGAATTATTGACATTAATATTGAAACCTTAAAATTACTTTTGTCATTATAATTTAAAAAATAAAAATTTAAAATATAAATATTTTAAATATAAAATAGAACATATATGCTCAATAACCTGACTGCATTTTTATTCTAATTAAACTTCTTTTTATGACTTCAGATTCTCAGCATAAGAACTTCTATTGAAACAGATGAAAGAAGAGACATTCAGTATCAAATGAAAACAGAAAAAAATGAGACAGTATTAAAAAAATAAAATAAAATAAATCAAAATTCAACCCTCCTTTCTCTTAGTTGTCATTCTTGCAATTATGAACAAAAAAATGCAGTTAATTCTCTACAGATGCTCATTTTTCACCTAACTCATAGCCAAAAATTCTGTTGAAAATATTTAACAAGGAAAGAGAGGTCTCACTGAAAACCTGTAGCTTGATTAAGAAATAAAACCCAAAAAACCCACAAAAACCAACCAAACAAAAAAACCCAAAACAACAAAAAAAACAACCATCAAGCAACAATGTTGATAATACAGAGTTCTTTTAAGATAATGATAATGCTGCATTTATTAAGTTATGACCTGCTACACATTTACAGGGGCAGAAAAGTACAATTACTACAGAGCTAACCTGGGTGGACAACCCACAGTTTTTGACGATGTATAAGTGAAAGAAGAAATTGCAAATGAACTGACTTTTAGGGTCAAATGCAATAAATCAAGACTAGCTTTAGACCTTTCCCAGCAAATACTTAATGGGTCAGAATTCATAACAACTTCAATTAACAGTTCTAGCAATATACTCTCTCATGTTTACTTTTTTTTCTCTGCAGAAAACCACATTTCACACCAGGACAGATGAAAATTAGCAAGTCCATTTCCTTTTGAGAAAAATTTCCTTTTGCTTGCAACGTGTATTTCAAGTGTATGTATGACTTAAAATACTTTTTCAGTCAAACTTTGGAAATGGTTACAGTGTGACAAAGAAATGTGTCACGTGTCACATTTCACAAATGAAAAGCCAGTGGCCAACTAGCAAACTGTGCTGAAGCACAGCCTGCATTTTATAGAGTCAGTCTTGTACTCAATTACGCAGTTTCATAGGCACAATAAATCCAGTCCTTATCACAATGGTGCCACAACATTTTACACAGGCTGAAAATGTCATGCTGCTTTTGTAGCGAAGCGTGCATAGAATACATTCAGATTTTTAATGTGTCTTTAGTAAAGACTTAACTGCAGCAGTTTTCAAAGCATCCTTGAAAACCACCAAAACAAATGTTGAGATATGTAAAATAAAACACAAAGCAGAACATGACAGGCAAAATAGGTGACTTCTGTGATTCTTCTCCTTTCTCCTAACTCACAAGTTATGCATATGGGATTCATGCATACTAAGCCAAGAAGGTACATATTTTTCAGTACTAGTAATGCTAGACATCATTAAAATTCTTTTAATGCAAGTACACTTAAAGGGCATGAAAATTCTTTCAGAAATGTTCTTACCTCTTCCAGAGCAAAGTAAATTAGAATTTCCTTGGCATTTCTTAGCACTTTCCTCAACTGACAAAGGACAAGAACGTGGATGCTCACACTTTTTCCCAGTCCATCCTTCTTTACAGTCACATCTTCCACAATTACACTGTCCATGACCTTGAATATAAAACTGATGTATAAATAATAAAATATTGAACATAATCCTCTTTTCAATAGGACAGTTGGATATGATTTTTGGTATCTCACTGGCTAACCTGACTCTTCCTGAGCATGTCTATTTCCTCTAAAAATGCAAATATATCCAGACCAAGAAAAAAAATAAGATAATTGCTCTTCTCCCTCTTTATGCTCTTTGCATAAAGCGGTGAGGTTCTGGCAATACAAAATACTCCTTGAACACTGAGGAAAGTTTGAGAATCATCAAAAAAACATTCCCTGTCACAAAATCCAATATTTATTTTCATGACCTCTGACAGCAAGTTAGAACTCTCACAGTTTTCATATAGTCATCGTTCATTGGACATAGGACCAAAGCATTGCTTCAATGTCCACTTCTCTATCCATGTTCTTCATGAAAACATAGCAACACAGACCTTATGTTTCTTTCTAACCGTATTTGCATTTTAAGAATGGCTTGTACCCATTTATCAGTTCAAAAGGAGAAAATGGGAGGAAGCAAACATCCTGTGAGTCATCAGAGTAATTCCCAGAATATGTCTCAATGTAACAAGAATAACATTTCTTTATATTAGTAATTGTTTTCCTTGAAAAGCATTGAAGTCTTCCTCTTGTTTAGAGGGTAGGTTTAGATAAGATATTAGGAAAAAAACCTTTTCTGGGTGGGTAGTAAGGAACAGGTTGACCAGAGAAGCTATGGATGACCTATCCCTGAAAGGGTTCAAAGGAAAGTTGGATGGGGCTTTGAGCAACTTGGTCTAGTGGAAGGTGTCCCTGCCCGTGGCTAGAGTTGGAACTGGACGATTTTTAAGGTTCCTTTCGACACAAATAATTCTTTGATTCCATGATTCTGTCCTTTGCTTTCATGTGTACCTGCAGACAGATTGCGAATTGGAGCTATGTTCCCTAATCCAGATAGATACTTATGAGAGGATTATGTTCTTTCATACAACAGTTTCTTTACTAGAGTCACAGCAAAGGAGCTAATGAGATGTGTGAATGTATGAATTTCTTTGTGGAAGCCTTTTTTCTTTTGGTGTCAAGTCATGAAAGCTATTATCTCTTTAAACGAAGAGAATCACTTTAATGTTGAGAATGCTTCTGAAAGAAAATAATTCATTAACATACTGAATAGCACTTCAGGTGTTAAAAAAAGGACTCTAGTTGCCAATGTGATGTACTGTGAATTGACAGTCTCCTCAAGTCATATGAAACTTCTGGAGGAAGCTGCTCTTGTGTGATGTTAAATCCTCACAGCAGGGCTGTCAATTCCTGTCATTCATAGTTTATGAAATAAACATAGCATTTCATTCAGTTACAGTAAAGCTCTTTACATGAAAACCTGATTTTCTATCATTTCAATATGCTAATCAGGACAATGTCATTTCCTGTCTATACCTATTAGATAGGCAGAACAAGACCAGAAAATTTCATATAATCTCTGTTTCATGAAGATTTTAAGAGAGATGGATTATTTTCCCTAATCTGACTAATCCCTCTTGGATTCATTCCAAACCAATTGTGAGAAAAATGAGGATATTTTGCAGACACATGCAATGTATGCACACTGCAATTCTACTATTAAATCTTTGATTTAATTGCAGATTCTGCCTGTCTACCACAATAAACCAAAATTAATACTTATGTTCTTATCTATTTCTGAAATAGGACTAAGCAACAGGACTGGAAGACATTGTTCACACCGCTTCATGTGAAAATGAATTTTTGTGCACAATGTATATTTGGATGGCCAGCTAAGGCTAAATTAAGCTTTTCTAAAATATAATGGAAAGGGAATGGAGAAAAATAATTAGCACTAAATTTGTGAAGCTTTACTTCATCATGAGTTTTAGTTATACTATGCAAACCATATGAGTCCCTCATTTCGTATCTCTTATAAGTTTTGCTCATTTACAGTTATGTCAGTATAAAGAGCACTGTATCAGTCCTTAATCCAGTGTCAAATGGCAATATCTTTCCCCCAACTGATTTGCAATTGTTTTAATTACCCTGTGTTTTCTTACAACCACTACCATTCTGGACAGCAGCAGCTGCAATGGCAGTAATGTCCAGAAAAGGGGAGTTCAAGTATCAGTGTTTCAGTTATGCAGCATTAGCTGTAGATGCCACAGGTTTGCTTCAATCTATTTAGGCTTGAAACCTTTGTGTTCATCCTTAACTACAGAACATATTTATCAGGTTGAATTGTAGCTTTGTATTCCTTAGTTGATGCTGATATTTTCATCAGTCCCAGACTGCTGAAAGCACTGACAGCAACACAATGATATATTCAAAAACTGACAACAACCCAAAGTCAGTCTTCCTGCTACTTTCATGACTGCAGTTCTGCATCCTTCCAGATCATTCATTAAAAAAACCTATATAACATTTGCAAGGGGCTAAAACAGTAACTAGTGAATTAATTCGCTGAAGATTTTCAGATTAGCTTCTTTCTTCCCCCTCCCCCTTTTCTATTAGCTAGTGATTCATCACTATTTATTTTAAAAAAACCCTAACACAACAGTTGAAAAAAACTTCCACTTTTTTAACAGTAAAAGAAAAAGCTGAAAATTTTATATATCGTATTGGTTTCAGCTTGCTTTCTCTGTTACAGATAACTCTTATGATTTTTCAGTGAGGGATCCCTTATTCTTGTAATAGGAGGAGAATATACCACATCATTAGTTTCCTTGATGTGACTGCATTCTTCCTATTATTAATTAGGCCAGATGAGATTTTTACAGTATGTATTCGAGCTGGCAGCCTCTAATCTGTCAAGTCCCTTTGAAATCACTCATTTGTTTTTGCAGAGTTCCTGTGTGTAAAAATTTCATGGTGCGTATTGATCAAAGTCCTTCTCTCCTACCTGGTATTAGCATCTTTATTAGTAACTATACAAAACTGTATGCAAGGTGTAACTCAGAATCTCAGCTTTTGTTAGTTGATACATGGAGAATCCATCTAAATACACTGAAAATATTAGATGGATGGATGGATGGATGGATGGATGGATGGATGGATGGATGGATGGATGGATGGATGGATGGATGGATGGATGGAGTTAAATGATTTGAACAGAATCCTCTGAAGCATAAGTAGAGGAAAAGGGAAGGTGGATATGTCTAAGATGTACAGTCAGTGGTGTGCAGCTGGGCCACACATTCATCAAGTATTGATGCTGTACTTGTTCTCATGTCATTTTGTATTCTCAGGGCACTGGGTTTTTTTACCTCCTTTATTTACTTTTCCTTCACTTCCTTCCTCTTCATTATTCTCTCTCTACCATATAACAAGAAATAACAAATACAATTTGATCTAACAAACTTCCAAATTCAAATTTCCCCAAGAAGGGATATTTGTATATTTTAATGTTTCAACCATTATCGAATTTATGTTAGGTTATACTGAATGCAACAGTATTAGAAGAGAGATGGGCACCTATAAGTATTTAATATTTGCAGAATTTTGTTAAATGGCATAGAAAATAATTACAGAATCATGTCTTTTAATTTAAAAAATCCACTCTGAAACCTCTTCTCCTTCCCCCTGAAAAACACAAGAAAAAACAGGTAAAGCTTGGTATATTTTTTAAGACAGAAAAATGAGAACTGGAACACTAGGGAAGAGGGAGATCAGACCAGTTGGGTGCTCTTTTTATAAAACTACACGTAAGTCCCTATTATATACGATTCTTACCTGAACAGAAGTCATCAGAATATCTGTCATACACTGCTTTGCAGTTTCTTTCATCACACTCACAAGTATCTCCATGAATATCTCCCCAGTCACCAGTTGGGTCTACATCATGGCATGTGCATTCCCCACATACGCATGTGCCTAAGAAAGAGGAAAAAAAAAAAGACATAGAGATAGAAGATTAACTAAGCAATTTAAAGTAATAGTAGTTTGATTGCAAGAATTTACACTTGTGAATTTTCAGCTCTCACAGGAATGCAGTTCCAAAGCTGCAAGTGTTAATCATGAGCGTGTTTTCATCTTCTATGATTTGAAACCTTCTATGATTAGTTACTAGCAATACTTTGTACAAACAAATTGGCTTTCTGTTCAAGTCTCTTTTTGCTGTCTGAGCCTTGTTAGGAATCAACAGAAAAATGTAGTGCACAGAACAGTCGTAAATCTTTGACATCAACAGTAATTTGCCCTGACAGTAATGACAATAAAAATCAATTCTGTTTAAATGAGTTGGGCTTGGGCACAGTAGATAATTAATGGTTGTTAAAGCATAAACATTTAGACTACAAGGGAATCCAAATTCTAATCCAGCTGAAAATGCCTAGGAGGTCATTCTTTACCTAAGAAGAATAGCAGCATAGATCTACCTGAAAAGGATATTTATCCAGTTTTCCCAAGTCGATATTCAGGGCCACACCCAGTTATTTACAATAAGAAGAAATGTGGAATACGACAGAAATACAAATTTGGCACAATCCTACTAATATATTGAGAGCACTTACTCTGGAAAATCAGAACAACAACAACAAAACCCAGTTTCCTTATTCAGATACAAATATGCTTCAGGACCACAGACTCACTACTTTTTCTGAGATGCCAACAGGTCCTCAGAAGCAGCCTGGCCTAAGTGATGCATGCAGCTCATTTCCTGCAAAGGAGCTCTACTTTTTGCTGCTCTGCCAACACCTTTGTCATCCTATTCAGATTGCTCTAAACAATATAATTCATTTGAGGACAATAGTACATACAGATTTGAGTACTTTCTCTAAAAAGATAAGGTCTACACAAATGTGTATGCATGACACTTAAATGAAGAAGGAAAGCTAAAGCTACTGAGACAGCCCTCAGGAAATTTATACCTAATTTTTTTGAACTTTCACAATTCAGTGACATTACTAAAGAAGGAAAAATCCCAAACCAACAAACAAAAAACTGTCTGGCTGATTAGACAGTTGTGGGGGAAAAGATACTGACAATTTATCCAACTTAGCACTGAAGGAGGGTAGACAGTAAGGTTAACCCCAATATTTGATTTTAGAAGGTTCAAGATTGACAAGATGAACTGTGCTTATACTACAAGATGTATAAACACTAAAACCTGGGTAAGTAGGACTTAATGGAGCAGAAATATTGTGTTCAAAAGCAACTTCATGTTGTAGGAAGCCTTCAAATGTTTTATGAATATAAAATCACAAATAAATGAGAAGCTAAAGATATAGAAGTATCCCACAAATGTATCACTATATATGAGCTTGTAACTACTCAGAATACTAGCCATACTACTCACTCAATTCCTCTAATTATTGTAATGCCAGTTTAAAAAAATAGTCACACATTACAATTTCAAATCTTAACAAAAACTTGTTTTGACAAATTCTTTGACAAGAAATTACTTTCTCAGTGCAAAGAAAGTATCTGATTTGAAACTATTATTTCCAGAACTAGGGAAAAATTTTATGCTAAAGTCCCGAGACTAAATGGGCTTATGTGATCTCTGTACTTAAGCTAATCTTTCAATTTCTTCATAATAATGAGAAGAGAATTTTATAAATTCTCTCAGAATAGTTTGATGTTTGTTTGCAGTACAGTACGTTTTGTCAGTAGAGATGTTTTTAAGAGAGGGATCTGTATGACTTTTGCTTATGTTCTACAGTAATAATTCTGGACTATTGCCATAAAAAAAATCCCTCATATTTTTTTTAACTCTTTGTTCAATAAAGCCAAACACAGCAGCTAGTGAAAAACAACCTTATTTTGTGACCTTTTTTTTCCAAAATGGCAAAATTAGAAAGAATTATGTGGTAAAATTCATATTCCAGAACTCTGTGCAAATAAAACACCATGTATTTAGAAATACTGTGTGAAGTCTACCTTCCTCACCACTGTTACTGAATGCATCACAGGTGTTTTTTACTAACAAATTATCTTGCTCAGTCTTACTACAAAAATAAAAGATGAGACCAGCTTAGGTTTGCTTAATCAAAAAATGGGTGTGGGTTTCTTTAAGTTTATACCTAAACACAGGTATCTGCCCACTCACTTGAAAGCGTATATCCAGACCTGAAATAGGTGAGAACAAACCAGAAGCTATCAGCAAACGCAGAGTCCTACTGTAGCAAATGCATAAAGCAAAACAAAAGCAAGTTAGATAAATATGCATAGAAGGACCATGCGAATGACACACCTCTGTTGCTGCAGATTTTGCCATCTGGAGATGTGCATCTTTTCTTGATCTCCCAGGGGGTGATGTCACACTGGAATTCACATTTATCTCCATGCCAACCAGCCTCACAGTAACAGTTTCCACAGTAACACTTTCCATGGCCTTAAGCCAAAACAAATTTTATACAGTGAGAAAAAGGCAAGTTTTTAAAAGGCATTAACAATTTAACTGTTTTGATCTTTTCTTTTAAAAACTTCTAGAGCTAGACTCAGAATAGAAACAATTTATAGACCATATAGGACCATATAAAATAAGACAAAGGATATGTCAATTATAGTTTTCTCCACTATTTTAGAACAGGTTTCCACTTAATCCCAGATTAAATCTAACCAACAATCACTAACATCAACATTTTTATATTTGTAAGCTCACTGTTTTAAACTTATAGATCAATTTGAAAGATAGTAAATGTAACAGTTAAAATTTAAGCACAGCTTTACATTTTAAGGTAGGACACATGAGCCCACCATACTCAGCACATCTAAGAAAGCATTATAGTTTCAGAAAGTGGACCTTGACTTATTGCACACTGCCTACACTATGTATGAGTATTCTTCTTACCTGTTAAGAAGATTTTAGAGCATGGATAAACTAGTTCATTATGATAGCTATTAGCAAAACAAATATTTCAGACGTTCATTTAACAAATCACACATTTCTCAAAAAAGATACTTGCATCAGCTGAGACTTGACAAAACCAGCTCTTGAACATTTTGATCTGCTAAGATACTTGTGCCATGTGCTTCAGGGGCTCAAAGAATTCAAATTAAGTAGCTGCAACTCTTACTAATCTTAAAGCTATAAATTAATTCTTTACTAGAAGGATCAAGTCAGGATCTTGTTCTTCCTTCCCTGAAGCTTAGTAGACCTGGTCATCTCTATCACAGTCTGGTCAGTATATATTCTTAACTATCAATACTGCAAATTGTTCAATTTTTTTTTTTTTCGTTTTTGCTCCTACACATGGAATTTTCATCACCATTGTTTGGCTACATGTCAAAACCAAATAATTTAGTTAGATAATTAAGCAGCAAAGGCAATCTAAAGTAATTCTTATTACCAAAATGTTGTTTTTGAACAGTGGACAAGAAATAAAAGGGAAAATGGTGAAGAAGTAAATAAATTTAATCTACTGGAAGTTTTTGCAGAAGAAAATATCAGAATTTCATGCTTCACTCACATTTTTTTACTCCTTAAATAAATATTATTAAATAATACAATTTGCCACTATCAGTTTCTCTTGATAGAAGTAAAAAATCAGTCAGTGGGAGCAAAAATGCTTTACAAAGGAAAAAAAAGTAAAGATGGGGATCAGAATTTAAATTGCTAGAAACTGGTATACTTTATAATGCTATAACTTGATTCCAAAGTTCATGTAACCTCAAATAAAAAGTGATACAACTGACTGATAGAAATTCAGCTGAGGCTGGAAAAGCTTAACACATCTCTGCAACTTTGCTCAACCTTAGAACTGATTTGCTTTAAAAATGCAGTGTCCTCGTGCAAGAATAAAAATGCATGTTATCTGTATCTCAGCATGGCACTGTATGCTTTCCCAGGATAAAATCCTAGCTCAAAGTTGATGAAATTATGTACCTTTGACCTTCAGTTCACACACTGTCCATTTTTTCTGCATAAAGCCTAGTTTTGTACAGTAGAGGTTTGTTAGAAAGCAAAGCAAAATATAACGCTCATAGCCTTCCTGCATAACCTATCCAGCTTACAATATAACCCAACCAATTTAAGCAAACTATTAGTTTATACCTTATACTTTAGAAGGCTCCAAACCTTAAATGAAGTATCGTGGCTTTTATGCTGAACAATCAGCAACTTTTAGAGACTTGAATCTACCAAGAGTTTATGTCCTTTTATATCAGCATACTTTTATTTCTCCGTATACATAAAACTAGTTTTTCACACAGAGGCATCTGGTCTTTTCTGAAATATGGAATGATTGGATGAAACAAGGAGAAATAAAAGCCAAGAAAAACCTAACATAAAAGAACAGCATATCAGGTGGGGGGAAATAAAAACCAGACAAAAACAGAGGAAGGAGAATTTACTTGAACCAAACAAATGGTAACTTTTTATCATATTTGGTACCATATGTAATTGTTGCAAGCAAATATAAGTGGAAGCACTGACTCATAAAAGTTGTTACCCCTCACCAGTTGTATTTTAGAAGTAGTTCTTCTAAAAGTACTATTATTTTACTTCAGAAGACCATCAAGTATGTATACCCTCATTTAAAATCCCTACTAGATCCTATGCAAAAAAAAAAAAAAAGGGGGGGGGGGGTTGCCTTCAAAGGCACATAAGTAAATAGAATTAATTTTGCTCTTTGTGTAAGGAAAAGGCGGGGAAAGCTATTTTACACAAGTACTCACTCTCTCTTTATACACAGACACATCATTAGATATGAATAGTCTAAGATCAGATCAGAACACTTGTATGCATATGGATTCAGTATGCATGTGTATAGCTTAAACAGTATTTGTAGCACCTTCTAGCTCAAGGGCAAGCCTCCCTAGCAATATAGGCAACAGAATTTATAATGACATAAATGGTGTGTATTTAAAATTTAATTGCCCAGTTTCTATCTTATGTTGAAATGAAAACACAGTTTAAATTTTGGTTGCGTTTCTATCTATCAGCAGAGTTCATTCCATTTCTTGCCTTTCCTATCACATAACTTTTTTTTATTCATTTTTATTTTTCATTCATTCATTCATTCATTCATTCATTCATTCATTCATTCATTCAATCATTCCTTTCTCTCCTTATCTCCTGAATTGTTTTTGAGTTCTCATCTTACATTTATTCTTGCTTTTTTATTTTTGCTTGCTTGATAAAATTCTTAATAATCTGGTTTTTGTTTTTTCCTATGTCTTCTGTCCTGCTCTCATCTGTGAAACAAAGCATTCACATTTCCTATGTTGTACTGAAGACAGACACACTGAGCTATGAATTACCTTAGTGAATTACCTTATGCAATTCTCTTTGCAGTTCTTCCAAAAAAAGGAGAATGTCACAGGATTTATGAATTCTTTAGCCTTATACTTAGCTCATTTTTTCATCTGAAATTTCCACTTACATTTTGCAAACTAAATTCTTGTAAATATATTTACTTTTATTTTAAGTCATGTATTCAGTAAAGATATTTTTAAGACCACACAATTAAATTATAACAGCCTGTAATAATTTTCACTATTTTTTGCACTCATTAAAATACATACCTGTACAAAACTCTCCTGTTTCATCATCTATGCATTCTCTGTCATCACACTCACAAAATTTGCCATATACCAGTCCATTTCCTTCTGAGTTTGCGCATTTACACCTGCCACACTGACACGTGCCTGTAAACATTTAAGACAATACTCAGTGACTGCAGTTTATAGAAAGAGCTTCATTAGTCCATTATAGTTGGCAAATATTTTATTTCTGAGAAGGTTGAAATCTGAAGATCATCCAATCAAATAAAGACAGACACAGAAACAAACCATATCATCAAAAAGCTCAATCTTAGCTGTAATGAAACACAGCATTCCTGTGCTTTGGAAGGGTAGGGTTGTTTTTTTCTCACGACATAAACCAAAAAAGAAAACCTTCTGACGTAATGAAAAGCCAGAGTGCTCAGACAATGCAAAGGAGGGAAATGGGTTTGTAAACAGATCTCTTTGGTCTAGTCTCACAGTTGTTTCCTGGTCTTTTGGACAGGGTAGCCCCCTTACCTCAGTGGCTGCCCCTCTCCATGACCTGCCCTCCCAAATGGGAATTGTTGCTTCTAGGGAAAGAAGAATTGCCCTTTTTCCCTCAAAGGGTTTATCTGACCCGAGCTCATAACAAAACATGCAATGAGTTATACAGTCAAAAAAAGGGCAACAATACATTAAAATCGTATTAGAAACAAAAGTATGATCATGCTGGTCCTATAAGATATCCTATTTCTCTACCTCTCTCACCCTTATTAAAATTGCAAGGCGAGGAATTTTGTGCTATACCACGTTAATGGGGACCTGTGGTCAGTAGGCTTGCACAAGTTGTTTCAGCAGTCAATGACATCACTATGCCAGCAAGTATGAATTTTTTTAAAAAATGAACTTCACAAGATTCAAACTTCTCACTTTACACACATACATATTTTAGAAAGCATGATTATTGACATCAAAGAATTCCTCCAAAATAGAACTTTTGTGCTGATATTACACGACTAGTTTGCAGAAACCAGTTTACATTTTACCCCTACAAATACAGCACAACTTTTACTAAATGCAAAGAACAGAAGTATTGGGCTTTGGGACAGACATTTTAAAAAATGTTTGCAAGACTTAATATAATAAGATAATAATACAACTGATGATACAACATAAGTAACCTACAGAACTCAAATTATGTTCTATAATTACTCAAGAAACAAATACAAATAAAAATTTTGAGAAAACTGCCATGTTTACAGGTAATCTCCGTTCTGACAAACGATTAGGAACAGCTGAGTCAGAAAAGTGAAATTTGAGGTGGATCCTGATTGATTAATGGAAAGTATTACAATAAGCAATTCTTTGTGTGATTGCAGAGGACTGTTTTTTGTAACAATTCATGTTCCCGTTTTTATTGGCAATAAAAAAACAGAGCTCAGACTCTAAGGACAATGGTAGTCATAGATCAAAAGGCAATCTCTCCAAGAGAAAATACATATGACTACAGACAAAGTTACCCCAGACTCCTTAGCCAGTCTCATCGTCATTCCTGTCCTGTTTAATATCAGCAAACCCAAAAACATTCATTCACAAACACTTCCCTACTTATAGTGGTTGTTCAGCTTAATTGTTTTTTCTGTGAAGAGTGGGACTACTTCTAGCCAAGGAAAGAAAGAGGTTTCTTTTAAGAACTTTGACTAATAACAGTGAACTATACTTACTTTTGAGAGTCAGTTTCTCATTTCGCTGCCTCTCATCTGTCTCTCAATTGTGAGTTTCACATAATCTATATTATTATCATAAATGAAATGTATCATTTACTCAGCATGCAGCATGCTAGAAGTTTTATGTTAAATTGGCTTCACATCCTGCTGTGAGAGCTAACTTCCCTGTAACAAGTTCCACAAATTCTTTGGGTTCTTTGCTCATGCCAGCAGCTAACTTGTGAGAAATTTCATTATATGAGAATGTATGGACCCAGAGAGAAACTAAAGGCCAGGAATAATGAGCAGAAGTAGGGTTCTTGAAACATTCTTTCAGAGATCAATATCATGGAAAAACTGGAGGGCAATTTCTGGTCTCAGACCCTGACTGATAGTAAATGCTCTTCAAAATTCTACCATTCTGCAGTGAAGTCTTCTAAGTGCTGTTTGGTTTTCCTCTGATTTTGGGTTGTTTTTTTTTTGTTGTTGGGTTTGGTTTTGGTTTTCTAAAGGAAAGGTCTCTCTATTTTAGTTAGAATGGTTATTAAATTAAACAATTAGAGAAAAGTGTGTCAACAAATGAGAAAAATGAAGATGGATGTACCCCTTTAAAATGATTCAGCAGGCCTTCTACAACTGGTTTTAATAATCACTGTTACAATTCAAAAGTGTCCCCCAAAAATTGTACAGCTTATAAATGCCCTGGAAAAATATTTGCAAATGCCATTCTGGCATGCTGTGAACACAAACACCAAAAAGAAATTGCATCACTTCTTGAGTTAATGCCATTACCACAACATTTTGATGAGCAAAATACATGACACAGCTGCAGTTTCACCAACCTAAAACAGCTATGGGTAGAGTACTAAAGTAGGTATTATGAATCAGTCTACATTATATGCACAGAAATACGCCAATAGGAAAATGAAACACTTTAGTATGCATGCAGTCATTTCTCAGTCTTTTGAAACATACTCCACAAAATTGTTAGTTAGAAAAGAAATTACGATGATTCTCAAGATAACACTGGAAGAGCATCAAGACATCAAAAGCAACAAAAGACATCTTACCTGCACCAGAACAGATGATATCTTGAGAATTCTTGCACATTTCATTGCTTTTTCTCCGTGTAAGATTGCAAGTAGTTGGATACTGACAAGCTTCACCATACCAGCCTTCATCACATTTGCACTTCCCACAGTCACACTTTCCATGGCCTAGCAAAGGAAGGAAAGAGTGTGTCAAGTCCTTTTTTTTTTCCATTCAGAAAGTGATATTTTCTTATCCAGCTTTTAAAATAGATTCCATCAATTCCATTTTTAAATGATCATGACTAGCTGCAGCTCCTACCCCTACTGAGAAGTGCATATCCTTCTTCATGAAGTCTCCTCTGGTGATTGATTTCTCCAGCCCATTCCCACTCCCTACCCACACTCTATGTTTCCACTGCTGTAAAACTGAATTTTTTCTTTAAATATTGACACAATATTGACAATGTGGTATATTTTGATATTTGTAGCACTATATTTACTTATGATTATTTGTTAAGTGTGAAGTATCTTAAAGAATCAAAAAAGGGTGGGTTTAGATTAAGTATTAGAAAGAAATTCGTCACTGTGAGAGTGGTAATATTTTGGAACACATGGCCCAGAGAGGTGATATATGCCTCATCCCTGGCAGCATTCAAGGCAAAGTTGAATGTGGCTTTGAACAACCTGGTCTAGCAAAAAGTGTCCCTGCCCATGGCAGGGGGGGTTGGAATTGTATGATCTTTAATGTTCCTTCCAACCCAGACAGTTCTGTTGTTCTATAACATGGCATGCTCACCCTCTATAATTTGAATTGCTCAAAAATTGTAATGTAACTAATAAAATAATTATAAAAGTAATGCAAGGTGTTTTTTTGAAAATTCCTTAGGTTTCTTCAAAAATACCCGAATATGTAGCTGAACTGACAATTTACACTATTAATGCTGCATATTAAGTATCGTTTCACACAAACTTCCAGGTGCAATTCCTAACACTTAGTTCTTCAGCACTCCTTTACAATTTTAGGTAGTAAATGTGAAAACTATAGCACATCTTTTAAACCAGAGTGTTCAATTTTAAAATAAATACCATTTGAATATATATCTGATTGACAGAAGAAAATTCCCATCCAATTGCTACATCTCAAAAGTAGAATCTTATTGCAGTCTATTTTAAATGCATCTGTTTCTGCAGTTAAAGTAATCTGCCTGAAAAATACAAGCCCAGTCTGCAGCCAATATGAAGGAATTTAAATAACTATTGTTATCGTAAAAAAAAGACACTTTTAATTAGAAAAAGGAGTATCTTTTGTTGCTCTGTAAAACTTTGTTTGATTTCCAACATGCTCCTAAGACAAGATACAGTTCAATAGCTGAAAAAAACATAAATTGAAAACATAAGAGAAAATCGTGTTAGTTCTTGTTTTAAAACAGAAGTTCCCACCTTAAAACTTGCTGAATAACTCTCTGTTGGTAAAGGATAATTTAAAAAAAAAATAGGTTATAAAATATAGAATAAAGATCTACTCTTGTGATTACTCTGCTTCACTGACAGGAGACAACACAAACCATTCCAGAAAATGGTAAATCCTAGGATAGCTTACAAAAAATTAAGACAAAATATAACCATTTTCCATTCTTTTAAGGATTACTCATCACAATGACTTTGCATTCTCTATGGTAGGCACTCTTGTGATTTAACAGTTTGTTGCTGGCTGGTGAAGAAAAGATAATGTAATGAAAGGAGGACTCATTTTCCCATTCCCATGTCTAAATGACAGAGTAAGACAGAAGCCACTGTTTATCAGTTAGTACCAATGGTCCAGCAGCACAAACCTCTTTCAGCACTAATCTAACATATGATGCATAAGGAAAAAAATAATTTCACTTCAAATGCCTTATCTGTTTAAAGGAAATTAATAAAAGACCTCCATGAGAGTAGTTAAATAGAGAAGTTTCTTGACTTTATTTAACAAGAATATGCAAAGGAATTAAACTAATTAAACTGAGAGAAGTAGTGGAAGATTCCTTGCATACAACTGAAAGAAACTATCAGAAATTTAACTAATATGAATTTGTAAGATTGCATGTGTGATTTTCACCTTTACCACCTCTTAAAACATCCTAATTTTGCCATTTGGAATTTTTTTTTATTTCAATTTTAAAGCAATGGCAATATTCTGACAGAAAAATTGTGTGAGAGGACTATATTGAAGAGTAGAAGGCCATAAAACTGCCTGCAGTAGCTTGAATAACTCACTGCATCTTCCCTGTCACATAGATGATGCAGTACATCTGCAGGTCAGTTTAACATAGTAATCCTTTCTTTGTTTTTTTCCACGTCCCCATGTACCAATATGATCCTCCTCAGGGCAAAAATAGTGATGTGATGAAGTATAAACCAAGTATGTGGTAAGCTGTGAGGAAATTAAAGAAAGCACAAAAGGTTTCTTAATGGTTTCAGATTCTTTTTAGAAAGGTTTTAATAGGATGCCATTTGTTGTATATAAATTTCTACATTATTTAGTAAGTAAATAATTGTGATAGTAAATAATCAGTTAATATTACTATGAAAAATATGATGTGAGATTGCAAGTTTCCAGAAAATGAATTCCACCAGTGAGGATGTGAAACATAACACGAGAAAAATGAGGTACAAGACCTTACTGAATAATTGGTCATGAAAGCTGTATCTCAATGTGATGACACATTCATTCCAGTTTTTTAAAATGTCTGTAACAAAAATAAATACTAAACATAAATAAATCAGAACTTCACTTTAAAAAAATCAGAAAATAATGATATAATGAAGAATGAAGAAAGCGCAAGAATTCCTTTTAAAAAAAGACTGGCTGTAGACTGTTAAAAACTTGCATCTTCAAACATGTGAAAAAACCTTTTATAACAAAGGGCTTCATTGCTAACTAGATGAGCAGTCACCTCAGAGAGAATATCTGGACTGTGCAGAAAGCTTGTAGGGTGGAACAGGAAACTAATATGCAAGGAAAACTGTCAGATGTCAGAAAATATATGAAGAAAGTGACAACAGAAAATGTTAGGCAGGGTCAGATCTTGCAAAACTGCAAGTGCTAAAAAGTACTTTCATCATCCAAATAAAAAGAAAATGGGAAAATGAGTTGCTTCACCAAGCAGCAAAAATACAGTTAAGATTAAAGACAATTTACAGGCAGTCCAAAACAAAATTAATATGACGATGTTGACTACTAGTAGCAAATGCAGTGTGGATAATGATATGCTCTGTGGAAAAGGAAATTACTCATCTAAGATGAGAAGAAAACAAAGACATAAAACTTTTTTTAAAGAAACATCAAGACCAAGATGGCAAGATCCCATAATCTCCAATTGAAAATACTTAAAATACTTGTACATGAAAGGATAGTTTAACAACACAGACTTTTAATGAATCTATCAGGGTAGCAATCAAATATCTGAAAAATAAAGACTAGCTTTTTTCCTCATAAGAAAAAAGAACACACATGATCCAGGCAACATAAAAACAAGTGGCTGTGACCTCATGAGCTGTGCAAGGATTTGAAACAAATTATGAAGCATTGTATAGCCAGAGACACAGAGATAATGAAAACAGAGTATAACGAATGACAGTTTTATCCCAAAATAGGCTATCATTATGCTAAATTAACCTGACATATCTCTTTATAAGATAACTAATATTTTAAGAAAACAAACACAGGAAATCTAGATGATATGAACATATATATTGGGTACAATACCAGTCAGGAAAAAAAAAAATATTTTGGATAAGGTGCTCTAGAAATGTAAAAGAATAACAGCATAGTTTAAAGGAAGTTAACAATATAAGGAATAAAAGGAATATTACTGGCATAGAAGATTACTGGCAATGTTTCAAATTATGTTTTTGGACCTCTATATGTTTTACTGATACTGATACAACAATTCAGAGTATGCCAACGACATTTGCCAAAGACATGAACCTGTAACCCCTTGGTAAAAAGTTGCAGATGGAAAACCATGCAAAATTAACTAGACATACAGTCTGAAGTACTGAATTAGTAAAAGGTTTGAAACTAGAAACACAAAGCACAGGATCACACAGTAGGGGCACAGAAATTATGCCATAGGCTAATATGTCCCCAGCTGGAAATAACAAGAAGAGTCTGGGTGTACATTCACATCAGCTCTGGAAAGATGGTGTGACAAAGTCTTTGGCTTAAAAGAATCTGAGATGTACCCACTGAAAATATATCATCAGGGACAGGAAACGGTAATAAACTTGCATTTGAAATGAAGCACACAACCTATGTACAAACCCAATAATGGGCCCAGTTTATGCTGGCAAATTGCCATTAGGTCTCTAAACCTCAGAAGACTCAGTCAAGTTTTCTGGTGAAAACACTGGTAAAATTTTAGACACTTCCAAAGTTGCAACGGTTTGGGAATTAAAACATCTCAGTGGAAAGATGATAATTTAAACCAAAACCACTTGGCTCTGATCACATACATTTGCCCTTAAACTCTTAAATTCATCCAATGTGCATTCTAAAAACATTTTTCTACTACATATTTGAATAACAATATATTCAAAAGCAAAGACACAGAGACAAAATCTCTGACAAAAAGTTCAGAATCCATATCTGAATTATACGTATTCAGGGCATCGTTTTGGAAGCCTGCTTTTGTTGTGATCTGTCTGTAATCCATCATGAGAGACAGACACTTCTGCACAGTGACTCAGGTCCTGAGTGGGCTGAACAGTCCTCAGAGGTTGGCTTTCTTTCTTCATTAAATTACTGAGAAGCTGGGACTCTGGAATTTAGTGCATCACTAGACTTGTTTGGGAGCAAATAGAGATTCATTCATTTATTTTCTTTTCTTTCACTTATCTATACAATAGTCTAAGTCAGGTTTTAAACATTCTGACTAAGTTTGAATAAGAAAGGAGAAGGATATCTGTTTAAGTCCATCACTTTATCAAAACAATTACATTACATAATTATTGGACAAAGAAGAAATTAAATTCAAAATTGTTTCCATTTCTCCGTGTGTACAGAAACTGCAGCATTCAGCAGTGCTCTTATTTTTTATGTGCATCTCACTGGAAAGGATTCTCTCCACCTTTGTGCCAGTTTTCATTAATTATTTTAATTAATTACTAATGTTCACTGAAAGCTCTACTATATCCTTGCAGTTAAACTTCCCATAGGCAATGAAAACAGTCAAAACAAATTACTTATTTCATTAGGTCCCATGGTCTTGCTAACAGCATGTGCAAATATATGCATGTCTATATGTCATGACTATCTTTTAAACCAAGCAATGGTGGGGCACAAAAATGCAGATTCCTCAGGAACATGCAGCAGAAAATGAAAATAAGAAGAGACTGATCTTGATGTCAAGACCTTGAATGGAAGGGAAGGTGACTGGGTTCAACTCTTGGATCTTTCATTTTCTGGATAACCTCTAGCACAGAATAACATAACAGGAGTCCAAGAGATGAACTCAAAATCTCTCCTTTCTTCTTCTTTATTGAGAAAGTATTGATAATTTACTTTGTCATAAAAATTCTCATAAGGACAAATTTTCTTGGAGCTCTCAGATGTTATGTATGAGTGGAGGCAGCTAATTTAGAAACAAACAAACAAACAAAAAGCCCAATGAGGCAATGTACTATCTTTGAAAGTACAGTAACCATTTTTCTCAGTCAGATGAACACTGTCTAGGGGGAACTTAAACTATGATCATGTGCTTGTTAAACTGCCAAACCTCTTAAATAAATCCTTGGTTCATTAAGTCAACACAATTGGAGATACTACCTTTGAAATAACAGATATTTATGTGGTTGCACCACATTAGTTATAGCACAGCAACTCTCACTGCAAAAGATGTGTTTTACTTGACTGCAAAGATGCAGGCTCTTTGACCAGACACTAAAATACACTCAGATGTCCTTGCTGTCACTTATTTTTCATAACTAAAGTCCAATTATTCTATGTAAGAACACAGTTGAGGGGAGTTCTCATTTTAAAATTGTAATGCAATCAATTTTCTACAGGCAGGTGAGATGCATATGCTAACATAAGGATTCCTGTCTTTAGTATAAAGTCAGTCATCAGAAGGAAATCAGCAGTTGGCATGATAAATTAATTGGGCATATTACTATTCATTTTTAGCAACCCCTGAGTATTCATTAAGTACTTTTCAAATCTAAAAAAAAAAAATCAATTCATGAAATAGGTGAAGAAATATGAAGAACTTGTTGTTATGGATTCCTGCTTCATATTGGGATGTTAGGTAGGAAGGATGATTGAGTTGTAAGAGTTGAAAATTTTGGGAAAAAAATTAAAACATTGTTCTGCACTTTCAGCCTAGACTAGCACATTAAAGGTGTTTTTAATAGCTGGATAGCTTGCTTTCCTGTAGTTAGTGAAGTAGATTCTGCTACTTTATACCAATGTAAAGCTAGTGAAAATATTTCAGATTGCACTAGGATAAGTTTCACAAAATGGACTATTCTGTCTGGTTGCATTTTTTATTCTCAGTAATTGCCTTGCACTCAGATGAAACATTTATCTGGGTGAAGATCTTTTTTCAGGATTGTTAGAGTTGCAGTTTCTGGGGGGGGGAGGGGGGAAGGTAGTTGGTATTATTACCTTTTTTATCTCTCTATGTTTGAAATTAATCTCTCTTCAGGGTTAGAGTCTTGGTTGTCTATGCTGGACTACCTCTGATGAACACCTGGTGTCTTCTAGACCTTCATAGTATACCCTAGGGATTCTGCCCCTACTGAAGGTAGGTTTGGCAATGCTGGGGTTTTCATGAAAGTACTGGGTCCTCCTTCACAACACAACCACTTACTCTCTATACGATGACAGTATGAGGTTAACCTATAGACTGGTCAAGGGTTCTAGTTTGAATTTAGAAGCAACAGTCAATAAAACCAGGGGAACTTTGAATGAAAAAGCTGCCTAATGATAGTAGAACATTTCAAGCCAGTTTTGTCACTGAAGCCTCTTTATCAACAAGCTACAGTCCTGTTAAGAACTGCATCAGAGATTTTAAAACAACACAGAAAGCCCAGAGACCTTTAAGGATGAAAACAAATTTATTATTTATTTCTCAAAAGGCTATTAAAAAATAAAAAGAAAAAAAGAACTTTGAGCTTAGTTGCTCTTGCATTAAACCAACTTATCTGTGTTTATTCAGGTTGTCCAGACTTTGAAGTAGTACAGTATAAAAGACAAAAACATTGAGCACTGGCCCTTGGGCAGCCTAGGAGATTGTCTGAGTCACTGTGACAAGAGCACACAGGGCCTGTAACAGAGCTTGCCTCTCAGTGCTTTTTAGTGATTGGATTCCACATGCACATTTATCTGAAATCAATTTTCGGAGTTAAAATAAAAAGTGGTGACAAAACATCTCAATTTAGTTATTACTGGGAACACTCTAACAATGAAAAATGTTGGTAAATCATAAATCCAACTGAGGTATGGATAAAACAAACCAAACTACTGTATATACTTCCCAAGCAAAAAAAAAATCCTATTGCAGTTGCAGTGCTCTATGTTGCATTGATTACTTAGAAAAATGTTTTAGTAAACAAGAAACAAATGGGGTTCCTAAATCAGAAAATCAAACAGAACAACAGAACAGAAATTAAAACATAAAAAAATTACCAGAGGTAAGTGTGAGGACATGACTGCTGATGATATTTAATTTTCAGGTTATAAATAAACTATGGATACATAGTTTGGACATAATGGATATTTCTATTATACACACTCTGCAATATTATTCACAGCAATAACCTCTGTTTCATGTTAACTTCAGTCAATGTGAATATAGAAGTTTTTAAATCTTCTTATAATCTCCAATTAAAACTTGCTCAAATAAGCTGATTTAAAAGTACTATTGCTAAATTTGGAGTTGAAAAGTATTAGCATTTACAGAAGAATATTTTAAGAAAACACAAAATTTGCATGGGTACCATACAGGACATGTAAGTAATGTCCTCTCATTAGATAAAAACTTATTTATTGCATTCATAGTAATAAGGAACCATGGATCAGATCAAACAATACTTTAAAATCAGTATCTTTAGAAATGGAAATAGACTAGAAAATAAAATGGAAATTAAACAAACAAACAAACAAACAAAATTGCCCCCTGGGTGGTATGAATATTCTTCATTACTGAGACTGCATTTTTCTTTCTCTATCCAAAGAGGTCATCATGAATTATTTTACTTAGTCTTGAAATTTAGAACTGTACTTATTGGCAATTGCAATTCTACTGACAAGATTAGAAGTTAAATTCAGTAATGCTTATGTAAGACTTTTATTGCACATGCTGGTCAGAAGGTTTTTTTAATATATACTACTCTAATCCTATGTTTCAGCATTTAAAAACTAAAATTTCTTAAAGATATCAGGAAGGATTTTTAAAGATTGGTCTCAGCAAAAGACATATAAGTGGAATTGTCTCCTGTGTTCTTCAAATTACTCTGGACAAAACACTGTCTGCCAGGATATACAGTTGTGTAACTCTTTTTGCATCTCCATTCTGTTTCTGCTTAAACCCTTAACAAAGCATTAGAAACCAAAGTTTTCAGCAAATAAATACTAAAAAAAGTAAAATATGGAATGTTTCTTTTTTAATGTCAAAGAGTATTTAGATGACCAAAAAAAAATTTTTTTTCAGTTATTTTCATGGCAAATTCTGAAATAATTTCTGATTATTGTTTAAAAGAAACAATGAGCAAGTTATAAAAACTTCCAAAACATTGCTACTGCAATTTTACTGTTACCATTTGCAACACATGGCCGGGGTAATACATAGTTCTAGCACTTTTATGCATTGGACAGTGTTCTGAGACCAAATCATCTTTCACAGCTTGAGTTTTTTACTTGAAGAGTATAAAAACCCCACAATATGTATGTAAAAAAGCTATCTTTTTTATTACTGCACATGTGTAATTATTATTAATAAGTTTGTGTCTGTGTATACATACACATACTTCAAGAATCTAAGCTACACATTTTCCTTTACCTGCACTAAGAGGGTCCAAAATAAAAGCAAAAAAGATTATACTGCTGATTACTGACATCTGTTTTTCTTCCTTTTGGCTATGAACTCAAATTCCCTGTAAAGTGAAAAGTCTCAATTTTAATAAAAATCATTTGGATATTGTGAATGATTAAAATGAAGGAAAGCAACACTCAATTGAATCAGCTCCAGTTTGTTACCCTGGAGGTGGCATAAGTTGATATAATTTTAAATGTGATTCACACTGTTTAGACAGATGATATAAATATCTCAGGGAGACAGAGATAAATTAGTTTTATCCATCAAAACAGTCTAGAGTCAAGGTTTCTGTTAATAATTCAATGTTTCTGTGAAAGATTTCTTACTTATTTTTAACCAAATGGTTTCTCATTTTTTCAAGAACAAAAATAATCAATTTTAAGATCTTTAAATAGGAAGAGCAAGTATTCTTCGGCTTCTCTAGAAGACCACTTTTCTATATGTTACTTTACCAGTGCAGACTTTTGTACAGATACTGAACACATCAAACAAAACTATGCCTAATAGATGAACAATTCCTTTCCATGAGGTAATTTGCAGAGATGTTAACCCTGGCGGGATGGGGGAGAAAATCGGAATGGTAACAGTAAGAAAACTCCTGGGTTGAGACAAATACAGTTTAATAGGCAAAGCAAATGCTGTGCACACAAGCAAAGCAAAAGAAGGAATTCCTTCACTTCTTCCTGTTGGCAGACAGGTGTTCAGCCGTACCCAGGAAAACAGGTGTCCATCATGCATGATGGAGACTTGGGAAGAGAAATGCCATCACAACAAACATTCCCCCTTCCTCCCTCTTCTCCCAGCTTTATATGCTGAGCATGATGCCATATGGAATATCCCTCTGGTCAGTTGTGGTCAGCTGTCCCAGCTGTGTCCCCTCCCAACTCCTTATGTAGCCCAACCTGCTCCCTAGTGTGGTGGTGTGAGAAGCAGAAAAGACCTTGGCTTTGTGCGAGCATTGCTCAACAACCACTAAAACATTCCTAAATTATCAACGCTGTTTCCAACAAAGATGAAAAGTAGAGCCCTATACCAACTACAGTGAAGAAAATCATCCCCAAAAAGCCAGCACAAGACCATTTCCTGAGTCTAGCCAATTTGGTGTGTGCTGCAGGTTGACTAACAAATGCTGTCCAAGATACCCTTCACTGGCTCCTTCCATGACCCTTTGGGCTCCATAATTCAAACACAATGAAAGACTGAAGGAGAATTCCTGACTCCCTGTGAGATTAAACAGTTGACGTTTGGCTTCACCACCACCATACACCCAAAAAACCTACAAATGCTGCACGGTTTTTATTTTCAAAACAAGAGGTACACAAATTTCTTAACAACTGTGCCTCCAAATGCCTGCCTAGTAGCTACTTGATTTCAGCCAAACAACCAAAGCGCGTTTAAGACTCCCATGATTATAAGAAATGAAGCCGTGTGGACACCTGAAGCACTTGACAGTCATAGATATCTATGGTAGTAACTTGAAAATCTAATACTTGGTGGATATCATTTGAGCAAAGCTCTTTCAGAAAGCCCTTTGAACAGCAATTTGAGGAAAGTTCTTTTCCTTATGGATTCAACAAATGTGACATTTCCAGAGCAACCATTTCATTCAAAAATTCCCTGCTATTCCTGCTGCCAGCAGCCTCAGCATCCTGGTCTACAGAGCTACAGAAAGGTGGTGGTGCCATGGATACTGCCTCTCTCTACCCAGTCAAATGCCACTCCACTCACTCCAGTATCCACTGGACCTTTGATACTCTGCTCTGATCAAATATCAGTGACTTTGCAGACAGTAAAAAACTACAGGCTTCCCTTCCCTGCAATGTTTTTCTGTCCTTCAGCAGTTTTGCGGGCCTGCCAGGGTCCTGAGGGCACCATCGGCCCTTCCTGTCCATGCCCAGACTGCCAGGGCTGCCTTCACCCAGCTCATGGCCCAGATCTCCGTGTCATCCCTGGGAGCTGTCATCCCTTGCCCCCTCTACAGTCCCAGTGGGACTGTTTTCCAGCTCCCCATGGCCCAAACATGTGCCATCTGAGCTAGACCCACCTTTGTGAGCTCACATCCCAACACACCTTCAGCCCAGGGAAGTGTCCAGTGGCTTGAACTATCCCAGTGCTCCCATCTGGTCTGATCCTGGCTGTTCTTAGAGGCTAAGGGAGTAGGAACGGTTTGCTGCAGAAATCAGGCAAGTGGCATCAGCAAACACTCACTGCAGTGAAGTCCAGGTTTCTAAACCTTGTGTACTGGAAGACATTTTGTGTTACTGGAAGAGCTTCTTTCAGTTCATCACTGGGCTCCTGAAGGAAGGGCAGCATTAATGGGGCATTTGTACTGAAAAGGTAGCTAAAAATGATAAGGCTGAAATATACCAAGCTAAGTACAAACTGTATGTTATCCATATATTAGATCACGGGGTGGGGGGGGGGGGTGTTAGAAAATTATTTAGAAGTAAAGTTATATGATACACACTGCACCTTCACAATGAATGCAGATGGTACTGCAGCTTACGTAGACCACAGGTTGACACCATGAACTTTGCTTTAAGGACTGTGTGAGCTCAGATTAGCTGACATTACATTTGATTTCTATATATGAAATAAATGGCCACCTGTCTAGTTTTGTCTTTGTCTTAAAGTTCTCATGTGAACATTCTTATGCTTGACAGTTAGAATGACCCATCATGGTTACTTCTAAGAAAATCCTATAAGAGATCTGAAGGCCATCACACTGGTAAACCTCAGCACAGACAGGATTTAGGCAGCCTGACATGCCTTGAGTAGAAGTCCATCTGATGCTGCACAACTGAGGATCTGAGGAGATGTAAGATTATCTGTGCTATCCCTTTTGTTCATCTGCTGTTATCTCCAATAAAAGATATTTTATACAATACCTTTTTGTGGTCCAAGAGCCTTTCTCACCAAGATCCCCAACAAACTAGCACAGGTATGTTACAATTCTCTTTAGCATTCTCCAAGGAAAACCCAGATCTTCTACGGTTGGCTGGTTACCAGTTGGTCAAACAAGCCCACATTAAACATGCCAGTCACAGAAATACTACACGGAACAAGTCAGCTGGGTAAGACAGCTCCACGGAGTACAAAACTATTCTTAAATATTATTCACAGCATGGTAAACCTAATGCCCAAAAGGTAAAAATTACAAGCCTGGCACAATCTGTATATGAACTGCACACTGGAGAACCTATGGCTAATTAAAGCCAGCTCACTGCACAAGGCCTTTTTGATGACTATGTAGTCACCATTGAGTCAGAAGCTAATAACTTTATGTTACATCTCCTTTGTATAGGGAGCTGGAGGGGGGAAAAAGGTACATACCCTCACAAAACAACTGCAAGCCTCCCACAATGACTACACTTCAGTGACATTTCTCAGCATCACAAGAAGTTATCATTATTCAGTAACTGTGCTTAAGGAATGACTGACTGGTGATCCAAGGACTTTTTTTTCAAACCAAGGATCTCCTGGATGATGTGCTTTCTTATCTGAAATAATTATATTTAACGTTACCTATTAATGATAGATTATTTTTAAATATTTTTATCAAATTTATCAAATATATAAAATATTTTATATATATATGCTTTACAAAAATTAGTTTGTCCATCTTTTCATTCTAATTATAGCTAGTTAATTGGAATGGATAGCAATTTTATTTAATGGTCTCTTTACATAGTAAGGGATGTGCTTGCACATTCTTCCTACAGCTTTTCTAAAAGCTTAGTTTAAAATAAATTCTTTGTGGGTGTGCCTTGCACAGCAGCATCTCAGCAAGAGAGCATAAGCAAAGTTAATGAGTTTCCTCAGATTTAAATTAAAAGCATATTTTTCAGTCTTTTGGTTAAACAGAAAATTTCTCTGGTACTATACAAATCCCTGAGTCAAGATCATAAATATAATAATCTTTGTCCTTCAGATTTGTGTCTGGTAGGAAATCTGGCTCCTCTCTTTTCAAAACAATGCAGATGCACACTTGATGCAGAAAATAGAAATGGGAAACTACAGCTTGTCATAGCATAGATTTAAATTGTTAAATACCAGCTAGTAATCCCTGAAATTGAGTCACTAATGTCTCCAAAACTTTTGTTAGCATATGGAGAAAACTAATTACAAAAATAAGGGGTGTATAAAACTGACTATTCAAGCATGTGCTAGCTTGCAGTAATGTTTAAAAACAAACTGAGCATTGCATATAGTTTCAATAGGCTATTATTGGGGGAAAAAACATGATTGCATCAAAATCTCGTTTTAGAAAATTTTAAATATATCTGACCACACAGGACACATAAGAGGGGTATACCTCAATGTTTTAATGAAGGATCAAAAATGAAATACAGTTCTGAGCAGATAAAGTTGTGCCTACATTTATCCACTGCCAAATGTTAAAGAAATGCTTTTTGATATTTGTTTTGGCTATAGTCTCCACCACTGTACTGGTAGGCATTAGGTTTTTCTTCCCTTGCTTTTTGAATATTAATATTTTGTAACACTGTCTCATTTTTCCCTGCACTTTTAGCAAGTATAAACATTTTTGAACTTTTAACTTGCTCAGAGATTGTGGTGTTCTTTATAAGCTTTAAGAAGAATCTAAAGTTCAGCAAAATAAAGATGGATTTGTTTCCTAGAACATGCCTCAGGTTGACAGTTTCTTCTACAATCCAGCCAAACCTCCTGCAGCACCCCCTGTTGTTATCACATTCTAAAAAGTACAGACTCGCAAACTTACCAAATTGTGCACTGGCTCCTTGGTGAAATTAAAATAGACTTCACTTACCAAAACATGCAGTATGGCATTTGGGAAATTTTATCCCTAAGCTAATACAGGCTAAAATATATTGCAATTGCAGTCAGTCTTCAAAAAAAGGTCAGGTCTGGATCAGCAGCATCCTGACTTTGCAAATTTTCTAAATCCAGTGACTTGATTCAGTCAGAAAGAAGGCTCAGCAAGTGGAATAACAGCAGGATTGGTGAAGAAATAAGATATTCAAAACAGGATTCTTTAAGAAATTATTGCACCTTCTTTGCAAATAGGAAGACTGGTAGAGAGAAGGAGGTGGTGGGTGTGGAAAAAAAATTACATTTTTCCAGATATATCATAGAATCATAAAATATTCTGACTTGGAAGGGACCCACAAGAATTGTTAATTCCAACGCCTGGGTCTACACAGGACAGAACTAAGAATCACACCATTTGCCTGAGAATGCTGTTCAAACACTTCTTGAACTCTGTCAGGCTTGGTGCTGTGACTACTTCCCTGGGGAGCCTGTTCCAGTGTCCAACAACCCGCTGGGTGAAGAATCTTTTCCTAGTACTCAACCTAAACCTCCCCTGACACAGCTTCATTCCATACCTTCAGATCCTGTCACTGGTCACCAAAGAATTGATCAGCACCTGCCCTTCCTCTTCCCCTTGTGAGGAAGCTGTAGACCACGAAGTCTCCCCTCAGTCTCCTCCTCTCCAGGCCAAAAAAAATGATCCCAGCTGCTCCTCATATGGTTTCCCCTCCAGGCCCTTTACTATCTGCATGACCCTCCTTTAGATACTTTCTAACAGCATAAATAAGCTATATAAAGTAATATAAATGTATAAAAAGGATTACATATATTTTTATTTATTTTGAGACAATTATGAACGCACTCTAGAATAGCCTGGTATCTGAGTATTACTAATTCTTACAAGGCCTCTCAATTGTTCCTATGAAAAAGAATGAACTTGAGTTGCTTGGTTAAGTTAAAAGTTGAATCACCCTAAGCTTACCTATACTGAAAGCAAGAGTCAGGTGGCTCCAGTAAGTAGCTTAGTTTGATTCAGACTTTAAGCCTGGAGAAAAGAAGTCTACCAGGATAAACATTATTCATGCTTTATAGATCCCTAGACATTTCCCAGATAACATGCTATCCTTTTTGGAAAAATCATATTTTTTGTCAAATATATATTAGAAACCATTTTTTTTTCAGTTGCCTTTTGTGAAAGCTTTACATATACTTCATGGCACCTCAAAGATCTGTACAGCATAATCTGAAAGCCAATGTAGATATTTTAGCAAGATAAATAGGGTTCCTAACTTGGGTGCTTCAGGCACATCACCAAAATTGGATGGGTGAATATGCTCAGACCTTTCTATAAAAGGTCAGACAATCTAGGAAGAGGCTTTCGCAGAGTAGAAACTATTATGTTTCTTATTCTTTGCATCCAATTACTTAAAGAGCAAAATGAAAAACTACTTGCTCAGAGAAACAGTGAGAAAATAGCTGGCAGGTGGGAACAGAGATCCAACTGTGATAGTATGCACAGATTACCATGCTTTTAAACAAAGAGTAATCAGCACAGTATTATAAGTTTTTAAAATACCAGAGACTACAATTCGTGGCAAAATGAAATGAACTCTATTTTTATCCTTTGGTTCAAAATAAATCAGGGAAGTCTCTGAAACTAAAAGAACATAATGGATAGAAGGTGAACAGATTGTTTTATTTGCTTTTAAAACGTTTCAGATTCTTAGTGTAAAAAGATTATTTCTATGTGTGGGTGGTATAATTGATCTTCTTAGTCTCTTTGTGTTGTTATTCTCCTTGATGCACATTTAAATGTAGTGCTAATAAGTAATGAATTTACTAAAAAAAAAAAAAAAAATCCAAATAGTTGAATGACATTTTCCATTCCTTACAAAGTTTGAAGCACAGGGAAAAATATATCTCAAAGTTATGAAGTAATTTCAGGTGAAGTCCTGAATACTTTTAATGTCAGATATTTATATGGTTCTGTTGCCATATGACTTAGCATATCACAACCTATTATTTGGTGTTTGTGTGACTGTTACATTCACAATGCTCAAGAATTGTGGGGAAAAAAATTACCCAAATTTTAAATATAGGGAATAAAATGTACTGGAAGACAGCAAAACAGTGAGTTTAGCTAATATTATTTATTTAATATTCCCAATATAATATTAATATAGCGGAGTGAGACAGTCTCTGTCTTTACACTCAGATCATATAAGTCAGTGATCTTGACTCTACCCTTTACACTGTGCACTTCCTTCTTAGATTATGTGGCCAGGAAGGAGTAGAAAACACCATACAGAATGAGCACTGTAAGCAGAGAAGGGAACAGAGGAGACTGGCGTGCTGAAGTCAGTGGCAAAACTCACATCGATTTTCTCATGTCTGGTTTCAGTCTGAAGTTTAATCATTCTTGCTCATGACATGGATGTCCTCTCAGCTCATGAAACCATCAGGGGATCTTCAAAAGCTCAATCAAGACAGCAAGAAAGGAAGGCTGTTCTAACAAAGGATCCTAGGTACCTTTTGATAACAAATCTCTCATATACACAGACAAAAAGGCAGATTCTCTGTCAGCTTTCAAAGGAGAAAATTCCTAAGAACTTTAGTGGCAAAAAATAAAGAAGGAAGAGCAAAAAAAAAAAAAAACACCACCTTTCTATTAAATTACGGATTCAGTAAACAAGACTTTCAGTGTTCTTCTGAGTGTGAGACGAAGAGGATGAACCTTTACACAATAGAAAAAAGGAGTCAAACCTTTTAAAAGCTTTCACTGAGCTGGCTTGGTAACTGAGAGTACTTTTATATTTTTTTTTTTTTAATTCCCTAGGACTTTCTAACTTTTGAAACATTTTGAGAGGAAAGGTGAGAGTGGAAGCTCTAGAAGCTCTAAAAGGAGCCAATAAGGACAGTTCAGAAACTAAGAATAAAAACAAGACACTTCTGCTTCTGACTGAAACACACTAATAGGAACACAAAATACACTGTACTCATAATTTTTATGTTCATGCTAGTTGTTTATGCTTTTTCAAGCCTGGCATAATCACAAACCCATCTAGTTAGAACATGACCCTGGCTAGTCAGATAATTAAATGGAATAATGCAATTAGTAGTTGTTAAAAGAGTGCCTTGAAAGACAAGAAAACCCCAAGTTCCCCTGTTCCGTCTTTGGGTAGTAGATCTTTGTTTCACAAAGTTTTCCCAATGTGCAACCCTGGCTAGCTTTCATATTCTGTGGAAAATCAATTAATAATGTCTGTTTAGTATGGATATGTCAGTTGTTTTAAGAAGCACATCAATTTGAAAGATAGATTAGACAAGGACAACACATTCATGCCAACATTCTGAAACTTATGAATATGGACAAGTTAAAACTGACTGTCATGGCTTAGACAAAAAAGTGTAAGTGAATGCAAGATCAAAATAACTACTTTGCAAAAGGTTCTTAAAATCTAAGAGAAAAATATTTCTCTTTAAGTAAATATCCTCAGTCAGTGCTTCCCATAGGGAAAAAAACAAGATAAAAGTACAGAGAGGGAAGGAAAAGTTAGAAACCAGGTGAAAACATCTGTTGTTTTAAGTGCCTAAGGACTGTGGCTGTAGGGGGAGGCAAAGGATGGTATTAAATAGGGCATGTGTAGGGAACCCAGAAACAAATGAAGAAGAAATTAAGGAGTCAGAGGGAGTGGACAAAGGAACTAAAAAAGGAGGAAGGATCAGGTGAGTAGAAAGAACTGGGTTATAATGTGGAGCACAAAGAGCAAAACTACAGGACTAAAGAGAGGATTCAGAAGAAACAAAAGAGAGAAGATGAAAAAGGAAAGTGAGAAAATATAGACAATTGTTAAAACATATACTCAAAATGGAGAAAGAATGGAAAGGAGGAGGAAGAAAGCCATGACATGGAAAATGCAAGGAAAAAAAAGCATAAAAAAAAAAGCTTGGCAGTAAGAGTCAACCTTGTCAGTCAAAAGGATGATATGTGATCACATGAAGAATAAAATCAGGCTATTTGATAGAAGATATTCCCAAATAGAACGCAATTTCTGTAAAGGAAATGCCTTTATAACTAGAAGAATTAACAAATCAATAGAAGAACTGTTTAATTTTCCTGCCATTAGTTCAAATTCATGTTCTCTGCAGAGAATGTCTGAATGACAATCATTGAGCAAAGCAGAATCTCATTCATATTACAGTTGCCAATCAAAGCTACAAAGCTAGAATATGTATTCAACTAGGGTCTTTGCTAGATACCTACAATATGGAAGTCCACAACAGAAAACCAAGTTAGAGTATAATGAAATAAAGGAGATTTAATTTTATATTTGAATATAAATTAGTCAAACTTTCTCTGTAACAAACACTGTAAAATAAATTTATGTGTAATAAACTGCAGTGTTCTTGAAAAAGGTGAATCTTCATGAATCCATTATGAACACTGTTTGGTTTAATCCCAATTGGACAGTGGACATTTTTTTTAAGTCCTGGGAAGATCAGACAGATATAAATCACCTCACATGTTTCTAATTTCTTCTGCAAGGCCCACTATAATGCACATATAATATTCGAACAGTGCTTTTGCTCATCTAGAATGACTGTTTATTGGTAGTTTGTAGGTATTGTGTCAAGAATACCCTGAAGGACATCTTCCTGTGACCTCTCCAGTCCTCGAAATGCAAAATCCTTTCCTTTTCACTTCACTGTACATGGCACGAAACAGAAATGAAGCAAACACTGAACCTACTGAAAACTCCAGCTGAATTGCTATCCTGCATCCACACCTATCCTCACAGTGTATATGGGTGCTGATTTTCAAGAGCCTAATTATGTGCATTACAAAGCAATTGTGAGTTTTGGTAATTCCTACTGAAATCAATGCTTTTGAGAGGTGCTTAGTATGTTCCAGAAAAAAAGCCCCCCCAAAATGCTGGGGATTTTATCCACATGGGTCTGACAGCCTACACAAGTATAGCTGGGTTTACATTTTGTGGGCATAAATTATCGGTTAGGAAAAAAGGTTTACATTCTCTTTAGAAATAAATCACAGGCAAATTGCACTGGAAACAATTTAGCTTTCCTACTAGTTAAACTGCCAGATTACTTTTAAGTGCTATGCTGGTAAGCACACTTTGCCTAGCAACAAGTGCCAGATGTCATTCCATTTCCTGCGCACACAATAGAGGTCCACAAATTGCTTCAGGTTTTAAGCATTCAGGAATTATAGCTGTTGCTCAGAGCGTCTTTAGTCTCAAAATATCTTGCACACGGATACTGTATATAATATCTTTACATAGCTGAACATGTCTATAGATAAACATGTGGGGGGTTGTTGGTTTATTTTTTTCTCCAAATTCTTGTTGTTTTCCAAAGAAAAGTTACATTACTTAGGTACTTCTTACAAGGGCAGCAATAGAGCAAGGGGAAATGGCTTTAAACTAAAAGATAGAAGGTTTAGATTAGGTATTAGGAAAAAATTCTTTACTGTGAGGGTGCTCAGGCACTGCCCAGAGAAGCTCTGGATGCTTCATCCCTGGAACTGTCCATGGTCAAGCTGGATAGGGCTTTGAGCAACCTGGTCTAGTGAAGGTGTCCCTGTCCATGGCAGAGGGCTTGGAAATAGGCAATCTTTAAGGTCTCTCCCAACCCAGGCCATTCTATGATTCTGTGATATCAGCAAAAATACTTTTATCAACACATATTTAGAATGAGAAGCAAATATACTAATTACTTAGATTGCAAGGAGACTGTAACAAACAGAAAATTATTTTAAAAGCTAGAATGTAAAGTAGGAAATTAGTAACACATAAATACGGCAGGGAGCTAACCAAGTACAAATGTTTATTGGCAGACTGAAAGTTAAAAGGTAAATTTAGGTGGAAAATAATGCCTGCTAAGAGAAACAAAACCAACTTGAGTGTGGAAAGCACCGGCCAAAAGAGTATTCATTAATAAAGACAGGGTCTTTAATAAAAACAAAAACAGAATGTGAAAATATTTGAGGATGAGTATTGTGCATGAAAGTAGATATTTTGAAAGAATTGATATCTGGAAAATACCCATAATCAAACAATAGTTAGAAAATATCCCCTAGGTGAACCATGTGGTCTGGATATTAACCTATGTTTAAGGTGGGTTGGTATTTAGTTATTCAGTGATAGGAATGCAAGATGACAGTGGAAAGAATTCCACGATATTTGTGTAAAATGAAAAGGAAGTTGGAACAGATGGTGAAGAATAAGGTTGGGACAAGACTTGGAAAAGAAATAAGTTCAAAACAGAAGAGAGCTGTAGGACTGTGCTCCTCCCTCTTACTAAGTTAGCAAAAATTATTATAATTTCGCCTTCCATATACAATTTTATCAGGAATATCATGTGAAAGCAAAGGTAGTAAAACATATGTCCAAAAAGAATTTAAATTCATCTTTCTGTCCCAGATAATGTTGTGGCATTTCTCTTGCATTTAAGAGATGATACCTCCAATGAAACCTATAGTAGAGCAAGAGTACAATTTTGAACAGAGTATTTCCAGGTCTGTTGGGATGGAATTTCCTGTCATGAGACAAATAATGCTATTATTCTGAAGTTAAAAAAATTCTAAAACTACAAATAAGCTACATTCCCCATCCCGAGCTCCCCACCAAAATTTAGCATTAAGTGTTTAGTAATATTTAGGTAATATCTGTTTCATGATAATGTTTTATAACAGAAATAAAAATAATAGTTTGCGATATTGCTAAAGTTAATAATGTAAATAAAGATAAGTTCTGGCAGGAAAAGTACACAACTTCCCACTTAGAACAGATATGTATCTGTTGTTAAATTTTTTCATGGATGTCTAAAAGAAAGAAGAGTGTATAGAAACTTTAAAGACAGAGCTAAATATTATACATTTTTTTTCTGGCACTGAACAATTCAGAAGGGTTAGCTGGAAGTTTTTCCAATGCTTTTTTAGACAAATCATATCCACACATGGATATGTACACCCACACACAAATATAAAAATATAGGTACCTATATACCTGTAAAAGTAAATATACTTTAATTGGCACAAAAAATGTATTTGCCATTTGGGGAGGGTTCAGAGGAATAGAAAATTGCAAGAGGAACAGAAAATAACTAAAATGGAAGATAAAGAGGTATTTACTGTGGTACGTGATGCCATAAAATGTCAAAATATTTTTTTTTAAAGGTCACTAAAAATATATTAGAAAATAAGCCTCAACCACACATCAATAATAGGTAAAGTAGAAAAATGTAGTATGTCTATTTCAAATTTCTTTGCAATAGGAAGTGGGAATTTTTTCAGTACAAAACATCAGGAGATTTCTAGGAAAGCAATTGGAACAAATTAAGTTTTGCTCTTTTTATTGCACACTCTCCTTTTCAATCTTTCATTTTTGCAATACTTTTTTTCAAACTAGCTCTTCTTCTGAAGGAAATCAAGAGATCAAATGTTAATAGCAACAGGCTCTTATTACACATATTTTTTTTATTTGTTAATTGAATATAGGAAGCATCCTCTTTTCCTTTTTCACACATATTGCTCTTAAGAAATCATATACATTTTTAACTAGTGTAAGGAATTAAAGAGTTGCCAGTCTCAAACACTGACAAGGCCTCAGAAGGAATTTGCCATAGGAGAAGCCAACACCCCCACACTCATTTCTTGGGCCTTCCGCCAGAAGACTGCCTGTGCTCCTCAGTGTTGCATCAGACAGTGTAAACTCCCAGGGAAGGTACCTGGGAGTTTCCACCTGAACTTGAACATGTGTTAACCCATTGAACTTTTCATTTCCTGGGCTTCCCCCTTCAGGAGAAATAGAAACTTTACTCACAGTATCCTGGGATGCCCAAATAAGGAACAATATAATCTTAGAAAAGTCATAGAGAATTAGATAAGCATGTAAATCACACAAATAGGACACAAACTAAGTTCTGTGTACCCCAAGAAGATAAACAACAAACGTTACAGTTTTTGGTGGTGAAACACTATGACGCTGTGCCTGCTCAAGAAGTGAGGTAAAGGCAACAAAGACCAGGAAGGACCAAAACAGGACTTCCAATAAGAGTATGACTATGTAAAGGAAACGAATGAATATATATTAAGGGAGAATATCTAATGATATGTAAACAGTAAGTGTCATAAAAAGCCCTGTGTATCTGCTACTTGGCATTTTGGATTAGAGGAGCTATCCAGCAAACATTCAGCATGCTGAACCAAGAATGCTGTTTTTAAAACGTACAAATTGTTGTTAAGAAGTTTCTGCTCCTTTCTGGTATCACCCCAATTTTGATGGATTAAGACTACCACCATAACTTCACTAATGGGCATTTAAATTGAAACAATAAAGTCTAAGTGCTGGATCCATAGGTGCAGATATCTCTCCACTGTCTACTCTTCCACTACTTCTTTTTCTTTCTTTCTTTCTTTCTTCATTTCTTTCTTCACTTCTTTCTTCATTTCTTTCTTTCTTAGTTTCTTTTTCTCTTTCTCCCTCTGTCTTTTTCTCTTTCACTCTCTTTCTCTCTCTTTCTCTGTCTCCATTAATTCTTTTTTCTTTTTTTCTTTCTTTATTTCTTCTTTCTTTTTCCTTCTTTCTTTCTTTTTCATTCTTTCTTTCTTTCATTCTTTCTTTCTCTCTTTTTCATTCTTTCTTTCTTTCTCTCTCTCTTTCTTTCTCTCTTTCTCTTGTTCTTTCCTTGTTCTTTCTCTCTCTCTCCCATCTTTCTTTCTTTCTTTCTTCATTTCTCTCTCTACCTTTCTTTTTCTCTTTTTTTTCCTCCCTCTGTCTCTTTCTCTTTCTCTCTACCTTTCGCTCTCTCTTTCTCTCTTTCTTTCTTTCTTTCTTTCTTTTCTTTCTTTCTTCCTTTCTTTTTTCTTTCCTTCTTCCTTTCTTTCTTTCTTTCTTTACTTCTCTGTTTCTCTTTCTCTCTTTCTCCCTTTCATTCTTTCTTTCTTAATTCCTTCCATTCTCTCTAAAAAAAATTGGAGAGAGAGAAAGAGAACGAAAGAAAGAAAGAACGAAAGAAAGAAAGAATGAAAGAAAGAACGAAAGAAAGAACGAAAGAACGAAAGAAAGAAAGAAAGAAAGAAAGAAAGAAAGAAAGAAAGAAAGAAAGAAAGAAAGAAAGAAAGAAAGAAAGAAAGAAAGAAAATGGGAAATAGAGAAAGAAAAAGAGAGAGAGGGAGAGAAAAAGAGATAAAGGGAGAAAGAAGTTCTCTTTATTTCTCCCTCTTACTCCTTCTTTCTTTCTTTCTTTCTTTCTTTCCCTTTCTTTCTTTTTCACTATCTAGCAATTTCTGCCAATTTACTTTTGCAGGATTTGGACCAAGCCTTTGTCAGCTGCTAAACTCACAGAATTATTGAGTCATTTAGTTTGAAAAGACCTTTAAGGTCATTGAGTCCAACCATTAGGTCAAGACATCCAAGTCCACCAGTAAACCATGTCACCAAGCGCCACAAGTACATCTCTTTGAAATACCTCCAAGGATGGTGACTTAACATTTTCCTGCTCAGTCTGTTCCAATGCTTGACGACCTTTTCAGTAAAAGAATTTTTTCATGATATTCAACCTGAACCTCCCCTGGCACAATTTGATTTCCTTTCCTCTGTTGCCTGGGAGAAGAGGCCGACTGCCCCCTTGCTACAGGCAGTCTACAGGTAGCTGTAGCAAGTGATAAGGTCTCCCCTCAGCCTCCTTTTATCCAGGTTAAACAACCCTATCTCCAGCAGCCATTCCTCATCAGACTTGTGCTTCAGTCCCTTCATCAGCTCTGTTGCCCTCCTCTGGACATGCTCCAGCACCTCAAGATCTTTCTTGTGGTGAGGGGCCCAGAACTGAACACTGCTTGAGGTGCAGCCACACCTGTTCTGAGTAAAGGGGAATGATCATTTCCCTGGTCTTTCTGGCTACACTATTTCTGCTACAAGCCAGGATGCCAGTGGCCTTCTTGACCACTTGAACACACTGCTGGCTCCTGGCCAGCAGCTGTCAACCAGCACCTGTAGGTCCTTTTCTGCCAGGCAGCTTTCCAGTCACTTTCCCCAAGCCTGTAGTGCTGCATGGGGCTGTTTTAACCCAAATGCAGGACCTAGCACTTTGGCTATTTGAACCTCAGACCACTGGCCTCAGCCACTGATCCAGCCTGTCCAGATCCCTCTCCAGAGCCTTCCTATACTCCAGCAGATTAACAATCCTGCCCAATCTACTGTTGTCTGTGAACTGAAAGAGGGTTCAGTTGATGCTTTTGTCCAGATCATCGACAAACATATTAAACATATTAAAACATGCTTTTGTCCAGAACATCAACAAACATATTAAACACTGAGCCCTGGAAAGCACCACTGGTGACTGGCACCACTTGGAAGAACCTCCATTCACCACCACCCTCTGGGCCTGGCCATACAGACAGTTTTTTCTGCAGTGAACAGCACATCTGTTCAAGCCAGAAGCATCCGATTTCTACAGATGAATGCTGTGAGAAACAGTAGCAAAGACTTTAATAAAGTCCAGACAGACAACATCTGCAGCCTTTTCCCCATCCACTCAGAGGTATATTCTCAGTATATTCTCATATATATATTCTCATAAATACTCAGAAGTGCTATAGAAGTAAATTAGGCTGGTCAAGCAGGACCTGCCTTTCATAAACTGATGCCAGCTTGCCTGATCACCTGCTTGTCCTGCACATGCTCAAGATGATCTGTTCCAAAGCTTTCCCCAGCCCTGAGGTCAGACTGATAGGCCTGTAGTTCCCTGAATCCCTTTTCCTGTAGATGGGCACCACCTTTGCTCGCTTTAGTCAACTGGGACCTCCCTGATTAAATGATGGAAAGTACCTCCACCATCTAAATGATGGAAAGTGCCTTGGCAAGCAACTCCTGTATTTTGCCTCTGTGGAAATGCTTTTCCTCTGTTAGTAGTCTTGAAAAATACCTCTTATTTTAAAATAAGGTAAATGAGGTAAATGAGAAAAACCTAGTTTCTTAATCAAGTTATAATACCAGTTTCTTCATGCTTTAAGCTGCTTCAGTATGCATCTCTCCCTCCCATACTGCACAGGCAGAATCTCTTCCTTTCACTATTTCTGGCAAAAATAGATCAATGAGAAAATTCTTCTAAACATATTAACCTACTTTGTAGGAAGGGAACACCAGCACCTGAATAAAGCTGAAATGCTAGATGTCTGCATGATCTTGAGCTGAACTGAAAGCCGGAGACCTCCCACATGCTATTAAGCTACAAAGCCAAGGTAAAGTCATACTTCCAAAACCGTGGCTTTCATTTGCAGTGAAAACTTTCAAAATAAAAAATAGTCTTGTTCAAATCAGATTTCATCCTCAAGAACCTGTGTCACCCACGTCCTAGCACATTCTGTCCTGGTACTCTAGCTCAGCCTCTCTGAAGCAGACAGAAAGAAAAAAGCACTAGGGGAAAAAAAAAAATCACGCTATTTTCAGTAGCAGTTTCCACCCTAATTTCACCGGTGGAGGATAGAAACATCTCACACAATACCAGCTTCCCACTTCTGTTTCATGAATTTACTTATCTGACAATCTGAAACTGCCATGAGTGTCAATTAATGCACAGTAACTTTGCAGGCTCCTGTATGAAAGAGAGGGAAAGACATTCTGCAGAGCCTCTTCCTCTGCGGAAGCTAAGAAATTTTTGGTTCAAATGAAAACATGAAGGGCCATTGTGATCTTACATCAGTAAGAAAAGCTAGAGGGGCTGTACATATTGATTTGACCCATGATCTGCATTTGTTACTTTCTACAAATAATTTGGCTTTTAAGGTAGGTATTTGTTGTATGGAACACTCATGGATTCTTGTACAGGAAGCTATAGCTATATGTAATTTTCTGGCCTTGCAAACTCTGTAGCCACACATATGAATCTAAGGCTTGCAATGGCCTTTCAGTGGTTTTTCTCATCTTTTTACAATAAACTTGCAATTTTAGAGAATGCTTAATTTTCCATGTATTGAATAAGTGAAATAATTCCACTGTGACATGCCATGGAAACCAAGTAAGTATATTCTGTGTGTGTTTTAAAGACAACAATTGCTCCATTAAAGTGAGTTTCAATTTATGTGTAGTTGGTTTTCATTTGACTTTGTTAAATTTCCAGTTGTTTATCTTGTTACTGGTTTCATCATCTTTTAGTCTTTGTTTTTCTCTACTAAACCTTTCATGTAAAGATTAATTATAGTATTATTATTTTTAGATAACTTAAGATATAATTTATTTTATTTATTTATTAGAGCCATCAGAATGCTCCTGTTGCTATCCTGATATCCTTTGGCTTTGCAGGAAACATCCAAGTAGCTTTGATGACAAACTCACTGCTAGCCCCTGCTCACACTCCCATTAACTCAGTTGGATTAGGGTTTCCATAAATTCTCGATATTTTCTATATGAGAGGTAGAAAGCCAAATATTTCACAGTTTTTAAAAGTTATGATCAGTTTTAAGTGAACGTATTTAGATTCAACAAAGATAGTCTTATCAGATATAAGTCATTCTGTAAACAAATGTATACCAGTGGAGCCCAATGAATACCGCCAGTGATCCCTGAGTAGCTAACTGCTGGAAATAGCAAAATGGATGTGTGTGTAATAACAAGCTCATTTAGATGGACATTGGAAAGCAATTTGCTATAGAGGTGCATCTTTCTGAATGTATAAACAACACAACTGAATTTCATTACTGCATTTGTTTTATTACCAGTAAACGTGCTGCTAAAGCAGGAGTTTGAGAAGAATGGCTTCAAACTCTATTGCCCAACTGCGAGAGATTTGAGGGCTAATAGAGCCAATAACATTCAGCTAATTCATCAAGCCAACCATCTATTATGAGGCTAGGTATTACACGAAGGTTACCAAAATGGAAATGAGAAATTGCCTAAGGAAAATACACGTTCTGACCAACAGAATCTAGAAAACCGATGTAGAAATTTTGTTTCCATAGTTAACAGACTCTGACAATTATCATAATTAGTAGTACGACAAAACAGAAAAACAAAGTCTTACACTTCCAGGTCTAAATAGCTAACATTGGAATTTTCTAAAGATGCATATGTCAGCATTAATAAAGATAGGGGTAGAGAAGGGCGAGAGACTAAATACAATTCCATAGCTTTTGTAGTTCCCAACTAGTTATTTTAAACAGTAATTGTGACAGAGTTTAGAAAGCACTAAGATCCAAGTGCTCTGAGAAGGAAGGCAGTATCATTCCCCTGTTTTTCTGGAAGCAGAACTCCAGATTGAACATCCCAGAGTGAGTCATTGGCAAATGCCCAGACCCAAAAGCTGGTCAAGCCCCAGTTGTCTGTCCCCTAAGCATTTTCTACTGACTAGGTATCTAACTCTCTCTAAAAGCAGCACTCATTTGTGAGTTTCTTAAGTCCCATACAATTTCAGAACCTCTGCTGCTGACTGGAATGAATAACAAGGAGATTAAACTCGAAACCTAGGCCCATCAGTGGGAATGTCTGCTTACATATGATTACTAGCCTTTAAGCGTTAGAGCTGTCCAGGTGTTAGGATTTTAACATGATCCTGGTCAGATTAAAACAAGAAAAGGCTAACAAGGGAAAAATTAATAATGCTGGATATACAAAAATGCACTAATCCAAATGTACTACTTAAAAAACAATAAAATTCCAACATTCAAAAAAATTTTTCTTGTTTGCTTTACTCTTTAAATTTGTCTCAGGTAAGGCTTTCTATATAAGTAGGCATTGCCATTTTTCCTATAAAAGTTAAAATAAATCTTCCAGATTTCTATAGAACTGCATCTTATCATTTCTTGCTGACACTGAACTGAAACATATAGAATTCTTCTCTACAGTCTTCAAGCTATGATAATCTACCATGGCATGCCCCCATCTTAGCAGTCTAATATCAACGGATATTTCTCTAATATTCTAAAAATTAGCATTTAAAATGTTAATTGCTTCCTGACTAATGATGAAAATTGAGTTAAATTTGCAAGAATTATTTATAAAGTGCAATGGCACACTAATTTTCTCTTCATCTTATGAAAATACAGCAACCACTGAGGAATTTCAGAGTAATTAGTAAGGTAGACTACACAAGCCTGTGCAAGTCAAGCTTTTGTAGTTTGTACTCCATGCTTTTTTGGTCCCTAGGGGTAAAGGGTGTCAAATTTCTTCACCTTAAATGTATTTTTGCACTTGACTCATCTAAAGTGCAAAAATTTCTCAGACAGAACACTCTATATCTATCAGTTAAATTCCGCTGCCACAGTAGTCAGTGTGCTAGTGTAATGTATTTCTGTGTCTGGGTTTTGGTAGCGGGGGGGCTACAGGAGTGGCTTCTGTTAGAAGCTGCCAGAAGCTTCCCCTTTCCTGTGGAGCCAATGATAACAGGCTCCAGGATGGATGTCCTGCCGCTGGCCAAGGCCAAGCCAATCAGGAGTAATAGTAACACCTCTGTGATAACATATTCAAGAACAGAGCAATGTTGGGCAGCAGAAAATTCCAGCCAGGGAAAGAGCAGAGAGAGAACATGGGAACAACAATGCAGACACCAAGGTCAGTGCAGAAGGAGGGGCAGGAGGTGGTCCAGGTGCCGGAGCTGAGGAGTGCAGACCATGGTGGGGCAGCTGTGCCCCTGCAGCCCATGGAGAACCATCGGGATGCAGAGACCCACCTGCAGCCCATGGAGGAGCCCACGCTGGAGCACATGGATGCAGGAAGGAGTCTGTGACCCCATGGGAGGCCCAAGATGGAGCAGGGTCCTGCCAGAGCCTGTGGAGAGGGAAGCCCACGCGGGTTTTTCCCGGGTGGGACTTACGGCCCTGCGGGGACCCACATTGGTACAGATCATGAAGGACTGCACCCCATGGAGGAGTGACCCACAGGACAGCAGAAATGAAGAACTGCTGCTCGAGGGGTAGATTCACATTGGAGAGGTCCATCAAGGACTGTCTCCCATGGGAGGCACCCCGTGAGACCAAGGGAAGGACTCCTCTCCTGAACAGCAGCAGAAACAACTGACTGCAACCCCCATTCCCATCTCCCTGCACCACTGGGGCGAGGAGGGAGAGCATGGAAGGACGGAGGTGTGGAGGGAAAGTGTTTTTAAGACTCTTTTATTTCTCACTCTGGCTCTTATCCTGTTAGTAATAAATATAAGTACTATCCCCACTTAGAGTCTGTTTTGCCTGTGAAGGTAATCAGTAAGTGACCTCTCCCAGCTCTTATCTCTACTCATGAATCCTTAGCTGTTTTTTTCCCTCTCTCTCTCTCCTCTGTCCAGTTGCAGAGGGAGCGGCTTTAGTGGGTACTTGGTATTTGGCCAGGGTCAACGCTCTGCAGTCAGTTCTGCACTAAATGCAGCAGTGGAATCACGACAACCTAAAGTACAATTATTCACAGTTGGACAAAAATCTGCAAGTACATAGTTTCTCCTTAAAACAGAGATTAAACATCTGACCAGAAGAAAAAACAATTAGATAAATTAACTTTCAATGTTTTTTTCAAATGTCCAAACTGGGTAATTTAGTTCTGTAAGGACTCATTGAGGAAAAACATAATAGTTACAGTGGAAACAAGTTTAATGTACAGACATTACCACAAAGAGCTGGACAATTTAGCAATACACACTTTTTTTTATCATTGGTTTGTCTAACATTTTGAATTTTCTTAGGTTCACATGTTGTAAGAAGATGAATGAAGCCCATAAATTTTAGTATGATACAGATTAGGCAAGACAGTTTCTGCAACTTAAAATATACACATATGTATATAATATTACTGCATGATACAGAAAAAAAAAAAAAAAGTATGTATAAATTTTCTGTTCAACAAAGAGAGAAACTGGGTTTATGAGGAGTTCCTTAAACTGGCTTCTTTGGATTCCCAAAATATTTCTACTGCAAGCTCCACAGCTGTGGTTCTGGCTCCCTATTCATTTCCTTGAAAGCCACAAAACTTGATCCTTTTCTCCAATTTTTAGTCTGAGACTCTATCCAAGAAATACCTCCAGAATTGCCCTAACAGGAATGAATCCTGACTGCTCATACTTTAATATCTTTCAAAATCCAGAGATGAATTCTTTCCAATTCATCTATTTAGAAAGCTGCAGAGGAGAGCAATTGTCTGATTGTTAAGTTTCCCTGGATTTATTTGGTGGCCTGTTGAAGGAAAGAGATGCGTCCAAAAACCTAACAATTTCTTCCCAACAGTAACAAAGGCAACCTAAACTTGATAACCTTCTCTCACATGTCTGCACTAGCCTACATTTTGGGGGATGGAGGAGGTAAAAAAAATCCCACTCATAGTTATGGACAACGCCTCAGCTAGAGCACAAGAGGTCTCCACTCCAATTCTAGTAGTTTGTAAGATAAAATCACAGTTGACCCAGCATAGGGGGTAGAAAAACCCAAAATTTATTTCAAAAGAAGAAATTTAAATCAAAGTCAATACCTTTAAAGACAAATGTTAGGGTTAGAGAACAAGAAAATTACAGAAAGTAAGTAAACAAGATAGTGATACATAATTAGGAGATAAAAGTAGAATGCTTCAGTGATATTTTAAAGAGTTTTAAAAAGCCAGCTTCATTTCTAGTGTCCTATTCCACTTTTATACCTCTGCTGGCCTGAAGTTATCACTTTGGCAAGAAACTAGAGCTTTGTACTGTAACCTACTTTTAGCCTATGCAGATATAGTGTAGACTGAATTAATTCATCATCAGTATTCATTTATACCAAAGTGCCTATGTCTAGAAGTAGAACATTCAGTTTTTTAAAAAAAAGAAACTACTCAGAAAAAAAAAAAAAAAAAAAAAGGAAATATAACATAAATGTTCTTGTATACAGTTTTAAAAGTAAATTAAAGCTGTATTTGCTTGTTTGTCCATAACTTTTTGCAGCAGTTATGCTAAGAGCAGAACTATTTTCATAGCACCACAGGGAACATATTTTCACATTGGTGATGTAGTTTTGAATAACCGCTCCAGTGTATTAGGAATAGAAGCATTCAAAAGAGGCTACACAACATTACTTTCATCTTTCCTAAATATGAATATATCAGACCCTGCTCCAACTATCCATTGGTAGTTCATTAAATATGGTAGTATAGCACATATTTTTGTACAAATGAAATGGTGGGACTGTTAAGTTATAGAATAACAGAATCTTAGCATCATTATGGCTGGAAGGTGCATCTAAGATCACTGAGTCCAAATATGATCCTATTCATACAAATTATTAATCTGGATTATTTTAAAGCCTGATCAACTTCAAACATTCAAATATTTTAAAACACTGGAACAAGTCTGTAAGTCTTCACAAAATCATTTCCAGCTTTTCTGCTTTTTCACTGCGTAGCATTCACATAAATCTTCACTTACCACAGTTTAGAAATTGTCTCCTACTTAACAGTTTTCTGCACAAGCAAACCAAGATTTGGGGATTTCAGATGAAGCATGCAGGCAGACAGTGCAACACACAGCCCTCATATAGGCAGGAACTCTGCATGCACTGTATTGCAAAATTAGACAGAAATAGGAGGTGGAATTATGAAGACTGACAATCAGCGGATGTAACCAGATGAAGGATCTGGCTGTAATAAAACAGGTCAAAGAATCATATGCTGAAGAAACTGCCTAAAACCCTTATGATCCCATTCATACCAAGCCTTGCCACCTGGTCTTGGCATTTGAAAGAGAATTTGCATCAGAAAAGATTAACATTGCCTCTGGGGCTAATCAAATTTATTCTAGAAAACTAATGCGAAGCAAATAACATTCCCTAAGAGCATTTATAGGAATGAGAGAAAAGAGATCCAAATTTTAATTTCAAACAAGATTATGTTACTCATCTATTGTAAAGAAAAAGAACTCACTATAGAAATCATAATAATAAAAAAAAATACAAAAAGCACTACCTAAAATGCCATAATCATCTTTGACTACAAACAGACCTAATCTGTAAGAGCAAATGTGGGTATATGACATCCAACTCCCCATGCTTTTCCAAGAACAGGCCCCATGTTTTTCCAAGAACAGCCATGTAACAGAACTGTGTAGGTGTACAGAACAAAATTATTTAGAGCATTCTGTGAATAGGTATATGATCTCTTGATAGGGCAGTTGGTTGGAAAATATTAGCAAATTTTAACTATCTGTGATGTTGAAAATGAGTAAACATATCCATTACTCCTTGTCAGTGCGCACAGAGTAGATGATGCTATTTACAGAGTTTGGTATATTTTATATTATCATGATGTTTGTTCTTGATCAGCCTTATTCAAATAATTCCTATTAGAACTTCCCCAAATCCAGTTATTTATTTTTCCTGAAAAGCTGTTTTACTTTTTCAACATACAGGATGCATTGGGAAATGCTGTCAGATATCCTGGGGCTTTCTCATGGATCTTGGTTGCTGCAACTGCAAAAATTTACTAATAGTACACTGAGATATATTTTGTGAAAATACTGCCAGAACAGAATGCTCTCCAGGACAGTATGTATCGTGACTATTAGTGTTTGGACAGCACACATCATCATCCTGATTGAGATTTTCAGCTATTTTATATAAAAACACAAAGAAGTTATTTTATTTTTAAGTGAATAATTTATTTTATAAATAACTTATTTAATTTATACTACCTCCAAACTTTTCTTTCCAGTCACCTGCACTCCTTCAGTGATACTCCAAGCAGAGCTTTCAGTATAAACATTTGTTAATAAACTTAACAACATTTGAAATATTGTCTTTATCATAAAAAGAAAATCAGAAAAAAAATGGCATTAAGGAATTTGACTCAATCTGCCAAGAAAAACCAAATCATAAGGCAAATGAGGAGACAGCTTGGAAGCTGGCAACACATTCGTCTGCAGAATCTGCCAAATAACCAGATGTTTCTGAGACACAAGATCGCCTAGAGCTCAGCATAGGAATCCTACCAGAAATAACTACAGTACAAAATTTATGACCAACACTTAATCTAGGGAAAAATGTTCATTTCAGACCATGCTTTCAATTGTTGTCAAGAAAGTTCAGAATAAGCACAGGAGGAAGTTACCAAACAACTAATTGATAAATGCATCTCTAATTCGCTGTAACTGTTGTCACACTGTAACAAGTAACTGAAACAGAAATCCATTTCTGCATTATTTTAAAAGAGATATTTGAGATCACTCATAAAAATAACTAAGCCGAGTTCACTAGTGTTTCTGTAGAGCAACATGGTGTTTGAAGGAAAATGTTGGATCCCAACATTTGCATATGAAAAGTAGAAAAGCAGTTAAGAGACTGATGACAGAGTGTGACTTTACAGCCTTTACCAAACCACAGCATTCAGTGATAGCAATAGCAGTTGTTTCTTTGACAAAATTGCAAGTAACGCTCCTACAGTCATTCCAGCAGAGCAAAATTAGAAGTACTGCCCTTAATTTTCATTCTTCCTTTTTTCTGACATGAAATAGCAGAGGCATTAAAAAATAAAAACTTCTAGTGGTCATTGATGTGACCCTTTCACAGCTCTCTGCAGCAATACGTACTGAATCTTTTGTTGACAAAATATGACTAATACAACTAGGCCTAGAGCCTAGTTTGAGTTCCTATGGTTCTAATTACCAAACATCAGTGTGAGACTTTTCTTTCTTTAACGTTTGAAGTAGTTACTGTTTTCCATGAGAAAAGGAACAAATTTTATAATGGTAGCAAGTATAACCTAAGTGACTTCAAGTAAATATAAAGTAAAATTTGTATTTCCAATGACCATAAAAAATTTGAAAACCTAACCTTTGGCATAAACTCTTGTGAGAGACTGAAATAGTTAATGGCTTAAACATTGTAAGATCATCAAAAGACTTTTGCAAACAGAAAAGAAACAGCTGCTCACCCAACAAAGTCCACCCCTCCCTGAATATGCCTTCAGATCAGGTGAGTGGTACCGTTGTCCAACTATCCCAAGTGCAAAAGAGTATGCATACCTGAAGGTGCAAACTGGATTTCCATAAAAGGGAAGAGGCAAATCCTGTTGAGGTAGGATAATCTTTCTTATCATGCCAGTCTCCTCCCTTACATGACAACTGTTGTAAAAACCCTCCAGGGAACCTGGAAGACATTTCACATCTAGCCTGGACTATGCATCTCAAATGCTGAATCGTGATGGATCATGATGATGCTGACACAATAAGCAGCTGCAATGTCTTAGGAGGTGTCAGAGGCATGTCTGTGACACCATCTGTTGTAAAAACTCCCCAGTCTGAGGGAGGTAAAAGGTGTTCCCACCTGAAGTGTATAATAACTCATTAAATCTTTGAGTTTGGTGGTCTTCCCCCAACCCCAGTGGCTCAAGACGATCACTTCAATCAACAGATATCAAGGCTGCAACTATCAAGTTTCATCACCAAATCTAGCAGGCAGTGACTATATATATCTTTCCACTTTTATCTTTCTTTCTGTGCCTTTCCTTGCACATTTCCTTAAGTGTTATTTTTATGCTTTAATATTGCTGCATTACTATAGATGATGGCAATAAATAAATCCTACATATATATGTTTACAAACATATTTATCAGTGTCATTTCACTCTAAGCCACCCCAAGGGGTTTATTAAGAAGAACATGGGTTACCTTCCCCTTCTGGGGCAGGTGGTAACAACTCTGAAGACCTATGGGAATAAAATATGTCCTGGCACTGAAAGGAAAAGAGGTATGGGTTTTCATGATTCACAGATTAGGACTTTACCCTTTAAAGAGTGCAGTATTTTTGCATGTGTGATATACACATTAAACTTAAGTTTAAAAGCTATTTAAAACTTACTGAAGTTTATTCTACTTACAAGGATTCTTCTACCAGTTACAGAAATATTCCCCAACATTGAAAGTTGTGATTCAAATCAAAAGAAAGAAAAGAATCACTGAAAGGTATTTCCCTATATTCTGGAGAGCTAAACCAGAATATTACTACACCTAATACGATTTCAAAATGTAAACTCTTTTACTGGAGTGTATTTATTTTCAAATGCAGTTTTAAGCATTTTACTTACTTCATTTCTAAAGAGTTTCAGAGAAATAACTGGATCTGTCTTTCAAATTAAAGTAGATCTTTGGTGGTCCAGATCTTACTGGTGGAGAAGGAATGGCTTTTACTTTTAAACGAAGTCTTGCCACTCACCCCCAGAGCCACAGTCACACTTCATATGCTCTGGGTCTCCTCTATGTGTATTACATGGAAAAGCAACAGACTTAATAGCCTGAGGATGGGACCAGCCCAGCAGTCTCTCCGTGTCTCTGGACTGTAACTCTGACCAGAAACAAACAACCCTTGACAGAAGATTAGGACACCAGACTGTGGTGTCCTTTCCCCACCACAGTGATCTCTTGTTGCTCCCTCCTGGTGCTTCTGTGTGGCTCAGAATCAGCCAGCCTGGGCTCTGTTTGTCACTGAAGATATCTCCCAGCCTCTCATCTGCCACCAGGGCACTGATCCTCTTCTGTAAATACCAGAGGTCACAAGCTTCTGGGCTTTGTCATTATTTTTCCAGCCTGAAAAATGCAGACTCTGCCTGCCTCTTCTTCAGCACAGCTGTGCACTCTAGTTCCTGTAACTGCATGCTGTTGGAGAAGATCTGGCCATTTTTTTTTTGTTTTTAAATTTCTGAAGCTCTGTAGCTGCTGACCGCCTCCTGTAGCTCCTTGTCCTTTACTCGGCGACATAGAGCCTCTGCCTGCAGCTGAGAGCACCATCTCCCCATTCCCTGCCTTACCCAGAGGCTCTGGGCACCTGCTGTGTCCCCAGACCTGGAGAGCTGCATCCCCTCCGGGAAGCACTGTCTGAACTGAGGCTTCTGATGTTTCAGAAATAGCTGCTCCCGTTGGTGCTGAGAACAACCAGGGTGGTGCATCACCACCAATGTTCAGTTTATGATTTTATTGCAGTTTGCTGATAGCTCATTATCATGAAAAAGGTGTGCTTACCACTCTCTGTAAGCTTGCTGCAAAAACGATCCTATTACCATCATTCACCTGTGGGTTGATAGTGAATCAATAAATTCATGATTTGCATTTTAAACACTGAGTTTGTCCTATATATTCATTAATAGAATGCTTTGAAGAAAGTCACGATTCTTCTCTTGTTCTTTCAAATGGTATCCCTAGTTCATTTCACAGTCTCACAGCCATCATCCTGCCATGACAGCATCTACCACTTCAGTGTCTCATCAGCTTATGGGAAGAGTTTATTTGCATATCCATTTTCACATAAGTTTTAACTAAAAATAACATTGATCTACTGAAAGGCTGGTGGTGAAAAGTGTATCCCTGGTAAACATAGAAATATACACAATATCCAAAAACAGAAGGTTTTTTGTGAAAACCGTCTTTCCTATTTGCCTTGCAACTTCTCCAAGTTTGCATCTAGTGATGTAATCAGTTTATTAAACTATAAGAGATTCTAAATTGTTCATTTAAAGACAGCATTCTTTTATTCAGTAACTTAAAAAGGTTTTTTGCATTTCAGCGCTCACACAAAGATGCTCTCAGGTAACAATATTCCAACAACGCCCATTGTCAGAAATTTTGGGCAAATCCAAAAGGTCTGGAGAATTTTGCAGAATTCTGCGATCCCCTCCAGAGGGCTCAGGGGTCCTTCATCCCCACCATCCTCCAGGACACATCCTTTCTTTTGCCTGCATCAGGCAGAGGACTATTGCAAATAAAATAAAAAAAAAAAATAAAAAAAAAAAAAAAAAAAAAAAAAAAAAAAAAAAAAAAAAGATTAACAACTCAGAACTCTGGACAGGCCACTAGGTAAAATTCATTCCTCATCTAACTGTACTGGAAATACAACTTCTCACAACAGGAAAAAAGATCCAGTTAAGTAGAAGCTGAATTTCTCTGCTTATCTACAGGTGCTTGAGTATAATAATCATCCCCAAAATCCCATGGATCAGACTTTATTCAGGTTTGAAGACCAAGAGCCTGTAACCATCTGGCTAAATCATTATTCACCTGTATTGTTTAAACAGTTACTCATTTGCAGCAGCAGCAGCTTTAAGCTCTCCTTCTGTGGCTTCTCTCCTCGCATTAGCATCATGGGTCTTCTGTTTGAACTCCCTCAAAAGGCAATCTCAAGTTATTTTCCAGCTGGAACAATACACAGACAATTCTACAAAAAGCCTCCCACAGCCACCGCCTTGTTGCCTCTTGCCTTTTCTTGCCTCACAAAAGTTCAGAAGGGTCAATTTCCTCTCAGTGATTGGAAGCAAAAGCTTTTGCCCTGTACTGCCCAGTGCGGTACCTCTCAATCCTCATTTAAAAAATGCTGACAAAAGGCCTGAGCATTGCCATGGAAACACTTTACCCAATGCTCTTGTAAATCTATTTGCCAAGGGAGGCACGGGTCTGTGAAGCACTAAGAAACTCTCACCTCGTAAATAACCACCTAGTTTCCTCAAACAGAATGCTTTTGCCACTGTTTTAAAGCCAATGGCACAAGTTTTTCTCTTTTTCTTAGGAACTGCTAGTGCTGCTTGGACCCAGTAATTCTAATTTGCATAAGTAAGATTTAATTTCCTTCTCACCTCAGAATTTCCTTTCTCAATCAGAAAGTCCAAACTGGCCCTGAAGCAAGGCTGGAACATCACCTGTTGGTGAAAAGGCCATCAGTTGGGACCTTTACCATACATCTACTTCTGTTACTGCAGAGGACAAACCTCTAAAACACAGGAGAAAAACATGAACTATAAAATGGGAGAAATTGAGATGATGATTGTGATGATACAGTGAACATCATTAGCAGTCTCAAAAAAATGCCCTCTCTGTGACTAGCCCACTAGCCATCCTTCCTTTGGCTAGGTAGTGTTTTCTACTGCTCCTCTTTCCACCACTCCCATTAACTCCATTTACAACTTAATGATTTCTTTCTGTAGTACATCACTCATATTCTCCCTCCTGGCCTGTGCTCTGAAATAAGGTTCCTACAAACAGATACCACTGCATTTTACTCTGTATTCTGGTGGTTTTTTCTCACATTTAATTGATTGAATAACATTGATTGAATAACCCATCAATTTATCTGAATCGTTCTATAATCTGTCAGACTGCTTATTTTTTCACTGTTTGCTACTTAATCTAATCAAACACCATCTCAAAAATTTGGAAGTTTATCCTTTAGCCTTGTTAAACTATCTAAAGTGTATAACAAAGCCACGAAGAGATGAATAATACTCTTGTTCATAAATAAGGAATTCTATTATCTCAGCATTATTTTTTTCTCAATTCAGACATTAAATTTAAATCCAATATCTGTTCATTTTTATTCAGTGTTATATTCACTTCCAATTTTTATATTCAGTAGCTCATTACTAGGTACCTTTCTAGATATACACACACAGTCCATTGTGAATGGTCAGTGCCAGTTTCAAGCAGTATTTTCCTCTCTGCCAAATAACGAATCAATAGACTACACATTAATAGGATGCAAACATCTCTTCTTGTAATAACTATTGTTAAAAACTATTTTTTCAGGGATTTTTTTATGAGTTAATCAAAGTAACATCCACACATTGGCCACTTTCCCTGACAGACTTGCAAGATCCAGTCTTTATTGTATGTATGTCTCTGAAAAGGGAAGTCTCAGTATAAAAATCTGGATATCCCTAATCCCTACCTCGAGTCCATGTTACAAATTTAGTGATGAAAAGAAAATTCTGGTCCTTTTTCCACTTCTTTTATTATTCATGAGCTTTCCTGGCCCTTTGGAGCTCTATCACCTAACAATCAAACACCAGATCCATTAGCAGAACATGGATCACATGGGCATTCCTGGTCTCAGTTAGACTAATCACTGTTCCAGTATTATTTGCCCTGATCATCCTACTATTGACTCACAAAACTTAGGCATCCCCTGAGAGCAAATAAAGCATAAAGAACCTTGGCTATCTCAAGGCTAATGCTGTAAAGCTGCTTTCTCCTAATAAAAGGAGTACATTTAATAGACTCATAGATTTACAGGGGAGATTTTAAAGCCTGAACTGCAGAGGCCAGATGTACTTGACCATGTACTTGACAATGCACGCAAGGACCTATCCTTGACTGGAGTCATTTCACCTGAGACAGAATAACCTCTCAAGCTGGAGTGTGTAAGGCACACCGATGCTAATGGCTTGAACTCATGGTTCTGGATTAGCAAAATTCTATCCACTATGCCTCCAAATATGCCTCTTCTAAAGACAAAGAAAATCAAAAAAACCTCATAATTTCCACAAATGGTTTACTTCAGTTGCTATGTTGTGTGATATGGTCCTTTGAGCCTGACTGTAAGTAGAAGGATGTTGCCTATAACATAGGCAACAGGAAACAGGAACTCTTATGTCACATATTTCAGCCACAATACAGAAAAGGCAAGGACAGCAACTGCAAATAATAAATCTATCTACAAGTAAACAAAGCAGTGTAGGCACAATCTAGAACTGTGAACTTTTGTCCCAGATAGCTCCATATTCATTTTCAGATGCTGCCTTGAATGCCAGCTCAGTCCTGGGGTCTATGACTAAAGCCAATTCAAACCAGAAAAGTGGTGCTCTGAACAAGAAAAAAACCTCAGTTCTTTAAAGGGCAGGTGATTTTTGATCTGTGTGAATCATCACAGGTACTTATTTTTCAGTATGCAAATGTGGTCATCACTTCTCTATACAGGAAAGGGTTTTTTAAAAAGGTATGAATACTCTTTAATAAAAACAAGTCAGATCTTGTTAATTTAATCAAATTTGAGTTTCTCCTGGGAATCAGTCTTTACCTCCACCATGTGCACCATTCTTGGTCCTTCTATTCAGGCTCTCTTTTACTGCACATTGTTTTTGAATTGTGAATTCCTAGAGTTCTATTTATTGCTTTCCAGATTATATATTAATAATAATGTTAAAAAATATCTTTACCAACCATTCTACCAGTCTATCTCTTGAAAATTGTAGTCAATGTCCAATGCCATTTTAAATCAGTAGGTCACTATGAGAAAAAAAATGGAATAGTGACTGTTATTAGAAATTTGCTTAGTGATAGGAAAAATAAGAATATTTTTAAACTCATAAAAAATTTAAATACATCAATAAAATTGAATCCATCCAAAAAATAGGTGCCTGTTTCTGAGACTGATTAACATACACACTAATGTTGGTAAAATTTTTGTCTTAATTGGAAGACTTTCAGTAGCAAAACAAATACCACACAAAAATGCAGTGTCCCAGCTAAGTAATTTCTTTTAACAAATAAACTTGTAATCTCTTTGAAGACTGAATTCAAGGTAATTTGAATAAAAGAATTTTAAAAAATTAATTTATGTAAACCCAGATTGAATATTATAAATTATATTCTTATTTGTTAATTCTTTATCTATTCAGTCCCAAAACAATCCTTCTATTATTCCCCCTCAAACTTAAAATAACTTATAGGTATTGGACCTTATAGAATCACCTGGATCACTCAATTTGGAGTTTTTTAACAGTACTATTATACACCACTTCTTAGTTCTTATAAAACAATGTATAAGCTGAGCATTACCTTATAATTTGGTGTGCAAGCTTTTCACTTTAAAATTTTTTATTTTAATTATAAAATATTGCTTTACTCATAAAAAAATGTTTCATTTGGCCCTTGATAATAAAGCGTTGAGCTGGTATTTTGTAATCATCACATGATATTAGTATGTCATTCTTTCCAAATACAGAACATTAATACCCATTGAACAAATTTGCTTTTTCTGCCAAAGTACTCAGCAGTGCTAAGAACTGCCACTGTGTTCTTAATAAGAGAATTTTTTAACATAGTCCAAAATAACACATCTTTCAACACTTGAAAGATGTGTTATTTTCAAATTGTTTCCCAAGGTGCTGGTCACAGTGGCAGTGTTCTGTTTAATTATATGTTATCTGCATTAGTGGGGCAGACACGTTATTTCTAATAGATATTAAATAGAATAGCAGTAGGTAATACTTGTCTTTCCTTTGGAAAACTCTTGGTAGCAAAAACCATTGTGGGTTTTTTTTTAAAACAACTTGCAATTTACACTGCCTAAATTTGTAGTCTTGAATACTACTTATCTGCTTATTTTTTTGTTTCAAGTATTTTGATTTAATGTCAGTAGACAATTTAACGGATGAAAACTTGCAGATATTAAGTCTTTCAGTATTTATGTTTTATCTTTGTTTCTCCTAATCAAAATCTGTAAGAAGTAATATTTTCTAATAAAGGGGAAAGAAGTGGATGAGGGAAAAAGGGAAGAGGCAACAGTAAAGAGTGTTAAAATTTCTTTCATTCCCAAGGTACTATTTGACCCATGAACTTATTTTTCTCATATTTGCCAAATGTATTTGATTTTTTAATACTAATAAGATTATATGCTATATATATTTTAGGCAGACTGTTGCCCAGCTTTACTTTTAGTATTCATTTCAGTATCTAATATTAGTTGAAAAGTAAGAGAATACTCTTAACAGTTAATACTCTTTTAATGCAACATTTCTAAACAGGATTACATTTAACTTTAGTCTACAGAAACAGACAAGAAGATAAATAGAAGAAAGCTTTAACCAACATAACCAACCTGGGCTTAATTCTGCATTAAAGCCATTAATCTTAATGCAATAAGGTAAAAAGATTAGAAATGCAACTTTAAAAAAAAAAAAGAAAAAAGAAACAAACAACCCTTACAAAGGCAAAGTATCTAAGTTGGATACATTTTTGTTGGTCTTTATTTGAGTAATCCAGTGAAAAATGGCATAATATGCAATTCCTTGCATTACCCTAGCCATAATAATGCAAAGTATTCCACAAAAAAAAGGGCAACTTTCAAACAAGTAAGGCAACAGGTCTCAAGTAAGATGGAAAATATCTTTTGCCCAGAAAGCAGTTTGAGTTATAACTAGCAAGAGTCAGAATTTTGCTTTAAGCATGCTTCATGAAAATAGACTGACAGCAGTGAGGATAATAAAATGCCCTGAAAGTGTCAGTGGTTAATAAAACAAAGCAGCATTAGAGGAAAATGCTTAAAGGAGAGTAAAGCCTAACTTTCTCCTAGGTTTTAAATGCTCACCTTTAAAAAGTTGTTAATGTTTATTCATACTTTTCAGTCTGACACATTTTCAAAAAGTGCTATACACAACTTATATCTGCCTATAAATTCATTACCCATCACTCAAGAGCCAGTAGTGAAATTTTTTAAGGCATACTGTTGGCTTTCTCAAAGTACTGTTGCTTCTAATGTTAATACCAGTAATTTTTCTTTATTTTCCCTTTTAGTTATTAAAAGCAATTTGGATTTCTGTCTATTAGAGGGCTGCAGAGTTTTTACTTTCCTCATCAAAGTTGGGAAAAACATACCATTGTGTTATTCAACTGATTCATATGTACAGTCATTATTTTTTAAAATCTTTTTCTGAAATAACATTAGAGTAAGGATAAGAGATGGTTCTAAACCTAATTACTTGGCTTGACAAGGGTTTTGCTATACTTCTAGACAATAACCTTTCAGTACCCTATACTGCATCAAAAACCGGTACACAGAAATCCCTGGGAACATCCTATCAGTTCCAGTAGTAAATTACAGCATACATCCAATAATGTTAAAGTACTATATCCCAGAAATATTACACAAAGAATTAAAAGGTAAAGGCAAGAAGAAAAAAAAAAAAAAAGGAAAACCTTTAAGCCTATAACTTCTCAATGGAAATATACGGCTCAGAACTATAAAATTAACCCAAAATCTTACACTGAGTTCTTGTTCCTCTTTGGTATTGATCATTCCTATATGCACAGAAGGTATAACACAAGTCCTTGCTTCTTAGCAGGACAAAGAGCATGGGCTATCCCAAAACTTGTTGGCTTTTAAAATGTTTACTGGGATAGTGCATTAGGACCAAAATCTAGTTGTGCTGTGCTCTTGTCTTCTTATGCAAAACCAAAACTCCGTCTCTCCCACTCTTGGTATGGATATGGAAACACATCTGTACTTCTTCTGGCAACAGGGACTCCATGGTTCAGATTGCTTAGGCCCAGAAATTAGTGCTGTCCTCCTAAACCCTCCCATAGGGACATCCAGCATTCCTGTGAGTCTCCTCACTTACCACCTGCTGTTTAGGCATTGGGAGTAAAACTGTGTGGTCACACAAACAAGTTAAACTCATACATTCTCTAGAGAGGAGATGCAGTTGTTCCATGCCTCAAGGTGCTCACCTGCATGTGCTCACCACCTTCACTTCAGCACGTGTGATGCAGCCAGGCAACCAGCCATCCTTTTGGGTCCCCATTAACCACCTTGCAGGGGAAGTCTATTCACGAGCTTAACATCTGGCCCACTTGAGGAAGCCAGCTGAGTTTCCCTTCCTCACACCTAAGGCACAAGGCCACGGTGCAAAATGAACAAAAATATATAAACAAACTTTAAAAAGTTTAAATGTGGTTCTTTCATAAACTTTACAACTGCATTCAAATTCACAATGAGACAATGTCACAAGAGGTAACAGTATCCCACTAAAGGGGACTGCCTTAGTGTCTTAGTACTGGGGAGAGACAAGTTTGTGCCACCTACTGTTGCTGCCTGCAACTCTTGGCATTCAGTCTAGGCAGGAAATCAGTTTTTAGTTGCTGCCAAACTGGAACCTCACACAGTAATAAGTTCACAGTGCCATCCAGAACTTCGTAATAAAGCAAAACTTGAGCACCTCTTCATATTTACTGAGCACTGAAATATCACGCCAGAATTAAAGAGTATTTCTGAAAATAGTTTGAATGTGAATCAGAGGTTATTTCAGCAGATCCAATGGGGTAATTACAGGGTATGAAGATCAAACAGACTGTAATAGATAAGTGAGACAGGCAATCATAGACAAACTGTTTACTTCCCTGCTGATGAATGAATAGAGCAAAGGGTCACCTAGGTGTGATTTTTTATTTCTTTTTTTTTTTCCTGGCAGATTTAGTCTTGAAAACAGGCTTAACAGACAAGACCAGGCTGAGTATTTGGTAGCAACATACTATATATTTTTAACACTGAACAGTTCAGTAGAAGTCTTCAACCACCATCCAAAGCAGGTTTTATTATGGAAGGATGGTAATTATGTCCCAGTTATAAAAGGAAGGATGAGACACAGGGGGTTTAAGTTAACCTATCCCACAGTCAGATTGAGACAGGGCAACACGACCTTCCAATTCTTAATCACATATTTAAGCAGTTTCAAAGCAGCTGGTTTTGTAAGGTTATAATCAAGTGCTAAGAAAAAAAACACTTTGACTGAAGCTCCCAGAAACTGCACCTTGGAGTCATTAAGCCTTTAGTGACCAGTGACAACACAACTTGATGAAGGCATGATCTTACTAAGCATGAAGTTAGAGACAGAGTAGTTTTACGACTGCATCTTATGTTAACAGAGAGATGTTGAGATGCAAGCAACAAATCCAAATTTTCTTTTTTAATTTTTTTTTTGAATGGAGGATTTTCATGTTCATTCTTTCAATTTATCTTCAACTTATGAACTCTAAAGATGTTGAAACTTCACAAATGACTACTTGCATTACTAAGTCTAGCCTCTGCTTTCTGTCATGTGTCATGTACCATCTTCCAATATATACTTGTCTTCCAACAGGAAATGCCCAACAGTGCTTCAAACACTCCACAGAGAAACCCGGGAATAATCAGTGCAACCAGTTATCATACAATCAGAAGAAAAAGCCAAGTCTACTAGCAGCTTGAGAGGTCAAAGAAATGTGAGAAACCGAAAATAATCTGGGAGAGATGGACTGATTGTGTGCTAATGAGGTAGGCAGAACTACCGTAATTAACAGACAATCCACATCAATGTTTTCTTTTCTGATTTTGTGCTTGCTTTTTTCCTGATGTAAAATACAGAGCTTTAAAAAAAACCCTTCCCAGGACAAAATTATTATATTTCTAATAAAGAAAATGGCAAAATAAATTTAGTTTCAAAAAAAAAAATTTAGTTTCAAACCCCATATTTTCTCATGTAAAAAATTATTTTAAACTGTTTCTAATTTTTGTCAAATGAATTAAGCATTATTTCAGTAGAAGTTCACTTGTAGTTCTGTCGAATTTTTTTTTAACTTGTCACATAGACATACTTTATCTTTGTGTCTGTGATGACCCTGAGTAACTCTGAAGGCCTCCTTCAGCAAGAGGAGCTAATCTCCACAAGTCTCTTCCAACCTAAATAATTCTTTGATCCTATTCTAATAATGGCTATGAACCAGACCATTCTTTCTGTTTTCATAATTTAATCAATGTTGATTTTAAAAATGGCAAAAAAAAAAGTTAGAAAAAATTAAGTTCCTAACTCATGTGTCCATTTTTCATTTTTCTCCTGCCAAAATTTCTGCTTGACCACGAGAACAAGCACTTTACACAAAAGAAAAAACAAACAATCAAACAAACAAAACAAAAACAAAACACACAAAAAACCCACAACACCCTGATTAATTCTGGTGGGGAGTACAACTGCATGTGTATATCTGAATTTCAGAAAAGCACACTGAAATTCCTCTTTTGATCATGAAATTGAGTTTGCCTGTAGTATTGAGTATGTGACGTAATCAAAATCACGACACAAAGATAGTTACTGATAGCAGTGATAAGAAGAGCCCGAAAATGCCATCTCAGCACAGCTCATAATAATATTCCTGAAGTTTAATTTTTCTAACCCTGTCATTTCTGCTGTCTGAAAAAGAAATGCCAATGCACTCTCTGCTACTTGCACCTAATTCCATTTTGCATGTGCTAACTTCACTACGACCACTATAAACACTGCAGGCAATGTAACCTAAGTTTTGCAGGCAGGCTGAGTAATGAAGCAAAATGGCTGTTGTTTTTAATTGTTATTAACAGCTGTATCTATGCCTATCTACTTCTTCCTCATTTCTTCCTCTATGATGAAATCCTTTCTTTCATCCTCTGATGAAATTCTTCTGCTCATCCTGCAGGATGAAGTGTTCTCCCTAGGCATCTTCTACACCATTTGTTCCCGTACCAGTGTTTCTGTCAATTCCCTGCTCATTTACCAATTGCACAATTGCTGATGAGATTCTGAGGACCACTTCTCAGGAAGAAAAAAATATCTCTTAAAATTTCATGGCAATACTAGCTTAAAATATTCACATACAGAAGCCTACAAGCCTATTCAGCATACTGTACAACTCTGCATCACTTTTCATTCTCCAGAATTTGTAAATCAGAGAGCATTCTTACACTATTTGCAAAACAGCAAAAGTGATCAAATTTCTCAGTCATATTAAAACACAGGTGGAAATACATTTAACAGAAAACACAAAATTTAAGAGTGGGACTGACGCAAATGGGATGTAAACACACTATCTTCGTATCTTCAGACAGCACATCCTAGTATTACATGTTTGGAAATCAGCAGAAAATATTAGCTAAAATTTCTATACATCAATTGGACAACATCTTGTAAAGGAAAAAAAAAAGGTGGTTCCAAGATGCATTTATAGATGAAATTGTAACTCTGTAACTCCTGACAGAATTAATCTTGCTATGTTACCTCTGGAACTGATTGAAAGCCAGGTTTATCAACTTACATGCAATACCAACAGAAAAGCTGCATGCAAGAATAGTAGAACAGATGGTCTTTACAGGCAGTACAGATTCTCTATATTCCATTTACAAAACAAGGAATATTTGTTTTTAAGGTTTTCATCTCAAAACACAAAAAATTCAGTCTGACTATGCATTGATTTGTCTCTATAGAAACCAGAAAAATGACTCTCAGTGTTTAGACAGTGATGCTCTGCTCACCAAGTTATTCCACTGCATTTGGACTGAATCTGGTTTAGTTTTCAAAATTATAAGTTTTAAAAGCTATGATGCAAGTATTATTTTTAACTGCTTATTTTACACATTCTAGTATTTTGGGTGGGGAATGAAACAATATTTTTACTTAAATTTCATTTCTAGTACATAAGAACTGTGAAAGTGCTTTTAACATTAAAACACTATATTGGAAGAAGCCAGCATTGGGGGGAAAGGAATGAAGATATTGAACTATGTTAATTTCCTTTCTTACTTCATTTTAATGCCAAAACATATCTTGTAATGCCAATATAATATGTTTCAATGCAGCAGTCAAACATATCACCTTTTTGGCTCTTTCCCATGTTTTTTCAATAAATATTTCTAACCTACCTAAATGTCTAAAATAGGATTTCCCCTCCTATCTGATTTCCTGGAAAGGTGTTAGCATTTCCCTATTGATTTTTGGCATCTGTCAGTTTAGTATCTCCTTTCTATACCACATGCACAATGTCTTCAGGCACTTGTCTCCTTCACTTTCAAGCTGAATGAAACCACTGGGTTAGGAATTTTGTGAATGTTACCATCACAAAATTAAATCACTGTTTAAAAACTGTGGCTGCTATAACAGACTTACATTTTCCTATTCTGAGGAACACTTTGTACTGCATGAGGTCTCATATGTTCCAGCTACCACTTATATACAAAGTCTTTAAGTTTGTTTCTAGCCTTCAATCCTTTTCCTCTTCTCACTTTTACCACATTAAATTTCCTATGTGCATTCTGATTCTTTTTTCAGCCAAGCAATAAGACACAGCAGAGGGGAACTCTTGGCTTCTGACGCTTGCCAGAAGGTGTTAGGAGGTATGCAGCCAACGTAATGCTCAGTCTGATCCATTTTTGAAAAAGGATTTAAAAATTCAAACTGACAGTTCAGAATAGAAACAAAAGCTTGAGGTTTTGACATTGCTAAGACCAAAAAAAAAAAAAAAGTGTGTTTGAGGAAGCAAGTACTTATTATTAAGGTGTCAAGGAGATGACCAAATGAAATGTTAGCTTTTAGGTAAGAGACTCTGTACATAGTGACATTAAAGTAGGGACAGAATTAGCAAAACTATATGACTCACTGAAAGACATTTAAAACCACTTCTATGACTCACATGGAAAGAAAAGACAGATCAAGAGGGTAAGAACAGTGTACGGTGGGAATGTCCATTATGTGAAGAGTATTGGACTCTCCAGCACCGGCTTCCGTCACTACACTTGTGAGATGACAGTTCTGTTGCTCAGTACAGATGGGGTAACATCACCCTCAAAAAGTACTGCCTTTTCCTCTGAGGTTAACCTAACAAAAAATTGTAAGCACCACAAAGGTATTTGGTTTCATAGAATATACAGTCTGGAAACACAGATACTTCCCTTACAGAAGCTTCTGAAATGGTTGCTGCTCAGCAGCAACTAACTATTGTCACAATATCACTGAGACCAAAACACAGCTCCACAAAGGGCTTGTCTGAAGGGATGCGGGGGACAGTGAGCTAAAGGAGAAGTTAAGCAGCAATATTTTCACATGCATTGGGTACAGAAGAAAAGGTGAAGACTGGGGAAGCTTTCTGTGGGGGCGGAATTCCCCATCTCCTTCCCAGAAATGTGCACAACATGCGTGATGAACACCATATGCCTGGGGAATGCAGGAAGACCAAGAGAAGGAAAGAAGGAAGAAGAAATATTCATACAGAACTGTGCTGTATGCTGTGTATATAGAATTATCCTGTGTATAGACTGGCAGTTTTATGCTGAAGAAGGGAATAGTAGGGGCAATTCCCTGATTGCCACTGATATGAAAGAAATCAGATGTGAGATACAAGTGTTGTCCCCCAACAATGGTAACATCTTTTGACTTGTCAGCAATCTAAGTAATGTTTTCAGCTATCAGCATAGAGATCAGTTCAGTGCCATCCAAGAATGATTAACTTTCGAGAGGGTAATATTGCATTGAGACAACATATGGGATACATAGTGTCATGGCAGCAGTTAAAAAAATGGCAGTGTAATACTACTTGCTACCCTTGTTTCATTATCTGACAAAACATTTTTACCTTTTTGCTTCCAGTGAAAAATGCAGAACAGATGTGCTTTCTGATTAATAAGGAATTATGTTACTTAATGTTTAATGGAGCCAACAGGGATAATAATAACAATATAATTTTTGACATGGTCTATATTACTCTATATCAAACTGCAGGGCAACCTTTCACTTTTCCTTACTGTTTTGCACATTTTGCCAGTTATCCAGTCAGTAGGTCAGTAGTTCACTAAGAATCCATTTGTTTAAAACAAGGCAAATTAAAAAATAGAAATGTTTCTGTATAATGCTTCCACTCTTAACATTCCATCAAATTACAAGGGTTGTATAAAGTATGTTTTCCATGACTGAACTTGTTATAGAAGTCAATTCACCACTTATATCTAGAAAGTATTATTTTATACCTCTCTGTTGAAAAGATATCTAAATTTTAAACAAGCAAACTTGTTCTCAGAATTATTCTTGCTTAAAGACTTGGTACTGGTCATTTAAAAATGTGGTAATTTAGAAACTTCAAACAGACACTCATATTTTATAAATTATTATAAATACTGCAGAAAATAAAAGTTCTTATCATTAACAGATTAAAATCAATGGTTATGAATCCATCTTAATGAATTATTATATAAAAAAACATAGCAGCATGATAAAAACTATGTTTATACTTCCATAGATTCTCCTCACTAAGGCAGAACATCAAGCTGAGAATTGTTTTCACAGCAGCATCAAAGAAAATCAGCCTCAGAGACCTCTGGAAGAGATCGCGTGATCCAATTCTGTGCCTGGAGATACAAAAAAGTATGTGTTGATCCTTCCTGGCAGATACTCATCCAACCTGTTTTTAAAACTCCCAGCAACGGAGATTCCACAGTCTTCCTAAGACAAACTTTTCACAACAGTCAAAAAACATTCCCTCTCTTGGGAATAAGCATCACAATGCACAGATTATTGGAAGTAACTAAAATAAGCTGCAAAATTTCAGTGTGCTCTGCCACCTATCCCAGGAAGGAGAAAGGGGTGAAGTAATAGAAGTGGCAATACAGCAGTGCACTTATTTTAAAGTTTCAGATTTATGCCTATTTTAACGTTTCTGTGGTTTACGTTCATATCCTGAACAAGACCTGCATGAATAAAGTATGAACTAAGCAACAGTATTTAACAGATTCCTAGAACACAAGAGCAGAGGCCATTGACTTGAGAAATGCCACTAGGGGACATTAAGAGAGCTAAGGTGGGCCCAACTTCTACCCACGTTCTCATGGAAACAATTGTTCTTTTATGAGCTAGAGGAATGGATTCGGAAAACTGTGAGGAGCAGTGCCAAGGAAATCAGCCAGATAGAGACCACCCAAAAAGCAGAAAAGTTTCCGTGAAGAGGGACTGGAATTAGGAAAAAAAATCTGGCATTTGGAGATAACCAAAATGGTCAAAGTGGGAGTGGCAACCACTGCTCATACAGAAAAAGATGGAGGAAAAGCCAAGACAATACCTGAAACCCAAAAAATACAGAGAACTGGCAGCCCGTATGAAGGGCCAGAGGAATTATGTGCTTGTTTTGAAAGAGCTTGATAAATAATGATCCAGGCAGAGTAAGATTATTTTAAAAACCTCCAACTATGAGTTCCTTTGATAGGCATCCATGAAATAAAAGGAAGTCTGAGGTCACTGTACTAGTTACATATAGCCTTCAAGATATTATCCTGAAAGAGCTTAATTCAGAAATTCTCACATGATATGACCCTTTGAAACCACCTATGGAGAAATCATTACTGGACAATATTTGTAAATAAAAGTTTTATAGCCTGCTTGTAAGTGTAATAGACATATATTTAAAGCAGTTGACAATTATAGTTAGAATGGAATTTTGTCATTTACAAAAACTCACATACAAAAGCATTAAGATGGTGAGAGGAGAGGGGACTGACAGTTACCCTGCTGATCCAATTACAAAATATTAATTTTATTATGACTTTCACATCACCAGACTATTAATAAATTTGGCATAGTTCTGCCAGTGTAACCAATTCCTTCATTAATACAACAGCCTAAATCTTTAAAAGATTGGTTTTCATTTATCAGAATGTTTTCACACACAATTCTAATTTCTTCTAAGTCCAACTCTGCCACTCTGGAGAAAAATCATTTTGGTAAACGTCCAGTAAAACTACCACTGAGTAACATGTAACTCTTTAAAGTAGTACAATACACAGAAGAAAAACAAAGCAGAAAATAATGTAAAATGTTGTCAAGTTTAAAATAATTCTAAACTTTGGAGATGGTTTATTGTTGTTACTGTTTTACCATTCCCACTTGCAGATAATTGACAGGGCCTGTATTTTGCTGTTGTAATTTTGTCTGCTATTACCTGGAGATTCTGGCCAAACAAGAGAAGAAAATGTAAGACCAATTCTCAGTTGGCATAACTTTATGGATTTCATTAGACTTCTATCAGCAGAAAACATAGGCTTCAGCTTAGATTGGAAAAAAAAAAAAAAAACACAACAAAAAACACTCACACTGTCTGCTTTTATTAAAACATATTTTTAACCTGAAGAGTAGAGATGAGTGACATGATCCACTCCTAAATCTAACAGAGTACATGACTGGGGTTTGGTAATTTTGCCAATACCATCTCCAATCAATTTTTTTGATTTTGATACACAAACCTAGTAAAAAGTTAAGCATCATAAATCTTGAAGAGACCTTGTACAATTATTTTTTACTGTGATACACAAATTTATGCCACAGTTAAGCCTCTGTTTACAAGAGGCCACATACAAAGGGAGGCAGTTTATGTCCAGTGCCAATGATATGCTCTAACATTTCTCTGCTACGCTTCAATTAATTAAGCAGCCTTGGGGGAAAAAAAAAAAAAAAAAAGGCAGTAGGAAATGTTCCAGTGCCTCTCGCTGTAGGATGATGGCCTAAAGCCCTGGGAATGAGAAAATAATATATTCAAGAAAGAGAAGAAAATTTCACTGCATCTGGGGTTGGTGGAACAGCTTAGTCAGAGTGGCTCATTCTGGGAAGTTCTCATATGGATTTTCAACTCTGGAAGCAGGAAAGACATTACTCCAAGAGCTTTCCAGGGCACACCAGTCTTAGGTTAAGCTGCAGTGGCTGAATCAGACAGCGTTAAGAGCTGGGAATTTTTTGCCCCATAAAGGACAATTTTTAAAATAAAACAGGCATTTTGCCCTTAAAGGATTTCCACAAACACTAAGTGTAGGCAAACTCACATCAATGGAGAGTTGTCCTACTCAACTGCAATTGCTCTTACATTCTCAAATCTCATCTAGAGAAACTGCTCTTACTGGAGGTATGGGCAATTTTCTTTCAGTGATAGCTTGCACCTGGACCTCTTCCTAAGTTGTGGTAGTTGTGCTTCATTTCATTTGCTGTGTCTGTGATGAGGATTATCTGTGGTTTGAAACAGAAGTGAGAATGAAACAAAATTATTTCAAGAGATGATATTAGAAGTACCAGGGCTATGACACTACTTCAATGAAGTGCTTGAAGACCATTTCCTGATTTTAAATACATTTCTTACTGGTTATCTGCTTCCCACCGAATTTACTGACTACCAAGGCACCAGAAAAAAAGCTAAGTAAGTTTGTAATGCTGACTTCTATGATTCTGTAGCAGGAGGTCTCAGCCTTACCTCTGGAACTCAAACTACTGCTGTACAATTTATTCAGTTACCACTATTCCTTTCAGTTTAAAAACTGTTTAAGAAAAAAATGAGTCAGTGCAGACCATCGGGGTAAAAGAGTGGTTTGTTCTGAGAGGCCACATAAGTGTTTCTTATGTAAAGCATACAGTGATTAAGAGGTACAAATCTGCAAAAGTGTTCAGGACAACAGTAGTTCAACATGTTCTTATATAACTTTTTATCATGCCATTACCACCATTCAGCATGACCTGGACTTTCTGCAAGCATGCTCATGAGATGAAATTGGTTGCTGTTCTCCATTTTACTTCTTCCCTATTCCCTAAGTGAGAGGTCTGAACTTCTCCAGTAACCCTTCAAAGCATGACTTTACAAACCACTATTCTGAGGACTGTTCTCTGGAACACAGTCTACCAGGCATGTTGCTGCACCTACAGTTCTCTGTGAGATTGACCTGCTATAAATTCACCTCCTTATTTATGCGTGGAACACTTTTATGCCAGAAACACACTGGCTGTTTTCATAAATCAAAGCTGCTCTCACTTGGATAATACACATAGGAAATAACAATTCAGTAGTACATAATGCACAGAGAGGTCTTTGGAAAAAGAATACATAAATGATTTTTGTAGGAAATAGTATTTCTAGCATCTAAACTTGAAAAAAAAATGTATTTTTGACACGGTCTTAACTGATAGTTTCCATACTAACAGACTTTATCTTTACACTTGATGGGGACTCGATGTTTTGAGAGTCCCTGAGCAGGACTCAAATACTTGGGCTCTCTTCTGAGTCTCACCATCAGCCTTAGTCATCAGGAGGTATATTTTTTATCTCTGACTTTCAGCTCCCCCTCTCTTCAATATCAGAAGAAAAATATATACCTTTTAGTAACTTGTTGCAAGAACTGCAAAGAAAGGTGTACATGAGAGATGGATAGTCTGACCATTACAGTCCACTGCCATATACCAGACATGTTTGCATGATCTAAAATGGGACTTGCATTTCTGGAGGAAAGGAATATATCCTACTTGTATGAGCTGATTTTGCCATCACCTTGTGGTCCCTAAGAGTCTAATAAATCCTATTCAGAGAGAAAAAGAGATTACAGAAAGAGAGTGTCTCAAAGATTCCTCAAAGTGAACAAGATTATAATTATTCAGCTATTTGAGAAAGAAGAGTGGTTACATTTCAGCTTCGGAACTATACCTTTGGAAAACAGGTTATTCACAACAGATATGTATTTTATGAATCCAGACTTGTTATTAGTTTAAAAGTCTTCCAGAATGGGTCAAAAACTTCATAGATGTACATCTGAAAAAACAAAGAAAGTGCCTCAACTAATTTTTTTTCTTAGAGCACATACTTAGCAGGACATACAAACACAGAAATGGTTTGCATTATCGAAGTTTAGCTCTTGTTCACAATCAAATGCTATTCATTATTAATCTCTAAAAGATACACCTGTACCTTCAGCTGCTGAAAAGCCATTCAAATGATATACCAGCTCCACTTGCATCCAATAATTTCCAAAAGGATAAGGACAGACCAGAAATGAGCCTGGCTTTTTCAGGAAATGGAGAAGAAAATGGTTTTCTTAAGAAGAGGGGCTTCTTGCTTCTGAGTCTTGATCAGCTTATACCATTGAGTTTTGCAAATATTCAGTTACTTTCTGCAAAATATTGTTTGAAACACTTGGCATAAGGAAACAAGGTGCCAAGAAGTCTATGTTACCTGACAATAAGCTGTTTTGCCATATGTGTTCCCCACATTTCAGACAAAGGAATGGACTAAAGCAAATGGTTAACATTATCTCGCTTTAAACATGTTATCAAGTTTGTAAACTCAACCAGTTCAAATATCAGAAAGCAACCATTTTCCTCCTGTCATTGATGCCTAAGTCCACTGGAGAAAATCATAATGAATACAAAAATAAAAGATGCATAAAAGTATAAATGCACAAGGCTCTCCAGTATAGGTAGACAATCAGATTTAGCATTTTGTAACTGTCAATCATGCATCTTCAAGCTTTAAATAACTTTAATGTATCCTTTTAATTAAATAGGAAATTACAGGAAAAACAGGGAAAACATTTTAAATGAGCTATTTTTATGTGAAGTAGCCTCTAACGGTGGATCATGAAAGCTGACATTCACAATATTTGACTGACACCACTTGGTTTAAAAGATTGAACTGGGACTGCTGGAGGCACACAACTGGATAAAGCGTGTCTGAGAAAGGTAGACTTTGGCAGTCTTTTCCTCATAAAAATGCCCCAGATATGCCTCCATAGACTCTGACTGCCACTCTTTACCTCACTGTCAAGAAAATGCCTCAATTTGTATCACTGATGCTACTCAGGTGGACAGGCAGAGGGACAAAGTAGGTCTTAGGAGTGTTAGGAATGTAACTGATCTTTCAAGACTGGGGACAGGTGCAATTATAATTAAACTCTGTTGAGTCTTTATTCCTCTTCATATGGTCATGTAAGTGCTTGAGTTGTGTTCCAGCCCACTCCCTAGTTAGCAAACACACAAATCCTTATCTGCAAATAAAACCCCCCTCCATCACTAAGAAATGAAGCTTTTAAATGGTATTTTAAAATAGTGTTTAAAAGAACATTTTTTCGTTTCAGATTCAGAGCAGAGGAGTGGAGGAAAATATGCCTCACTGGCTCTGGATATATTCTTTTCAATCTAGAATTATTGCCATGAACAAGCTTGCAAGGGGTTTTGGCCAAAACAATCCTCTCTTTCTACGGAAATGTGAAAAAAAAAAATTAAAGGAAAAAAACTTGAATTCCAGCTCCTTCACCTTTTCTTTTTTCTTCATAGTTCTTCCAGCTCTAAAGGAAATTTGAATCCAGCAATACAACTGTGTTCATCACAAAGTAACGTGGCCTCCCTCCACCACCACACCATTCAGTTAAAACATCGCTAAGTTCACACACCGCATAAATACTTTGGGGTCCTTCTTTGTATGGCCAAAGCCAAGCACCAGTCTTTTTAGGCACAAATTGCCCTTTTTCCTGAGACAGCACTAGCAATGTGTTCTTTCCTCATAAAAAACCTCATGGGAACTTTATAAATGAATTACATATTCTTTGCCAGGACAAACTACCTGGGAACATCAAGACTGAAAATCTACAGTCTGGTGTCATAAGTGATAGATAGTTTGAATCCCTTTACTCTACCAGCTATCAACAATAAAACTTTAAATAAGTATAGAAAATTTTATCAAGCCAGTGATGTCAGTTTGTCCAACAAAGGCTGTCATAAGAACACTTACTGAAACCTAGCCACTGATGAAGCAGGTAAAATCATTAATATACCCTTCCGTAACATCTTGCTATTCACCGTATCTTTTTCCATATTAATCATACTGAAACACAAAAGTTAATAAAAGAATGCAGTCTGTGAAAGCCATTTTGTCACAAAGAGCATTCTTTCAAATAAACTAAAATATACTTCATTTTCGGACTGTGAATAGCATGAAAGTTTCAAAACACTTATTTGCATGAACAAAACTTGCACAGAGGTTTGCTTTTTCCCTGCAGTGGATAAGTCACCTCAGACTACAGAAAGACAAAAGGTGAAGGAGATGCTGCTCTCCTCCCTTGTTTGCTGTTGGTGATGACCTGAGTGGCTATATTCTGGCTCTGCTAGGTGCTGCAAAAGCCTTTCCCTTCCACATGCCCAGCCTACTCCCTTTTACTTTTTAAACAAGCACCTATTTTCCATAAGTAGTGTCTACAGGTAAAGGTGATCAAAATGAGGGCTAAGTAATTAGCTATGTATCATTTAATAAGTTACTTTTAAAATGCTCTTCCCTTGCAGTGTTTCTTCCTGAGCTTCCTTCTGCCTCCCTCTTCATAGCTATGAACATACATGCTACGTTTGGAACTACTACAGTAATTGTCGATATATCAAAGGCTGCTTGATTTTACCTCGATGAGATACCAACAGCATAAAGTTGAGAATAATACGGACTTTAGCTTGTGCTTTTTATGTCTGCTGGAACCTCATGCACTTAGCAAGGCAGTGAACCTGCAATGATGTCTATGCTATCACGATTTCACTTCACTTGAGATGAATATGGATGCTATTATCACACCTACACACCCCTGCTCCAGGAAAAAATGTCACAAAAAGCCAAGTTCTGAAATTCGGACTAAAACAAACTAGGTCAGAGCAGAACTGCAAACTCCATTTTCATCAGTAGCCTCCTGCCCTGTTTTTAACCTGGTCTTTTTAGGAGGTCTCCAATGACCACATGTGCCACAGCTGAGTCTTTGCAAACACAGCCTCTGACAGTGAAGAGGCTTACACTTGTTCTCAAAATCCAGGGCTTTGAATTTCACTTTGGATCAAATGGCAATCAACGCAGGTCACAGACTGGCTTTTCTTCACAGTTTTAGCAAGAAATTCTGCTCAAAGAAAAATCAGTGTGTCAGACCTCCCTTCAGTATGAATACAAAAGCACAGTTGTTAGAACCTTTCCAACTCAACTGCAATAGCTCTGCCTAAAGACACTATTCAGCTTCTGTGCAAAGAACAGCCCTCAGCTCAAAATGTTCTCCAAGTTACATTCTCAAATTCATAACTCTCTCCATCTTATACATAGGACCATACATCCAATAAACACATGGATGCAAAGCTACGCATTACATTAATGTTTTATTTTGGGTTTATCTTGTATTTCTACATCTACTCTTTGTCAATTTAATTTTTCACTTGTGTTCTCTGCATAGTTTAAAACCTTAAAGAGCAGAAAATAATGACACTGATATCTTTCTGTTGTTCACATTATGCATGATAACACTTCTGGTTGTGAAAACCTACGACTAACGCTGCCATTACATGGTGGAACTAGTCTCAAAATAGGTACAGCATTCACAGCAACTACAGCTTCTGGAGATAGAAAAAGGAAAATCTTTCATTGGCCTAAACAGCAACAATGAAAGGTCCCCAGCAACTGCTTATGGCAATGGTAAATCACATTGTGCCACTATTAGTCAGTAGTTAAAAATATATTTCATTTCAGAAAAAAAAATGGTTTATAAAATTGTAAATGCTATGAAAAAAACAAAAAAGACAATAAATATAATTCTGAGCAAAGAGGAGCCACCTTCATATGTTGTTGTTTTTGTTGTCACCAAATCATAGCTGTCCCTTATCTCACCAGCTATGAACAGTGCAATCATACTGTCACATTCCCGCTGGTAGTTCCAGTGGTCCATTCTCTAAGAAGGTGTTCTCTAAGAACACCTAGAGTGATCCCACTTCAGTTGGCTAAGGAATTCTATGCTTACTTTAGTTTGTCTACATTCATTAATCACAGACACAGTAAAAGAGATCAACCAGAAAAAAAAAAAATAAAAATCACATTTTCCTCTGTGCTGAAAAACTACAGAGAAATAGGCAGCAAGCAAGGATGTGATAGGAACTAGTCCTGTATTCCACCTTCCCTGGCACACAACACAGGCTCCATTTATGCTAAGCAAGCCTGAGGCAATATGCAACTGTCTGGGGTCACAACTACTATCTGCAAATAAACAGCAACAGATATATTGTCTGCACTGAGTGGAGCATAAATCCTTTGGGGGTTTGATTCAGCGTTTGATTTAGTCTTCCTCCTCTTAGCTCATCTCCTTGAGGATTGGCAACAAACGGTAAATAAAGATGTCACCAACATTGCAAAAAGAATGACAGTAGCTACTCACTCTCCTCTACACCCTAAGATACATCAGGCAGACAAAAAGGCCACTAAGAACAGGAGACTCAGTGCCTCAGACCACAGTACTTTGTTTCTCTCTTCTATATTTCCCTCTCCATGAGGGATCACCTGTTGCTTTATCAATCTCAGTGGGCTAAAAGGAAAAAAAACCTGATTGAAATTCCCCCTAAAGCACCTGGAAACATAATGGAAGATAAATATAGCAAACAAGTCTCAAGGCAGAGTAAAAGGAGAGAGACATTTACACCTGCTCTTCTTCATTACTCATGACATAATCTCTTGCCATTTTCTTAAACAAGGTTATTAGAAAAAACAATTAAATCAGATGGACATCTTCTTTATCTTCAGGCTTTCCCTCTTCAGAATATGATTGTTCAACAGCTGGTCCAGAAAGTGGATCTGACACAGAAAGTGCCTTTAAGATAATGAGCTGCATATTGAGCAACTAAGGATTTTGTTTAGCTTGGGACAGGCAAGGGAAGTGAGTCTGAACTGACTGTCAGGGAAAAACAGCTATTTTTGGTGTTCATGACTCAAACAACTCTGCCTGTCCACCTCTGAATATGAGCATCATCAGTGCTTAGACATCAGTCATTTGAAAAAGGCATCGCTCTGGCAGCTTGAAAAGTAGCCTCTTTGAAGCAGCACTAACCATGGCTCTCTAGAGGAATATTGAAAGAGTGTCCAGAGGTTCTCCATGTGGTACCAGTCAATGATTACTGATGTTGTATTTATCAGGAAAGATCCATAATGAAATGGGACTATAAACATCAAAATAAAAACATTAAAAGAACAGCAGGAAACAGGAATACAACTAATGAAGACATTTTGGCTATTCACTTAGAGGAAACACAGTTTCACTGAGTAAAAAACTGTGCTCAAAAATACAAAGAAGGAAAAGTATGTAGATTGGAAATCAGGGTGGTGATGTACCATTAAAAAATATCAGAGGATGCAGTTCACTGAATAGTTGGATGGGAGAAAATGTTATTCATATAACATAAGGTCCAGCCTCATTCCACTTATACTAGATCTGACCCTCCTTTCTATGATCCCTTCCTCCCATATATACACAGCTTCAGTGACTAAAAACCTGGGTGAAAAATGAAGAGGGCGACAAACACAGCCTGAAAGGAAATATTTCACCACCTGGATTCTGATCCTGTATCCCAGCCACTCTCCTCTAGTGCTGGGCAGCCCTGACCTGGAACAAAATCAGCTGGACATTCAGCACCATTGTAAAAAAAAAAATACACCACGCAAGCAAAACCCCTGCACGCTTCACAGTTGTTTCCCTCCCCAGGACTTTCATTTTTCACTAATTTTTTTTTCCCCCAGAAGAGAGAATTTAAAGTATTTGACATCTCAGTGGTAACATGGCTTCAATAGTCCAGGTACAAAAGGTGACAGCTACAGAAAACTGGTTTTTAGAAAATGTTCAATCACTTAACAATTACACTGCTACATGAGGTGTTACCCAAAAGTTAAATATTGCTAGAGATTTCTTGGCTCTGTTTATGCTGTCAGCATCCCTTTCCACCAAAGCACTGACAAAATTTGAAGCCACTGCTCATAACAATAACAGGAATATGATAGTGGAATTTATGGCAGAATATTAAAATTGAAGGAGCTTCCAATTTTGTTTTGTGCAATTAACTCAGCAACAACAGCAAGCACATTGAAATCACACCACCAATCAGAAAATTCACATTTGGGACAGCAAAGCAATGAAATGCTCTATTTGTTATGTAGCTGGACTTGACACTGCTAAGTTCAGAGTCTATAAATCATTTTCTCCACAGAACTCTAAAGTTATAGATGACAAATGTAAACCTTTTTCTCATAATCCTGTCCTTGATCTTTTCATGTTATTATTGGATTTCCTGGCTAAATTATTGCTAAAATAAGTTGCTATTTTTTCCTACAAAATTTGCCAAACCAACTGTTGGAATTCATTTGTATTGTCCTTTTACCAGAAGAATTCCTGTAATGTTCCCATTGACCTAATTGCTGGTTTTGGCCTGAAAAGATGACACATTTGTGTGAATCTGGTAAAGCTGTTAAAGCAGGGATACTAGAAATGAAGTACCCTTCTGGCCTCTTTCATCAAGCTCCAGGCTGAATCCCCTTAGGAATGTGATGGCATTTCTTATCCCTGTTTTTTTTCTAAAATCCTATTCTAAGCTGCTTAAAAAAAAAAAAAAAAAAAAAAAAAAAGGTGAAAATCTGACTGGAATAACCCAGAAACTAAAGACAGCTGGAAAGATGAAAGAGTGATAATGTTTAGATGTAAACCAAGCGACATATTCCAACAACTGGCAGGGTCTAAATTCTGTCCCAGAAATGTATGTTAGTAAATAAGACAATGTCAGTGGGGAAATCTCTGAAATCACACTACAAGTACGTTGTTTTAAGTCTCTACTTGGAATGCATTATCATTACTTAGAGAAAAACAGAATTTTCATATTTATATGCCTTCACTGTGGTAACTCTTTCAGCAAACCTTCTTCCTCATAGCAGGAGAAGAAAAAAACAATAATCACATGATAAAATTGATTATTTGGAGATAGTTGAAAGCCTGGATAGATACCATATGCCATCATTAGGCAAGAGGTTCAAATGAAGTAATATCATATGAGCAATATTGCTTCCTATATGAGATTTAAAACACAGTTTGCAGAGCCTCCAATTCAAAGCACCTCCTGCTTTTGCCCCTGCTGCAGAGGAAGCTTGCCCTGGGCAAAGTCCCATTTTATGGCAGAGACAGTGCCTTTGATTTGTATCCTCTGAACTGGCAAAATCCTTGGATGTGCCCACAATTCCATTTAGAATCATGGGTCAGGGACCCATGCATAACTATGTCTCTATCAGTGTGCTGTGTTGCAAACATATTTCTAGTTTTAATATATATTCCTAATTTTCTAAGCGTCTGTCACCATAGAGGCTTCCTTACCAGCACAGATCTTCTCATCATAGGTCTCGCACACCCAGTCGTGGCACTCACAGAGTGGACCGTAGTATTTGCCAGACTCAGTCACTTGGCAGATGCAGGCTCCACACTCACATCTGCCTCTGTCATTGCACAGCTTCCCTCCTGGGACACGGCACCTGAGCTCTGACTCAGTCTGGGACAGCCGGCACAAACTAGGACCACCCAAACTGCTCCTGTGGGGAACAGCAAACAGAATAAGCTGGAGTCAAAGCCAGGGGCTGCAGCTCAGAAATGATGAGAGCTTGGCTAATGGGAAAGCACCCTCCTGACATTGGCTTCAGCCAATATCCAGAATATTGTTCTGAATTCTACCGCTTTAGTTATGGTTGAAAAATATTATTTGCCCATATATCCTCAATTTTCTTCATCAGCAATCTCACTGATACCTGCAGGAATATTTATATTTGATTTTACTTACCTTGTTAACTGTGTTAGGCTCATCTCCTTTCTCATCATGCATATCTGGTATATATGCATAGATATGTGTAGTTTTATTCTCTATCATGAAACATTTTGATCTTAATTATTCCAAAAAGTTTAGAGATGACATATACATGCAAACATCTAGGTAGCATAACGGGAATACATGGTATCAAAGAGCAAACCTGTGGCTGATTCCAACAAAATGTACTTGACAAAGTAATCCTTTTGGTTGTCAGACATATATGATCCATACTTTAAAGGAAAAGGAAACTGAATTAATCACCACTTTCCATGCAATAGTGTAGTCTGTGGTTGTGGTTTTAGTAAAGCCAGCAGAATCCAGATGCTAGTAGATTTGCAGCTCTGCTATGCAATTGTACCATGCACCAAAACATAAAGAAATCAGGACTTTCAGGACATACACAGGGAAAATCACACTTTACCTCATCGGGAGCTGCGTTGTAAGAAAACAGAAAAAAAGGACTGTCCAAGACAAATAGGTCTTTACAATGCTAGGGAATATTGGGGATCAAAGTGAGCAGTACCTGCCCTTCTCAGATAGTAGATTTTGCAAGGCTCTAGAGCAAAGGAACTGCTTGCTCTAGCAGTCAGGGCTTGCTGGCTGTGGTAGAGGGGAAGAGTGAAGGGCAGTGTGCCTCACTGTGTGCCACTGCACCAAAGTGCAGGAACAAGCAGGGTTCTATGGTTAGGTGCCTGCTCCACTAAGACAGCAGAACTTAGAATTTGGGTGAAAAGGCATCATTATCCAGCTTTTACCCCTTTGCTGCTTCAAAGTCTGAATCTTCAGCATCAAATACATCATTGCAAATAACTCCCATAGTTTTCACAGACACCTACCTATCGAGGTTCCCAGGGGCTCGGGGTGTTTCCCTCACTGTTACTTTTAAGCAGACGGAGGAAGAGCTAACAAACTTCTCCACTGGTCCCTCTGCAACCCCATCTTCCACACTCCTGACATCTCAAAATCAGTCGCAACCCCCCCGTGAGGCTTCAAAGCTACACTTACCGCAGGGCCAGGGGGCCAGCCGGCGGTGCGAGGTGACCGGCCGGCAGCGAGGTGACCAGCAGCAGCGCCAGCCCCAGCAGCCCCCGTGCGTACATGGTGCAGGCTGTGCTATGCCGCACCTGGTGTACTCCTGCAGACGGCGGACAGACAGACGGACAGACCCGCCAGGCACGCGGAGAACTGCGAGCTGGACAAGCCCAGCTACAGCGCTGCTCCCCCAGTGCTGCAGTAGCTCTGATTAGCTGCCTGAGAGCGGGATTTGGGCAGCACTCTGGGAAGGAGGCCGGTGCCAAACCCCGAAGTTTACAGTCTAGGCAGGGGAGTAATTAGAAACAGTTGCGAGCCAGATGGTTTATTTTGATGTTTTAAAAGTGGCCCGTTCACAGACGTGAACGAACTGTCTCATTCTCAAAGTGCAGGCACCGTAAATATTTGAGGTATGTGTATTCCCCTGTCCTTTGATGCGTGGCTGCTCAGCATAATCTGTGCAACGTGGTGGGTGAAATTTGCACCGCTGAAGAGACAGGACCAGCGCTCCCCAGCTGCAGCATCCCGGCCTGGCTGCTGGAGCACCTCCCCGCCGCCTGATTCCCCAGGTCCCTCCCTTCCCTCCTTCCCCTGAAGTCACCTGCTCATGTCATTGCACTGTACGACACTGCAGGCTGCCAGCCGACAGCAGCCTGAGTGACTGCACATTAAAACTACTATTAGTTAGCCATTTCCTAATGCCTTGTTAAAACACAAAGAGTCCAATACTTCATCACAGCAGTGGGAGATTTTGGAAGTGCTTTAAAACTAAATTGAGGGATAGTCTCTCTCAATCAAACTTGGCCATGTGCATTTCTTTATGCAACACTTTTTGATCCCTCTGGTTGTCCTGGGAAATTGCTGATTGCCATATACCTTCCTGGGATGGAAATCACACTTTAACTGCAAAAGATGATATGTTAAGGGTTTCCTACTCTACCAATACACATACACATTTTTAAATCAGGTGACTGACAGAAGAAACTTTCATTGGTTCTGGAGCCTTTATTGGAGATAAAAGCCCTCAGTAGCTTTCTCAAAATGAACAACTCTTGGTTTAGTTTCATATTAAATATCTGGTATAAAACAGATTATAATGTTTTTTTCAAAAAATTAATATTTTGTTAAAATTCTTTGACTCATAGGCTGCCTTTCCTAAAAGTGTAAGACATCTAAAAGGTGTCTTACCGTTTACATAGTGAAATCAAGGGTACAATCCCCAGCATTTCTGCTAACAAAACTAGTTCTGCTAGTGATCTTCCTGAAAAAAAAATTGCATCAAGCATTTAGCTTTGCTCTGCTGGTCTTATAGATTGTAAAAGAACCCTTAAAGTCCAACCCCAACACTTGGGGGCCTCTAAAATCCAGTTTTCAGTCAAGTACCCATTCCATTGAAATATAAACTTTCATTGAAACACAAAAGAGACTGGACAAAATCTGTTCTAGCATATTTGTAAATATGCATTCTTATTCCCTGAAGATGTTCAGGTTAAACCCAAACATTATTCCAGTGGACTATTAAAACACACGACTCGTGTATTTTAATAGGATATCTTGAAGTTCTGAAGTGCAAAACTTTGTTGTCTAGTATACTACCCTCTATATGACACATAATTTTGCTCTAAAATATGAGCAAGTAGAATTAGGATGTAAAAAATATTTGAAAGTCCCATATATAGCTGTTGCATACTATATACAAGTTTTTATCAGTTTTGATGCCCTTTGCAGTATATTTCATATTACAAACATGTTACAGAATTTTCTCAAGCAATGTAGATGGTAAAAATCCTGTATTAAGAGTAAGTTGTTGGCTTTAGTCTTGTAAATGTTTACAATTGTGCTAACACCATGCATTTGACTTACTTTGATGGATCTAGTGAAAAGGTAAGTAATATTGGCAGGCCTTTATTTCTGACAGTCTTTGAAGTCCATGCTTAAAGCAGCACTATGTGTCCTACCTGTGTGACAGTTTTTTGAATTTATTTATAATGCTACAGTAAATAAATATATAGAGAGAGATTACAAAGGGAGCACTTTTAAGAACAATGTGATTGTCAAAAATTGTACTGCCCGAAGTATGAAGTTAGAGAAGAATAAAAAGAAAGGTTTGCACTTTAAACAATAGCAATTCCCTTTTGGCACTGAATTTATCTTTAATCCACAAACTTAAATGTTGCCATCTGTTCATCTTCCTCCTTTTTCCCTGAGCAGATTGGTGCTGATAGGTATTCACAAGACCTTCAGGCAGCCTGCAAACTATGCCTTCAAATGTATGAGGAGAAGACATTCATCATGATATGTTGACCTTATTGCAGCCTTATTTTTTATTTATTTACATCTGTCAGGTTTTAAAACAATATACACCTTTTGGCTGTGGACCTTTTGAATTTGGAGAAGGCATACTTACACCAGTCCAAGGGTACAGTATTTGAAATGTTCATCCGGAGTTTAAATTTATTAATTGCTTTCATGTGTATGTGTCTCTAATACAATATCTCAGTGCTCTCTTAATGGATTTTAACCTTTGTTCAGATTTATTATTTAATCACTTAAGCCTAGAATGTTTGTAGGCACACATTATATATATATAATAACATTAATAACATACATGATATGTATGTATTCAGGAGCTAAGAGGCTTCCAAACAGACTGTAAATTCCATTTAAAAGGAGTCCGTCTCTTTCTAAATGAGAATCTGATATGCTGCCTTGAGGACTGCTCACTTCCTTTCAGCCACTCCTGTACATAATCTTCAGGAACTTTGTTCTCTACTGGATAACATACACACACATGAAGCAGAGCGTGCTTAAAATGCTACCTTTCCCATGTATTGGAGTTTCAGACTAAGAGTCCAGACCTGTAGATGCTTGGCAGATGTACACTTTATGAGTGGTAACATCATTACCTGCAGACTAAAGGTAGAAAAGAGAAAGTCAGCACGTTACTGAGGAGGGGGAGGAGCTGGAACATAACACTAATACTAAACAGCCTTTTGAAAAGTAGGCAATAGGCTTAAATAATACTTGTCAGACATAAAATGTCTTCAAATAAGGATGTGAAATCAAGAAAATAAGTGCTGTTAAGCATGCCTACACTTGAACCTCAGTTTAAGTGTATCCCTATTAATGTTCTTATAAAGTGTGTAGGATTTGGTATGGTCAGCTATTGGGATAAGCCTTTCCCTGCAATTTTATTTACCAGAAGAGGAAGAGGTAATGTAATTTCCTACCCAAACTGGTGAAGATTTTTTTTGTGGTTTCATAGTCTTCTGAACTGTATGAAAACCAAGCCCTGGGGTAGACATGGTAATTCATAGGCAGTGATGTTTTCTCTTTAAAGGCAAACAATATCTGAACTTTAATGTTGCTAGAATTGTTTTTTGTAGTAAAGCAAATAATATTAAAACATAAGGAAAACAAACCTCAGAAAAAGCTTTTTTACTGTAAGAGAGGTCTGTCTAACAGTGGAAGGGAATTCCCAGCAATGCTGTGTAATCTTTCCCCTTGAAGATGTTCAAAAGCCATTTGGACAGGGTTCTGGACAAGATGCTTTAGGCAATCCTAGTCTGAGCAGGCAGGGTGGACTAGACTATCTCCAGAGATCCTTTCCAACCTCAAATATTCCATAATTCTATGGCTCTGATGGCATACTGTGCTACTGAACAAGATTTGACTTGGTGTGGGGAGGCGGATGGACTCTGCCTACTCCTTTATTACAGCCTCTTACAGAACAGTTTAATTTTGCTGTCACTTTAATAATACCATTAGGTTTGCAAACCACATTCCATGCCATTCTTAGGGAGGCTTTTTTGTTTTTTTTTCCTTACAAAACAAAGCAAAATGCACATCCAGCGAACAGTCTAGGATTTAAAAAAACAAAAAAAACAAAAAAAACCAAACAAAAAAAAAAACAACAAAACAAAACAAAAACAAAAAACAAACAAACAAACAAAAAAAACTGGAGACCAGAGAATATAAGCTACCCAAACAGTTCATAGGCCAACATTAATCAATATGTTATTGTGTTATACTCGAGTGTAAAACCTTAGCTTACTCTTTAATGTCTCAGTTGAAACTCTAAATACTGGTAAGTCTTTTGTTTGTTCAGTGTTTTCTAGTGAACTCCCCTAAACAGCAATAATACCCTGCTTTTACAGAGGCCTTAAAGGAAGCAGAAGGTTTTTAAACATAAGCTTGCAAGAAAGCTCAGAATGCCAGCAATAACAGTGCATTTTAAAGAGCAGCCTACTGTGTTCTTAACTGTTTAGCACTTATTTCTGAAAGTGAGTCAAGGTCTGTGGTAAGCTGAGTTAACAGTATCGTGGAAGAGCCCAAGAAAGTAAATAAAAGGCATGCCATTTTCCAACATAAATTGTTACTCTGTGGTCAAGTTCTGCCTTATTTCTCTAACGGACAATGTTTCTTGATGCTTTGAATCTTGAAGAATAAAAAGTTGCAGAAAATACAATAAGAATAATTAATGTTTGTGTTTTTTGATTTATGATCTTTTCAACAACCTTTAACCTGAATGAGTTACAATGAAGGATTATTCTCATTTTTTTGGCTGAAGAGCTGTTTTTAAGGTTAGCAAATTTAAAAAACAGGTACTGCTGAATTCTTAAGGGCAAAACTGCAGTAAGTCAGGTTGAGTGCCTTAGCTGAACATATGCACACCAGATTCCCCAGGCAATTGCAACCACCTTGTATGGTTTCAAAGCTCTGTCTTGCAGTGCTTGCTATCAAACCAAAAATGAAGGAGAGACAGAAATTAAGAAAAAGGAAGTGTGGGAGAACACCATTTTATTGCTCCTCCTCTGAGTACTCAGTACTTTTTGAAAGCAAACTAAATATATACATAGTTGCAGATTTAGGACTCTTCTTAAGGTTTGAAATTTTAAAAACCATACTCTATGTCCTTTATTCTGGTTCATCAATGTTGTCACAGATCATGGACAGTCAAAAATGACAGTTTTCTAACCCATCTCAATCAAAATTACTCAGGAACAGTAACTGATCCTCTCTCACTGTCATTAGTCTCAAGCTCTCTGTGGCCATTTCTGTTATGGTTACATGCTTCTGAGCAAGACCACCTCTAGCCTGAGCCACAAGGACCAGACAGGTGGAAACAAGTCAGGCTGCTCAGATAATTTGAATCATGTGGAGCTCTAGCAATATCAGGGTGCTGCTCAGCATGCACAGAGCAGGACTTCTGACTATGGGACAACTTCGTGGTAACCACCATCAAGAGGACTAAGGACTCTGTATGCCCTGGGGCTAGAGAGACAGGAATTGAGCAGTTTTTGACTTGTATCCTATGCCTAAATGATTAAATCTTCCTTTGGGTCTAAAGTTTAATTCTGAATTGCTAAATGATATTTTGTGACCTTTTTTAAAAGCTCAAGTATAATTTCAAAATGAATATTTCATGAATTCTTGTACTCATTATAGACGATCTGAAATCTGGTCAAGAACTTCGTTCTTTCCAAAATGGTAAAACAAATTTCAACAATGGCAATTCCAATAAGCTCAACTCCTTGGGATGTTTTAAAATTTTTTTATATTACTCTTTAACTTCTTAACAGATACTTATGGAAAATAAGGACAACAGAGCAAGTAAAGCTCAAATAAATTCAGGAATAACCCCCCACAATTCCACTATTTCTAATGTGGCTTTACTTCCTTCCAATAACAGTAGGATAGTTAAAATATGTGTCTGTCTGTGGAAACGTGTATTTATACAGCTGTCAGCAAATGGGAGAGTAGCAACTGGATTTTGTAAGAACACAGTTGGCCCCCAATTTATGCTGGAGACCTACTAGTGATTTCCTCTCTTAATCCTTGCTCTTCTTCACTGACAATGGGGAAGATAAGGATATCCATTACCCTCCTTCTTCAGTGCACTCTAGAAGTGCTTCACTCTAAGCTTCATCCTTCTAATTGCCTGAGTTAACTGCACCCCAGTAAAACAAACTGGGCTTGGGGGCTCTCTAGATTCTGCAAGGAAACATGTAAAATAAGTAGATGCTTTACATTCTGCATTTTTATTCAAGACTTACTGAGTTAACAGGTCCATGAAACTTTGGTTTGTTAATTATCTTTTATCTGGGAAAATCTTACTGTGTTTGCAGATCATGTTACAGAAATTAAAGTGATAGGTAAGGCTGAGAATTTTCCCCTTGAATTATCAGCATGACATCTTCTGGAATTTTCCAAAATTTTCCTTTTAAATGGACATTTTCCTATGACAAGTTTCAAAGCTGGATGATTGAATAAGGAAGTTCCTTTATCTGTTACTGATTTATAGAGCTGAGAGCCAAATCTTTACTAGCTTTTTGTCTTTAGTAGACACATCTTTCCTTTTGACCTATTTCAAGTTACCATAAAGTAACATCATAAGATTAACTCACAAATTCAGTCCTTATCTATATGTTTATGTTTTGCATTTTAGGTTAATATGAATTTTCTGAATCAGAATAAAACCAGACTTCAGCCTTAAATACTAAACATTGGTATGGACTTCAAAAGACTGATAGGGTCTTTGAAAAATTGTATCAGAAATGTTATAGATATCTAAGTTTTCCACTTTATCCTCACATACATACCACTCAGGTTCTAAGGTGTTCATCATTGCTTTTCATGTGACAGGTCTGAAAGTAAATTTGTGGTGAAATAGCAGAGCAAGACAAGGCTTTTTCTTGAAAACAGCAGATCTTCTCTGTCTGCACAATTCTATAAATGGAAGACTGCTATTCTGCTCTTGCACATAGGCAGGTACATCAAGGCATCAAGGGCTAAACCCTTTCATCAGCACTAGCATCATCTGCTGCAAGTGATGCTCACTGACAGGCTGTCCAAGACAATCCAGTCTTCTGCTGAAATGTGGGTCCCCATTAGCACTTGTAGTTCACAGAGGCTCAGCATGGGCAGGTAGTAACAATATAATACCAAATATGACACCAGTTAAAAGTTTGAAATATGTAAGGAAATATGCATCCTATAATACAAACCACATGTAAGGAAATGAATACCTTTTTTGGGGTGACTCATTAAACAGTACCTAAAATACTGCATCAAATTCTAAGCTCCCCTCCAACACCTGAAAGATGGTAATATGTGAATCCAGTGGCAGGCCATCAAGGTGGTTGTGGCTGGAGCACTTGCTCCATGAGGAGTGGCTGAAAAAGGTGATCTTTTTCAGCCTGAAGAAGGGATGGCTTTAGGGGGCATCTAAGAGTAGTCTGCCAGGGTTTAGGAAGAAGCTGTCAAGAGGACAAAGCTGGGCTATTCTACAGGGTGCACTGGGGGAGGAGGAGAGACAGCAGACAAGAGAGGGCCCAACAGCATGTCAGGAAAAAAATCCTTCACCGTGAGGACAGTCCAGTACTGGAACAGGCTTCTTAAGGAGATTGTGCAGTCTCTGTCTTGGGATGTTTTCAAGACCCAAACAGATAAAGCCCTGAGCAAGCTGGTGTGATCTCATCGCTGAGCCTGGTTTCTGGTCAGCAGATCAGTCAGACCAGATGGCCTCACGAGGTCCCTTCCAATTGGAAAACTGTTCTATCAAGAATTATTTTTCAGAAACCAGTATATCCATAGAAAAACTGTTATACAAAGTCACATCTGCTGGCACATGCTGATTTCTTTTGCTTAGATATAGCTGCAACATTTCACTGTTTGCAACTGTCAGTTTTCATTTATGAGATGGTATCACCAACAGCATAATGCTGCCTAGCAACTTATCCCAAGCAATAAAACATAACTGGGGAGAAAAAAGACAGAATGTGAACAGTATTATTTGTAAGCACATTTAAAATGGTTGGTTTGGGTTTTTTTTTAGCAGCTATCAAATACACTAGTTCTGCACATACTACAATTAGGTGCTTAAATTTACTGGAATTGCTAATGCTGGTAATACACATAAGTAGTGCTGGCAGGACTGCATCTGTAATCCTGAGGCCAGCTCCCTAACTGGCTTATTAGTTTTTGTTGCAAGCATCAAATAGACAAATAGATGTAATTTAAAGGAACATAATACAATTTGTGGCATATACTTTCCTTCAGCTTTCTAGGTTATTTTCAAATCCTATTCTACATCTTTACAAACTCCATAAGGTTATGGGCTTTACATTATTCCCTATCATCAGGTTTCATTTAAACACAAATTATTATTTTCAGAAATGTAGTTGTGTTTTGGTTTTTTTTCCCCAAGAAGATAAAAGTACAGATTGGAACACGTCAAATTCATGTGCAGGAACAATGTTACAAATATTTGTCTATCTATTTATTTTTGGTATCTCTTTCCTAGATTTACTTAGGCCAGAAAAGACCTCCAAGATCATCTAGTCGAACAAGTGATGCTATTTTATGAATTTAATTCACCGTGTCAAGAGTGCACCTTTACTTGGCTCTTCACTAATTTGAAAAGTAACCAGACCACCTAGATGATGCCAGCAGTGAAGAACGGGCAAAGAAGGTCACGAGTACTAAAAAGATGCACAAATAGGGTTTCTTGCCAAAATAAATAAACTATCGTAGCCCTTGAGCATCATAAAAAACAAAACAAACAAAAAACCAAAACCAAACAAAAAACCCACAAAACCAAAACAACCCCCCCAAACAAACAAACAAAAAACCCGAATCACATAAAAAGAACCCTATCAAAACAAAATCAAACAAAAAACCCAAACCCACCAACAAACAAAAAAGCTAAAGCTCAAACCAAAGCCCTACAAAATTGCTGCAGAAAGGCACGCCTCAGCAGCGCGCTGCTGTCCGGAGAGGGGCTGTGCGGGCTCAGCCCGGGGCACCACCCTGCGGGCTCCGTGCCATGCAGGTCGCCCCTTGCGTGTTCCGGGGCGCAGCGACCGCAGTTCCAAGCAGCTGTGGGGGAGTTTTGCGTGACGGCACCGCCGTGGGGTCAGCCCGCTGGCTCCGGAGCCGCTCAGCCCCGTCTCTTCCCCGCAGGAGGCTTTGGCAAGGCGGGGGTGTGTTTGTCCCAGCGTGCCCGAGCGCGGCCGGCACCGTCTCTCCCGCACCTGCTCCGTCCCCGCCCGCTCCCGCCGTCGTTGCCGAGAGACTGAGCGCGGCCGCCGCCGGGCGGGCCCCGCCGCCGCGATCCAGCGCGGGAGGGCGGCGTGCGGGGCTGGCACAGCACCGTAACACCCCGCACACCCGCGGGGGCCCCTCCCGACCGCGCCATGAAGGGAGATGCTGGCGGTAGGTCGGAGGCGGCGGGCGCGGCTCGCTCTCGGGGCGCGGTGTGGCCCCCGCGCCTTCTCGCCCCCTTCCCCGGCCCCTCCGTGGCCGACGGCCGCGCCGGCTCTGCCGAGAACGCTGGCGGTGCCCTGGGAGGGGACGAGCGCGGCGAGAGGCCCGGCCGGCTCCGCGGCGAGGCTGGGGGAAGGGAAGGGGCGGTGGCGCCCTCCGCATCGCCCGCCCCAGCTGTCCTTCCCCTGCGCTGGGAGGGGGCGCTCCGGGCCGGCCTTCCCTGCCGAGACTGCTCCGGACCCCTCGGCATCCCTCGGTGGGATGCAGGAGTGCCGCACTCGTCACTGAGGCAGGGCAGGGCCGAGAGGCGAACAGGCCTCTTCGGGGTGCACTGATTTACTGGGGTGGCTGTGGATGGGGACGGGGATGGCTGTGGAGAGCTCTCTCCCTAAAGGGGAGGGTTCAGCTGGTCCGCAGGGGCTGCGGGGTTGGGGTGGTTGGAGAGAGCGATGTACCCAGGCCTGGAGTAAATCTCTTTGGTTTGCTGTTTTAGGGGTTTGTTCATCAAATGGAGAGAGAGGTGCTTAATATTTTTTCGTTGTTGGCATCTTTTTGTTTTAGTACTCCCGGTAACATCAGAGACATATTTCTAGGAAGGATGAAGCTTTCTGATGGCCTTTTCGTGCAAATGTACCTTTTAAGTCAGCTATGATTTGGTAGGTTAACCATTGTTGCGTTAAGGCAAATATTTACAGTGAGAAAACATTAACTAAATGCTACTTGAGTCTTTTGTCTTTGTCTTAAGCATCATCAATTTCCTGTTAAATTTCGCTGTCTCTATTCATTTCCTTCCACAGCTGCCCCATCCCACCTGCCCTTTAAGTGACCAACAGAAAAATGATACATATTTACAATGAACTATCATAAAATCATAGAATCACAGAATTAACTGGGTTGGAAGAGATCTCCGAGAACTATGCTGAATCACTAAGTTAAACTTCAATGAGGGGTGGGAAATCACATTTCTTTGAGTTAAACTTACTAGCTGCTAGAAGACTCCAGCTCTCTTCAAGTTTATGCATGTGCTTTTGAGACTTTTAGGAACAGTTGGGGAATTTTTTGTTTTACCATTTGAGCTTGGTACTGTGTTTTAAAGTGAAATTTTAAAACTGTCACAATCAGCATGTCATTTGTGCTTTATGTGGACCCATGGTCTTCTAGTTTGATGCATCTGCTTTATTTTAATTTGAAATTTGGTCCATCACAGTTCATTCCCATTTAAGCTATACCACCTGGAAATATAACTCACTGTGATTTGACTTCCTTCCAGCTCCTGGTCATTGCTGGTACCATGAACACTTATATAAATCTTTGTGGCATTCATCCAAACCTGTGTATTGAGTCAAAGAGGTTTTGGGTCTCAAACCTTTACGATAGGAGAGGAATACTATCATGCTGCATTGCTGGGAGTAATGGGCTACTAGACCAAGCTCTAGAAGAGGTGGTGAATCTTAGACTTTCATGGATAAGAATGTCTTCTTAAGGCATGAGTATCTCATGATGTGATAGGACTGGTACTGGCTCCTGGGGATTTGGGCTTCCTCCCCTGCTCCCTAGGTATTTGGGAATTTAGTCAGTTGCAAACAAGATTTTTGATGTGATTATGAATAAAACACAGGTGTTGCATTCACAAATTATTTTTACTGTGTTACTAATAGGGTATTTTCCTGGTTGGAAAATTACTTAAATCTCCTGTAGATTTTGAGCATGCAATTTTTGGAGATAAAGAGCAAAGTCAGCCTAATATGAGCATTATGGGTTGAATCATGTTTTCTTTCCCTTTCAGTCTTTCTCTGTTCTCCCTTTCATTACCTTCATCACATCTTTTATTTCGTTTGAAGTTTCCTGTGTTGGCTGAGTAGTGGTAAATGTCTTGCTTTGAGAGATACCACTATTAGACAATGGTTGCAAATTGCCTTGGCTCTACTAGGTAATCTTTTTTTCCCTTTATTTGTTTTCTGTGATATTTTCATCTTCTGCCTCTCTCTCTTAACCACCCCCCCTCACCCTTCCCCTGATGAGGACAATCAAGCAGTGGAACAAGTTGCTCAAAGAAATTATATGGCCTCCTTTGCTGGAGGTTTCCGAGACTAGACTATAATCTGAGTAATAATAACTAATAACCTGAGTAAACTGCAATACCCTGGTCTTTTGTCACAGTTGATACTGCTTGAGCAGAAAATAGGACTGTAGACCTCCTAAAGTCATAGAATCATAAAATGGTTTGGGTTGGAAGGGACCTAAAAGATCATCTAGCTGCAGCACCCCCTGCCATGGGCAGGAAACCGTTCACTAGAGCAAGTTGCCCCAGACAGCCAGGCCTTGAGCATTATCAGGAATAGGGCATCCACAGCTTCTGTGGGCAACCTGTTCCACTGCCTCACTACGCTCACAATAAAGAATTTCTTCCTAATATTGAATCTATACCTGCCCTCCTTCAGCTTAATGTCATTCCCCTTAAGTGTCCTATCCCTACATGTCCTTGTGAAAGGTCCCTCTCCAGCTCTCTTGTAGGCCCCCCCCTTAGGTACTGGAAGGCAGCTAGAAGGTTTCCATGGAGTCTTCTCTTTTCCAGGCTGAACAATTCCAACTCTCAGCCTATCTTCATAGGGGAGGTGCTCTGGCCTTCTCATCATCTTTGTGGCCCTCCTCTGGACTCATTCCAACAGGTCGTTGTCTTTCTTGTGTTGGGGGCCCTGGAGCTGGATGCAGTACTCCAGGTGGAATCTCACAAGAGCAGAGCTGAAGTCCCTCCAACCTGATCTGTCTTATGATTCTGTGAACTCAGTTTTCCTTTGGTTCCCCCCCACCCCCAAATAAAGCCTTTAGGTGCAGTACCTATGGTATCAGAGATTATGGCTGTGACTTCTAGGAATTGCCATGTAGCAAGGAAGATGTGTATCACATGTCAATTACTTTGTTTTAAAGGAAAGATAAGAGGATAAAAAAGTCCTAATTCAATTTTCAGGGCTTCAGATTTAAAATATGTAATATATAATTGTTTCGCTGGCAATTCCTTAGAGAATAGAAAGGGAAAAATTTGGGAAGGGAAGATGATCTAGAATATTTCAATTGCTTTAATTTTAGAAAAAACTGTAACAAATGCAAAAGAATATAACCACTGTTTACTTCAATTTTTAATGTATTTCAATTTAAATTATGAAAAGATGTGTGTACAAGGTTCTAGGCGCACTAACATGTAATTATTGATACAAAAAATCCCAGCAACCTTAAAAAAATCACTTAAGCAGGCATGCCATCAGCCATCTGCTTACAGAGAGGCTCCTTTCCACCCCTGTGTCATTCTGGGAAGGATGCCCTCACCCTTTTCTTTAAAAGTCTGAAAAACAGATCTGCGGTATTCATTGCATGTTACTGAATGTGGGGTATGTTAGAGAGAGGATGGGTTCCTCCCTGAATCCTCTCAAACAAAGATCTGGTACTGCCTGTCCCATTACTTTTGCAAAGTTTCTACCAGGAGGTGGGTAGACTGCAAAAGCAAATTACAGAACACCACTCTCCATTTTTTCCAGCATGGTTCTTGCTAAGGAAATTGCTGCATGTCTTTGTCGTCTATAGGTTCTTAAGGATATTTATATAGAGTACATTGCTGTGTACCATTCCTAGGGCAGCAAGTGGTGGGTAAGTGGCCCACAGTTGAAGTGAACTTTTGTAGTAAGCTAGCTGTTAAACTGTGCTATATATCCATAAGGGAAATATATTACTATCAGTATATTCTCTACATATAATTGCTGTGTATTCACAGGATGACAGCACATGCTGAGTTGGAAGGGACACACAAGGATCATCGAGTCCAACTCCTGGCCTGCACAGGATCATCCCCAGGAGTCATACCATATACCAGAGATTATTGTCCAAATGTTTTACTGAACTCTTGTGAGGCTTGGTGCTGTGACCACTTCCCTGGGAAGCCTCTTCCAGCACCCAACCACCCTTTGGGTGAAAAACCTTTTTCTAACATCCAACCTGAACCTCCCCTGACACAACATCAGGCCATTCCCTTGGGTCCTGTCACTGGTCACCTCAGAAAAGATCAGTGCCTGCCCTTCCTCTTCCCCTCACAAGGAAGTTGTATCTGCAGTGAGGTCTCCCTTCAGTCTCCTCTTCTTCAGGCTCAACAGACCAAGTGCCCTCAGCTGCTCCTCATATGACTTCCCTTCAAGACCCTTCACCATCTTCATTACCCTTCTTTGGACACTCTCTAATGGCTTAATATCTTTCTTATATTGTGGTGCCCCAAAATTGCACACAATATTCAAGGTGAGGCCACCCAGTGCAGCGCAGAGCAGAACAATCCCCTCCCTCAACCGGCTGGTGATGCTTTGCCTGATGCCCCCCAGGCCACAGTTAGCCTTCCTGGCTGCCAGGGCACTGCTGACTCATATTCAACTTGCCATTGACTGGGACTCCCAGGTCCCTCTCTGTGGCACTGCTATCCAGCACCTCATTCCCCAGTCTGTAATACATCCGGGGTTGCCGCATCCCAGGTACTTTCCCTTTTTGATCTTTATGTAGTTGGTGATTGCCCAGTCCTCTAATCTGTCAAGGTCTCTGCCTTCGAGGGAGTCAACAGCTCCTCCAGGTTTTGTGTCACCTGCAAACTTGCTTAGCATCCCTTCCAGTCCTGTGTCCAAGTCCTTTATGAAGATGTTGAAGAGCACAGGGCCTAAGATTGAGGCCTGTGGAACCCCACTAGTGACAGGTCACCAGTCTGATGTTCTCCCATTCACTATTACCCTCTGTGCCCGTGAGCCAGTTTTCACCCATCACATGATGTGTTTATCCAGCTGTGGGCTGGACATTTTGTCCAGAAAGATTCTGTGAGAGACAGTATCAAGAGCTTTACCGGAATGCAAAAAGATTAGATTTAGCTGGTTTTCCCTGGACAACTAGGTGGTTTACTTTGTCATAAAAGAATATTGGGTTGGATAAGCAGGACTTTCCTCTCATGAAGCTGTGCTATGATAGATGACTGTGTTTTCTTTCAGGAGGTTTTCAGTACTTCCCAATATAATCCAATGACCATCATTAAGTTTTAGTATTTTATCAACTATTCTGACAATGTAATTGTAGGGCTTGGAAAGCTATTATGTTGTTCAGTCATGCCAACAACCAGCCTTGTTGGCGCTCACCACTCTTGTGCCTTGGTTTATACTGAATGCAAAAACTGTTTGGTTACTTGTACGGGGAAGTAGCTGCTTTATGCTTGGATGTGTCCCTCCTTTGGGATACTTGGGGAGCTGGGACTGTGGAATGTGAAAGTGTACCTCCTCTTTAGTACAAGTCACTACTGAGTACCTCAGTCTCTACTTTGTATGTAAAAGAAGTGTGGTGTAATGTGCCATGGTGTGGTCTAACAGCACCATTTGAAAAATCATTTACAGTTGTTCTGCCTTTTTTTTTTTACAAAATCAAATTTTTTAATGGAAAAATATGAGAAAGCTAAGCAATTCTATTTAATATTAAGAAGTTCATTTTCTGGCTGCATCACGGCACCATGTGTAGTTTCTTCAGTATGGTATATTCTGGATGTTAGAAGGCCTACAGTTAAAAGGACTTGTAATACATTATGTGACAATAGAGATAGACTTTTTATCTGACTCACAACAGATGTGCCTCTGTATACAATGTGATATTTGATTCTGCTCAGTAGTTCTGAATTGTTTTGGCTGTGTCTGAGGGGAAGAACTTATATGTAAGAAATAAATATTTTTAGAGCACTTAGTTGATAATAAGGCAAGACCTAGGAGATGTGTTGGGAGTAAAGAGCTGAAGTCTGGACACCTGTGTATTTTCAGCCTAGATGTTTTTACATTGGCAGCTTTAAGCAATTGTTAAATCTTCGTCAGTTGTGAACCCCAGTTCTCGTATTTTTAGTCTGGGATCCTGTTAGTAAGTACAAGATATCACCAGTTGTTCTTTCCTACCTGTATCCAAATGACTTGAAAATTTGAATGAAACTGATTTTCAGGATATTTCCTTCAGTGTGTTGCCTTTGTGAAGAACCAGGTTTGGTTTTAATAAACACTAAAGTTTTGTTACCTATTAGCAGTATATCATGTTCAAAATAATGAAGAGATCATTCATCAGATGCAATAACAATACCACACAGAGAGGAAAAGTACTGAAATAAGTTCTTGCTTGAAATTAGGTATGAGTTAACAGCATCCATGGTGGCGTGTGCTATGTGATTGTATCTGCTGGAATTCTGTGTTTACCCTTCTAAAATAAGTATATCTATACTGTCGCATATGTAACTTGCTCACTTCAAATATTTTTATACATGAAAAAAATACTGAAATGCCATTTAACTGTACCTGCACCCAAAATCAGGGATGGAAGAATGTGGGGATAGAGGGAGCAGGCAATAGATAAACAGGGACAATTGGTAAAAAGGGAAAGAAGGCGGCTATTGAGATGAAAGAATGAGAATCTATATTTTTCCTATAACCACATAATGCATACTACAGTTAAGAGCAATACATTTCCTTAAGGTAGCCTGTAGTTTGAGACTTTTAAAATGTATAGTATAGAAACGGGATTTTGTCATCATGCTATGTGTATGGGTGTTCGCATCCTCTTCTGTCACCCCTTTTGGCTTTCACATTTGTAGTTATTGTCTTGAAGTTTATGTGCCACTGTCCCTGCTCTGGGAAAAGTTGGAAGGGGAGTTGACATTTTCAGAGAGAGAACTGGTGTTGAAGAGAGTGCTTGTATGTGGCCTGCCTTGGGATGACCTTCGGATAGTGCTCACGTGATCTCAGGTGACAAAGTCAAACAGCAGCGAGAAAGAAGTATGTTGGAAGCCAGACATTGCTGATTTCAAGGATTTGTCTGATTTTTTTTTTAAACTCTCTCCATAAATTGTAGGTAGGAGTATCTGCTTTATTTTCCTGTTTATATTTCTGTAAAGTCATTTTTCAACTGCCTTCCTTGTCAGCCATAGCATTTATAAGCATATTTTCTTGACTTCGTGATAGAGATCTTTTGAGCAGATTATGCTGTGTACAGTGAGCTTGCTTTCTAAATGAGACTCAGGTTTCTCAGTACTCCAAAGAAATGTGAAGTGATTGTAGCCCCAAAACTTCATGATGTTTTCCTGTCTCAAGCCTGTCTTTTCCCTGCACCCAGTATGTCTTAAAACCATTGGAGCTAGAAGTACATCCTAGGGAATGTATTAAGCCTTTCACATTAATAACAGGTTGTGATCAAAGAAAGACCTAATGATGTGTGCCAGAATCAATGTGGGAACTGCAGGGGTGGATTTGTAGTCAGGGTTAGGGAGCACTACAGCCTCCCCATTAGCCCAGCTCAGTGTGGTGCTCCCTGTGTGTCACATGCTGGAAGGAGTTTGTGCACAGCTCCCCTTCTCTTCATCTTTCAGTGGGTTCCTCCTTGAAGAAACAAGTGCAAAAGGGATTTTATTCCAAGGGTTAAAATTCTTTACATATGCGGCAGAGTCCTGAAGCTGCACTAGGCTTTATGTTGCTCTACAGCAACAGACACATGGAAAACCCTGTGCATTCCCTGGTAAAATAAAATGATCAAGAGCAGCAAAAATGCATAAAAGCTTGAAAGCAACCTTGCTATGCTCTGAATAATCTTGCTTATGACCATTTCCATGATATTCTTGGCTTGTCACCTTTATTCTGCATTTTTTTGTGTATGTGCATTTCTGATCAGTTCAAGTAGAGAAGTAGACAAGCTGATTCTTCCATAAACGTTTCCTTCCCTTCCATCCATTAGGTTTAGATATATGAAGATTTGTTTATTCAAGGCTGCCTCTTAAAAATAAGAATTCTAATCTCTTTAGTCACAACATTTAAGTAAGTGGACTGAATCCATTATGAACATCTAAAATTCATGTTATTTTCTATGCCTGGACCAATTTTTAAAAAAACAACTTGGACAGACAAAGAGGCACTGGGTAAAAGGATAAATGGGAATTTCATTAGAAGGACATGACTAATCTTCCTACACATGAGATGTATAAATAAGTGGTATTGAGAAAAGCATAAAAACAACAGAGCCGTGCTAAAAGACAGTTGATAATTATCTACTTCCTTCCCTAAATGGACATAGCTTGTTATTTAGAGTGTAATTTATTAAAAAAAAAAGAATCAGCGGTGGCTAAACAAAAATCAGTGTTTCATATCCTGAGCCTTTTCTCATAATTACTGATTGAGCTTATCTTATTAATTCCCTATTTATTGCTACATATTTTCTCAAAAGCTTAGGAGCACAGTCGTAGCCATTACCAGGAATAGTAAACATAAAATTATTGTTAATTCACTGATTAGCTTTTGAGTAACAATTTCCAAAAAACATATTTGCAGGAAACATTTTAGACAGTGTCTTTTTTTTTCCCTAGGGTTTTGGGAAATGCATCTCCCAAGGCATTGCAGTGGCTTCTTATCACTGTGTTAAATGTAGCCATTTTAAAATTTCATGACCTCAAAAAGCACACCAGTATCGTTGAATCTTCAAGCATTTCTAGTTGTGCTTTGGTCCAAGTAGAGAAAAAAGTTCAATATATTAAACTTAGAAAGAAAAAGGAGAAAGCAGAAAAAAATTGCTAAAGAGGAGGAAGTAGTGAATTCAGTTATGATAAAGAAGTGGGAGCATGAAGTTTGAGCATGAAGACTAAGAGAACATACAATCTCTGTGAATATTATTTCAGTCTTCATTTGTTAGAGAAAGATTATTAATTTATAATGTTCATTTTACAATATTTGCTTGGGTTTAGTGACAGCTTACCAGTTTCACTTGTACTGTGAATGACCAAATGCATATAGGTGTCAGAAGTTGTCCCTTATTTTGTGCCTTTATATTATTTCTGTTTATTTAAAAGAAAAAATCAATCATTGCATAATGTCAGCCCCTTCACCTGGGTATATTAGTACAAGACCTCAGCCCTGTTGCTGAGTAGTTTGTGCAAAGAGAGACCAATGGTTCAGACTTGGTTTTACAGACACAGGAGCTGTCCTCTTGAATCTGAAAGAAATAAAACAGAGTAGAGGTAGACTCTGAGGGACTTGGAATAAGAGTAATAGTTTACATTTGCCATGACAGCTAAAAGACAAGACAGCCAAGGATGCATGCACAGTGTTTGGACATGAAGCAGCAGCCCATGTCATTGAAAAGGCTAGCTGAGGCCAAGCTCATGGTGACTTCTGCAGTCCTGAGCCCACTGTAACCTCCAGCTAATCGAGGACAGTATCTCTTGCATTCATGTTGCAGTAGTCATTGTGATACTTAGGGCTGTAATTTCCAGGGCTGAAGTGACAGGACAAAGGGGCAAGAGATTTAAACTGAAAGTGGGAAGGTTTAGGTTGGACTTCATGAAGAAATTCTTTACAATGACAGTGGTGATACACAGGAACAGGCTGCTCATGGAAGTTGTGGTTGCCTCATCATTGAAAATTGGATGGGGCTTTGAGCAACCTTATCTAGTGATGGCAGGTAAATTGGATTAGATTATTTTTAAAGGTCTCTCCCAACCCAAACCATCCTATGATTCTATCTTATACTAGTTTTGATAAACTTTTGTTTGTCACAGTACAGTGTCACCTACAAACAACATGTGGTCCAGTCCGGAGTAAAGATTCAGAACAAACTCCCAAGATCTTGTTTTCCTCTTCCCCTCACTCTGGGGGAAAAAAAAGTGTATCTAAGGGTTGTATTTCATACGTAGCAGAACTGTACTTCATGGGCAGACTGTTACTCCTTTGGAGAGTGTATCTTTCTCATCTGTTTGGATTTATTTAGACCCTGGGATACATGAACTGTGTCTATGGGAAAGTCAGTAATGAGATCTAACTTACCTTTCTGTTCTCTTTTTGTGTCCCCTAGTTGTGGCTCACATTACTGAGCGTATAGAAGTCTCAGTCAGAGCTACCCATGCAGGAATGTCCAGATTTTGCCTGACCCTGTGCAAACAACACATTTTCCTCAGTGCTTCTGCATGCCAACACAAGCCCCAGAGACAGCCATCTGTCTGGCTGTTTGATAGATAATCGCTAACATAAAAAAAAAATATTAGAAAAGTACATGTTAATAGTACTATATAGCAAAAAGGCTCTTCTGATTTCAATAAAGAACATTAACATCTGTTGGCTGCTTAACATTGCCTGTTTGCCTTTGGCATGTTGGGATTTATCTTAGCCTAGTGTAATAAATGGAAATGTCACCATTTAATTAAATGGCTTCAGGTCAAATCCATCCAGTGATTACTCTGTGTTGAAGTTCACAGCAATAGCATTCTTTGCTTATTGGTACAAATTTTCTGTTAGCGTTGCTAAGTTTCTGGTAATTGTTTGTGTTACATACCTTTGTGTAAATTTTTTTTTAAGTAATGAGAGTCATGTCAGTGATTTATATTTAATAAAATGAATATCCTGTTAATCAGTAAGTACAAAAGCAATTTGCATGAAAACAAAATGCTTTAGGTTATTTATAAAACCATTCAAAATGCATTATAAAATGGTTTTAGTGAATTAATGTTTGCTGTCTTTTTTTCCTAAAGGAGGTTTCATGATTGTAGGCAACAACAGTTAACTTCAGGATGCTAAAAAGGAAACAAAGTTCAAGGGTGGAAGCCCAGCCAGTTACAGATTTTGGTCCCGATGAATCTTTGTCAGACAACGCAGATATTCTATGGATTAACAAACCAGTGGGTATCTCTTTCTGTAATTACTAACTTTAAGTTAAAGGTAATTTGTACTGTTGAAATATGACTTCCACTTCTGTTTGTCAGAAACAAGGATTGAGCTATAGTTGCTAATCTACCAGTTATTTTTTTTTAAAGTCCAAAACTAAAAAACCCCAGGCATTTCTTTTGGCTATTGCAAAATGATGGGATGATCAAGCAGTGTTTTCCAACCAATTCCTCTGCTGATTTATTCTTTTAAATCAGCCATCCTTTCAATGTCTCTCGTTCCTAATGTGGTTATTTAAATTAGAAGTTCATAAACTGGGCTTTTGAAAAGGATGTTAAAAGGAGCATTTCATTGCTCAAGTGGTAGCCAGCAGTCAGCACTTTTGACTTTCAAATCTCTCTTTTTATATCATGTATATCATCATATAAATTTATTTTGACTGTTCATTTTGAAGTACACCTCTCATTTTAACTTATAATCTGCCCTAAGAAATAGATAGGTGCAAAAGTGGCATCTTGAAACTGGGGAAAATTTCATTAAGAGTCGAGTTAATAATGGAAGGTACAGTATTGAGAAAATGTATTTCCTGTGTAAATATGTTTTTTATGATTAAATTGTTCAGCAGTTGGCATGCATCTGGGATTCCTATATGGTGAATGATTTGTGTTTTTGTAGAGAAGGAATTTTCACATTTCTCTTAAAACAGGTTATTAGTTTTTACTTTTTAAAAATAAAATATTCTAAAATAATATCTGTTGTTGGCATTGCATGCATTTTATGCAACTGTCATTTCATTTGCAGTACAAGTGCTAGATCCTCTCAGCTTTGCTCCTGAGTTTTAACACCTAAATCATTTACAAAACAACACCCATATATTTATTCATGCTAAATAGTTTTAAGTAGAATGTTTGTACTGACTACTGTAATAAGCTGAAAATGTCATTTCAGAAATATATGCTGGTTTATTTACCTATGTTTCTCGTCATACAATACATGAGGTTTTTATGGAATAATTTTTTGCTTATCATGTTGATGAAATAGTTTTATATTACTTAGGGCTTGTAATACTGACATTTTACTGTAGCAGAGAATGGCTTTTATATCAGCCACATTTTAATATTTATGTAATTTTTTGAGTTGAAACAAGGTTCAAAGCCAAGTAGATGTTAAAGGGACATTAGAGATCATCGTGTGCCTTCCACTTCCAAATTACTAATCTGGACTGAGTATGCAAATGATAGAGCTATTCAATTCAGATCAAATATCATTACACTTAGGTGACCGAACAGTGAATATTAAATTAGGTGCCTATTCTTAAGTCTTCTTTATACCAAAATGTCTGAAGTGCTATAAATCAGTGTCAAATTTGAAAAAGTTCAGTGTTTTTTGTTTTGAGTTTTTTCTTGTTGAAAAGAACTTCTTGTTTTGATAGATATGACCTTACCAACTCTGATTCATTACATTTGTGTGGCTTCAAGTTGTTTTGATTTAAAAGAAAAAAATCCAACCTTAAACCTGTGTATTAATATGCTCTGTTTTTTTTGATACACCTGCCTTTCTGACTGGCACTGAATATCAGCCTTATGAATAAGGAGTGGGTCTGAGACCTAAGTAGTAATAGAAATTAACTGTTCTCTTATAGCAACAAAACTTAATTGGAACAGAAGTGAATCCTGATCTTAAGTAGCATTCTGTGACACAGTCTCTTTTATATTTATTCTTTTCATAAATGGAAGGATGCTTTTAATCCTGTGCCTCACACTTAATTTTTGGAGTTGTATATTGATTTAAAAATAATTTCTGCTTAGTGTTGAACTAAAATTGTCAACAGATATTTTCATTTAATGTATTTACCCAGTTTATAACTCCAACTAATTCTACTTATTGACTGCCCATAAATGTGGCAAGTTGTCATTTGAAAAGAAATTAAATTACAAGTTCCACAAAGTAGAAATGATGGAATCCTAATTCTGAGTTTCATAGGTTTTAATTCTTCGTTTCTGAATTATACAACCTCACAAATTACCTAATAAAATTCTATATGTGCATATATAATTTAAAATAATTTAAGAGTGCTTGGTTTTGGTTAAAGACCTTTAATATGTGCATCATGACGTAAAAGAACACAGATGTGCTTTTACTAACAGTGCCGATATAAGTTATGGAGGCTTTTTTTGAAGATCAAAGCAATCTTGCAATAGCATGGGTTTGCTTGTTTTTTGTTGTTTTTTTTTGTGTTTCTTTTTTCCAGTGGGTACACTCTTTACTACGAATCTGTGCCATCATCAGTGTTATTTCTGTTTGTATGAACACTCCAAAGACCTTTGAGCATTATCCGCCTCTCCAGTATGTGACATTTGCTCTTGATACTTTGTTGATGTTTCTTTACACTGCAGAGATGATAGCAAAAATGCACATCCGTGGGATAGTTAAGGTAAGCATTTTAACAGTATTCTATGTGTGCTTCAAGTGATTTGAGTGTATGTTAATGACATTTAGTATTTGTTTTTTAACTTACCAGCTCTTCTTGCTGTGATTGTTTTTAACTGCAGGCAACGTTATGGTGTATAAACTGAAAAGACAGATTGACAAAGATGCAGCTTTACTGCATATGTAATCACCCCAAAGTATAATGCCAGCATTCCTAATAAAGGTTTTCTAGTAAGAAATAGATAGTTTCATTGCATTAGTATGAAAAATGAAAGGAATAAAAAGCTACATATACATTAGGAAGAATATTTTGTAAATGTCTATTGGTCCATATATGGGCTTAGAATTTCGATTTTTGTTTCAGAAGGCTGGATGTGTTCTTGTGTGGTTACTTAGGAGCATATGTCTTACTGTGAGCTAAATGAGAAAGTTATCTTGCTTAAAATTTTTTTTCCTTAGTATAATCCATGTTGGTAAACAAATGCTTCTGTTATACGTCTGCTGTTGTTGCTGGGCTAATTTGTATAAGTAGATACAATATTGTAGGCTGCAAAACTGCAGAATTTTTCAGTAATCGTGATTTTGTACCATTATTTTACTAATTGTTTCCAGTCTTCTACAAAAAGATACAAATCAGCTTCCATATAGAAAATCCATCCTTATTGACAATGCAATTTTGTCACTATTGCGCAGAATAGATAATCAGTGTTATCCTTGCTTTTCACTTCTGAAAGGTCTGGTGACTCCAGAGACAACTGATGCTGTACTTAAGCTCTTGAAGTCTTTCTGAGTTTGCAGATAGCATTTTTTATTCACTTCCAAACTAAAATATTATTCATCATACTTAATGAATATTAATAGTAAAAGTGTCATTAATATTAACATTTAGAAAATTACTGAATAAGATAGTTCTGAGAAAAACTTCATGGGCTGTATAAAGCCAAAGTGCTCTCTTCTTCAGAGATGTCTATTAAGTTGGTGAAGATGAGGACACAGGATTATGAATGGAGAATTAGTGACCATTGTGCACATTTGGACAGTGTGGGAATAAAAAGTTACTATTACAACCAGTACAGCCTTTGCAGAGAAAAGGACATGTAGATATTAATGCAGAGAGAGAGAGGGAGGGGTGGCCAACAGTGTGACTTTAGTACAAAGCTTGATTCCTGAGCTTTTGTGTATGCAAATACCAACTTCACAGTTGACAGCTAGGGGCTATGAACAATATGCTGCTGCTGCTGCTTAGTCTATCTTTCACTGGGTTGTTTAAATTTGTGGGTTTGTGGGAAGAGAAGAGGAAAAAGAAGAGGCAAGGTGAGGTGAGGTGAGGAGAAGTTGGAAGGGACTTACAACCATAATATAGTCCAACTGCCTGACCAATTGACCAGTTCGGGTCTGACCAAAACTTAAAATGCATTGTCCAAATGCTTCTTAAACACAGGCTTGGGGCATTGACCATCTGTCTAGGAAGTCTGTTCCAGTGTTTAACCACTCTCTTTACAAAATGTTTCCCAGTTTCCAGACTGAACCTTCCCTGGCACAGCTTTGAACCATTGCCATGCATCAGGTCACAGGGTACTGGGGAGATCAGTGCCTCACTCTCCACTTCTCCTCTCCTCAGGAAGCTGTAGAGAGCAACAGGGTTACCCCTCAGCCTCCTTTTCTCTGAACTAGACAAACATAGAGTCCTTAGCTGCTCCTCAGGGGATGAACTTCTCTATAATTTCCATATAATGAACTTGTCTTTGAAGCATGTCTAGTGAGCTGGGCCACGCAGAATGAGTAGCTGTCTGGAGTTGGTTTCAATGCCTCAATTTATGTTATACAGAAAACAGCATAGATTATTTCCTTTGCACTGACATTTTACTATTTGTCTATTAGATAAAAATACACTAAAACAGATCAGACATAACCATTGTTACACAAAGATAGTTTAATAAAAAATGGCTGCATTTATTGTTAGTTTAACAATTGAGCATTTGCTTAAAGCTTGATGTCTTGTAGTATTCATCAGTGAATATACTTGTGACAGAAATGACATGCCTTCTTTGGCGTTTATTCATGGAGTCATAGAATAACCTAAATGGTAAGGGACCTACTGAGGTCATCTGGTCTGACCTGCTGCCCAAAGCAGATCCAGTTAGACAAAGTTACCCGTGGCTTGGGTTGTCCAGGTGAATTTCAGACTCTTCCAAGGATGAAGACTTCACAAGCTCTCTAGACAGCCTCTTCCAGTGCTTGACCAACCTTATGCCAAAAATATTTTTCTTAACAGTTAATCAAAAATGTCCATGTTTCTTTGAATGCTAATGAATGAGTTATCCTTTCCAGTGAACTATTTGACTTATTCTTTGGATTATGAATTTTAGGGAAAATATTGGTGAAATGTTATAATTTTGCCAAGAACATGTTGATCCATGGACTTCCGAAGACCGTGGCAACTGAAGTAAATAAGGCACTGTTTAGAACCCTATTAGCATTTATTAAAGATATTTGTATTTGAACCATCTTTATATAAGAAAATTTGTTTATGAAATGTAGTCCTAATTTAAGTGCATTCAGGATTTTTAGTGAGTGTAGGATCAGTGAATGCATTGCCATATGGTTCTACTGAACTTTACCATAAGTCAGTATTTCTGTAAATGCTTTAGAAACTGAAAGGCTAATAAACATTTGAACTATGATTAATGCAAAATTATAGTCCAGTGAGAAACCTGATTTATGGATAAGGTAGGCACCATCCACTTAAGTCTCAATTAATAAAAATGTAAGTATAGCCGAACTAAAAAGATTTTGAAAATGTTAAGTCATGTCCAGTTAACACTCTCTGAGGACAAGTGAGAAATATGCTTCCTTTGGTTCTCAAGGGTTTCTAGGAAAAAAAAGTAGTTTCTGAAACTGCTAGCCTTTTCTCTGTAAAAATTTTTCCTTTTCCCCATGTAAACTAAATGACAAAATAAAACAGTGCCTCCATTCAAGAGTTTTATTACCCTAGAAGGAAAGCTACACTGAAATGTTGCTATGATATTGTGCCTTTATTGCTCATGTTTCCTTCTGAGTTATTGTTGTCGTGCTAGTAAAATCTATTCCAAATTTGGTCTGCCCATGCCTTGTAAATGCTTGCTGTTGCTTGTTCCATTTGTGAAGGCAAATGATACAGGGGACTCCTGGAATTACACAGATAGATATCCACCTTCTAGAAAGGAGATGTTGATGTGTTTAGAAAAGGAGAACAAAGTACAGATATTAAATAAACCACAGTATGACAGTATAGGATATATCTACTACAAATTCTGAGCTCCTTTTGTTTTCAAAACTATATATTGATATTCCTTATTATAGCTGTCATACACAACCGTGTATGATAGCTTTTAACAGGTATTTTTATAGATGCTTTTAATAGCACCTATTGTGATAGATTGACTTCTTTGAAAGAAGTGAAATGGGCAGTGTAACAGATTATGTTCACTAAATAGACACTACCTGAGGAAAGTACTGAAAGTACTGTTACTGTTTAACATTTTTGTTGGCAACATGGACAGCGGGATTGAGTGCACCCTCAGCAAGTTTGCTGATGATGCCAAGCTGTGTTGTGCAGTTGACACACTGGAGGGAAGGGGTGCCATCCAAAGGGACATTGACAGGCTTGAGAGCTGGGCTCATGCAAACCTCATGAAGTTCAACAAAGCAAAGTGCAAGGTCCTATGCCTGCACGGCAATCCCAGACACACTCACAGGTTGGGCAGAGGAGTGACTGAGAGCAGCCCTGTGGAGAAGGACTTGGGGGTGATGGTTGATGAAAAACTCAACATGATCTGGCAAAGCCAACCTCATCCTGGGCTGCATCGAAAGGAGTGTGGCCTGCAGGTCAAAGGAGGTGATTCTCCCCCTCTGCTCTGCTCTTGTGAGACCCAACCTGGAGTGCTGTGTACAGTTCTGGTGCCCCCAAAATAAAAAGGACATGGAACTGTTGGAGCAAGTCCAGAGGGCCATGAAGTTGATAAGAGCACTGAAGCACCTCTCCAGAAAAGACAGGCTGAGAAAGTTGGGGCTGTTCAGCACAGAGAAGAGAAGATTATGTGGAGACCTCATAGCAACCTTCCAGTATCTGAAGGAGGCCTACAGGGAAGCTGGAGAGGGACTCTTCATCAGGAACTGTAGTGATAGGACAAGGAGTAATGGGTACAAATTGAAATAGGGGAAATTCAGGTTAGATATTAGGTAGAAATTTTTTACTGTGAGGGTGGTTAGACATGGAACAGGCTGCCCAGGGAGGTTGTGAAGTTTTTGGTATTGCACGCTACTGTCGCATGTCATGAACTAGTGAACTAATGCGATTATTACATCTGTCTTTATTTTGAATCTGAAAAATGAAATTCAGGCTTTAATTTCTTACTGATTGAGGTCTTTTTAAAAACAATATTCTAGGACAGTCTGCCTCATGTTGTCTGGCTGTATTGTATAAAATGTGTGTACAAGCAGGAAGACAACTTTCAATGGTTAATGAAGTTTTATATGAGATGGAAACAGAGAACTAGACCAAGTCAGTTTTTTCTTATGACATATTTTTATGCTTGTATTCTAAATGATTCCCTATATTGACAAATGATGGCCTGTGACAGTAAATGTAATGAAAAATGTAATAAACTTAGTTCCTGGTTAAAGCTTACTGAATTGAATTTGACAATGGTATTTTCATGATCTCTTCAGTTCAGAATTCCACTTTCTTCAATTAATCCTAGATTTGTTCTCATGCTCTTTATTTCCCAGAATATAAACAGAGTTCAGTGACTCTTTGGTTCTGATTTCTTTCATGTCTCAGGCTCCTTGGCCAGAAAGAGCTCTGTGAGAATAAGCTGCATCTGTTAAATGAAAGCAGATCAATCTCCCTTGCTTTATCTTCAATAAAACTTTAAGTGTGTCCTTGGGGGGCATCAGGCAAAGCATTGCCAGCCGGTCAAGAGGGGGGATTGTCCCGCTCTGCTCTGCACTGGTGCAGCCTCACCTTGAGTATTGTGTGCAGTTTTGGAATGAAAGATATTAGCCATTAGAGAGTGTCCAAAGAAGGGCAATGAAGATGGTGAAGGGCCTTGAAGGGAAGCCATATGAGGAGCAGCTGAGGGCACTTGGTCTGTTGAGCCTGGAGAAGAGAAGACTGAGGGGAATCTTCATTGCAGTTACAACTTCCTTGTGAGGGGAAGAGGAAGGGCAGGCACTGATCTTTTCTCTGAGGTGACCAGTGACAGGACCCAAGGGAATGGCATGAAGTGGTGTCAGGAGAGGTTTAGGCTGGATATTAGAAAGAGGTTTTTCATCCAGAGAATGGTTGGGTGCTGGAAGAGGCTCCCCAGGGAAGTGCTCACAGCACCAAGCCCAACAGGGTTCAATAAAGCGTTTGGACAATACTCTCAGGAACATGGTGTGACTCTTGGGGATGGTCCTGTGTTGCACTCGATGATGCTTGTGGGTCCCTTCCAATTCGGCATATTCTGTGATTCTGTGATTTTGTGAAGTTACACTTTAAAATAAAATATGTGAGAGTACTTTTTCCTGTCTGTTAAAATAGCCTAGTTGACACTTGTTTTAGTGTTATCATCCTGAAAATGAGAATTTTTTTTTTCATAAAGCACAAGCAGTGCACTAAATTTAATAAAAATGTCTGAGTTTTTTTGCTGTGCAGTTGTGACGTGTCAGGTAACAAAGGAGATTGCAAAAAGTCAGAAGTAATGGTCCTTAACATTTTCCTCATAGGTAAATCAATTACATTCACAGCAAAACTTCTGTACTGACTGAAATTATTGCCAGTGGATTTGTCAGACTTTTATTTCAGTAGCACAGAGTGCTCTTCACTGATTTCAGTACTCCTGCAAAAGGCTGAAGTGAATGTTGCACAGTTAGCTTTCAGCATCCTTGGTGAATTCATGCAGGAACTGCAACTAAGCTTAATCTTCTACCAACACCACCACAAATAGGTGGGAGCAGTTTCCTTTGCTTCTATCTTGTACTAAAGACTACAGATTAGTTAGTTAACTGAAAGAAGTGGCTTCCAGCATGTCAGGTGTTTCCAGGCAGCATTTGTGCTGTGCAGAGAGCACATTTTCCTTAACTTTTTTTCTCATAGGTGCTTTGGTTGCCGTAGTTGCTGTCTGTCTGCACAAGGGGAGAGAACTGAGGATGGAGCAGGCTTGAGCAATACTTGAGCCGTGTGGGCATTCAGTTCTCTGCCAATATAAGGAACTTTGATCCTGTAGTGCAAGCAACGTGAGGTGGAGATGGGCAATGAATATATATTGCAGTGAAAAATTATACTGCAATGAAAAATTCTGGTTGCGGTGGTCTAAACTGGGGTCTGCAACAGTTTCCAGTGGCCACTGATATCTGATTGCATAATCTGGCTTTTTTTTTTTTTTTTATCTTTGCTTGCAAAAAATAGATTTTTGGACTTAACATAGAAAAAAAGTTATAGCATTTGTCAGCACTAATTTGAGGAAATGCAATAGTCTGCAATTACTTTTTTGTGTATAAAGTAGGCTCTTTCAAAAGATAATTTATAATTTATCTGATCTTTTTTTTCCCATTGACTGAAAGGGAAGCCCAAAGTACCTACACTAAGACCCAGCCTATAGGTATCTCACAGTCACCAATTGCTCTAACTCATATATTTGTTGTCAATGAACAGGTAGGGAATACAAAAGTTATATAGACAATGGGATGCAAACTTTTTCTTTAGCATTTTTGGCATTGACTAGTTTATGTATAAATGAGTTTCTTCTATAATCATCCTAATTCAGAAGTTTGTCTTGAGTTATCGATTACAGAACTGATGTTTACTGAAGCTTATTACAAGTATTTCTTTTGCCTTCTTTTCTGTAGTTTTATTACTAAACATTCCATCTCCATCAAACAGGAATAAAAAATTACAAAATCACAATGATGAAAATATTAATACACAAATATAAATATTAAATATATTAATATATAAATATAATAATTATAAATATTAATATTAAAATATTAATATATTAATATTAAAAATATTAATATAATTGTTGTGAAACCCTGTCAGCTTGCTCACCAGGTTATGGTAGCTTTGTCAAAGGAGTTTCGGTGGTGTTACAGACTGAAAATGGAGGACTGAAATTCTGAAATTAATGTGTTCCATGACTTTAGAAATGCTGTATACCCATAGTGCATAAATGAGTTAAAGATCAGGAAGTTGTGTTCTTTTCAAAGGTTGGATGGTAAAACAGAATATGTGGCTCCCATCATCAAGCAATAGCATGCTCTGATGTGCTTGTGATGTCTTGTGCTGAAAGCTCAGTCTCAGGATATGCAAGTCACAAACAAGAGTGAGAACCTTGACCTTGAGGGCAGGGGCATAACCAGTGGAGTCAGTGGCAAGAATGAGAAAACTGAGATTTTGTTTGACTAAACAGAGCGGAGGGAAAAAAAGAAAATGAGAAAACTACTTACCTGTGGTAGTAAAAAGCTCACAGAGTAAACACCAAAAAGACCATTTGTCATAAGGTTTGAGTTTCTCTACCCAATGTCTTGGAATTAGAATGAAATTTTTTTTCCTTATGACAAATTATTTTGCATACATACATTAGAAAACTGGAGTTCTGTACAGTGCATAATGGTGTTGGAAACCTAGATGTGTAGTGCAGGCCCCATGCTATTCTGTGTTGGCAAAGGGTATGTTATTTTAAATTGTATTAAAATATAACTTAAAAAATTACTGGAATATTTTGGTGCTAGCAGCTGTGATTCTTAGTTGTAAGTATTATTTCATAGAAAACAGTATTTATACCCATCGAATAAGACAGTCTACAAAATTTGATTCTTCTGTCTCATTTTTTTCCTGTGTTTTTTGTTGTTTTGCTAAGCATGTATGTCCATCGTAAGGGACATCTGTTCCCAGCCTACTGGGATTGTGTTGCTAGTAGAAATGCTCCGATGCTGTTTCCAGTCACAGGAAATTAAAAAAATTAAAAGTGATTATCATGAGAAAAACAAATACGAGGTTGCCTGCAGTATGATGCTGTTACTGCCTGCGGGCCAAGGAAGGTTAGAGATCGTGGCACTACAATATACGCACCTGTTTCTATGGTTACTTGTGCCTGGTTTTATTGGAGTGCTTATTACAGGGAAGTAATGACTCATATTACGCAGTGGGGCTTTTTGCACCATTTTTGCATTAAAGCATTAGAAAATTTAAATTGCTTGGTGAATGTACATCAGCAGTATTTCTAGAATATAAATGGTATTTTTTCTAACTGGTCAATCGGTCATGGAAGTTTTTAGTGAGAAATTATTTTGGGGCATGGATTGAAGTGTGTGTCCATATAATACTTGGTAATTTATCATTATTATCAATATTTACCTAAATTTGCTAATTAAAAATACACTGCATACTGACTTTCATAACGTAGTTGGAAATTACTCTTTCAATATACACACCAATTAGATGAACAAAACTTTTACTTTTTGGTAATGCTATTTTTTTCCTCTGTAATAGCACTTAAAAGGACTAATTCCTTGTTGTTCTTCATGACAGCAGCTATTACTGAGGGACATTTTTAATGTATCTCTTCATGTCAGAGTAAAATGACATAAAGGGAAAGCAGTGAAAGCAACATATTGGATAACATGTTATGTATTCAGATAGCAAGAGAGGGAACTTCATCCCTAATGTATCTTTATGTGTTGAAACTTGCATTTTCAAGGAATTCTACCATAATTAAACAATTCTATTTTATTTTATGCCCATGTTTTCTTCTTTCTTAATTTGAGAAAATGAAATAAGACATGAAGATGAACAAATCTTAATGACATCCAGATCCCCATTGAAGGGAATAAGAACATTTCTATGCAGCTGTGTTTTCATGAAAATGATGAAATTTGTGGGGGATTTTTAAAGGAGTAAGTTGAATGTAAAATTTGATTTCAGAGTATTGTGTTCTCCACCAGTAATATAAATATGTCTTTCTTACAGCTATACTAGGATTTTTGTTTCAATAAGCTTTTCCTGGTCTCTGTAGTATAAAATGTATTGTTCAGCTTTTAATAATGCTAATTACCAAATAATGCAATCTTTTTTCTGGAAAGTGCATCCTTCTTATGTATTCCATCTCTCAGTGTTGTGGCTTTTTTCTGTTGAATAAGAGCTTTGAATGCCAATCATAAATCTGAGTTGTTGTCATGTTAGATGAGACTGTTTGCCTATCAAACCTCCCTGTTCAGTCTCCAGGCAATATTTGATTCTTCAAAGTGAAAGCTTTCACCTTGAATCATTTGGCTCCCAATGCAGCCGTTGCATCCACCATAAACACTGGAGCTGGGGGAGGGCAGAATACTGCTGGATAAAGTACAGCAGTGTTTAACACATATCACCTCTGCGAGGCTGTGGCATACTTCTAAGGATGAGCAGATGTCCGTGCATGTGGAACTAAATGTGGAACCAGAATCAACCCCAAGGAACTGGCATTTTGAGGAGATTGGCTTCATTGCCCACAACCAGAGAACAGTCTGGGTTGGAAGGGATCTGAGGAGATGGTCTGAAGCAATCTCTTACTCAAATCAGGGTTTTAACTTCATTAGTCAGGGTATTATGAAGCTGAGTCTTAAATATTTCTAACAAGGGATATGCTAGCACTTCTCTGGGTAACATGTTTCAATGTTTAATTGTTTTCCTACTGGAGATTTTTTTTCCATGCACTTCCTAAAAACAGTGAGTGCTGTTCCAGGTAGGGGAATCCTAATAATCCTCCTCCTGATCAACCATTTTTAGATTTGCTGAACCCTTAAGACATCCAGGAGAGCTGGTAAGGAAGTACTTGGGGCACTGAATACAGATGGCTAATGAGCAGATGGAGAGAGAAATGAAATTCAGACTTTCAGTGTAGTAACCCATAAAATCTCTGCAGTGCATGTTAGCACCCAACTGCAGAAGTAAGGTGGTGTATCAAGAAAGCAGCAATGCAATGCACCAGCAAAGTTCCCTTCCCCACATACTGAGGAGCCATACTTAGTGTTGGATGTTAGCATCTGTCCTCAATTTACCATATATGAAGGATGTGCCTGGAGTCTCCAAATAGCAGGCAGTCTGAATTGTTCGTCACTCAGCTAAACTGAGATGCTCTACAATGTTTGGGTGACGCAGGTGGTGTGCTGTGGCATTCCTTTTCATTGTTTTGTAGAAATGGTTGTTCCCTTTGATAGTTTTGTACTTGATGTAGGGAGTTGTGTAATATTTCATGTTTGTTCCTGGTTCTTTTTTTTTTTTTTTTTTGAGAGGGGGGGATTGTTTTGTGTTTGTTGGTTTGTTTGGGGTTTTTTTTTTTTAAATTTAACAATTTTGGTTTTAAACACTGTTTTTTAACTCCCACCAATTTGCTTTCCCCATTATTTTACAGCAAATATTGTTATAGGGTTTTGAGAAAGTAAAATGTTTCTTGTTTATCTGTCTGAAAGTCCTAATGCTTATTTCATGGCCAGAATAGCTGCTTCTTTACAATCTTTTTGGTGATGTGTTTTGTTTTTGCTGTTGGTGGTGATGTGTATTGTTTGGTTGGTTGGTTTTTGTTTTGGTTTTTGTTTGGATTTTTGGGATTTTGTTTATTTGTTTGTTTTCTGTTAGGAACAGTAGATGAAATGGTGAATACTGTAGTTTAAAATCCTCCCATTAGAGTATGAAACATCAAATACTAAGTTTGATGAAGTTAATTACATGAGTTAGCCAAAAATCTAGTAAGCCTTTAAAACAAGTTTGAAACTGTTCTTTAATGAATGGAATAGCCTTACATCTTCATTGGTAATTCTTAAAATAATCTGAAAATCTTGGTAAATTCAGTTAAAAACCTATCTTTTTTAATACTTGCAAAGGATGAAGTAGTGGTTCTATAGTGATTATGGTGACTATAGGGGTTTTTTATGATGATAGATTGAAATGGTGTGTTTTGTGTCTGTAACAGGCCTTCTAACCCAAAGGACCAGGAAGAGCTGTCTTTCATTTTATTATTTATAAATAGAATAATTTCATTTTTTTGGCTGTAATATCAAATGATTTTTTCAATGTTTTCCTAGTGTAGAATACAACATTAGCCTTAATATTTTATTGTATGCGATATTAAATGATTATAAACTTTTCAGTATGTGATGTGTTACTTGGAAGCATCTGATGGTAGAATAGTTCAGTACAATGCATGAGTAGTTACAAATGGAACTTACTTAACTCAGTGACGATAAAGTGATATTACATCCACTGTAGCCACTCAGAATTAAGCTTTACACAGCACTTTTAATTCCATTGGCTGCTTCAAATCAATTACTGTTATGTGAATATATTTTAAGTAAGTTCCTTCATTATGAATGAAGACACTTTGTGATAAAGAAGACATACAGAAAATTAAAAGCTGTGTCATCCTTCCCACACATATTGTTTCTTTCTTCCCCCTAATACAGACTTTTTAAGAAAATATATGTTGGCTTATTTTGAAGTGATACTATCACTGTTGTAGGGGGCTAATTTGGTGGTGGACATCCATTTTAAAATATGCCAGTCTTTCTTTGGTTATTATTGTGGTCTTAGCTAAGCAGTCCACAGTTTCCTTTGTTTCCTGCTAAGGTTTGACACATGAGGGCATTTGTGAAATAGTTTTATTTCGGGGGATGTAAGAGGAGAATTAGAAGAGAATTCAGAGGCAGCTTTTCTTCTTGATTAGGCTGTATGTATTCATTCTTTTTTCTGTGTGAGGAAAATGTTAAAAGTGTTGGGTTGGGGGCTTGACTGGATTGTCCACATCATCCTGCTACTAAGCACACCTGTAAACTGCAAGTTTTTAAGGAAACAGGGAAAGTTTGAAATTGAACCAGAAACATAAGAGATGTATGCATATGATGTGACCGGGTAGAAGATACATACCTTCTGTGTGCCTATGTGTGTCTTTATCTACACGTGCAATGAGAGAGAGAGATTAGGCAAGGTACTCCCTTAAACTCTGATTTAATTTTGAGTTCCACTCACACCTCTGTGTCCAGCAGTGTTTGTGTGGAGTAAGGGAGTGGGAGAGGGAGGGCAAATCTTGTTTCCCTAACTCAGCTGCAGTCTCTCTTCCAGCTTGCTCTTTTTGCATTATAAAAAAATATACTTCCAAATTCTGATTCCCTCTATTTCTTCCATTTCCTCCTATGCATTTCTGCTGCTCTTAAAATGTCCATAAATGTCAACCTCTACCCCTTAATGCTTATTTGTAGTACTACTTGAAGTATATCACAGGGTGATCTGAAGGATTTGCTAGAGTTGTTGATGTGCTTTGTTTACCACCACTACCACCCCTTGCAGGATCCAGTGACCATGACAGAACAGCAGAGTAGCTCATTGTTCCTGAGCTTGCTGGTCTCTTCACGTTTGTATCGTCTTTCAGCTATCCTGTTTGTCAGATGCTGTGAGGAAAAGTGGGAGACTAAGGTTCTAATGACAGACCCAGGACTACAAGACTCTTTTCCAGAGTAGATGATGGTAAATCTGATTGTTCAGAGCAAATACCATGTTACTTCTTTTGTTTATTTATCTTTCAGACAGCTGGAGAGAGGCAGGAGGGAAGGATTTAGAGAACAAGTTGTAGTCAGGAATGAAAGAAAAACAGAAGTTCCTGAACGCAAGCAGGGAAGCAGGGGAGGCTGTTCACTTGCAGGGATTTGCTGTTCATCCCAAGGTATTCATGAAATGTTAAGAGATAAGCAGAGCAGAAATGATCTAAAATAGGCAAAAACCTAGTGTGAGATAGGGAAAATGTAGGGAGAAGGGAGGAGATTTATTTGTTGATCTTTTTTTGATTAGGTAAATACTAAGTTCTTATTCTGAACTTCTGGTATTCTCCCTTACTTACTGCAACATTGCCACAGAATATTACTTTCTTAGACAACACAGAATATTTAAATTACAGATCAAGCTTGCCTGTTCTTTTGGGGTGTCAAATTTCAGATTAATTCAGATTAGCATCTCTAAGAAAAAGGCAGACTTTCAATAGTGCTGTTTATCAAGACATCCATTTTCATGGTTGTGTACTAGCCAACAGTGATGCTGACCTGTTGTAAATAAATGCTGAGGAAAAAGATGGAACAATTGTAAGAAACTGTTTGAGGGGTTTAGGAAGGGTGTTACAAAATAGTGAATAGGCCTGTAATTAACAAAGAAAAGACTGATACCTCTAACCACTAAGGACTATTGCTGCTTTGGATTTCAGGGTTTTTTAAAGTATCTTAAAATGCTTTGTTTTTAACATCTCCTAGTTAGTCCACTGAGTTTGATCACTATTCCTTAGGTTGTCTGAGAGCAACATTAAGAATGTGCAAGGTTTAGTGTGCAAAAGCCTTCCAAAGGCTGTCCCATGCCCTTACTCATGGCCACTAAGTGGGCTGGCATCCAGTGCTCTGTCAGAAGCAAATGATTTTGTTGTCTGGATAGACTATAAGTTACGTTCCTGAAGAAGGTTTCAGGACTTGCACATTAAGAATCCAGTATCCACTGTAGGCATTAGGAAATCAGCAACTTTATTAACTTTAAGAGGTTGTGATTAGTCTCTGCACAAGGCTTTTGGTCTACAATACTATTCCTTCATCTTCTGGAATAGCATATTCACAAAAAAATACTAAATGAAACTTCATCAGTAATTCTCTGATTTCAGCAGACATGATAAAAAGAGTGTGGGGTTAACACATTGCAATACTTCAGATATTCTAGGTAAGATGTCACCAGAGGTATTTAAATGTCATTTATCTGTATTCCTTTCCAAGTCTAAGAACAAGCTGCCATCGACCATAAGTGTGGTATTTCAGCCCAGTTTTTTTTCTTCAAACATAAATGAAACTCACTGTTCATTGCTATTAGTATATAGCCTCTGTTTAGCCAGAATTAGATTTTTCATGGAAGTAGCACAAATATTCTGATTTTTCCATTAAGCAGAATGGGGTTCTGCCTTAAAAATGCTCCCAAAAACTAACATCTAATAAGGCAATACACAGTTAAATGCATCAAAGATTCCCTACCACATCCACTGTCAGACAAATAACATTAAAAGGACTTAGCCCAGACCTCCCTACATGCAAAATAGAAAGGGCCAGGGGTTGTGTCCCCCCCCCCCCCCCCCGCAAAACGAGTAGTTTCTGCAGGTGTAATTCAGGTGCCCAAAGTTTGTGTGGGTGATCCACTGAAAGCTTCCCTTACTGGGAGGATGTAGTGGTGGAAACTCGCCTGGTGTGACAGTGGGAGAAGTGAGGTGGTGCAGCAGCTTAACAGGTGAGAAGATTGGAAAGGGTCATGACATCTTCTTCTGTAAGGAGAAAACAGCAAAGCTGTTTCATTTATACCACAGGTATTGTGGAAAGAAAAAGCAGTTTCTAAAAAAAGATTTGGCTTTCAGTGAGAACTTGGTGGGTTATTCAGAAGAGTGTGAATATAAGAACTCCTTCACAAGTTCATGCTCAGATCTGTATGGCACAACTCAGGGAAGACTTTTTGCTTTAGACAAAGGGTGCTTAAGAGAGGAAATGTGAGTTTCAAAGAATTCTTCAGCAAGAGAAAGACCAATCAGCATTTTTGTTCAGAGCCACAATCAAAAGACTCAAGTTGCGTGTTGATACAAATCTCACTGGAGATTTGTTCACTAACAGAGAATGGCAGAGGAGAGAGGAGTAAGAGATTTAGGGTGTGGGTAGCTGATTTCTGCAGAGAAATAACATGAATCTGCTTCACAGTTACTGAACATAACCACTAAACATCTGAGTTCTCTCAGCACTGAGTGAACAGTTACTGATTAGCTCAGAGTTTGCTAGGAGTCTACTTTCTTTAGAAAGGCAAAAATGTTGCAAAATTTTCTGTTCTGTTGCTTCCCTAACTTGCAGTCTTCCTTCTCTCAAGTCTTGAATTGAGAACTTTAACTTCCTTATGTGTTAGAAAATCCTCATTTGAAAGTAGTGTTGAAGTTCTCTGTCCCTTATTTCTGACTTGAAAATCACTTGCTGTATTTTTCCTGATATCCTGTGTTCACTTCTGCCCTGAAGAATTTTTGCAACTGAAATAAACTGAAAAAAAAACCAAGCCAAACATAGTTTGTCTCTTTACACAATATATCATGCTGTCACCTGCTGCAAGGAATGATAAATAATTTTTAGGATAGTGTATGTCATTGAAAATATTAGATTAAAACAAAACATCTTGTCTGTGCTTTCAGAATCAATGAAAATGCTGAGACATTTAAAAACAAATACTGAAATAACTATCCCTGAGATAAGGAAAAATGTATATAGAGCCAGGAATCACATAAAAAGCCAAAGTCCAATAATGTCTTAAAGATTCTTGAGACATGACAATAATTTTTTCCCCAGTTATATCTGTGAAAAGTGGATTGTACTTTGTACCTGTAAGATCTCTGAACAGAAAAGGAACCAGGGAGTGTATAAAGCAGGGAAGGCTGTATTGAATCTGTTGTGAGAAACCTCATTTGGAAGGGGTGATTTTGTGCCCTGAGATGCACTGTAATTGTCCCTGCATATGATTTTGCACGAAAGTGCGATAGCTACTTTCCTTAGGTCTATTTTTACCTAGTTTCCCTTTAAACAAGCTGCATCTGTCTGTATGCATTTGGTCTCCAACTTCTTCTATGCTCCATGAGGTACACAAAACTTGCACTCAGCTGTGATCTACCTAATAAATGTAGGTGGTTTTCGATTCAGCGTTTAAAGTATTAGGTGTTAGCAGCCCAGCAAGGAAGTGTTGTTATAGCTTGCAGTGGAGGACCTGTGTTCCATGTCAGGAATGGTGTGAAACACGAGGATATTGAAGCATGCAAACTGGAACAGAGATTGGGAATCATGTAGTATAGAGGAAATTGGATGCTGAATTCTCCACGCTGCATTTTAGGAGTGATCTTTGGATTGTACTGTCACCAAAACCATGTTCAAGTGCTGTTTCAGTGGTTACTGTTAAGTGTTTTTGAGATAGCAAGACTTCTCTAGAGCATGACAAATGATTGAAAACTTATGAAAAAATAAATGTAAAATTATACCAAATTTAATTGAAGCTGTTGAACAGTACTGAAGTAAGTGAATGGCACAATACTAGATTGTTACCGTTTTACACTTATCTTCCTGTGTGAGAATTTTGTAATGGGCAATACAATGGAAAAATAAGACCAGTGTTAATTTTTTGTGTGTTTTTTATTTACATCAGCGTCTAAATAGTAGGCTTATTTGTAAGTTCTCTTTGACATAAACTAAGGAGAAGTACCACACAAGAATGAAGCTGGCATTTATTCACCCAGAAGATATGTATATATGTTTCCAGCATATTCTAATCCAGATACTAGACTTGAAGTCTTTCAAAAGTAGCATTCTGAACGGCCACAAGGGATGACTTCTTCTTCCAAGAACTCTTGTTTATGATATTTGTAAATCCTAACAGTAAAAGAACAATTAATGTCTTAGCTTTTCTTTCATGTAGGGTGATAGCTCCTATGTAAAGGATCGTTGGTGTGTGTTTGATGGATTCATGGTCTTTTGTCTTTGGGTGTCACTGGTTTTACAGGTAATCATTTCACTTCTTTTTTTCAATGAATGGTTCCTTAATTGTGAAAAATACATGGCACAACCAAATAATTGTGAGTTGTGGAAGTACAGTTTTACTTGTGTCAAATTTGCTTTAAAAAAAACGTGCTAAATTCAATAGCTCCGTAATTGCACATTGCAGCATATCTGCATTAGTAGAATTTATTAATTTTTCGTATTTAATCTGAAGCTTGTTACCATAAACTCTCTGCATGGTCAAAAGGAGAAGGAAGGATCTTCAGAGAGCCATTTATCCCTTACTCCATATGACAGTTGTGCTCATTTCCTTCCACTCAGTCTATTAGGATGCCATGGTGACTAGCTTAGGCACCTATGGGGAGAATGATTCCAAGGGTAGATATTTCCCATGCTGTAAGTGTATTGATATTGTGAGTGGAGTGGTTTCATATAAGATTGATTGCTTACAGCTAACAAAACATTTTCCAAAATTCAATTTAAAGCACAATGAGAAAAAAAAAACAAATTTGGAAATAGTTTGGTAAATTTTTGTAAAGAAGGAATCCTATACATGTTGCAAAAAAGTACAGTATTAAGGTATAGGTCAAATTGTGTCCTGCATATCAGTCAGTCCTTACCATAGGCAGTTTTTTGGGTAAGAAAAGGTTGAAGATTGACATTTGACCTGCAATAGCCTAAGGATTGTAAAAGTTCTGTAGTGATTGCTGTTAGGCACGTATACGCTTCTGACAAATTTAAGACGTTATTTTCTGCTTTTTACATGGGCAGACTTTGGTGCATCTTGTACACAGACAGAATGAAGGTCCATCATTACAGATAAGCACTGTAGATTACCCAGTTTATGCTTTTCCGGGTTCCTCCTCCATTTTCTCAGTACTTTGAGTAAACATTAAATCAAGTAGTTGCTCTAAGGGAGTGATAGACAAGGATTAAAACAAGACATTTTCACCCAATCATTCAGCCGAATACTCTTTATGGAGTGCATAACTTATCAATGTGTTGAGGAAATGGTTCCTCATTCTGTGTCTTGGCTCAAATTTGTGTCATAATTGGAGTCTAGGAGGAAAAGATACATAGTTTTATCATGCACTTGGAATTAAATGCAGAATTTATAAGCATCTTGCAATTCATAAGGCAATCTGTGTATATGTATTTTTATATCATAGTAAAACCCTTAGTGCTTTGCAACATTAACAGATACTGATTTTCATATTTGGAAACATGAATCACTTCTAACAAAGTTGTGGGAAACTTATGGGGTAGGACTAGCACAGAAATAGGCAGCTAACACAAGCTTGCAGAATCTTCTTGAGTTGTTTGAGACTGAAGCATTATGAGCATGAGCAAAGTATATTTTTGGAAGCTCATTAGGATAACTTAGCAATAGGTTAAAGTATTTACAAAGACTTTTCTTTTTAAAAAAAGTAGTTAAAATGAACCATAAAATAAAGTAAGAGAAGACTGAAAATTAAAATAAAAACCATGTGTAGTATTCGTACTTTTAAAAGTTCTGCAAATGAACACAGACATAGGACAGAGTCATCAAGACAAAGTACTGATTCTTTTCTTTGTAGGTGTTTGAAATTGCTGAAATAGTTGACCAAATGTCACCTTGGGGCATGTTACGGATTCCACGACCGCTCATTATGATTCGAGCATTCCGGATATATTTCCGTTTTGAGCTGCCAAGAACTAGGATAACAAATATTTTGAAGTAAGTAAGGCTGTTGTGCTTCAGATAATAGAGAATATTTCAGTTTTGGCTTAGAAGACTGACTATGCAGTAAATCAACGACCCTTCATGCTTAATGGGCATTTTCCTCCCGAGTTTTAGTTCTGGCCAAAAAGTTCTTGCTGTTTTCCGTTTTTAAGGAATAATCAAGTTTTAGAGAAAATTATCAAAACTTTCAAATATTTAAACACATTTTAAAGCACTTTGCTAAGAACTGTAGCCAGCAATTTGTAACCAATGGCAGTAAATTCTGTTCCATTAATATCACCATTTAATAATCAAAGTGAATACCCTTAGTAGGGGAATATTTGTAAATAAAAGTACATGAGCACATGCCCTAACCATTACAGTTACAAGTGTACATCTATTGGTGTGTATACAGAGATGCCTGTTTGCAAGCAAACACACATAATTGGTAGAGCATGTCCTGGCAAAAAGCGTCACGGTAATGCAAAAGAGATTTTTTGGTCTTTATTTGGTATAACCTTTATTCATCACCATGTCTTGTCTGTAGAAGTCATTAAATACTATTTTACAAAAGCTAGACTTTATGCATTTTATTTGGGCATTTTTGTTCCATTCTTTACAGCTTACAGATGGTTTAATTACCCTAACTTAGGGGTTTAGAAAAAATCATTTTCCCCTTTTCTTTTTGCGCAGAGCAAAAGTACAGTTTTAAGGACAATTTTTCTGCAGGATGAAATACTACTTTCTTTGTATAAGCATATTTTCTATTCTAGAGATTTTCAGAGAAGGCTTCACATTGCCTGTGCATTCAGAGTCGTGTTTATCTTCTTTACCCAGGCGTTCTGGAGAGCAAATCTGGAGTGTTTCCATTTTTCTTCTGTTCTTTCTTCTCCTTTATGGGATCCTGGGAGTGCAAATGTTTGGAACTTTTACGTACCATTGTGTGACTGACGACACTCAACCAGGGTGAGTTAGCCTGTGCAGGGCCTGTTCTTTCCTTGCATATGTAGAATTGTAGTAGCATCAGTGGATGTAAAATGGACTTACTAGATTAAAAGCAACCCACCACAATACATTAAGGTAAATTCGTGAAACAAAAATGTTAGGAATTATGAAAAATAGAAATTTTAACTGTGACAGAGATGTTACAAGTTGTGTCATTTGGTTGCGGTCTGAGTTAGAGAGTGAGTGACTGTATATGGGGTGGGATGGGGAGGTGAGAGCAGGAAAGCGAAGGAGACTTTAAGAGGAGCATTGCCACTTGTGGCTGCTTTGGGTCACTAATGATTCATCAGCTTTTGCATTCTTCTGTCTTTTCCTGGAATGTCTTGATATAGGGCCAGACCTAAACTATGGGCCAGAACCACCCCTGGAATCATAGACTCACAGAATATTTTGGGTTGGAAGGGACCTTTAAGGGTCATCTAGTCCAGCCTGCCTCCAATGAGCAGGGACATCTTCAACTAGATCAGGTTGCTCAGAGCTCTGTCCAGCCTAACCTTGAATGTTTCAAGGGATGGACCATCTACAGCCTCTCTGGGCAACCTGTTCCAGTTTCTCAGGCCCTTTCTGGATTAAGAGTTCGCTGGGACCTGATGCTCCAATTTAAAGACTCTTTTTGTCCAGCTTCTGCAAAATATTTACGATATATATTTTACACTGGTAATCGAGTATACATCACATTGATTCAACATATAATTAAACCCCTTGAAATACAATATAGCCTCTTGTCACTGAGACGGCTCATAAAATCACAGATAATATGCTTACATGTCCTGTTGAATTGAGGACTTGACTGTGTCCTTGAGCACCATTACATTGTGTAAGTCCATTACATCTATTTCTTTGTTTTGTCCCTGTTTGTTTGTATAGTAAAATGTTAGCTCTGGAGTGGTGGTCTTTGTTTTAGTCATAATGGGATCCTTTTATTCCTGTACTGAATTTGTCAGAACATAAAATAAAGTGAGCATGGTAAGAAAGCAAAACACCACTTAGTCTGCTACTGAGCTGAGTAAAATATCTCATGATCACAAACCTCTGTGTCAAAGCTTTTTCTAAACTAAGGCCTAAAAACTATCAAATATAAAATGAGGGCATTAAGAGCAGCAGATGCAAAAAAGATTGTGAAATTATTTGAGGATATGCTAGACATTTTATGGTACTTTGTTAAATGAAAAAAAATAATTTGGGATATTTTCTTACTTATTTAATCAATAATTTAGTAAAATGTGGAGCTGATCTTCACCTAGACTGCACATTTATTCTTTTATTCTAACTCCTTTTATAAGACAAAATCTTTATAGAACAGATTTTTTTTTCCATTTCCCACAGACATGAGAAAAAATTCTTTGTGAAAAATTTGTTTGTGGTACTAAGAAGATCTGTAATTCTGCAATTTACAGAATTGTTTGGAAAAACAAGAAATGGCATAGACAACACAAGAAAGATTGGGCATCATGTAATTGCTTCTGTTACTGAATTCAGCTTTTCTTTGAAATAAGCAGAAAAAGATGAAATGGGACAAATAATGTTTGCAATATGGCAATTTTAGTTTATAACTTTAAGGTTATCCATAAAGTTCTGGGTGCTTTTTCTGCATGTGTTGGGTTCTGAATATGGCATTATTAAATAAAAAAATGGTTCTCTGAATATGGCTTTATTAAATTAAAAAAAAAGTATTCAGAAACCCCCTAAATTTTAGGTTGTTGAAAGGCTGAACTACAGGAAAAGGTTAAAAGCTGCAAATATCCAGTGAAAAAAATAATATTTAAAATCTGCCTAAATGTGGTTAATGTTTGAAAATTCAGGTGTGCAAAACTAAGGGAATTTTAGACTTGAGGTTGACCGTGTACCCCAAACTCCTTTTCCTTTCAGTTTCATCAAGTTTATATCTTTTTAGCTGTTAAAAATTAGAAATCTAATTTAAGTTACTTCTTAGGTACCTGGGATAGGCACCTTCAGCAAGTAGTTAATCACTTTTGCCCTCTCCAAACCAAACTTATAAACTAAAATGGCTCCCATGATTGTGTATGAGGACTACAGTTATATTGGACACCACTTTTTTTCCCTGGAAATGTTCCCCCATTTATTCTGATGAAGGGTGCTCACACAAAGAACAATATACTTTTTTTTCTTTGTTGCTTGACATTTGGACTTTTACCTTAGTCTTGACCTACTGCTCATTCCTACTCTGAAAACACTGATTTCCTCTTCTTGCCTGTAATATTCATCCTTACACCCCCTGCAAACACTTACCCCTATCTCTTCTGTATTAAATTTTTGAGGAATGCAGTGCAGAAGGTCAGAGTGGAGTTGCTACGTGGCATCTTCATGTACGTCAGAGCTGACCTTTCCAGAGCTAGCTTATTAGCTGGGATGTAAGAGAGCCCAAAAGCATGAAAATTGCCTAGTCAGGTTTTACTTTTGTCTTTGAGGTTCAGTTTCTCAACTTTATAATTAGGATTAAACATTCCTCTTAGAGGTTGATTCAGTCAGTCTGTCTGTCTGTCTGCCTCAGGTGGCTCCATTCCAGGCAATGGAGAGTAGCCAAAGTTGTCTGTACTTGTCCTTAAATAACTTCAGAGTCTTTAATGAGCCACAGCTGTAAATTTGCAGCAAACCAGATCCCGGCTTCCCAAGTCAAGATCAGAAAATGAAAACCATTCAATTAGCAGCCACCTGTGAGAAGTTTAATTTTAGGTGATTTGCCTGGTATTATGCAGCATTCTATGTCAAGCAGCAAGGGTAAAATCTTATTTTTGCAGTCAAGACTTCATCTATTTCTGACATTTTAGAAATCACCCTTTTTAAGTGTACTGCCTTATGAATTATTACTATGAAGGAGGCAATGTCTTTTGAAAATGGCATCTTCAAATCGTGCTATTCTTTTCTATTTGAAAGGACATGGCATCTTCATCAGACAAGCATTGCCTCTTTGACTGCTGCAAGTTCTTTTATCTTTCCATCCCTCTCGATGCCCACACTGCCTGACCTCCTGTCTCTCCACCTCCTCAGTCATTTTTTGGTGTTAACTCTGACAAACAGAAATACTGAAGTGAGCTAACTGCAGTCTGAGTTTTCATTCTGTCTGAGAAACCAACAGAATCTGACTTCCTTCCAAAGGCTGAAAAGTTTATTGTTGTTGTTTGATAATAAGTCCTTTTTTCCTTCATTCTTACAATAGTCTTCCCTATAGGGAACATTGTCTTCTTCCTAGACAATTTTATCACTCATTATTCCCTCATGATTATGACTTATCTCTTTTCAGCTATGCAATAATATCTTTTCTCTCATAAATTCTCCAGGCAATATATCTTTTTTCTGTCAATAAGTGATATATTACACGAATTTCCTTTAAACGGATCTTCTTTAGTTGCTTGAAAGACACACTATATGGTTGGAATGTAATCTATATATAATCCAATTATCTTGATGAATCCATACATTATAAGCAGTTTGATAGGTGTTTTTTTTTTTGTTATATCTGAGATTAAATTCAAAGAGTCAAACAAAATAAAGTGAAAATAGTTGTGTTCCCAAAGCTAGTATAATTTAGTCTTGGTCACCTCCAGTATATAAAACATACTTCCACAAAGACAGGAAAGAGAAAATCTTTCCAAACCATTCCTGTGGTTATTAGAATATTTTATATATCCTTACATGCTAGCTACTGAATGTTTTCTTTATTTTTATTGCCAAGACATTTGATTACAAAAAAATGCTTCCAAACCACATGATTAGTTTTATTTATTATATATTATATAAAATATTTATTTTATATTAAATATAGTTTATATTTATATTATCTCAGTCTGCACTGGAGCTAAGGGAAAGGAAGCCTCATCAAAAGAGAAAGGCTAATATGGCTAAAGGGAAGAAATCAAAGACCAAGCTTGAAAAATCAACATAACAGGACTTCATTAGCAGAGTACATTAATTTATTGATTTTATTTCAACAACCTGCACCACTTTAATATTGTCTTTGGGATTTATTCACAATCTCTTTTACTGGTAATATGTTTCTAGTATAAACTCCTCAGGAAGAAGAGAAATGGAAAAAAATTTTGTTTTTTCAGGCCTCATGTTGTTTAAACTCCAACCAAAAACAATTACAATAAAGCACCAGTCAAAAAGGAAAGTATTTCAGTTTAAATGGGATGCAGTCAAAAGGGTGGAAAGAATGTTGAGGTAGTGGCTCGTGTTGGTAGCTTGTACTGGGAAGCGGTCTTCAGGAGTGGGGCTCTCGAAACCTTCAGAGGGCACATGATTTCTGAGTAGAAATCCTGTTTTTGATTAGAATTTTTATACAGATAGCTATCCAAAGTAATTACACTGTTGATTTGTTTAGCATAGACTTTACAGTGTTTTTGTTTATCCAAATCTATTTGAAACAAAAAGGTGATCTTTTAACAGCAGTCCAGGATAGAGTGATGAGAACCCAATTACCTCAGCTCCTGATGGCTCAGTAATGACATGTTCTTGTTTGTATTAAGATTTGGTGCCATTTGTGTTTCACACAATTCTCTGTCCCAGCACAGAAATTAAATTTATTGAACTTCCGCTCAGCCTGTCAACCTTTGTGGGATTTTTTTGAGGATAGATCCTTTTGAGTAATCTGCAGTGGATTTGATAGATTATTGTGAAGTTGGCTCACTATATATACAAGAATTTGAAGAACATAACTACTTAATCTTCTCTTTGCCGTAAGGAAAGTTTTATATTTAGCTACAAGATTTTTACTTTATAATTGCTGTACAGAATTATTGATGAGTACTGAGCTTTCCACAGGAAACATGCAGGAGGCCAGGATGCCAGAAGTCAGAATATCCTCTAGTATATCATAAAATTGAGGGAAAGATAAAAATCACGCAGAATTCAAAGAGTGATCTCCACTGAATCTGCCAAACCGGTGACTGGGTACTCTTTGCTTTCTTAAATATAAAGGAAGAGGGAAAACTACTGTTCTTTATAGTGCAAGAGGAAGCCAAACAACTAATGAAGAAGGCTGTCTATAGGAAAGACTGCTTCATTTGCTCATATTTTTGTGATTAACTTCTGTGACTTTGTTACTTTGAATGGTAATAAATGAGTGATTTGAATTTAATTTCCTCTAATGGCAGTAACTAGTGATCAAACCAATAACTTGTGAAAACTGTTAATTAGCTGCAACTGTCCTGTTTTCATTTGTAAAATGACAGCACTGGCTTTACATAACAGAAGTGATCTGCTGTGAGTAGAGTGCCATCTTATTTTGATGTTAGCAAACCTGTGTTAGAAACCTAAATACCTTGAATTTCCTCTCTGGCTATCAGAGAGAGAAAGGTGCTTCAGGAGTGTGGCTGAAGCCACCAACCTCTGAACTCTAGAGATGTATTTCTCTCTCTCTCTGTCTTCACTACTTAAAATGAGGTGGAATAAGTCAGGACATCTGACCTGCAGTCTTTTATTGTGCAGTTCCTTCTAGAGATTCAACTAAGAGGAGCTGGATCTTTGAATTTTTGCATCCTGAAGGGTGAGATAGGGATTAATTTGAATCTTTTCAGAGATAGTGTGGTGAGTAGCAAGAGATGGAACATCAGATGCACATTAGACTCTAACTTAGGTCATATATGAAATGAAAAAAATGCTACAATCCAAATCAAATCAAACCTTACTCAGTATTACTTGCCTCATGGATCTGCTGGGTAAACCAAAGAGAAGAAAGGTTGAACTAAGGCATAGCTCCAACTCTGCGGAATGGGCATACAACTAAGAAACACCTGCTTTTCTTCTTGCTTGCATTCTCTCAACCAGCAAATAAAAATCCCTATTTTTGGACCAGTCCTAAGGCAATTTCAAATCAGACTTGAAAAGCTAATCATGATGAGTTCTGCTCTGAGAAAAAAAAAAAAAAACAATAACATTTTCCATTCATATTCAGGTTGATTCTGACTTCCTGGTTACAGCATAGACTTTTGGTATAAAAGCACCCAAAATGAATTGCTGAAAGTTACAAGTAAAATCTTGTACTATTCACCCCATTATCCTGAGGCTTCAATCAGTGTCTTAAAATTCATCATTTTAATTAATCTTGCTTGTCCACAGAAAAGGTAAAACTCTTCAGTCTGCCCTTTAGTATCACTATTATCTTATTTTTCTTCTGAAAGTCCTCTTCTTTTAATCTAACTCACAGATGCATTTGACGACTAAATTGGGTGAACAGAAGCTTTAATTACTTTATTTTTATTGCTTTCATGCACTGCATGGGATAGCAATACTTTAATTGAAATCTGTCAGTGTGAAACCAAACCTTCCTACAAATTTTTTCCTAGGCAATTATAAATGCAGAGAGATAACTATAGGTGCACCTATCCTGTAGTCATTTCTTTATGATACCAGAGAGACATACATATCTACGTGGATGCACACACAGACATACAATTCCAGATGAAGTTTTAAAGAACAGCCTGAAATTTAGCAGTTTGCATAACTGAAAAGATGGACAGATACACAAGCATATGTGTACTCATTCCACTTTTTGTAAACATGCTCAGCACATATAACTCAAGGATTTAAAAATTAATCTGGGAACCCTCATTCCTTTATAGTAGAATATGTTAATTCATACCCAGTTGTATGCTTTAAGTATGTTAGATTTATGATACTGCCATCCAAAAGCCATTATAATATATAGGATTATCATAAGAGAGTATTTTACAAATATTTTTAGAAATTAAAATTAATTCATTGGCTCAAGCAGATTCAGATCCCCAGCTACTGGTAGCGGATGAATTTCACATTATGGTTTGCATTAGAAAAACCCTCAAATCCTAAGAGGCCATCAGCGTGAGGGCATATTATTAAAAGTATTGCTGCCCAAATCACTACAATGCAAAGCATTCATTTTAAGTGCTTCATTTAAACCTAGATTATTTTTTTATTTAACCTCCTTTTCGAAAGAAAAAAAAAATGTTGTGTGCACTGAGTAGGATTTAGGCTAAAAAGGAAGAATCTCTGCTTATAGTACTTTTACAGAGACAGGCTGTTTTTAGACCACTGTCACTATGGGCTAATTGTTTTCTGTCTCAAGACAATAAATAAGCATAAAATAGTACACTAGAAAATATTAGATATTGGATAGAATATCACCAGATGTTTTCAATATGAAATGATTTAAATTGTGTTATTCCTTTATAGGCCGTATTCAACATCAGTTAAATCCTGAGATACTGATTCAGCACATAACTAATTTTAAGCATCTCAAAAGTTCAATTAGGCAATGTGCTTAAACATCTTGCTCAATAGGGTGCCTTGATAAAATTATGAATTATGAAATAATTCATCCCATTAGACCAGCTGAATATTTTGATGCAGAGTATTCTGTGTGTATGGAGTGTGGCATCAACCCAGCAGACAAGCTCAGACGTTAGTTCTTCAAAGGGATGCAAAGGATCCAGAAGGAGGTAATTGACTCCACATCACTTGATAGACATCCTTCAATAAAAAGATTGTTGCAAAAGACATAGGACTGTTACTCTGACATGTTTTTAACTGTCTGAAGAACATTATCACTACATACATAGGTACACCACAAGAGGAACCTGAGTTGATGTGTCTTGGCAGTAAAGTGGCTGTTTTCCACAGCATCTTTTGCAAAACTGGTCTTTCAACCACCATGTGCCCCTATGAGCACAAGCTTTTAGTACCTTCTAATTATTCTAAGAGTTAAGGCAATTCTTCAAAGAGAGGTTTTGAAAACTTAAGAGATAAATTACTCAACATAGCTTCTAGCTTCCTGTTTTTTCTGTTAGCCTGATTTCTCTGCTGAAAATAAAACAGGAGAAAAAAATTCTGGTATTCTGTTATTTTTCTAAGATATCACCAGAAATCAAAATTACCAAGGTAGTCACGTAGTTTCCAGATCCAGAAATTTAAATAAAAAACTAAGAGGATATTTACTGATAAGATAATAAAAAGTCATTCCAATTGGCTCATTAGGTAAAGAAGTCAACAAGCAAAAATGACTTAGCTGGAGCTGAAGGATTTTCTGTATTAGTTGAAGAGAATCCTATGTCTGTCTCTGCACTGAAACCAGGCACTGAACAGCTGTTGACTGAAGAGCTACTGCATTGGTAAAAATACCATAGCAGACATAAAAAATGGCTGGTAGATCATGAAGCAAGTAAGTAGCAACTGTACAGCAGTGAAACAGGGAGAAAGCAATACATGAACTAGGATCTCAGAGGAACTGGCACTGTGTTCTGTGCTATCCATTTTCATTGGTGACCTGGGGGACCTTGTGAACCCTGCTTCATCAAAATCACACCAAACATATGATGAAGGATAACAAAAACCTTTGAGAACAGAGAAAGATTATGCAGTTCTGAAGACTTTAAAGAGTACTCTCTATAACTGTGATTTAATGTCAAGTAATGAATTCAGAAAGTGATAGAACCTAAACACAAAATGGACACTGCTGTATAGAAAGTACAAATACAGAAATAAGTTTGGATCAGATGACTGATGAGAGATAGTTTTCTCGTAAAGATATCAAGAATTAATAATTTCCTCTTCTGCTAGACATCTAACTCCAAACATGCAATTTTGATAAAAAATTTCCATTTCTATACATGTTTCTAAAAGATGCTTTTGCTTTGCCATATTGCCAGAACACAAGGGCAAAGTAACAAGCTAGTGAGAATCTAGCAATAAACTTAAACCCAGAAGGCTCTATGGTGCAGATAACTTGTTCCTGAAGCTCAAATTAAATGTATTCTGGGCTAGGATCTATCAATAAGTGTTTTCTGATGAAGTAATATTGTGGTTCTACATTGACTTTAGACAAGTTATCTCATGAGTATTAGTATACTGCTCTCTTACATATATAGGTGGATTCTATCTATTAATTTGTCATAATTTTGAAAATCAGGATGTTCTACTGCTCTGAAACAACTTCAGTGCATCATTCTGGACAGTTAATATAGCCCATTATTTTTTTTTTTATTTTAGGCTCTAAATTCCATATCATATCAGTATTTTATGAAATGAGATGTAATTTACAAGATGAATTCATAGTGGGAAAGTAAGGTCAGTTATGCCACAAGCATTCTGATTTTAGCAATACTTTGGTGAATTATTTGAAATAATAAAATGTAAGTGCAAGATATGTATAGGGTGACAGATTAATGGCAGCGGAACCTCCCAGGTCACAGATCTGATATAGCAAATGCTAATTGCTAGGGTAGCAAATACTAACTGCTTTTTACAAATGCCTTACTCATACACTTAATCATACAAAAGAACAGATTTTTACACCAAATGCAGAATAAGATGTTTAATCACCAACACTTCACATTCTATATTTAAAGCTCCCTCCTGCAATTCAGTCCATGCAAATACAATACTCAAGACTTGTAACTGAATTTTATTTTCCTCACACAGATTGCTTGTGCTTTTAGGATGCCTCATGGTAGCCCTCAACATTTAGATGCTCATCTAGGAGGTCACAAGTCTCTTAGTGCCCAATGCCCCACATAAGTGTCTTGGATACATCAGTAACACCAAATGCCTATAAATGGGTAACTGCATCAGGCCCTTCAAGTTAAAAAACAAAAGAAATGACACTTCATATTTCCATCCCAGTCATCAATCTTAGTTTGTTTTCCCCCTATGCCACCATCCAGTTTTAGAGCACAGAATGTTGTTTTCCAACCAGAAGATTTTCCTAAAAAAATTTACAGAATTAAAAAGAAAAAAGATAATAGCACAACGATAATTAATGGTTTTAATTTTATACCAGTAAAAAACAGAAAATTTGAAATTAAGGTTCTTGCTGTAATATACCAGTAACATAGTGCAGAAGGTAAGTTTTGAATAACTTTTCTGTTTAGAATATATCCTCTTATAAGCTCAGATGGCTCATTATATAGTCAAAAGTATTAAAATATTTCTTTTTTATTCCAAGTTACGCTTGTTTTCAGAGACTCTGGGAATTTAAAAGATAGGAAGCCTAGATGGAAAAGTGCTTGTTTTTTATCTGAGTCCTTGTAAAAAAAAAACAAATGTGGAGAAAGATTAAAGTTTATTGGTTGCTTAGTGACCATGAAAACAGTCTAAGCACCTAGGCAAATTTCCTTTGATTTGTCCTTTTAAATGTGTCTTATTCCCAAAGCCATATCTTAATTCTTACTGTGCTCATCCAGTCAAGTCCATTTTCTCCAGTGGGAAACTCTGAGCATACAACTGCTATTAACAGATGGTTCCCTGACCACTTCCTTACACTAGTGCTCTTTTCACAGACTAATAACAGCAGTTCCTGCACAATTGTTAGAATAATAATATTGTGCTTTAATAATTATAACAGCTTTGTTTCATAATGAAGTTTTCTATTTATCATTTTCATAATTATTACCATATTATGACCTCAGCTTAACAAGGACAATATGAACATATAAATCAGTTATATTGGTATTTCTAAAATTTGCATTAGTAGTTTATCATTATTACTGGGCATAATTTTTTTCCGAGAAAACTCAGTATCAGCAAACTCTCCTGTCACTAAAGTCAGACACATATATAATCGTTAAGTTCAGTGAACGGGAGTAGTACTGCAATTAAGATCTACTGATAGATCTTCTAGTCTGTGCAGAAAGAGACTGCAGTTTAGGACAATGCTGCTGCCAGTGTCATTACAGGTTCTAGAGACTCCAGTAGCGCTGTCATCCAAAATCACTGGTGACAGTTAAGAGAAATTTCAGAAAGTACTGTTCTAGTTTAAGGATTACAGATTTGTTTAGGCAGTAATCTTCCTCTGATACTTTAAAATCTTAGCATTCCAAGGGTCATTTTTAAATATGTTTTACTTTTATTGAAATTTAAGTCTTAAGTCATCATGTACTGTACTTACAGAACCAGTTTTCTGGTTTTAATCCAACAACAAAGTCTGTTTTATCTTTTAAACTGTAAGTGTGAAAATTTCATCCATATTTAATGTTTCTCATAATTATATCTGTAATTATAACTATAAAGCTTTCAGCCCTTTCTGATAACAGATTGTCTCTGATATCTATTAATTATTTTTATCACATAAAAAATAAGATAGGGCATGCTTACAGGACTCATGGCTTTACAAACAGTATAAACACAAAGCTTAACTTTGGCAACATTCCATTTTTTACATTTTAGCTTGGCAGACAGATTTCACTAATCAAGAATTAGTAACTGAGGAGAATATCAGACAGCATCTGCTAGGGATAATTATATTCAAATAAACAGGCCCAAGTAACTGAGGGCATCTCTTCCATTAATTTTTAATAAATCTTGAAATAGCAGGGAAATTCCGGAATGCTAATGTGCCATAAATTTTTAAAGAACAAGCAGCAAAACTGGTTAGCCTGACATCAACCAAGACAAAAGAGTGAGATGATAAAAAGTTTAATTGTTAAAGAGTAAAGAAAGTTAATATAATAAATCCAAGGAAGAAGGATTTTAGAGAAAATAATTCTCATCATAGTAATATGATTTTTATAAGATTACAGATTTGTCTAATAAAATTGCCTAGCTTAGACTTTGTAAAGCAATTCATTCACTAACATGACAGATTAAAAAGTTTGCACTGTATAATATCAATAAAACACAAGCTAAATGGGCTGAAAATTGATTAACTGATATGTCAAAAAATACTTGTGAGTGAAATGATTATCTTGAGTTACCAGAATCAATGAGGTAGAAACATGTACAAAATCAAGAATAAGGATAGAAACATAAATAACAAGAAGGACAAGGCACTCTGACAAGTTATCAGAATCATTTGATTGCCTTGATTCTGCAAAATAAAATGTGCTTTAATACAGCCAAATGCAAAGTTATATCAGTAGAATCACTGAAAGCAGATGTTATGGCCTATGACCTCTGGAATAAAAAGAGGATGAAAATATTATAGAATAAAGATGCTACATGAGAGTTTGAGATGAGGGGATGTAACAAGGTATCCTCTCATATATGTCCCAGTAACATCATGGCAAGAAAAAGCCAGTGCTTTACTAGACTGTACAGAGAAAGAAATAATGAATTAATGTTCCTTGGTGTGTGGCACTCATACAAATTATGTTTAATATTACATACATGGTTTTGATCCTATTTTAATATTTGAAAAATTGAGGGAATAATAGAAAAACATGAAAATGAGAACACTGAAGAACATGCTTTGCAGTAAGGCCTAAAGAGCTAAATAATGCTAGTTTAATGTTAAAAAGCATATTGAAAGGTGCTTCAATTTTTGTAAGTGGATTCACACAGAGAAAATACTAGGAATTAAGGTTCTGTGCAATCTAGCATAAAAAAGCATAACAAGAATAGGAAGCCAGCTGTTGAAGCCAGACAAATTAAGGTGATAAATTAGGAACATTCTTTTGACAGTGAAACAGTTTCTGCTATAAACAAAAAGTTTCTATGGTTATAATTGTTCTTCTGCAAACTAGTCAAGAATAGATACACATCTAGGAGACACACTGGAGTCAGACACAAGCTATAAGGTTTCATAGAAGGGAAACAAAATGAAGTCTGATTAGATGACCCAATAGTTTCTTTAAATTCAATGTGTAGATACTGTAATATTTTACTACTAATATATTGTCTTTCAGTATATTTGCCCCAAGGAACATAGATTTCCCACTTCTGTGCTGTGTTGCTTTGCAGACACTAACAGGGATGTGTCCATCTCAGGATGGAGAGGGGCAGTTTGCTAAAGTTACCTCTTAACTAAACTACTACTTAGGAAATAGGGAGATCACTGTTTGGTTTTGGCAACGTACTATGTATTGTGATTATTAACTGAGTGCTGTAAATTATTAGGAGGAATCAACTGCCTGTGCTTCTCCTTCCCAGAGTTTGGAGTACTTAAATAAACCATATTTATATGTACATGCCACAGGCACATACCTAACAGAACGGGGAGCAACAAACTTGTCCACCCTCCCTTTTTAGCTTCTATGTCCCTTAGTGTTGGACCTACTTGAATTCCTGTTGTGGTCCAGCATGAGAGAGCCTCCAGCAGCTCAGTCACAGCTGCCAGAGGAGCTGGGAAGACAAGTGATGCTTGGCCTCTCACAACAGTAAGAAATGATCAACACACTGTGTTGAGGCATTGGCCCTTGTCTCATGATCTTTCTGTTTTTCAATGTTACAGTCGTCAACATAACTCAGTTTGAAAAAATTCAAGTCAGTTAAAATTTTTTCACCTATTCTACCATATCATTACTGGACTAAAATCAAATCTGTTTCAGTCACAGCAGTGCCTAGATACTAATTATACTACACATGTAATGGTAGCACAGGTAATGCCTTTGGAAGTCATAGTATTGACTGCAGTTGAACACACTCTCAGGATCTGCAAAGAAGCCCAAAACACTAAGTGTCCAAATTGCATTACAGAGCAGTTGGAGCAGCTGAATGTCAAAACCTCTGTTTCTTGGAGAGTCTTCGTTTTTATGGGCTTTCTAGGCATTAGCATGAAATTTCTGCTGTTAGTATTTGTACTATCTCTACATAAGGCTGAAGTTTTAGGAGAGTGTTAACTTGCCCTTTACAATAAGTCCTTAATTAATGAAAATAGTGTATACCAAAGAACATCAGATAGTAAAAATAACAGCAGATGTACTTTTCACTATAGTCCTCTCACTTTCAAATATTTAGTTTTGCTATGGGCTGAGTTTATGTAACACCTTAATTTTTGTATTTTTCACAGAAATGTAACCTGGAATAATTTAGCTATCCCAGACACCCACTGTTCCAGAGAGCTAGAAGAAGGTTACCAGTGCCCACCAGGATTTAAATGCATGGACCTTGAAGATCTGGGACTAAGCAGGCAAGAGCTGGGCTACAGTGGCTTTAATGAGATAGGTCTGTCTTACTGGTAAAATCAATTTCAGTATCCATTTAAAAATGTTTTTAAAATTAATAGAACAGATAGTTCATGTCTATGCTGAAAAGGCATCGAGTGCAATCAGTATTCTGCTCAAGTAGGGCACGTGCCAGAAAGAGAAGCTTGCTATTTGCTTTGCAGTTATGATATATTTTACATTGCCTGGGATCCCAGGATTTAAATAACTTTAAAACAATGTCTTCATAAGTAACCAACTGTTGATTATCACCAGTATACGAATGTGATGACAAATTTTTGTGTTTTATTTATGATTCATTTTAGACTAAGTAATTCATCCTGTTTGTCTAATTTTACTAATTATTTCCATAAAAAAAAACAAACAAACACCCAGAATTACTTTGGTAATCATCTTGTTACTAAGAAGAGGAGTGAGAAAGAGATACCATATATCTATGCCAATCTTGATCCAAACTGCATTAGTCAGAACATCACCCAGAAAAATGATTGAGAGTCAGGAAGATTTGCAATACAGGTGCAATTTGTGTTCTGTGAAAAACCCTGCAGAGTCACCAGGAGAGTATGATCTCTGATAGATGCAATGTGTCATGCTATCCCTATGGGGAAATGAGTGTAGAACAAAAAATCAGGAAAGGTGGCAAGAGCATGGGCAGCTGTGGCAAGATCCACATTCAAATGGAAAATATGCAGTTACTCTGTGAAAACATTTTGGTTATCTCACATTTATTTAACAGACAAAGGTCAAACAGGAGTCTGCAGCTGTAAAGTTTTATTTCTGGGCAGGTAGGGAAGTCCCTTCAAATAATAGAGCATACCCACAGGCTGCATTCCTTCTGATGCATCTCTTTGACTTTGATAAGCTTTTTTTTTTCACTTTTCCTAGTCTGGGCTTCAGACTTATCTTGTCCCCAACTGAATTTGAAGGTAGTCAAAAGGTTTAATGACTGAATGACTGCAATCCAAAATGGTTTTTTGAGTATTGAAAGCCTTTACAGCTGAAATGACTTCAGTTGTTTCCAAGGTTGCTGAATTGACAGAATGAGCCAGAGAGTTGCAAAAAATAATTTCAGAATCCTGCTACAAGTACTCTGTGATACCAAAATAATTTCTAAACAGAAACTGCCATTTGTGTTCAATCTTCTTTCTTGTAAGAAAGGGAGAAAAACCTGATTTCAACCAAGTACCATTCTGTTTCCTCTGGGAGTCAGAAGCGTACCAGCTGTACGAGTACTGCTAGCTGAATAGCACTACTCATAGTATCAAATTTTACATAAATTTTTTCTTCAGTAGATATCAAAGGAAACCCTTTCTGATCTCTGAGTCAACCTTCAGAGTTATTGCCATGCCTGGATGAACATGGGCTGAGTTCACAGTAGAACCTAAAACCATCTGCACTTGAGTTCTCAAGTTCAAGATGGTTTGGCAGGGAAACATAAGACAGATGTATCCTCAGTGGAATTAGGCCTCAGATTGAAATCACCCTTCTTATCTTGACATGCGAAATTTTTGTGGCCCTGAAAGGTGTTATTCTAGCTGCCTACCTGGTCACCCATCAAAAGCAGTTGCAATGCCTTAGGCAAGCTTAAATGGGAAGATTATCTGAATGAGGCCCAGAGTGCTTAATAAAGGATGCCTGTATGTTTTTAATGATGGAGTAGGTTGCAAAGACAGGTGAAATAGTTTGTCCGTGCCTGCAAAGCTGGTTCAAAAAATAGGACTGAAACTCTGATCTCCTGAGTCACAGTCCTATACCTTATCAATATGTCTTTCTGAGTGCTGCATTTTAAAGGTCAGAGATTGCTAACAGACTTAAGAGACTTGTCATTGAAAAATTGTTTTTGTCTAGAAATAGGTAATCAGGATATAACACCATTCAGTACAGTAGCCAGAAGTTAAATTGAATATCAATTGAAAGCTGATTACTAAACTTTAAAATACTGGGTAAGACACAAGCTTTGCTACAAAATGTTAAATTCACTTCCTCAAATCAGGAGTGTTATAAAACAGGATTATAACCAGCAAGTTTATCAAAGTTTATGTATTTTATAAATATCCATTTTGTGATTCACCTTTGTATGCGGTTATCAGGTAAGTAATGAAGTCTTCTCTATGCAATTATACTGTTTTATTGTATACATTCATTGATTTTTGCTTGCAGATATTACGATGCAGCCTGTCGTGCTGGATCTTGATATCTATCATTACACAAAACACAACAGAGAGCAGTTCGGCAGCTACTGCGTAATTAGTAATACTTATTTTGCAGCATATAAGTACAAACTATGAATATTTGAATTTGATAATTTCTGTTATTTTTCTTCTCTATAAAGAAAAAAGAAAGGATTTTTACAATTTTATTACTGGTTGAAGACCAAGTTGTCCTAATCAGATAAAAGCTTATAAAGTTTTTAATACTGAGGACTGTGCCAATTATGTAGTTTCATATCTGGAAAATACCTTGATTTTTGCCATACCCTGTTCCCACTTTTATAAATGGCTTTGGCTTTAAAGGGATGGAAATTGGAAGGATAATAGTATAAGTTTTGGTACTTATTAAAAAAAAAAAAATTTCTTTCCCAAGTTATCTATTTTTAGTTTTGAGGAGTTCTGTTTATCTGTTTTGTGTATGCTTCCATGCAAGTATGTATGTATTGCATAAGGAAGAACATAGTTATAGACTACTGATAAATGGGGCTTGAATTCATCTTGCCAAGATAATCTAGGCCATCCCCTTCTGATGAGAAGCAGGCTTCATAATCTTTCCAGGCAACCTATAGTGCTGATTCACTGTCTTACTCTTAGGAAGATTTTCCTAAAGTATAACCTGAATCTTTCTTCTTTGCGCAATTTAAGATCATAATTTCTCACCTTATTCACTATTGGAATAGACAAAACCTTGAAAAAAAACTTTTTTGCATCTTTCCTTATGCCTCCACATAGCTCTAAATGCTTCAGTCTTTTGCTATAGGACTTGTATATTATACCTTGAATTGTTCTTACTGTCCTTCTCTAGACCTTCTCTGGCTGATTCACTACTTCGATGAAGTGCAATACTGTCAGAATACCCCAGTAGAGCCATTACTTCATGTGTTTTTAAGCTCTGTTACAGTTTCTACATCCCAGTGAGATGTTTTCCATTTTCAGAACAGCATGCTGTGGGTGATTCATGTTTTTCTGATTTATTACAGCCCTTGTGTCCTGTTGAAAGAGCTGCCATCACTGTTTCCCATCCTTTATTTGTTTACTTACTTCTTTTTAAATGTAAACCCTTACATTTGTGTCTGTTGAATAGCATACTTTCTTTTGTTTTTCCAGAGTGTTTCTTCAATTTGCAAGATCTTCTCTAATTTTAATTCTTTCCTCCTGAAGACTTTCTATGCCTTTTCGCTTAGTTGTATGTGAAATTAGATGAGTGTAATTTATTTTCTATCAACCTGGTCAAGAGTGAAAAATTAATAGAAACAGACCATGATCAGGCTCTGGAACCTTGTTTGATGAGTCCTACTTTTCTGAAAAAGTTTCATTAATAGCTGTTCATAAATATACCTAAGAAATGGTTTTACACCCATCACAGAGCAGCATCACCTAGCCATATTCCTGTACGTTGCCATGGTGAGACATTGTTAAAAGCCTTTTAAAATCAAGATGTAGACCACCAAGTGTTTCCTCTCTCTTTACAAAAACCCGCCTCCATTCTGCATTTGTACAGCAATGCCAGAATAATATTTGTTCTTCCGTTCTCCATATGTTCTCTAGTGCCTGTACCTTTTAATATATATTAATAATATGAGATTTACACCTGATGTTTGTGATGATAATTTTTCAAACATGGGCCACATCAGCATATATCTACAGCTAATACCTCTGTTCTTCAATGTATATATTTCTGGGTTGCATGTAGGATGAAATAAACACTAATTAGTATTGCCAACTTTATCAGTTTAATCTCTAAAGAGAATGAAGATACTAAAAGCCAGGACAGTTCTCTCTGGCCGTACCTCTGGAAAAGTTATAAGCAAAAGTCACAAAGGTCTATCTCATAAGTGTTTGTGAAACTGAAGAATCAATGAAACAGGAACCAGTTAGCTAAAGTCCCAATACCTCAGATCCCTTTTTCAGTGAAGTTCTGAAATGGAAGGAAGGAATAGTAAGGAAATAACAAGATGCCCCTCTAAGTGAACTGACTTCAGCTGTTTCAGGTTCCAGGTGATGAGAAGCTACAGGAAGTGACTGACTTCTCCTAGAAAATTACTGATGAGTAGAAACCCAAGTACTCTTTCTAACAGTTTGATGTAGAACTTGCCTTATTAAGTATGTGTTGTTCTTAACCAGTGTAAGCCTTAATATTAAATTACCTCCTTTATCCATCAGGATGCCTGAAAGACTTTTTGAACACTACCTGTGAGGCTGAGTGAGAGTAAGAGAAAGTATATGAATGAAAGGCTTGGCTGGCTGTGTGGATGTGGGTGGCAAAGCTCCTTACTGTTGACTACACCTGTATGGCACTGTCAAGCCCTTTGTTTTCTCAGACTTCTTAGCTGGTTTCAATTCAGGCTTCTGTAAGGTTGATGTTTTCTCCATAATGGAACAGCCTTCAGCCTTGTTTCACACTGAGAGCATCAGGTGCATTCACAGCTGGCATATTTCTCCTTTCTGATTTTATTTTCTTCTTCTCTATATTTTTCCTAGCTGTATTTAATTGCATGGGGTATAGCTGATAGCATGACAGTATTATGAAGCATGTAAAAAAAGTTGAGCTAAATATTGAGAAAAATTGCTTTTGTTTTGTGAACGGTAATTGAACACATTATTAGTCATGTGATTGTATTTGTTAAGTATTTGCTTCTGATATACCTAAAAGCATAAATGTAACTGTTGAATTAAATAAGAGTATGCAAATCTTGGAAATTGAAGGGCTACAAAGAATACTTCTGCCTTATGTTTAACTGTTTATCTGAATGTGCATCTACTTAAAGTCACTATTTAACATGGCAGTAATTGCTATCAGGGGCACACCAAGGGTGTTGGCAGAGCTCTCTATGTGGGTGCTGTTGGAAGGGGTGCCTCATAGACACAAATGTGCCAAAATCTACACTGTCATTGGATGCTGTAGAGTTTTCATCCTTATCCATCCTTTTCACACGGTACAGATGCTTGTGCATTCAGATTTTTGAAACATCAGCCAGTAATCATTCCACATGCCTCATGGGTGCATCTGTAATCATCTACAGATGTACACTTACAGCTACATTACTGATTTTACTCATCACATAATCCTAGAGAAGGGTTTTTTAATGATTTACAGTACTACATATTGCTTCAATTATTCTCAGAAGGAAAAGGGAGTCCTGAATAAAGAAAACTAGAAGTTAAAAAATATTCTACAAAGTAAGCCGGAGAACTTCTAGGCCGTGAAAGATCATTTTGAAAGGAGAAGAAGTAGATCTAATTCTATCCTGTATTATCAACCCATCTGTCAATAGCTAGAGCCAGTATCCTATTAAATCATACTAATTACTTCTTGTACCTGCAAAGAATATTTGACAGAAACTACCATATTAATGGCCATTTTACATTTAGGAGATAAACACACGCCTAATATATCTTGGAGACAAATAACAAAATTTCAGTGGTAAATGGTAGTCTTAAAGGTAAAGTAGAAGTGACCCGTGTTTTTATATACTAGTGCAGTGGTCAAAGTGAGAAACCTGCATTCTGTAAGGATACCGTGCTAACCCCCATGAAGGGACTGAGGCATAGTTCCTTCCATCTTCCTCCCTCTGAGTCTACAGCCACAGGAATTCCTGCTGCAGGCGTCAGAGGAAAGCAAGCAATATGAACCTGGTTACTAGAGGGAGTTTTATAAAGAGCTGCTCTTTGTCATTCTTCTGTGAAGTTATTTCCAATTTTTCTCCATGGACCACCTCACACCAAAATGGATAAAATCACCTTTAACATTGAAGAGGCTGAATGTTAACAAGGCATGCCAACATAAACCAATTGAAAATCTAGCTTGCCATTCCTACTGCCAGAAAAGTGCCTGTCACTGGTAGCAGAGGCTAACCTTCCAATTACTCTGTCACCTCTATGCACCTGACACAGGCTGCTTAGATCTTGGTGGCAGTATGAGCAGACACTTGGTCTTTCTAGGTCTCGGGCATAGGCAAGAGAGGAAGGTGGGTTATGACTGATTAGTTGTCCTAAGCAACTGCCTGCTTTGCCAGCTCTGAGACTTCAAGGTCCATGAGGAAATTATGCGTTGATAAACAGAAAAAAAATTACATTTTCAGGTTATTTGCTCAAAGTAGGAAATACAGTGGAAAGGATTGCAAGGGTTTTTAACAGCATCCCAACATGCCTTCTTCCTCCATTCACTGCCCTTTCACACAATCATCTCTACCTGAGTGAAGCTGGTGGCATTTTGCACAGACATAGATGGACAAAAATGCAGATCAGCATCACCACCACAGCCTGAATCCCTTGGCTCTCAGTCATTTTGTATCTGGAATAATAGAAAGCAATGAGGGCATGTAATTGTTTAGTCAGAGCCTCCATTTAATTGTACCCGTAAAGGCTGAGAAGTTGAGCTTTTATGAAAGAAGCATTGATTCAATAAAAATTTCATCAAAATTTTTGGTCAGACTCTTTTATTCTATGGATGATATGTATTCTTGATACATGTATTGAGTCTTCATGCTCTGTTTATCCTAGAAAGTACATCATAGTATTAAATGCTTTAGTAAACAGGTCTAATCTTATTCCAGTTATGCAGCTTTTGATTCAGACATTTTCATGTAAAGTGTCTAATAAGGAGGCCTTCATCCATGACTGCAGCCTGTGGAGTTATCATGTGATAACATGACAAATGATAGTGATGTTAATGTGTGGTGTCAGATGTAATTAGGGAAGCCATTCAGACTATCTAGTAATAAAACACATATTTTTTAAATATGAGCCAAAATGATTTAAAGCATGCCCCATTACTCCACTGATTGAGAAACCACTGAAACCCATTATTTCAAAAATGGTGATAGATTTTTTCTTCACTGAAATTCCTTCTTAGATTTGCAGGCAGAGAGCAATAGGGCCCTGACACCAGCTGTAACACTGTTGTGGGTAAAAGAGTTTCTACTCAGGGAATTTTAATTATTTGTTTTACTGCTAATTAATATAGTATTCATGTATTAAGAAGCAAGGAATACAAGTAGTTAAAGAGGCACTTAGGGAAAACATCTTTCTTCCATCACTTGTCTCAGCTTCAGTCCTCACACCTCTGCTCCCCGTGTCCTAGTCTCCACTCCCATGCTCTTGCAGCATGTGAGGTAGGGAGTGGTGCAGGAATCTGGAGTTGATGCATAATGCTTGGGGGTTTTGTGCTTCCCGTTCTTTTTTACTCTTCTGCTGCTGTTCCTTCCTTACTAATCATCTCCTGTGCTCCAGGATGGACTTAGCCATGGGCTACAGTCCCCTAACAAGTATCCCTGCTCTGGAGTGCCACCCAGTACCAAAAGCCTGCCAGTTATGCCCACCAAAGGCGCCTAAATAAAATTAGGCATGACAGTCACCTTTACATAGGCAACTTCAGAAAGATATAGAAGGGTTTTGGTGAGCACAGAGGAATAAAGTAAACAGTCTATATGCCCTGTGCAGGTGAGAACAGTTTACAGTCCTCATTGTGGTATTCATCTTGGGAAATAATTCTAGTTAAGAAGGATGTGAACACTGTGAGGAATGAAGCATGGCTATGTTAATAAAGTAAATAAGTTCAGTTTCTTACTTAGATATAATGAACAAATTGAAAGGGAGCCAACCAACAAATCTCTGTTTAGGCTTAAGGCACAATACTGTTTTCACTGGTCGCAGCTTGTTAAGGACCTTCTTACAAGGCCACGTTTAGTTTCTGATCAGAAAGAGTTTAATAAAAGAAGGCTTTGTGAGTTTTGTTTTTTCTTTGGGATTTCATTTTATTTGACAGAAAACGAAGTAGTGAAATTCAGTGGTTGGAAGTCAAATTTAAACAGATATACTAAGGAAAACATGAACATTCAAGGCAGGTCGTGACTGATTAACTTGATATCCTTCTGTGACAAGGTGATCCTGTGGAAAGAGACCACTGTTTCACTTTACTCCTACTTTTATATTTTCCTGTTTCCCAGACATGATTCTAAACCTGTTCTTCCTCCCTGTAGTGAAAAAATGCAGATCTACAATATATTCAGTTTTCACGGAATATAAAAGAGAAATTTTTTACATAATATTCCTTTCTCTTGATACTCATCTTTGATTCCACTCACTGTTTAGCCACTCTTTCCTTTGGGATTACAAATGCCAGTTTGCATAGAGGCTTAGATTCAGAAAACAATAGCAACTGTCTTTCTATAAGGATTTTACTCACAAATACCCTTTTCCATTATGCTATTCAGCAGAATGTGTAATTTTTGCCATCAAGTGAGTCTGAAAGTATTGGAAGCTCTATTTGTCTTTAAGTTATGCTTGCTTGTGGTTTTTTTTAGTACTAAGTCTTGTGCAGGATACAGGATAATATCTTTTAGATCAAATTTTCCTCTCACTGAAATTTTCTTAAAGTGACAAAATGGAGAGATTTAGCAATGCATTGTGTAGAAAATTCATTTTGCTACCAAAGAATATTCAGAGTTGTCAAAGAAGAAAAATAATATGATTTCATTCTCAAATTGGTGCACCAAGAAAGGACCGTTGCTCATGAGAAGAAACAGAAATGAAGACTAGGCAAACTTAATTTATAAAAGTGTGCTTCAATATTCCAGCCTTGGCAGTGTCTATGGCACATGCGTATCTTGTATTGCACAGGAAAGCAGAACCTGGTAAACCAACACCTTGCAGATGACAGACAGCAATAAGTTTTTTCTCTTAACCTATCTCCACGTTCTGCAAAGTAGACTTTGTGTTTTGATCCTATTTCTGCGCCTTTCAAATAAGAAAAATTAGCATGAACTTTAAAATTAACCACAACATTTTCCAAATGGGCCACCAGTTCTGCAGTTTCCACGGCTGCAGTGTTGTAGGGTGGTGTGGTGGTGGGTCACTGTTTCTGTGGCTTGGCCAGGATGTCGCACATTATGCTTGTCACTTGTCCCCCTTAAATGAGTGCTTACAGTTTACTGCTATGTGAACTTTAGCTCAGCTCCAAAGAGAGGTGCCTGTTTTGCCGCATTAGAGGGCTCAAAGACACTTATACTGGCTTATTGCCTCTGCAGAATTATTTCTTTATTTGGAGACAGCCCTGTCCTCATTATGCTTGTTTTCTCCATATAGATGTAAGTTTATTTGAGGGTTCATAAACCTTGTAATCATACTAACAAGTTATAAGCTATTTCCCAGGATGACTAGCTAACAGCAGACTGGTTTTAGAAATGCTGATATCCTCAATATAGAGTTTTCTCCTGAGCAGACACTGAGGGATCAGCCCTTATTTACTAACTTCCTTTGATCCTAAATATGTATACTGTTTATCTTTTGCTATCACTTGCTCCTGCAGCCTGACAGTTTATAACCCTCTGTATATTTAAGTGAATATCCCTGTACCTAATACTAAAAAAATACAGTTTTTCTTACTTAAAAGGTTATGCAGGAAGGTTTATAAAACTCAGACAAATGCATATGATTCACTGTTTCTTCCTAGTAGAGATGAGACATAGTAGTTATCAAACAATTTGGTGATGATAATGTTTCCAAGGTAAGTGGAAATTAGCTCTGTTCAGCAAAAATTCTGTGTCACATAGTAAAATTATTATTGCTGTAGAAGGACTGAACATGCCTTTTAAATGTGAAGGCTTGATGAGCCTTTCACTAAAAAGGTGTAGTTTGCTAGACTTCTTCAGATTATTTCAGTTTTATTCTTCAGTATAAAAATTCCACCTAAAGAAGCAGAACCATTTTAAAATGGGAGTGCTCTAGCAAGGCCATGTTAGTGAGTTTCCATGTGTTGTGAAAAGGAGAAAACATGTAATTTCTTGATTTGCAGGGAACACAATGCCAAAATGATCAGGTTCTAGATAGGAGCATGTTTCGTGAAAAGTTTCAGTCTCTTAACTCATTTAATTCTTGCTCTTGTGGAAGGGAGTCAAATTTGTTGTGTGTCTGTAAGGGTGATGTAGACTAAGTTTTATTGGAGAATGTATTATTAGAGAGTCTTTCATGAGAAATTCTTGGCAGATTAGAAACAACTGTGTTTTAAGGACATTATGTCAGGCCATGAATTTTCAATGGAATGCTAATGGCTTTAACTAAAGGTCATGTCTCAGCTGGTGGGCCTGCATGTCTGAGGTCTTGGTTCTGTATGCTGTGGCTGTGTCATAAGCTCACAGCAGAGACATATTTCATTGCTATTTCTTTATTCCTGCTTGCTTTTTATGGGAGAAAGAAGCCTAATAAGTGGACCAGAAGGCAGCTCCAATCTCCCTTCCCTAGGGCTGAGGCACCAGGGTTCTGCCACTTTACAGCACACACCGACTGCTTAAACTGCTTGTAATATATGGGTACAAGGATGTGACTGGGATGTAAATATTGGCTGTTACTGATGGTCACAGTCAGCTCTTTGTATTTCTGTTTTGGAAGAGTAACACAGAGATACCTACAAACACAGACTTTTCACAAAGGATACTAAGACAATACATGTGGTTTAAGAAAAATTAATAAGTGGCATGAATTAAAAACGAAAAACCCACTTTCTTAGCTATTTGATATTTCTCTAGGCTTCACTTTTCTCAGGTAAGGCCGTTCTTGTTGCTTAGTTAATTAAGACTTTTTACTTTTAAGCAAGGGTTTAGAGACACACAAAAATTGCACAAATAATGTCCATTGAATTAGCTCTTATACTAACAAATGGTATGTTGGAAGTTGCAGAGATTTGGAAACTTAGAGTAATTTGAGCAGCCCTCCAGAATTGTAATTTATTGCTGTGTTAATCCCAAAGTAATTGAGTCTTGCATTAAACCAGGCAATCGGGTGAAACTAATGTGAATAGATTAGTACAGTTGTACTGACTGTCAAAGAAAACTTTACTGCTGCTGAGAGGCTTCAGTGGAACATACTTTCCCCTGCCATTTCAGGGTGTTCTGTGTTAGTATCAGCAGCTACATATATAATGGAATAAAAGAACTTTCCAGAAAGCTTTACTTTTTTTTTGTTTGTTTGTTTGTTCTCTGTTTTGTTTGTAATTGTTGACCTTTCCTGGTGTATATCTTTTGCTGTTATATGTAGTTTGATATATCACTTGTGTTATTTAGGTATGCTGCACAGAATTAAATCATATCTCCTATGTCTCTGCTGTCCTCTTCCCTCTCTCTCTTTTTTATTTTCATCTGTGCCTGGGAATGCAGAAAGGGTTCTTTTGGTTAGATTTCATTTTGAAAGTAAGAATTTTTGAAGTTTTCTTTCTAATATACCCTCTGATTAGTACTTGTGTAATGGGGATGGCATTGTTAAAAAAAATAAATTCATACTTGCTACTTTCAGGTAAAAGGCCCATAAACTTTCACTGATTGTAAGCTGAGAAGGTGAAAGAGCAAAGCGGGGCAGAAAGGCAGTCTTATTAGATGAGTATAAGAGAAGAAAAGCTGAGGCAGGTCAAATGCAAGGTTTAATTACATCTGATTAGATTTTTTGAACTGTAAGCTTTATCACCTCAGACATATCAATTCCTTATTGACATAAACATTCATGTACTGTTCTTAATTTAGCTAAAGTAGCATAGTCTTAAATTCTATGTAAGTAAGTTTTCCCCTGAGATCAGTAGAGGATCACAAGTATAATAATAACAAAAAACAAACAAACAAACAAACAAAAAAAAGCCCCAAACCAACAAAAAAACTCAGCCAAAACAAAACAAACACATACATCCCCCCAACAAAAAAACCCAGTGCAGTAGAGCTCACTGGCACCAGCTGTTAGCTTCTTAGTGAACCACTTAAATATACCCACCTCGAGCTCCCTACTGCTCTGCACGGCAAGAGGAGGTGTTTGCTCCAGCATAAGGGTTTAAGGAAGCCTGGAATGGAGCTTGCTGGGAAATGTGGTGCTGGAGGCATTGCAGCAGCCAATGGCAGCCTTTGCACTGCATCCTCCGGAGGGCCAGCAGCCTGTCAGTGCCCACTGCTGCTGTGTGTGTTAAATGCAGTGTAAGTGCTCTTTCCATAGGTGACCTTCTCATGCTTACTTTCTGCTTCCCCTTCTCCAGCATAGCAAGGCCCTCCAGTGTGATTTTGAGATGATTCATGGTCTGTGAAAGCAAAGGAGGAGATTTTCTTTTGTACTGCTACTACAATTTACTTATAATTCCAATGGAAAGCGTGACCAAAGAAAGGGTCAGATAACTTTGAAAGTAAAGCAATCAAGGGACACATGCATGCTAGCAATGCCGTGGTCAAAGGGAAATACATGCACATTAAGACCATTTTCTTAATGAGGATTTACTAAGAAAACAAATAGAAAGAACTGCTTCAAGCAAAACCAACCTCCCAGCCCACCAGTTTTCACTCTGCAGGAGAGTTGAAGAAAGGCTTATGTCAAAGACAATAGCTATTTGTGTGGATAGCTACTGAATAACTGACAGTCTGACAAGGAATGGAGAACAATATGAAAAAAATGAAAGAGGAGTTAAAGGTGTGACAGGTGTGTGAACAGTCCAGAAACAAAGGTGTGACTAATTTCAGCCATGCTGAGGAGCAGGAAACTCTTAGCCAATAGACAGAGAATGAAGTTACACAATTAGAAATCTGTCATTCCATACCAAGCAAATTAGATCCTTTCGGTTTAATTATCAGTCAGTGCCATTAAGACAATATAGCTCTGCATAATGAAAGCTGCAGTTACTGGGTAATAGAGGTAATTGTTTTCACAGTGGAAGATTTTCACTTTCAGACAAGAGCTTCAGGATATGACTGGTTTACAGGCTTTGACCTTCAACACTTGTGTAATGCATGGAACACGTGGTTTTTATCTTGCCTTCTGAGCTCTGATTATTTTATCCTTTTCATAAAGTTTGTGGAAACAAGCTAAACCACCCACTAGAAATACAATGTGCTATACTCATGCAACATGCCCTCTGTTACTGTAATTAGAGCAGCTTACCAAATTATCTTTGATTTAAGACCTTTGATTTGATAACACAGGGCCAGCTTGCAGCTTGGCTTTCCCACTTCTGCTGGGGAATAAGAGGGAATAATGCTATTCCAGAAAATCTAGTTCACAGATGGTGACTCTAGCGGGGGGAGCACTCACAGAGCAGCAGCTTAGGTGTGACTCTCCAGCACAGCAGCTCATCTGTCGTAACTGGCTTTATGCATGCTGCTACCCTTGCAGTACCCTGCAGCAAATGTGTAATGCCATGCTCCTTCTTCATTAAATTGTGCACTGTGTTACTCATATATTTAAATATTGAATGTTTATTTTCCTAAGTTTCTTTTCCATGTTTTTCTTAGGGACTTTGTGTAGTGTACTGTATTCTACTCCATTGTCAGTGTCATGAAATTGCCACATGAAGAAATTCTTACACAGTATCTAGTATGCACTGAGTGCTATTTGAAAAGATCTAGGTTAAAAGTTAAAAGAACAGTATAGTATTTTGAATCCCATGTGAACTGTTGAAGTACTTCTTTAAAAAAAATGTAAGACCATTCACTTCTAGTTACTTCCTTTCTCACAGCAACTGAGAAAGAATAGGAATGACTTGAAAGAACAGAGTCTTACCTAAGAACATTAAATACCTTACGTATACTTAACTCTGATCATAAATTTTGGTTGTGAACAATCTGGGACCTAGATCTTGCAGTATCTGGCAGGTGATCTGAATAAATCTTTTGAATAAACCTTTAAGACATCTAACAAATAGTTATCATTTTTCTATACTTAGGACTGCATTGGGAAATACATCTTGATTTCTTTGCCATAGGGGCATTTTTGTTCTATGAATTGTTTCAATATGCAAATCATTGCTATCTTTCCTAAAATATCTACAGATATTTTCAGTGGACAGAGTCTTTAATTGTTCAAGCTACCTTGGAGGTTCTTCCTAATACTGTGCAGATTTTAAAACTTTTTGAAGACATGCTATTTCATCTCCAGGGAAGGTGTGACTGGTCGTCTTGGGAAGTGTCAACATACACCTTCTTCCATACTACAGTCAGAATTTTCTACTGCCATTCAAAAGCTCTTTCAGAAGGTTATCCTTCACTTTTCCAACAAATCTGTACTACTGTCACCTTGCAATAGAGAGTAATGATCAAAGTAATGATCATTACTTTGCCTCATTTCATCATTGTATCAACCCTCAAGTTAAGAATCTCAGTCCACATCTGAAGAAGAGTTAACCACACAAAGCCGTCACCTTTTCCTTTCCACTGTGAAGATTTCAATAACCTAGCTCCACATTTTAGCACTTAATTTAAACAGCTACAATGAGATTGGATGACTTTGAACCCCTGTTTTCAGCTAAGAAAGAATTAAATCACTTCTTGCATAAAGTTCAGAAGAAGTGAAAACAGTTAGCAAATCTGCTGTTAGAAGATCTTATCAGTCACCAGTGGGACACGGACATCTAACCATTCATAGAGCACAGATGCTCTGTGGTAACATCTACAAGATAAAAATCTTCAGAAATGTGTTCTATTTCATGAGTAGCTGACTCTACACATAGCTGATTCATCTTGACAGAAGTTACCCAGGGGCTGACAAATTCAAATAAGATAGATTAGTCAGAACAGGACTTCTGTATGTCTCCTCTGATAAACTGTAGTGCTACTTTATTCTAATTACCTGCCTGTGGCAAGCTTTGCATGGTTTTAATACTGGTCTGTGTACTGCTTACATATCCTTCAGTTTTAGCCATTGCTATATTGTACATATGAACATTTTTCTTACATTTGCTTTACATCTGATGTTTTTAGGCATTTTACTTAGAATTCTGAGGTGACAATTAAATGCCTATCACCATCTCTCAAACAAAGAGCTTCAGTTGTATTATTACTGCTTAATCCTCTTCTATAAGAAAACTCCAAATGTGTTTTCTTTTTCCTATTTTCTTTTTTCATGTAGAATCATAATTCTGTCATTACTTGGATGTTTTCTTTTTATCCTCATTATCTGATACAGAACTATGTGAATAGTGAATAATGGTGATTTGTGGAGGGATAGTAGCAATGAATGGAAATTGAATACTTCAAAAACCATCTAAAATTCAGCATTCTACCATTATATCATAGCCACGAATATTTATTTCCCTGATATTCACATAGCAAGGTGTCAGTACTCTGGAAATAGCTAAGGGTAAATTCTGCAGTTATTGGTGCACTAAGAAATCCTGAAGAGAGTTTGGAGTATCAGGGGAGAGTATTGTTTTTGAAGAGTTGCTATGGGATGCTTGTAGGATTAATTTAATAGACATCTGTACGGTTATTTCACAGTTACACTGGTCTTTGCAGTCTTTCACCTGGTCATTTTGTCTAGTGAAGAATGCTGCTTCTACTGTGCACTTACTCAAACTGTGGTTTACCTGCTTTCTACAATAGTTTCACAAGTGCCTTAAACCTAATTGAAATTGACTGTGTTAGTTACCTCACACCTGTCTAGTTTTTTTTCTCTTCTCAAATACTGTACCAGATTTGTCAGATATGATGCTTTATGTTATATCAGACAGCCTAGTCTCCAACAGCATGTCTTTCTCCAGCTGCTTTCTGATTTCATTCATTCCTTAGAAATCCTATGAAATCCATAACACACATGCTTTCATGGATGTATGGACTCTTGATGTCTCCAAGAACTATGACTTCTTTTTCTTTTTTCTTTTTTTCCTCCTTCTAAATGCATCATTAAGCAGTCCTTCATTTTAGTTGAATATTAGAATTATAAATAAATTTGACCAACTTTGCTGACAGCAGTTTTTAGAGTGCTCAAGTGGTTAGAGCTGTTGTAGTAAACATTTTTGACCAAAGTATGGAGGTATTGTTAGTTTTATATGCAATTCAATTACCATAATCAGATACACAATTGCAGTTCCGTCCAAAGCGTCCTCAGGCACAGGGGGGAAGGTGAAAGCCAGGAAAGAGTTTTCACTGGGGAATTTCAATGCAGTTTAGAGTAAACAGATATTTTGTAACAAAAACAGTCTCTGTACCAAAGAGTTAATTCCCCAGGTGTGGTGCCTGAGCCACAGTGCTGCATCCTTCCTGAACAGACCACAGTGTTAATTCTTCCTGCATAACTTAATTAGAAGCATTCTTAGAAATCTTCCCTATCAGGAAGCCAATGAAAATGAATTTTATTTTTGTACTCTTTGCTCCTTGTGGATTCAGTCCATGTTATTTAAAACAATTGGACTCTACTGGACTTAGAAGGAGTTTGCTTATGGCCTATATCATCAAATTTACCGACGAAACCTTGTTTTTCAGCTAGAAAGAATCTCAGTGTTGTTCTTGTTCACTTCTTTTTGTGACCATGGGGAACTGTATCATATCCATCGTTCATAAAACTAACTTAGAAGGATGAGGCATAAAAAAATTAAAAACTCTTTCAGGACTTCATTTTTCTGATGATTAGAAAATGCCTAAAACCAGCTTACCTCATGTTCATGTCTACTTGTCCTAATGCCAGTATTACCCTTTGTCTTTCTTTATGGCCAGAGACAAGTTCTTAGTGATATTTACCCTCTGTGCTTTCTATTTTTTGTCAGCCTGACCATGGGAACTTTCTACTACCATTGATTATATTCACACTTAGATATTTGTCTATTTAACTTCTGGAAGCCTAGCACTGCTGAGCCATATACTGTGGAAATGTGAACTATGGAACTATGTCAGGGGCACTAATAAAATCATCTACTTGCTGTTGGTCTTTGGTCTGTACACAATGTGGTGTAGGCTGACAAATGTTGACACTGCCCAACCTGGTCCCTTCAAGAGCTAAATGGGTGTGTATTCGTATGTACAGTAGCTGGTTTTGATCTTCACTGGATTTCATGAGTGGCCCTAAAATATAACTAAAAAATATGAGATTTCTCAGTCCAAAGTTCCGATGAGTGTTGTGCCACATCCCTGCTACTGTCACATCCCACCAGGGATGTGGTTTTATAATCCAGTATTAAAGAAACTGCATGAGGCAATGTCAGCCTGTGGAAGATGTTAGACGTGTGAGCCTATTTGGAATAGTACTGGAGTTGTGCATGGCTTGGAGGGAGCTACACTTGGTACAGGCATATCCATTGGAAAATAATGTCAGGGAACAGAAGCTACAATATTTCACTACTAAGCGCTGCAGGAGTGCTGCTTTGCAGTAGATTCGGGCTGTGGTCTGACATATGATAAGACCCACAGTAGCGATTGCTCAGGATGAGGCAGGGTACATAAAGGTGTAACTGTCAGCGTCCCTAAGGGAGGCACAAAATGCTGCAATTATACCAGCCTAATGCCTTTGGGCCAATTTTATGCTGGAAGTAGGAGAGCAGATAGTATCTGCTGTTGCTCAAATTGGGCTGCAGGTAGACAGTGCAAGTTGCAGTGTGTAACCTTTCAGTACAAAGTGAAGCCCTAGAAAAAGGGTATTTTTAAGGGGCTTATAGTAAATCAGTACTTCTTGTCATGTGGCTGTGGTGCTTTTGACATAGTAGTCTTACAGACAGCCTTACAGACAGAGTTAATTTATCATCTAATCATGTCTTGAGTGACTATTTATTCATAGTGATACTTTACATCTCCTACGGAAGTTAGATCCACAACCTATGACTAATGAATGCTTCCTTTATCAAAGAAAAATAAAAAATTTTTGCTGAAGAATATGATTTTGCTGGTTCAGAAGCAGTGGAACTTGACTCTGCAAAACCCTAATGCAAGGTGTTTTTTGCACTTTGAACTCCATTTCTTTGTAGTGTCTATGTGCAGCATTTGGAAGAGGTAGTGTCTATGTGCAGCCTCAACACATTACTTTATCCATGTTAATATATATTTTTAATAACTAGTGAAGATAAGATGCCGCATGAGCCTTATGGAATTCTTTAACGCTGTAAAATCGGAGAAAATTAGTACAAACTTCAAAAAGATACCTATTTGAAGACAAAGCTCATTGCCACCCCAAGACTGAGTCACCTGAGCCTATGTCATTCCTTATAGATGCTTAGCTGATGTATTCTTAAAGAGCTCCAAGGAGACATATTCTACAGTCTTTTCAGTTATTCCAATACTTGCTATTGCCTGCTAGTGGTTATTTCTCCTCTATTTCAGTTAATTCTGATCTGAGCACATGAATATTACTAAAAGCATTTCATTGATACCTTTACAAGTTTCTTAGGAAAGTCACTGGAAAGAGTTCTAATCCCAGAGCACCACCAATCTGTCTGATGGTCAGTTTTGGAAGCAGACTTTTTTTTGAGGTTCTCAGTTGCATTTGTATTCATTTAGGAAGATCATCTCTCAGATATTGTGGAAACAGTTGTGCTTTCTTCATGTGACTACATATTGTAGATCAATCTCTAGCTTTATTTTTAGTGTGGCAGGCAATTTAATAAGTGTTTTGAAAACACCACATTGATCAAATACACTTTTTTCCCAACATCTTTTATGTTTACAAATTCATTTTATAAATTCCTCTTTGGCTTCGAGCACTAGCATTTGTTTTCTTCAGCATCTCAAAGAATCCAATTATATCCAGCTATCTGAACAGCAGCTCACATGGCTAACTTTGGGCAGTGTGATTTAAAAACTGTGATCATAATTTTCTCCTCTAAAATATTACAGAAATGTGCTAGCAGAGGTTCCAGATAAGGATTGGGATTTGTTTCTTGTTCTGAAAAATATGAGAACATAGTGTAACACACAGAATTTCTACCCAAGTCGTGGTAGGACTTGTAGACACATTACTGAGGATAACATGTTTATAATGTCCAGCAGTAACTGTCCTTATGTATGCTTTTAGTGTTGCCTTTGACTTCAGTGAAGGGAGTGGATAGACTTCCAAAGTCAGGTTGTTTTAAAATTAAAGCGTAGGCAAAGAGGTAGTCACTGTGAAGTAAATGGCATGCAGAAAATCAGCCCTGAATTTACAGATAGCACTTTTTTGCACCTTCAGATCCAAAAGTTCTGATTTCATTTCACCCACTGAAATTAATTTTCATATGGAAAATGAAGTCTGTTTAGCTCATCCTTTGAGAAAAAATTGCTAGGACTGGATCTGATCTGTATTTTGTGTGAAACTGCTTTACTAAGCAATGCCAAAACTTCTTTTTCATGCACAGTCCTTTTTTTTAAAAACCACATGTTCATGTATATCAGTACAAAATGCCACATTTTCTACTTTAGTAAAAAGCTTTGAAGAAAAAAATTAAATATCATAAGTCTATAAGGAATTAATGCAGATTTGAGTCAAAGCACAGAGCTGACACACACCTACACAAAGAATAAACATCTTTGCAGGTAAACTTAATGCAGGGAAAAAAAAGAAAAAGGCTTATCTGAGGGAAAAAAATAATCATTGATTTGACAGAGAGAAATCCAGGAACTTTCTGTTACGGGTGTGTGGAACTATTTTCAGTAGTGCATAAAGATCAGAAAGCTGCCCAGGGAGGTGGTGGATTCTCCATCCCTGGAAGTGTTTAAGAAGAGACTGGATGTGGCATTCAATGCTATGGTCTAGTAACTGTGGTGGTAGTGGATCAAGGGTTGGACTTGATGATCTCAGAGGTCCTTTCCAACCCATCTGATTCTGTGATTCAATGAAAGGATTTCTGAGGAAGGAGATAATATTGAAAACAATGTTTAAACATAATATATTAAAACTCTGGACGTTCTCTGTCCCGAGAAATACCTGGCAGTTTATACAGCTTTTCTTGCCAGTGGTTTTGATTTTCGTCTCATAATAATCCTGCCAGCTGGCTAGTCTATTAGTGCTAGTCTTCCAAGAATTCTTTCAATAACCAGTAGATCTCTGGTCATGCAAACACTTTCTTTTAGACAGTTAAGAATAAAAGGAGTCAGATGTTACAAGAATAGGTTTTCTTTTCAATTCAATATTTTGTTTTCTGAAGGAGAGGAAAAAAGTTGATGTATATTTTTGCTGACATCCATGTATGATTTTTATTAAAAAAATACCAGGTTCTTTCTCTTTTTACACCTAGTTCTTTTGAAATCAGAAATCTTTGGATAGTCACATCTTAGACATTGGTTGTGTTGCTATTTGAGGGGAGTCTGAGTCTCTAACGTAATACAGCCTTCTCTGAAACAGAATTAACAATGTGCTTATCTAACAAAGATACTGTGGGGTTCAGCACACTAAACCACTTCTCTGTGTCTCTGCACTCCCTCTAACTGGATGTATGAGGCTAGTGGGCAAACCTCACATCAACAAAGTAGGTAAATTGTTTTACTTCTAGTGGCATGTAAAAGGCACCAGAGAGTCCTTATTTCATTAATAAACAAGTCAGAGTGAATGCCATTTGGGTTTTCTTGTAACAGTCAATCATAGAGCTCCTTTCTCCAATTTAGGAAGAGAAGATATTGTTTCTTCAGTTTGACTAGTCTCTTAAGATGCATTTGACACTGTATATTTACACTTGTTATTCCAATGTGTGGAGGCTAATGAGATTTCTAACCTATCTGGGTTTATAATGTCTCCTTCACCAGCTTTACTGTCTAGTCTTTTTTTTGACAGAAATACATTTATCTGAGTGCTGTTACTGTCTTATTTCTGTTCACTGAACACTCAGCAGGTCTTGTTCGGTGGGATTTTCTACTGTTGTCTTTTGGTGAAACTTTTATACATAAAAGAATAAAATGTTGTTCAGACATGCACTATAGCAGAGCAAATCAAATTAGGATTCTTTGGACAGGGATTTTTTAAAACATCTTATTTAAGATGACAGCCTTTTTACAACTGATTATGGTAAAATCTCATGCAACTACTTTTGAAAATTTTATCCATTCAAGAGAAAGGGGCTAATCTCTTCATTTTAAGAGAGAAAGTACATCCTCAGAGAAGTGCCTACAATGCAGAGAAACTGAAATAGAACTTTAGGGCCAAACAATAGCTTTGATTTTCTAGGTTCACTTAAATGGTTGTTTCTCCTACCCGTAAAAAAGAATAAATAAAAACAGCCTTCATAAGCTGTTGAAATGATATACTGTGGAATTTCCTCCTTCAATACCTTCCTGTCTACCAGAGTACCTAGCCTGCTGTTACTCGTTGTCAGACCAATGAGTAACAATTATTTCACAAACAGTTACCAGCTTGGGTTTTGTAGAGTGAATTTCAAGCTTTCTTTGGTCCTCTTCTTCTCTTAAATCTATGCTGAGGGTGAGGAGATTCTTCACTTTGTTACATATTTGTTCAGTAAGGTTTTCTTAATTGATGATTGTTTGGACTGTTTGAAACTTCAGGATGAAGAGAATGCACTGCAACCTGGAAATGAGGAAATACATTGTTGTGAAGGTCCAATAAAATTCGCTGTTGTAGGTACTTGCAAGATCTTTTTTAGCAGTTTCTGGACATCATATTTTTTATGATTTTCTTTATGGACTGTGGTAGTCTGGTTTTTCTCTTAAGGTTTTTTTGTATTGAACTTCTCTGATTTTTCAGAGAAATACCACTCAGGAAATGCTCTATTCGTGTCAGGCAATTTCTTGTAATCCATATTTCCCAAATATGCGTGCGGTTTTAGGTTCTTACTGCATCTCCAGGTTTCCCAGGTTTTCATCTGTTCAGCTTCTTCTTTTTCTGTAGTGCATTTTTATTGCTTCCACACAGTTTCCTGCTTTTGAGACAGTTGCTACTAGCTGACCAAACTCAAGACTTGATATAATGATCTCTCATGGTAAAGCTTAGAGTTGTTCTACTTATTTAACTCTACTCTTGGGTAAAGTATTGTCATGTTTGAATCCCAACAGGCAACTAAGCACCACAGAGTCAATCCCTCATTTCCTGTCCCCTGTGGGATGGGAGAGAGAATTGGAAGGGTAAAAGTAAGAAAATTCCTGGGTTGAGATAAGAGAAAAATGACCAGCTGACCGATGCCCACCCAGTTCCCAAGCAGCAGCAGCAGCCCCCAACCAGCTTTTCTCCCAATTTGTATGCTGAGAATAATGCCATATTGTATGGGATATCCCCATGGTCTGTTGGGATCAGCTGTCCTGGCTATGTCCCTTTCCAACTCCTTGTGCACCCCAAGCCTGCTCACTGATGGGGTGTAGTGAGATCAGAAAAGATCTTGACCCAGGGTAAGCATTGCACAGCAGCAGCTAAAACATCAGTGTGTTTTCAGTGTGTTATTATTCTCATCCTACATCCAAACCACAGCACTGTACCTGCTACTAGAAAGAAAACTAACTCCATCCCAGCCAAAACCAGGTCAAATATCATAATGGTCACTTAGACATGGAAATGTAACTATATGAGTATGTTCTATGGTTTCATTGTTTCATAATTCTTTCAAAGCAAATATTACAAAGCAGATATATTTTTTATCAAGTAAGAAAATTATTTGATACTATGATGCATGCTAGCTTTGCTGTTTCATGACTGTACTTAAAATCAGTTAGATTGCTCTGTGACTTGGGAAAGCTCATGCAACAGGTGAGTAGTTTTAATTAGCAATGTATGAAAGTCAGTGCTAAATTTACATGTTGCACCTCTTGCACCAAGGAAGATTTGCATACTTTTTTTTACTCTCTAACAAAGGAATCTATCACTACCTTGTTTTTAATAGTCATTCCCAGCATTTAATATATGGCTGAATAACAATCTAAATACATAGTATCTGTACTAAGAAATTGTCTTTAATTTGTCTTTTTAATATGATAACCCTTAAAATGTTTATTAAATTTTAGATGTAACTATTTTTGGGATTTTCTAAATTTTGAATTCTGGACTGTCACTTTTGCTGCATAGTTTTAAAGACAGCTACATATATAATGCACTTTAAAAGAAGTAACACTCCTATAAAAAGATGGTTCATTTTCAAAGGAATAAGCTAGTAAATTATAGAGTTTCTTCCACTGAACATTTTTTATGTTACATGTATTTGTCATAACATTTACTTTAACAGTCATTTACTCTACTATGACTGTACTTGAAATCAGAAGCATTTCTTTGGAAAGGCTGAGGTGGTAGAAGGCCCATCTTCACAGCATTTGTCACTCTTTAAACCAGGGTCTAGGGATTTCTGTATTCTTGGTTTCTAGATCTGGAAAAGGAGTATTATTACAGATTGATAAGGACAAGCACGGCTATGGTAGTGTCCTACTTCCACGCTTCAGTTTGAAGCTCTGCCCATTCTGTTGAGGACAAGAGCCCAGAGATCTGAGAAAAGTTGTATCCTTAAAAATACTCTCTAGGGCAAAGTAGAGGTGGGAGTGTTGACTGTGATGGAGAGCTTCCAGGTAGCTGTGTGTGAGGTGTGAACAATTCACAGTTCAGCATTTCCTTTATCCTTAAAAACTGCCAGTAAATTTTGCAAAGTTGCCACACACACAAAAGTGATTATAAGAGAGAAAGTATATTAGCCCTACTAGCTGTGTAATTGCCAAAAGAAAAATGCAGACAGTATTTCAGCACATAAAGCCAGCTTATGAGCTCTGCTGACATTTTGGATCCCTATTTGCTAAGTTATTTGTGAACATATAGCTAAGGAGCACTTTAATCAAAAAAGTATTAAAGAAAAGCAAATATAAATGTTAGTCTGGCTAAAGATCCATAAACAAGTACACATAAAGTCACTCTGAAGAGTGTTCCTCTCTGTTTACACCTTGGACTTGTTCACAAATGTAAAGCAGATTTCTCTTTTCAAAGCATAAAATATTATATCAAGGAGCTCAAGCATTATCACACATAAGACATTAATGGTATAATTAAACATGGACTGCCATGCTCTTGTTTATCCTGTGCAGTCACTACATATGCCAACTTTGCTACATTCATATCAGTAAGCTGCCTCTTCTGAATATTAAACATGTTTCTAAAATACTTCCAAACAGTGCAGCCAAGTCCATAATTTTTTTTCTGGAAGTTGACTGACTTCCTAGCTGTTACTAAGTCTGTAGGTCAGATTGCATTGATCCTAGCACTTGTATTTGCAATGTTCTTTATCTCCTTTTTGGTGCTTTTATGTGTACAGTCTCTGTAGCCTTTTCTAATATGGAAAAGACTGAGAAAAATTGTATTCTTAATCTTCTTTTAAGGGAACAGATTTTCAAAGTGAAGGTTCGGTAAGACATTGCTTCTGTTTGTTGAAGTCACTACACTTAACAAGGGTTAAAAGACTGTGTTTGGAATGACAGTACGTTTTTTCTGCTGTTGTAAATAGGTCTTTTCCACAGCTCAGACACAGAAGTATGGCACGGGGATTGAGGTTTCAACAGAGAAGCAGAACATTGGCATGTTTTGGCTTTCTTCTTTTCCTCTTCGCTTCTGCTGGCTGGCACGCTGGCTGGTGGGACTCAGTTTTGGGAGAGTAAAATAGATCACTCACTCAGATGCAAGGAAGAAGCAAACCTCCATGAAGCCATGCTGAATTTGATCTTTTTGTTGATTTCAGTCCTGTCTGCCAGCTGCTTCCCAGAAGTGTTAACAACTTTGTCCTTGCATTTCTGGGCAATTTTTGTTCCCTTCTAGTTTCACCAAAGCAGTAGTGTAAGACAACTGGAAAACCTGGACTGCATGCAGTGTTTTACAAATACCTTGATAGTGAAAGATAAGGCGTAAATTAAAAGCTGACTGCTCACTTGGAAAATCCATGCCCTGCAGAAACATTCAGCTTTGTGAATTTATGAGTGAAAGTGAGCAGGGATAGAAACAGGCATGATAACATTTCTGTAGCTAAGCGAGAGGTCATTGCTTTATGGACAGATCAATCACAGAGCCATGTTAAGGAAGACTGTCTTTCAGTATGCAGCACAACAGATTGAAATTAGACAGCAGCACCTGCCAGAAGGCGGCTTAGTTTTGCTGGCAAATAGGAAAATCAATCCTTTTGCTGGCTCACCGGGAGGTTGTCACAGCCTGCTCTCTGCGGGGTGGGCGCTCCGCCGCTGCCTGATGTTCCAGATGTGCTCGAGGTGCACGACCTCCATCTAGCGGCTGCTGTATAGTTAGTGTAAGGAGAGTGTCCCTGCCTGGCATGGGAGGCATTTCATGGCTGACAGTAGATAATCTTTTAAGCTTGCATTTTTACTTGCCTGAATGGTTCCTAATTAAAAAAGGAAAAAAAAAAGACCCAGATTTTTTTTTCTATTTTTTTTCCCATTAAGTGGCCCTCCTGTAAATTCTCTTTCTCTGTGGCTTCACAGTAGTCACAAGAAAACTGACATCAAGGTAGTCAATAAACACAAATTACACATGCAGAAATTGCTGAAGTAATGCATATCTAAGGCTAGTTTTCAATTCTCACTTGGTATAGCTACAAATCACATAGCACAAAGATAATAATTAATAAGAGACAACTCCTCAGCACCATATATTCTCTTCCTCAAATAAGATAGGGTTTTGAACCAAGAAGCAAGAATGCAACATAGAGTTAGGAGGAAAGGATTCTGTTTCCAGATTCAGTTAATTTTCCATGTGATCTTTTAGATCTGCTCCTTTAATTCTGACATTAAAAAACTGCAGCATTATTCAATCCACTCTTTTTTTCATTATATCCATTTGCAGAATGAGTTGATTATAGAAAGAAATTATTTCACAGAGCATGGGGGTATCACACAGTCACAGAAACAAGCAGAAAATCCTGTGTTTACAAAATATGCATAAATATAAATACAGTGTGTAAAATGCATAATGATACTATTGTTCTGTCAATTATGAGTCCTTTCTTAAAAAGTAAATACCTTCTATATTCATTAGTTGTATAAAAAATAGGGTTTTGAGAAAAACATGTAGTGAACAAGACCTAAGCCCCCTTCATTTTGGTGCTGAATGCCCGGATACCTAATATGAATATGGGTACAGTTTGTCTCTAAGTGCTGTCTTCTCTTCTATACAGTATGAAGCAAGGGAAAATGTCATATAAATTGATTAAGATTCAATCTCTTTTCCAATATTTCACTAAATCTTTCATTTTCTGAACTTTTTTTCTTTTTGTTTTGATAATGACCATTTACAGTTGTAAAACATTTCCAAAGGTAGAACTGTTTATTGCTTTGATAAAAGCAATATTTTGAGATTGATACACGTTATGCTATTGATTTATGTAGCTTTAATCTCTACTGGCAAGTGTTTTCCTTCCTTTTTATGATTAACTGTCATTGGGATTAAAGGAATTGTTTTTATTGTTACATCAGAATGTGAAATTTATTAGACAAGTTCAAACAAAAGCACTGAAACACAAAAATTTCAAAGCTTGTAACTTTATTTTACCTCCTTTGTCATCAGAAAGTTCACGATAAATTAACCAAGGTTTAGCCATCTGCCGGAACAAATGGAAAAAATATCATAACTATTTGCTAGATATTTTTCTTTACTAACATCTAACAATATTTTAGATGCAGATGTTCAAATCCTACTCTCAAATGCTGCAAGTTGCCCATGCCAACATGCTGAAACTGATGAGCAGTGTCATAACAACCATGTGTTTAACCCTCTTCATGATTCAAAGCCTTTTCGTGACTGAAATGTCTCACTGATGTCTGTAGTTGTATTGCATGAATCATGATCTGATTTTTGAGGACATTGACAAGAGGTTTTGAAGTAACGGGGCCTGCTGCAGATTGAATAGCCAGGCTCTGCAGGTTTTCAAGCCCTTGTGCCCCATGACACCCATGTTCCTGCTGTTACACAAACTACAGAGAGATATACGCTCTCATCTGCCCTAACCATGGGACTCCTAGCACTATGCTGTCATTACTTAAACCCTTTGAACTAGTAGAAGAAGGCACAATGTCACTGATTGAATACTGACATCTGTGGAAAAAGAGAAAATTGCCATTTGATATGAAGGACATATGTTAGGTTTCATACATGGCAGCATCCCCATGTTTGGTTTTTTGGGACGTATCCCACCATCACTTAAAATTTTGATACTTTCTCTCCCTCCATATGGCTTTGAACATGTTGAGAAAAACAGAGCATGTTGCTGTGAGAGTCTTTTAATAACTTACTCATTGGCTTTAGGAAGATGTAGTCAAATATTAAATAAATAATCAGAAAAAATGGAATTGGTTGCTGATTGTCTTTAATTGTAACTTTTGGAAGAGCAAAAACATGCACTAAGGCAGATGTTAACTAAGAATTACTCTTCTTTTTGAAAGCAAAACATTTCATGGTGTTGAATCCCTTACTGTCATGCTTTATTCTGGATCCAGTTGAAGGAGTATTTACAGAGATATTTAACAGCATGGTTCCTGGCATCAGTAATGAAAGCTTTATCATTTTCTAGTCACATATGTAAAGCAAGAATGTATATTCATTAGAGTGATTGCTTTCTAATAGCCTTAAGAACACCTCTACCAGTTATACACTAAATATGTGTTTACTTTAGTGTCACAGATGAACACATATTATTTTAATTGGGCTAATTGTGCATTTTTGTCCATTCACAGTATTGCTTTACTGTGGCAGATGGCCCAGTGATGTGTTATAAATACTTTGCATGACATCCCCTCTATTTTACTGATCTGCACTGTGACTTTCCCATTGGTAATGACTAATGACAGTTTCCTAGCCAGCAACTTTTAATAGATTCCATTTTTTTCTTTAATCTCTGCCTGTCCTCAACAGCACTGTTTTGTTCAATAATTTAATCAGTTCAGCAACAGTATATTATTAGACAATTGAACCATTACTTTTTGAATTTTTGAAATGCAAAATACCCATGAAATAATCACTGATGAATATTTCGGTATTGATAGAGACCACTCACTCTTCTGAAGAAATGGAAAGGGCTTTGCTTGAATTATGCTTGAATGCTTTTCCTTTCCTTTTACTTTTATTTCTCTTCCTTGGTACTCAGAGCCTATGCAGTAAATAGGAAGGAATCAAATAACTAGAAAAATTAACAGAAAGGATTAACGGTTTTGCCTACTCACCATGCCCATCTTAACCATTCAACACCAACATATCAAAGGTTTGAGTTCATATAGAAAAAAACCTATTCATTCCTGCCTCCTCTTATCAGTGAAGATTTATCTGCAAAGGGACACCCTGAGGCAAAACCGCTTCCAGGTTCATCCCATTTTTATTAGCAGACTGCGATGTAGATGCTGTGAAATCAATAGGAGCTTATAGGCTGGTGTGATTTTTTTGGGAAACTCATGGACTCTGAAATTTCTGACCAGAACTCCTCCTTTCTCTGCGAAGAGGATCAGATAGTCAGCTTTCTATCTTTGTGTTGCTAGCAGCTGCTACGTTTTGCTAAGGGCACTGCTCCTCACGCTCTCTGTCTTTTATCCAAGACATTTCATGAAATGAAGCAGTAGTGAAGCAGAGCGAGCGGGTGGCTGTAGGACAATTCTGTGATTTCACAGCAGCTTGTGAGATTTCACAGTTTAATTTCACAGTTTAATTGTGTTTCTTCTCTGAACAAAAAATTACTTCAAACAAGAATGCCGAACAAGCCCTAACCAGTCTGTAGTTTGAAGCTTTCATTGCAGAGATAAGGAAGAAGGACAAACTGGCTGAAGACTATTATCACTCAGACATTAGGTTGAGTTTGGATCCAAAGTTTAAAATAAGTAACTGTATAGCTTTTAATCAAAAGTGGTTTCTGCACACATAAGCCTCTCATAACTTTCCTTTCATCTTCTCTCCCCCTCCACAGAGTGATATAGGAAGCTCAACTTAGAAATGCTTTTTTAAGGCAACACTTGTATCTTAATGCAGCTACCCACCTGAGTTTCAAAACTGTTCAGTAGCTTGCTGTAGGTGCTTAACTGTGTTTGCTAGCATCAGGCACCTTCTTGGTGTATTGCTGCTTACTCAGTGCTGCCGATATTAAAAGAGATTTTTTTCACCTACTGAATGTTGATCCTGAGAGTTTTAATTGAATCTGCCTTTTCTCAGGGAAGCTGCTGAAGTCACATTGATGGGACAAATTCTGCCTTTGGAGACATTTGCCAGTGACCCCATCTAAGGGATTGTGCACTTGCGTCCAGTAAGAGAAAGGAGTCAGTCTGGCCTCTTACAAAAACAATTCATATTCAGTTTCAAAGGGAAGAAATGTGTAAATGCAGCAGAAAAACTTCTCTTTGAAGGAGGAGAGGAGAGCAGACACCCTTTAGAAAAAAAAGGAAAATAGAATGATTAAAAGTTTATTGTTTGCTGATACTGAAAACTTTCAGGGAGGATTCATGACAAATTTTTCATTTTTTCCCTCTGACAGGCACAAGCATATTTACTGTTTATGAAGCTGCTTCTCAGGAAGGCTGGGTGTTCCTCATGTACCGAGCAATCGACAGTTTTCCCCGATGGCGTTCGTATTTCTATTTCATCACCTTAATTTTCTTTCTGGCCTGGCTTGTTAAGGTACTTAAAAATATGTCTTTGTAAAGCAGTTTGAAATGTAGATCTTATTAGATTTAATTTCTTCCCTTTTCTGCTTGCTGAGCTTTGTGTCAGCCACTCCTTCTTGTTCTGTTTTTCAGAATGTTTTCATTGCAGTCATCATTGAAACGTTTGCAGAAATTAGAGTGCAGTTCCAGCAGATGTGGGGGTCCAGGAGCAGTACTACTTCAACTGCTACAACCCAGGTGAAGCACTTGAGATGCTGAGATTTTGTGGAGATTTGATTTGATTTAGTTTATGAATTAATAATAAGAAAAAAATTACTGTTATATACATTTGACTTTTTGTGTTACTACCTATATTCTAAAGTTGATATATGAATTTTCATATAAAAGTTAATTCCATTTTCCATATCCACCTAATTGCATTATACAACTAGTCTTTTTTTAAAAAGAAATTAGAGAAGATGGTAATGTGGTTCCCTACATGGCTACGTATGCTATGGCTATGTTGTATTTTCTTTTATTAGAGTAGGTAAGGGGGTTTTATCATGTCATTGGTGGGTTTGAAATTAGGGTTGCTATTGAATATCACTTTCTGTGCTAAGGAATAAGAGCTGAAATTGCAAAGTTGCAGCTGGAAAAAGAGAGGTCAGAGGGTAGCTGAAGCTTTTGCAGAAGTTGGTCTTGGAACTGAGAAGGGTATGTTGAGACCAAGGAGGAAATGAGGCGTTTGGACAATAAAAGAGCCGTGCTAATGGTTGGGGCAGTCACAGAAAGTGAGACTGAATAGACATAACGAGTGAGAAGAAGCCAAGACAGGAAAGGTGCTACAAGTGGGCTGCATAGTGGGAAAACCCAGTACAAAAAATGAGAGCTAATGGGCTGAGATTTAAATTCTCTCACTCATTATTTTAACAATCAGATTACGTGTTCTGAATATACAAAAGACCAGGCTTTTTCAGCTAGTGCAGTTTGCCATCTCTAAGAGGAACCAGTGCAAACAAAGCTGTCTGCAAAAAGCTCTTAGGAGGACAGATTTGAGAAACAAACTCCTGAGGGAATTTTTTCTAACTATGTAGCTAGAGATTATTTATTTTCTTAAACCAGAGGATTTAAATTTTGGAAATTATTTATTAAATATTTTCTGATATTCCTTTGGTTATTCCTGCAATCCATATGTAAATCTAGTAATTTTCTGCCCGCTGCTACATTTTTTGCCTCAAATAGACTTCATGGCAATAATTTCTAATCTATATATGTCTTTCTCAAAGCACACTCTGTGATATCAATTTAAAGTCAAAAAAAAAATTCCACTTTTCTACAGGCCACGGACTTAGCCTGGGGAACTTAATGTTCATTTCTTCTCTGATAGGACAAATTCCTGAGCCATATAGGCTTAACCAACATACTCTGAACTAGAAGCTGGAACAGAGATCATCATAGAGAAACAGAAGCAGCAGCTAACATTAGGGAATTTCAAATACCCTGCTGCAGACAAGCAAATGGTTGCTTTGTTCCTTGAGTCACTGACATAATGGTATGTAAAGGGAGAACAGCTCACCAAACTGCAAAGACAATTTATCTTTTTCTGGTTTAAGAAGGGCAGAAAATTTCTTGCAGGATTTCTTATTCAAAACACCAGATGAAACTTAAACCCTTGCTTATTTTGTGGATGAAATAACCTTGAGAAAATGCAACAATATCTTCCTTCATTTACCCACTTCATAAAAAATTGAGCTGTTCCCCAAACTTATTCCTACAGAAAAGAAAATTAATGTCCAAGAGTCGAAAGGGGTCTTAGGAAAAGATACAAGGACGTTCTTGTAAAGCACTGCACATTAAAGCGTGGTACAAAGAGGAGTAACTAGGACCTGATCTTAGCTGGCAACTCTTCCTGATGCAGAGATGCTAAATAAGGACTCAGAAGCATTACAACCATATTTTTGTGACACTGTCCCCATTCTAATGAGCCCTTCTCTCAGAATGACTTTTAAGTTTCAACATATTCCTGTGACTGTGTTCTTGAGGAGACTTGTTTGAGTGCTCAGTGTCAAGGAAAAGGTGGGAGTGAGATGAGGACTTTGCCACACTTTATTATATAGTATAAGCAGGTGGCAATTCAAAATGCTAGACATTTTCTCTCAAGGACATTTTAAAGGACAGTGTTAATCACTTTCAGACATGTTTTCTGACTGTTCCTTATATCCAGGAATCTGCATCTTTTTGTGTCATAATTTCAGAGGGAAAAAAAAAAAGTCAGAATACCTACACCTATGCTTCCAGAGGGTATTGGTAAACTGTGAATACCACCGCGAAGAGAGCCTTTTCCATTGACCTCATTAGAGCCTGGAAATATTCAGCTACTTACAGGAATTATAAGCTCTTGGAAACAATACAAAAAGACTGTACAGCTACTCTTGATATGCATCAGTGCAACAAAAATAAAATGGCCCTTGGAGTCAAATAATTTTTCCAGTAAAAAAGATGAAGTTGTCTGCTATTGCCAAATACACCATGACACTTATTTGTGTGGTCACAATATATTTGTGTTTCCTCAGGGATAAGCTTACCTTAGTAAGGAATTTATTCCGAACAGATACCACATCTAATGATACTGATCAGAGATTAATTGAATCAGTTTCTACATTAAGACTAATAGGGACACATTGTGTTTGATGTTATCTGAGTAAAATTCAGACTCTATTAATGTTGGAAAAATCATGTTACTTTTTTTTCTGTAGCAGTGAGAACCATTTCTCTCTTATTTTAAACTAGCTATCATCAAAACATATGGTTGTCCTTAAGGGAAATGTATTAGATTTCACTTGTATTTATTGGCACGTAAAACATTTCTGACAAAAATCTTCCCTTTCAAGATGTTTCATGAAGATGCTGCTGGAGGTTGGCAGCTTGTGGCTGTTGACGTGAATAAACCACAAGGCAGAGCTCCTGCATGTCTACAGGTATGACATTGCTTTTTAATAAATCAGTATGTGTAACCAGCACCACTCAAATATTGCCATAAGGAGACTGCAGGGAAAAATAGCTACAATCGTTTTAGTCATCTTTTTTTTTTTTTTAAATAAAATTCATTGCTTTCTGCAGTGTAGACTTGTTCTTGAAAATCACAGATCAACAAAAATATATCTACCATACCCAAAGGGAGAGGATTAGAAAAATCCATTCCTTACAAAGGCTCTGTTTTGTGTGTTCATGAGAGAAAGATTTAAGAATTTCAAATATAAAATAAAATAATTAATCATCTTTTATCTCTCAGAATTTATATACAAATGGTTTCCATTTCTAGGGTATTCACAACAGAAATGCTTGCTTATTAAATGCAAAATACAATGGCACATGCCAAGAAGCATGACTAATCGTAATAAACACAGAAGTACCTAATTTCTCCTTTTCAGTGGTGCAAATAGGCTCACAGAATAAGGGGGAAGATGGATGTAGGTATTGAGCCATACAGTGTTTGAAACTTCCAGATTTAATATTCTTACTTGGATATAAGTGAATTTGTAAAACTCTATCCAAATTGTTTAAATAAATCAAGACTAAGTAAGTTTTTTATAAATCCATTTTTAGTACAGAGCACTGTACAGCAGCTCAAATTTTTATTTGCAAGTTAAATAATATCATTTTAGGATAAGCAAACTAACTTCAGAGTAGAAAGTCAAATCTACTATAGCAATCTGATAGCCTGGTATTTTCTGGCAGATTTGGTTATGTTTGGTTTAATGTGTCAACTAAAATACACACGCTTGTTGGCAGCATGTACGTTGCTGAACTCTAAGCTGGCAAGCTACTTCAATCCCCTACAAAAGCTGTTCATTCTCAAATATCTCTGCTTTGCCAAACCACTGCCATATATTTGATTATAGCATATGTCTTAATGGATAATTCCTCTTCCCAAATTTAATTCTTGATTTTGACAGCAACAAGAACATAACTTGTGGTGTTCTCAAGTAACAGTCTCATGTATATGGATAAAATGTCGCTGAACTCAGAGTGAAAAAAACTCCATATGAAAGTTAAGATGCCATCTGAGTTACCTGGTCTGCCTTTGTCCATAGTATTGCATTTTTGCCACTTATAGGAATCAGGTGAACACACAGTAAATTGTGTTTCAGTGGACATAAACATCATGCATCAGTGGGTATTTCAACTTTTTATAATTGCAACTCAACTGGCAGTTTTCTTCTCATTCTTCATGCCCTTGTAATATAGGGGAAGCTCTAAAACAATGCTTTAGTGCTGATTCTGACATTAAACTGTATGAAGTCCATGAAGAGTCCATTAGTTCAATAGTCCAAAAACTATATAAAGTCCATGTCCCAATTTCCATTAGGAAGTTTAGCCTTCATGGCATTACTGTCTCTATTGACAAAGAAGCTATATTGATGTTGGTATTGTCAACAGGGAGACAAGGGGATTTCTGTTCCTATTTACACACTCTAACTTTTAAATATCAGGTACTGATGGATATAAGACTTGAGCATTAAGACTTGATTTGTATAATTTGAAATTTCTATGCATTAGATACTTCTGCATTCATAAATGTAAATATGTGCTGTAGGACTTTTTTGTGGTTTTTTTTTTAACTGCTAGTCTACACATACTAGGTTGGTCTAATGATTTTAAAATGTTCTGAGAAATAGATGTTTTTTATTCTGCATCAGATCATAATGAGAGAATTGCAGAAAGTAGATAGTCTTATCCTGCCCCATTGCTATACTCGTTCAGGGAATGGAATCAAGGTTGGCAGGGGAAAAGGATTTGTTATTGATCAGACTCACTTCAGCTGCATAAATGTTTTTCCTGACACAAGAAAGGGGCCAGAACTTTAGTGGGAGTAGTGTGGGAATGTGAGGTGGTTTGTGTGCTGGCCTGTGCAGTCAGCTCCTAGGGATCCCTAAAGTACCACCTACCTGGTGGCTTCCAATCACCCAGGTTCCTCTGGGCAGGTCTCAAGTTTATCCATAGGTACACTTTATAAATGTATATTTGTATATATCTGCATATCACATACACACACACACATTTAAGATGCATGAATAAAAGGAAACAAGGACAACAATGAAGCACCCAAAAAGGTTATAAAAAAACCAAAACATAACAAAACAAACCCAGGCAAATTTGAAAGACCCAGACAATGGGCTCATGAATCAGAACCTTTATTTTGAAGAACTCTATATACTCAGGTGGGTGGTGAAAAGGTTACTCTGTTCACAGCTGCGAGGATTCTTTAGTTGGCAGCGTGGCTACGAAGGTATACAGAAATGGAGGATACTGGAGAGGTTACTGTCATCCATGGCTATGGGGAGCTTCTAACTACCTGTAGGATAATGACACAGTGCAGAGGTGTGGAGATGTGATTCTCCATGGCCATGGGTAGGTTCCATCTACCTGTAGGAACATGATGGGTTACAGAGGTCGTGGATGGTAGGGTACAGATATGGTTGGTGTAACAGTGCTGCCTTTGCCCATGACTCTGATGGGCTTCCAGCTGCCTGTAGAGAAGTAATTGAATTTGGAGATGAAGAGAGGGTGTGGACATGGATATCCCTTTGTGCTGAGCTTCCAGATGCCTGTAGGCCCATGATGGAGTAGGGAGAAGGTACGTGAGGCAGACTTGCCTTTGTCTTTGAATGTGGGGAACTTCCATTTGCCTTTAGGACCTTGATGGGGTGTGGAGATAGAGGGTGGTGCAGAAATAAGAGGTGAGAACCAATAACCAAAGCAGTCACTTTCTATCACCTCAGACTTCTCCTGCCCACCCCACCTGGAGCTCTCCCAGCCTTATTCCAAGGTTTTCCATCCCATGTGTCTCTGACAGCCAGGAGACGTGACTTCTAGGCCAACCCTCCACCTACCCCACAGTGACATGGGCCACCACCAGTGTTCTAGCCACTGCATCACTATTAATTGTTCCAGGAGCTCATGTAGGGCCCAGCCCACATCTCTCCAGGCTGAAATGATGCAGAGGTTCTTTTTCCCAAGGCTGTGAGGAGCTTCTATGTCTGCTGTGACATCACCAGAGATGCTTCATCCCTGTAGCATGGACCATTCAAACAAGAAGAAACAAATAGTATTAATAACTGATAATGCTGTGGAGAGAAACTAAGTAGCTGTAGCAACAATTTAAAGAACAACAGCTCAGCAAATATTTAAATAGAAGCAACAGACCCTAACTGCAGTCTGTTTTTTAAGACTTGTGCTGCTAGAATTGTCAGTTGGAATACTAAATTCTGCTAGAAAAACATTTGTCAAGGTGACTGGAGGTACTATTTGATATGTTTGAGATTAAAGACTTGGCCAGTGCCAAGCCCTGCGTCTACAAGTTGATGATGGCACTAAGAACATCTGTGCAAGTCCCACAGTTCATACTGTGATTCTCCCCTGACATGAACCAGAGATTTTGCCAGGGACTGTCCTGTGCTACGCTCTTCAGTTAGACACTGGAATATATAAACTAACTTCCATCTCTTTGGTTCATTGCAAAAGTGTTAATATCCTCTTTGACTGCCAGGATCCGAAGAAGTGGACTGAAATTAAACAATAGGAAATTCCCTCGAAACACTAAGAGACAGTGTTTTACAGTGAAGGTGATTAAGTGCTCACACAGGTTGCCCAGGGTAGTGGAGGAGTCTCCATCTTTGGAAATATTCAGTGGCTGTCAGGACAGAGTTCAGGGAAACTTGTTCTCAGTGTACCTGCTTGAGCAGGGGGTTTGTAGAAGATGACCTCTGGAGGTCTTGTTTCATGAAACAAAGTCTGCTTTAACTTGTTTATATAAAACTGTACAAAATCTTCCACAAAAATAGAAATAGTGAAAAGTATATCAACAGAAAGGTGTTCTCTTATTTCCTGGATCAACCTTATGACCCCGAGGAAGAGCAGAAAGTAAGTGAATCTGTGTACTGATCAGATTGCTGAGCACTGGAGTAATGTGGTCTGTGGCCTGTGACATTTTCCTGGTTTATATGCTAAACTACAGAACTAAAAGGACTTCAAGCTGTATTTCTACTTTATGCTCCTCTTCCTATTTACATTTGGTCTGTGGTTTTGTCGTCAGAGAATTGTGAGTTTGGAGCCTTTTACAATACTTCCTCACAGATTCAGATTTCCAGGTTTTAGCATTCCTGAAAAGATAGCATGATGGCATGATGTGCCTGTTCCCTGTGCTCAGAGGGAAGTAGCAGGTCAGCATTGCAATCTGCATGTGCTTTTGGCAATACAGCATGGCTGTAGTTATTCAGTTTGTGGTCTTATGCCCTGCAGGGTGGATGGGCACTATTCACACTACGTGGTGTTTGCCTGAGGCCCATCCTCTATGGTACGTTCACCCTCCCTGTCTCAGGAGCTCATTGCTCTTGTTTTAGTTCAAAGTGCTGGTGGGGTCGTGATTTTGGTAGCATGAAGACTTGAGCCCTTTGTATGTGGGTTGTATGATGTATTGGGGAGATACAGGACTGTTGGGGACAGTACTGGAGGACTGATTTTGGTGCATGGAGCAAAACTGTTCCACACTTCACTTCAGACAGGCAGAGTGGGTGTAGACTGTACCTAGTATTTTCTTTCAACATGGCTGCTTCCATTCTTGTGAGCTCCCGACCAGAAGAAGCCAACATTTAGAGAGGTGTTGTGGTTTACTGAGGGACTAGGACTTGGGAAAAGAACAGAACAAGACAAACTCACAATGTAAATATATCCCCAATGAGTTAACAAAGGATGTTATGTAGACAGCCTTCTACCTCCGAAGTACAAAACCTACAGCTATATGTAGAGGTTGTGGCTGACTGCCATCACCATTCCCTCTCCCACTGCAGGAACTAGTCTGAGTAACTGCTTGCCTGCAGTTATACAACTGATTTTGACGTAAAAATGTTGATGAAATTACTGACTAGAAAACAAGCATTTCTTACTTAATGAGAGGAAATGAGGATGTACAATTTCTAAGAGAAATTGTAAATGAGCACTTGCAAATGCCACTACTGGTCTTGAGTTCCGTATGTAAGGAGCTATGCCATGTACTATGCTCTGTTTCTCTTTGTTAGCAGTTCCTACGAATAGACACTGCAGTGTGCTTGGATCTTAGGGACTGACCCTGATTGTATTTGGGAAGAAAACAATTGCTGATTAAAAACAGAATTATAAACAAATTTGAGACCTCTTCTTACCTTCTTCCAGGCAACATATGCAAAGAGTATCTGCAATACAAAAGGGATGGCTATGAGAGTTGTAAACTGCCACTAATTTTGACAGGATATTAGCTTTGAAACCTAACTCTGGCAGTAAGTACACATTATTAACATGTTTGGGTGAGTGAAAGAACCAGGTAATGCTGGTGTCCTTTAATTCTCCAGTTGTTTTAGAATATGCATCCTGATGAGCTACCAAAAAAGTGTAATGCTGTCACAGTAGGCAACTGTGCAGTACATGGAAAACTGAAGATGAAGAAGCATAACACTGCATTCAGCAGTGAATGTGGGATTTTTTGTTGTTTAATAAAACCTCAAGCCTTTCTTAAACGTGTTGATGTTGCAAAGTCTCAATGGTTGCATTGGACTGCTGGAGGATACGGCCCCAGAGTTCTGCCCTACATCTGATTCTGACAATAAATTTTTTTAAGTAGTTATTTAAAGTGTGTGTTGCATTCCCAGCAGGCTCATCTTCTTCCCTCTTAAAAGCCATTATAACCAATTCAAAATTTAGCTTTGCAGGACCACTAATATAAGTTATGTGACATTTCTGACTGAGAGCTAAAGTCACAGACTACGCAGGTAACTTGCAAAACACAGGTTGCCCAGGGAGGTCTCCCTCTCTGTAGACGCTGCAAATCCACCTGGACATATTACTGTCTCCTGCTCCAGGTGACTCTGCCTTGACAGGGGAGGTTGGACTAGACGATCTCCAGAGGTCCCGTCCAACCCTAACAGTTCTGTGATTCTTTGATTTTTATGAGGACATACCTTTGGCATGTATGTATATTAGTGTAATAATTTAACAGGAAAAAATAATGCATAACTTTCTTTTTTTTTCTGGAGGTCACATAAGTGCAGAACTATGTTCAGACTCTTACCCATGCAGTAGCCTGTCTGTCCCAAATGTTTCATGTTTCCATTTTTGTGTGACAGTGAATCAGAAGTACTGAAGGCAGGGTCTGATAGTCTCATTCTCTCTCCTCCCAGCTTGGTAGTAATGCAAACCTGTGCTCTCTGTGAGAATGAGGGGATTCTCTGAATTTACTTGGTAAAGTCTACTTGAAATGGAATAGGAAAACATTCACTGACCTCTGGTTGCTCTTTACTCTGCATGTATCAAATGACAAGCCTCGAAGCTATTTAAAATTTAAGAATGCTTCACAAATTTACATCTTAAAATGGTAGATTAATGTCTGTGATGGCATGTGCAGCATCTTCGTAGGTGCTGCCAGATTAGGAAGTAAACAATTAAAGACAGAACTGCTATTCAGGCAGAAGTAGGCAGGCCTGGGGTAAAGACCAGCAGGGACATTAGGTTAAATTCACTGAGGACAGGCTGTACTTCAGGAGGAACCTGCTGTGGCAACACAAGATGGGTCTGGGCTTTGCTGGAAAGACCCTGGGAGTCTTTGTAGAAAGCATGTTGAACAGCGTGCCAGCAGCCTTCCCTGACAACAGAGGAGGTCAGTGGGCTCCTGGGCCATTGTGTGGAAGGAATTATCTCCTATTGCTCAGCATTGGTAAGCCTGAATCCAGATACCATGTCTGGTTTTGGACATCCCAGTACAATATAAGTACTGACAAGCTGGCACAAGTTCAACAGAGGGGCTCCAAGATGGTTGGGATCCTTACTGTTTTTCAGATCCCTTTCAGTAATAAATAGTGAATTAAAGTATGCAAAAAATGTATATGGGCAAAATATGTTTGATTCTCCAGTTTTATGAGATTAGCTTTTTAATTCATAACACAAAAAAGGTAGTAGTTCTCACCACACACATTTACACTTTATTTGCCCTGTCCTCTTCTTCCTCCAGTTAAATGAACCGCAATCATTTCTGCTGTCTGAATTCATAACTTCTTTGAATAACGTAAACTGAAGTGGATGCCGGTTTAAATTATCAGACGAGACAAGGAATTGAGATATCCCAGGAGGAAACTCACTGCCTCTTCAGTTGCAACTGCTACTGTGGCTCAAGCTGCCTGAGTTAGCCAGATGTTGGAGTTTCTGCCCCTTTACTCCATTCCCTTTCACCCTTTCTTCCCATGTGCTATGCACAAGTAGAAATTGATGAGAGTCTCTTTATGTTTTCTTTTCATAATGGCCAACATTTACAATCTTCCCATATACAACTGAGAATAGCTAGATTGGATGGGGCTGGACTATATTGTGCATGTTCTTCTGTCACCAACATGTTTAGTTTCTCTGCAGAGCTTTCCATTACTCTTCATTTTTTTCACTGCTTTTACCTCAGCAAAACTAAATGTTTGCTTTTATATTACACCTTTCATACTCTAGTTGTTTTTCAGTACTCTTTCAATACCAAGTGCACCACTGAATTATCCAGGATTCTGTTAACCAATGCAGTTTCTAGGCTTTCCAAATGAGAACAGGGCATAGGAAAAAAAAAAAAGAAAAAAAAAAGGTAATTTTAAAATTTTTTTTAATTGCAGCCTCAGAAGTTTAGGATTTGGAATCAATGAATCTAATTAATAATAAACTCATGTAATATGCTCAAATAATAAACTCATTCAAATCAAAATTTTAGCCAACAGAAAGAGAAAATGTTTCTTTTGTTGTAAGAGAGGATCTCAGTTAATTGGAAGAAATACATATGTATATAATTTAATGAAAGCCAGGTAAGAAGAGAATAGAATTGAGTAAGCTCACCTTCTGCTTTTGATTCCAAAGTTACACTAAAGGGCAAATTAGTATATAAATAATAGACTTTTCTTGTTCACCAATAATTTCTTCCCATGAAACAGGAGAAGAAAAAAACCCACTTGTGCTCTCTTCTGTTACTCCTGCAGTGAAAATCCCTAAGTACTGTTTTATCTCATTTCTCTCTCTTTCATTCAATATACTCATTATGAAACTGCTAAAACACTCAATTCCTGCTTCTCTGGCCATGTCTTCTCCACCCTCCATATGTTTTATGTCTTTTGATATTGCTTTTCATCTTTTTGTCTCACCCTCAAGTTTCTCTAAAGTTTTGTCATTATACAGAATTCTCTGACAAACTGAGATAATAATACATAGCATGAAGGACTAACTTTTTTTCATGCAAAAAGATGTGCTTAAATTTCTGACATTAATCATATGTTCAAAAGCACTGCAGTCATAATAATGTCATTGCTTTGTCAGATCATAGCTTTGTGACCTTCTGTTTCTTCCCTAGGTGGAGCATGTATGATTAAAAGTGCATATTGTATTTTTAATCAGTTGAAGATTTTACTCTCAGAGTATGAGTACACATATAGTTTGTAAGTGGTTGCTTCCATTCATGCTAACACATCACACACAGTGTTCCCAAGCTTTTTCTAAGCATCGTGCAATCTCTGGCTATACATTTCATTTTTGCCCAAACTATACATTTTTGCACATGAACAGGGAATTGTTGTCTAGCTCATTGTTTCCCACAGGAGCCACAGTTCCATATTTTCTCTTTTCGTTATATAACTATGCATTGAGAAAACTGCAGATGTCATTACTTGGTGTTAATAATAACAACCACAGTTTCATGGAAGACACGAGCTTAATCTTTCCAGTTCAGCCCTAAGTGAGTATGTGTTCGTTAAGGAACAAGTGATAAAAACATTAGCAACCTCTAAAATTAATATGAAAAGAAAACTAAAAAACACCATGTGCCTTTAAAAGCATAAATACACGCTCAAAGAGTTTCTAAAAGGATTTTTTTCTGGAACTTGGTGCTCAGTTTTTCTTTATTTGTGAACTGAAGCTTCCTGCTGGGCTTGTAGGAGTAACTCACAGTAGGCAGAAAGTTCTAGCACACTACAGTGTGTTAAAGTAATATCAACAACAGCAAAATAATATGGCAGTGTGGAAGCCTCAGCATGCATTCATGCCAAATGGTTCATGTTGAAATGGAAAACACAAAGATTATTTTTCAGTAAGAAAAGAAAATCAATATTTTAAATCAATGCCAGTCATAGGGAACAGTGAGAACAAGTAACAAAAGACCACAAAGCACCTTTGGGAACACTCAAAAGAAAAATGCAGCAAGTATAAAACCATTATACCAAAATAAAAGCTTCTTTGCCCTACATGAGGATGGATTTGCAAGACATAATCAGAAACCACAGTGACACTAATTTTTAATGTTGCCACTTCCAGCCACTTCTAAAAAATTAAAGAAAACTTAAGCGACCGAGTTAAAGTTCTTAAAAAATGCCATATTAGTGTCCATCTTTCTTGCCCACTTGTCATGGTTTAGTCTTATTTACTTTTAACTGCTATGCTGCTGTATGCTAGAGTCCCCTGTAGATCCCAGATCTGTACATGCATCCTAGTTCTGATCTGCCCATATGCCCTGCACCCAGGGGATAGGCAGGTGGGCTCTCGGCAGAGACGAGAGGGGGTACCTTGGCAAGCTCAGTGTCACCTACTCAGCAGTTTAGACATACCTAGGCACACTACTCACTAGGTGGGATTCTGAAACTGCTTTGTAATCCTCTTTGCAGATCAGCTGTGGTTAACCTCCTTATTTCTTTTACCTAATTGAGCAGTTTGGTGCAAAACCCAGATGTTTGTGTGAGAAAAGGTGAGTAACAAAGGCTCTGCACAGAGCCTGTATGGTATCTCTTTGCTCAGACATAACACCAGTCCTGCATTACTTTATGTGCCATTGCAACGTTCTACCCAGCTAGCCAGGCTGAAACCTTAACCTGGTCTGAGGGAGTAAGCATGGTTGTACAAAGGCCAAACTAGTAAAATCCAATGGATCCAGCTAGTCCATGTAAAATGGTTGTAGCTGGAAGTAGTTGGACTCAGTGATCCTTGGGGGTCCCTCAAGATATTCTACGGTTTTAAGTATCTTTCAAAACATGTGTGAGAGAAGGTTTTATGTTACACACCACAGTTATCACATTATTTTTTCCTCCATCTCTCCCCACTTTAGACAGCTGGATATATCTATTTGCCAACTTAGATAGCAAAAGCCCTATCTTGTTGGAGTGCCTCTCAAGTAGTTAGTTAGTAGGTTTAGATACCACAGTAGACAAACCTCAGAGGGATACATTTTTCCACAATAAGGAATGTGAACTACAGCAAGAAACCTATAAAGTAGTTTTCTCAAAGTCTACAGGAAATTTATGCTTACCCAGTAAATCAGACGCAGATCTTCAGAGTTCCTTTTCATTCCATTAGCCACTAGGATATTTCCTCTCCCAATGTACAGTATAGTTTTTTAAGGAAATAAGTTCTAAATAAGTCAGTACACAGTGGAGTTTCTCCAAAGGACAGGCCCAGACTCATGCAGCTGTAGAAACAGAACTTTTAATAATGTTCCCTTTCATATTTGGAGCAGTAATATTTATAGAGCCCAGAGAAGAATTAATAAAACCAAACTTACTGCAAATTTTAATTAAAATTATACGAGGCAATGGAGAGTCTTGACTACCTTTTTTTAAGAACTCCATCCTTCACAGGATATTGAATGACAATATACTTGGGTAAGAAAGGTCAGAAGAATTCATATTAATTGAATGTGTCCTAAAGGCAGGATATATATTCTCCAATCTGATTAACTCTTTTCTAGATTCAGATTTATCCACCAAGTTCCTAAGGAACAAAATTGACTCAAACTCTTTTCAAATAACTACTTTATCTCTCACTAGAGACTTAATGCATAAAGAATGCCTTTAATATGTTGCAAAAGATTTAAATGCATTAATTTTAGAGAAGGTCTACTTTTATTTTACTTTGATAGAACTGAAACAATAACGCAGAGTGAGATGAATAAAGGTGTCTGTGTTTATTTAGACTTTGAGATTTTGCCTTCTTTGGGCAGTATTTTGGTCAATATTTAATAAGCTTAAAACCTATGTGGGGTACTATCTCAATAAAATAATACTTTACCTCATCTCTTTCCTTTTGATTGCTTTCCTTGGATTGATATCTAACAACGTCATAGAGTACTGGAAACCCTGCAGTGCTCATAAAACTAACAGATAAACAATGCATTTGCCGTGTCTTAAAAATTGACCAGTACCAGAAATAGGCATATATATATATATATATCATCCTTCTCTGAGCTCTTGGATTCCCATTTATGCCCTCGTTGTCTGTCTTGCTCTCCAGCAGTAATTCATTTGGGGACTTTCTGAAGTGGATGTTAAATTTAGGCCATTATATTTAGCATCTGTTGATGGATTTGTCATGTATTAACTTGTCTACCCTCTTTTTTTTGAACCCATTTATCGTTTTGGTTTCCAGAAAACCTCATAGGAACAAGTTACATAAGGTAGCAATGCAGCATTTTAATTGATTACAATTGCAGATTAATTTGCTCATTTTCCTGAGATTACTCAGAAATAACACGAAACAGTGCAAAGATTGTTTGTTCTAATTTTGAGACAGGTGCTCATTTTCAATAAAACAAAGAATTTGAGACAGCAAAACTTTACAGTCAGGATCACAGGGTGTTGTAACATGCAATCGGTAACAAGAGGAGGGCAAACAGGAATGTCTGAGGACTATAAACAACTAGTCATGGGAGATGGTTGCTTTTTGTTTGTGCTTGTGTATCCAAATAGAACTACCAGTGCCAAGGAAACATCAGAAGGAGGAATAGACTTTGACTATCATGAAGGATTGTTATAAAAAGACATTAGTGTATTTGATGACAAGGCTGTCATTTGTAAGACAACTTTCAAACCTTCCCATAGGTAACATTATGGCATTAACAAATAATAATTAACTTGATGATTATTAGATTCCTATTGTATTTTTATATGCTTTTATTTCTCTGCTATTGTGTACAGGCATCTAAAAAAAAAGCCATTTCAAGGGCATTCAGGACTGTATGCATATTATTAGTCTGCAAGGCATACAGCCTCCTTCCCTCTTTCCCTCCTTCCTGTCTGTCTTACCTGCCTGCCTTTTCCTTTATAACCATTATACCAAACCACATATGCAGCAGTGAGTTAGAGACATAGTTGTTTTATGTTCATAGTTTCTTCTCCGTAGTTTTCCATTTGCTTGCTGAACTGCCTGTTCTTGTTCATTACAATCAAAGTAAATTGCTAGCCAGAGTTTGTAGCAATGTAACTACAGAAACTAAACAAAAAAGAAAGGAAACATTATTGTTCTCATTGTTTTCCATTTGATCAAATAGAACACAACTTCCTCAGTTTGAACATGTAATTTTCCTGCAGACTTAAAATATTGGAATCACATCAAAAAGACAAAATGGATAGGTGTTTAACTATGATTAAGCCTATAAAAGAGTAGTTGCTTTCCTTGGCAATAGCCCTTATTAGAAGACAGCCTCCTGCAGCTAAAAACTGGGTCACATCAGGCCTTGGCATCAGCTTGGGAGAATTAGGATCAAGTATTTTGAATTTCTCTGAGGAAGTAGATTTTCAAAAATCTTTGTATGTCATAATTATATCACAGAATCATTGAGTTTTTAAGTTTGGAAAAGACCTCTAAGATCATTAAATCCAACCATTAACCCAGCACTGCCATGTTCACCTGTAAACCATATCCCTCAGTGCAACATCCCCAGGTTTTTCTGAACACTTTCAGGGATGATGATTCTACCACTCCCCTGGGCATCCTGTTCAATGCCTGACAACCCTTTATGCGAAGAATTTTTTTCCTAATATCCAATCTAAACCTCCCCTGGCAGAGCTGGAAGCCATTTCTTCTCATCCTGTCACTTGTCACTTGGGAGGAGACGCCAACCCCCACCTCACTACCACCTCTTTTCAGGTAATTTTAGAGAGTGATAAGGCCCCTTTGAACTTCTTCTCTGGGCTAAACAATCCTGGTACACTCAGCCACTCCTCATAAGACTTCATGCTTCAGTAGCTCAGTATCTTTCTTGTCATGAGGGGTCCAAAACCAAACACAGGATTTCATCAGTCACCTGTGTCTTGCAGGCCACACTATTTCTGATATGAGCCAGGGTATCACTGGCCTGCTTGGCCACCTGGACACTGATGGCTGATGGTTAGTGACTGGCAAACAGCACCACCAGATCATTTTCCTCTGGGCAGCTTTACCGCTACTCTGCTCCAGTCTGCAGCGCTGCATGGGGTTGTTGTGACCCAAGGGCAGGACTTCTTGAACCTCATACCATTGGCCTTGGCCCATCAATCCATCCTATCCAAATCCCTCTGCCTAGCCCTCCTACCCTCCAGCAGATGAACATTTCCAAACATCTTGTTGTCCTCTGTGAACTGAGTGCACTCAAACCCCTTGTCTAGATTACTGATAAAAGATGCTAAACAGGGCTGACCCCAGTACTGAGCGCTGGGGAGCACCACTTGTGACCAGACATCAGCTGGATGTAACTCCATTTACCACCCCTCTTTGGGCTTGGCCATCCAGCCAGAAGCATTGGCTGACACAGTCAAAATCTCTGAACTTCTCCTTGGTTTTTGACAAGCTGAAAGTAGAACCTTTTGTGTATCCCCTGATTTTCAAATGGGTCCACAGAAAACCTTCTCCACGCGTTACACATTTTACATAAGGAATTTTTATAAGCCTTGGCCTTCTTTTGTACAGCCCTGTACACTGTGTTTGGACTGGCTGAGATGGAGGTAATTTTCCCCACAGCAGCCCTTGTAGTGCTGTGCTTTTTTAGGAGGGTGTTGGTAACACACCAGTGTTTTGGCTAGTGTTGAGCAGTGCTCACACAGCATCAGCACTGTCTCTCCAACATTCCCCCCTTGCCAACAGGCTGAAGGTGGACAAGGTCTTGAGAGGGCACACAGCCAGGACAGCTGACCCCAGATAACCAAAGGGATGTTTCATATCATATTCATTTCATTCATATCATATGATATCTGCTCAGGTATAAAAGCTAAGAGAAAGGAGAGGACACACACACATTTGTTACTGCATCATGTTGTCTTCTAGAGCAACTGCTGTGCATGCTGAAGCCCTTCTTCCCAGGAAGTGTCTGTACTTCACCTGCTGATGGGAAGTAAAGAATAAACCTTTTGATTTCCTTTGCTTCCACATGCTGCCTTTGCTTTTGCTTTATTAAACTGCTTTAATCTTGACCAACAAATTTTTTCCATCTTTTCCCTAAGACCTTCCAGCTGAGGAGGGGAGTAATAGAGCAGCTCAGTGGGAACCTGGTATTCAGGCAGGGTCAACCCACCACAACAGTTCCCTCATTAGGCAGTGACATTCAGTTCTTATAACATCATGGCCAAATTAATAAGCTGAAAATCTCCTACAATAAAAATACACAAGTTGCTCTTATATTTTTTAATGACTGCTTCAACTGCTTCAGTTATGTGTTTTTCTTTTTTTTTTTTTTTTTTTTTTTTTACCTCAGTCTTTTTGCTTTGATCTAAACAGGCAGAGTGGAACATTTTTGTAGCGTTCTTTTTAGCAATGTACTTCAGTACAGCTTGTACTCATAATTTGTACTTAGAAATTTTGGGGCACATGAGTGTCAGTGGATTATAGAAACTATTCAGTAATGCCACTAGACTTGAAGTTCAGCGCAGTTTCCTTTAGAAAATTTTATTTCTGGGGTTAAATACGTCCAGTGTTTCAAATCCTATCAAACTGAAAATAGGTATTTAAATTGTCATGTAGTTTTTTTGTGTTTAGCACAATTAGAGCAATCAAAGTGTTGAAAGCAGCAGCAGGAGCAGCATGACTTCCTTTGGAGCTGTAACTTGGATGACAAATCTCAGCAAAGTGGAAGACTGCAGAGCCTTAGAATAAAACTAGCAGGAATTTTTTGTCTTCATGTGGGTTGTTTTCCCTCCAAGATTTTCCATAATTCTAGTATTTCACAAAGAAATGTCTCTTTTCACTAGGACTGAAAAGAATATCACGTACTACAGCCATGTAGGTTATTACGTGGTTCTTTTTAGATGTTATTTTTAGATTTTTGAAACTTTTTAAAACAAATCACTTTGCAATATCTCTATTACTCTTGGGGTCTCTAACCCTTTAGGTTTCTCAATAGTGAGTGGAGAGAGTTGTTCCCGTCATGAACCTGAAGATAATTCACAAGTTAGGGGTGATGAATTGCGTTTTGTGTTGTCTGTACTTCTTCATTGTCATAGGGAAGCGACACAGACTGTGTGGTCTTCACAGCACCTCAGTGAAATGCCTAAGAGCAAGCAGGATGAGTTTAAGCCAGTAGGTATTTAGACAAACAGCTCTCACTAAATCCCAAAATTTTTAAGTGACTATTTCATATTCAGATTAAAATATTTGTTTTCAATTTTCATGAATATATCTCACTAAAAAAAAAAATCTATGAGTGCCTTTGCCTTTTCTTATCATATTCTTGCTGTTCTAAATGCTGACTCTTGAGAATCAGTGTGATCCTGTTTCATTTCATGTCTTTAAGCCCCAAGCAGATGCCAGTGGTATGATCATAATGGCACAGAGCCAATGGAAAACTATGGGCACTGTCAGAGGGCAGCCGAGGATCTGAAACCAAGGGTGCCCATGACTCTACAGAGACTGCATCAAAGTGCAGGGTGTTTGCCTTCCCATTTTAGGTGTACCGGTGCTTTTGGAGTGAATCTTGAATGCCAGAATCTGTACCTCCTCTGTCTCTGGTAGGCCATAATAATATATTTCTGGTGTCCAGACTTAAAGCAAAATTAAGTCCTGATTCAGCTGGCATGCATACTGAGTTTTCACAAGTATTTTGCATTTGTTAAATACTACTGAAATCAGTAGAAGGTGCCTAGAGTTTTGAGAATCATATTTTTATATGAGTGATTTCATTGACATAAATGCAGCTGTTATAAAGAGAAGTATTTGCACAGTCATGTCAAAGTCTACATCCTTTATCCTTTGGGGATTTTTAAGTGTTAGCTAAAGAGAGAAGCTGCCCCATGCATTTTATCAAGCTGAAGGCTAAAGTGCAGTAAAGTAGATTCAAATCTTCAAGCTGATTCCCTCACAATGTTGCTTCCCTTTCCTGAGATTGTATTTGTTTCCTACCCTTACCTCAAATCTTTAAAAACAGGATCTTTGAGGCCTCATAGGAGCAAAGAGGAAAGCTAGCAGTGTGTCATGTGGACAAAGGAGACTGACTTTCTTCGTGTTTAATGGATGTGAAATGATAGCACATGTTTGTGACCCTTCGTTGGCATAGATATATTTTGATTTCTAGCCCTAGATTTAGTTTTATATTCAGGGTATTTTGAAGTTTGAGCTCTTTTTTTTTTTTTTTCCCAGTGTGTTATTTTAATTCTTCCATTAAAAAAAAAATCCTTTAATGTTCCTGTCTCAGAGGTTTCAGACAATGTACAACACTGAACTGTCACAGTAAGAGTGTGCATTCCCTTTTATAGACTCTCATTATTTTTCTAGCTAAAAAGGTAAGGCCTAGATGCCATTGGACATGAACTGTGGCCTTCCATACTTCCTTTCCAGAACAGATCAATCATTCCCACTTTACATACTGTTTGTCCCTTTGTCTTGTCTGGGCCTCTGTGGCAACCCTGTATCTTTCAGGCACAATTATTTCTCTGTGTTTTTTTCCATTCTGAATACCCAAAATAAATTAAGGGTAGTGTTGACGGCTCACCAGAACAATAATGGTGTGATGCTGAGGTCTTGCATTGCATGCTCTCAGGTTTGATAGCAATATGAGTGAAGTTGTTCAAGGGTGCAAAGGCTTTCGTGGTGTTAGACAATTGTACAGAATGGAGGGAGCCGTTCTTGGCTGTAGTTTTAAGGAGAACTAAGTGAGGAGGTCCAAACCACAGAGTTGCAGGCAGCTAGCAGTTGAGCAGACTGGATATGGCCATCAGTTTTTATGTTTGCTTCTTGAATTTCATTCCTTTAACAGAATAAAAGTACCAGATGATAGCAGAGAATGGATTTTCCTCAAGTGAAAAGGTTTTTGCAGATTCTTTCATAACACAGAGGCAAAAAGGATACAGTACAATACTTAAACACAGAAACCAAACATGCTTTGTTGTTAATGATAGGTATTGTAAAATTTCAAGTAGAAACGGCAGAAAATTAGGATAGGCTACAGCAGGTTGTACATTGTATGGTACAAACAACTGTGACCATTACTCGGCATAATGGGTACAAATTAAAGAGGCTAAATTTAGGTTAGGTATTAGGAAGAAATGTTTCATTATGAGGGTGATTAGGCACTAGAACAGGTTGTCCGAGGAGGTTGTGGATGCCCCAACCCTGACAGTGTATAAAGCCAGGATGAATAAGGCCTTTAGCAATCTGGTCTGGTAGGAAGTATCCCTGCCCATGGTAGGGAGGGTTGGAACTAGACGATCTTTGAGGTCTATTCCAACCTTTTAACATTGTGTGATTCCATCATTAAAATAAGAATGAGAGAATTTATGGTGAACAGTAAATGTTGTAGATTCTGTGGTAGAGTTTGAGTGGTAGCAGGAAAATATCCTCCAATGGCTGCAGCCATTGTCAGGCCATGCTGGTCAACAGCCTAGAAAGTAATTCTGTGTCAGTAGGGATGAGGGTGTGATGCAGCAACTACTTCTGTTGTAAGATGAACCAAAATGTTCACATTGTGATGAATCAGTGATGCCCAGCAGGGAGGGGCCATAAAATAAAACACAAGAAATTCTACCTCAACTTGAGGAAGAACCACTTACAGGTGGCAGAGGACTGGAACAGGCTGCCCAGGGAGGTTATGGAGTCTCCCTCTCTGGAGGCATTCAAAACCCACCTGGACACCTTCCTGTGTCACCTGCTCTAGGTGACCCTGTCTTGGAGGGGAGATTGGACTAGATGATCTCCAGAAGTCCCTTCCAACCCTAACTATTCTGTGATTCTTTGATTCCTTGAGAAAGGCAAAAATTAATCACAATTGTAAAACTGTCACTCAGCTACGTTGGGTTCTTTTCTCAGCTTTTCCTTTTATCTACACAAAGAGCCTGGATCTTTTCAGCTCAGCTTAGTGCAGAGCTGTTACTTGAGCTTCCTTTTCTCAGGACAGTTGGCAAAACACTACCATATTCTTTCCTCATACACAGTAGCAGTTTCTGTGAGCAGGAATGGGCATTTAACTTACTTTAAATATTGAAAAATTATTTATCCAACTGAGACACAGAAGGTTATACTTAGTGGAGAGAAGCAGATGCTTTCTTTGCTAGTTTTGACAGATTTTTTTTTTTAAATAGGTCTAGATCCATAACACTCTGTTTCATATTTAATTTGCAGTGTTTCAGAAATTTTCATCATTCACTTTCATAATCAGTCATTTTCATTCAATCTTCACCTAATCTTTTGAATAGTAACTTGAAACATCATACTTTAAGTACCATGCATTATTTTGCCATTAATTCCATCTGGTGCATATATATGTGGTATTTTATTAATTGCCCAGTATCTAGTTTGTATATAAATAATTTTCTCTTCTCTATTGTAAAATTTCAGAGGCTTCATCTAAGAAAAGCAGATATATGCACTAGTGGACTTGATTTCAGAAAGTGATTTACTACAGACACTGCTAATATAGCAGAGTTGGCAGCACATGTGCTGTGCTTCTTTCTCTATTTCTGGCCTTCACTTGCTTCTGTAGGATTCTACATAACTCAGAGGAGGAACTGGAACACTAATTAGTGAAAGCTGATTGTATATCCAATTCCCTTCCCCATACTGTCTTTTTCTACATAAGTTTTGCCATCCGGTCTGTTAACTCAGAACTATCTTCCTGGATATCTCAATTTTCTTCAATATCCTCTAACTCATTTATCTTTTATGGAGACACTGCCTCCCACTGACTCTTCGTGGTTGTTTGCAAGAGCAGTCTTACTGTTTTTATGCTCAATAGCTCCATTTCATCCCCTGCCCAAAGTAAAATTTTCCAAGGCTGCATAGCATAGAAGCCACTAACAATAGATCTAATTTGATCTTAAATTCTTTTTTTTTTCTTTAGCCAGGGTACAGAAGTAAAGCAAAAAACTGAGCAAGTTTGTTATGGGTGACCAATTTCATGTTCTGTCACTGGAAGATAAGCTGAACCATTTTTTCTGGTGAGGGTCTTGCTTTTCTGATGAGTTCATGCCTATTGTATGCTTTGTGGAGCCATGATGGTTCTTGTACTGCTCCCAGTCAGAAGGATTCCCGTGAGAGGAGGTATTCCTTTTTCAAGAACGCTACTAGCATGCTTCACATGGAGATTATTGCAAAGGATGCTGATGAACTCAGGCAAGGTATGGTATGTTACAACATTGGGATCTTAGAGCTCATATGAGGAGACTTTGAAGTGCGGTAACTCTGCTTCCTTCAAGAGATGATAGGTGATAGGTGATATCCCCTAGGATAGAGTAAACTAAGAAGAGTTTATTGTAGCTGAAAATGCCATTGAGTAAACTAAAACCAAGCCTGGAGTAAAGATCTGCCTGGGCAAAGAGCTGTGTATGATACAGAAATACAAATTTTGGCTTGTCAGTCTTAAGTGTTTTGAGGCAGGTTGTTACTCACTGACTGAGCTTCAAAAGAGTATAAGTCACTTACTTACTGAGTTTCTGAGAGAAAACTGATGGGAGATTCTCAGTGTTCTGCAAAGCTAATTAGAGCCAAACACTGAGCTCTCAGAGACATTCTTGTACCTATACCTCGGAGAAGAGGTGAGGAAGAAAGAGCATGAGACTAGCACAGGTTTATTTCTGATCTGTTCATCCAGGACTTTCTTTGTTTCTGTTTAGGGGAAATGCAGAAGAGAAACAGTATAACCTGGTACAATTAAACTCAGAGTTTTGCCACTGACTGCACTGGAGAAGAATTTAATTTATAATGTTTTGAATATAGAACAGTGGGTTTGCAGTCACTAAAAACGGCAGATTGAAACAAATTATATATCAAACAGTCTTGAAATATAAAAAATACCATAAACCCATGAGGCAAATGGTCATGCTCTTGCTAACTGATTTAGGGGTGTATGGGAGAAACTAGCTGTTTATTTCTTCTACTTATAAATGTAATGGAAAAAGGGAGTTCCTTAAATTTACTCTAGCTGTAAAAAATTATTTTACTGGTTATGCTTAACATTGAACACATTTCTAGGACACTTCCTATTTCTCAGAATTAATGATATTCTATGCTTCAGCAATTCCAAGAATTGCTTTTGTCTGTTTCATTACTTAAGTGTAGCTTACGTGTCTAAATCCACTTGACTGCTTTGAAACTCTTGGTCTCTAAGAAGACTCTTCGACATGTAAGTGTGCTGTGTTTTCATAAACAAGTAACAAGCTTATATTGAGACAGATAGGTGTATGTATAAGACTCATGTTGCACATGAAAAATTTACTAATTTTTGTGGTTTGTGGTTATGCAAGTGTATTCAACAAAAAACATTATGAACTGGCACCTTCAATGAAATGAAAGGACAGTAATACCAGTTGGTATGGTATGAACCACTTTAGTTGGCAGATCATTTGGAAAACTGGCTGTACTAATGCTGCCACTGAAGTTCCCTTTTCACAAAAAAAAAACCCACATTGTAAATCAATGTACTTTTTAAGCTGTTCACACTATTTCAGTTCAGAATTAAACGTTAATATATAACGACTAAGGTTAGTCCTACTGGTTAAGGGAATAATAAGATATGGTGTGCAAAGGGTGAATAAAAGAATAAAACTGTGGCTTAGAATGGGATGTGTGGCAGTGATAGATGCAGTTTAAATTTTAATGATTTTATTCTTTGCACTGGTGGGATAGCAATATTAACTAGAAATTAATTTTTAAAATACTTGAAAGCCTTAGGGGTGGGAATGAGGGCAAGAATAGATATTTATGCATAGGTGTGGTTGTACAGACATAGACAGAGAAGGAATGGAATTTATTTGGCCTTCTTATGAGTGGCAATTAAATGTACTGATGGGAGTTGAACAGATAAGACACTTTATAGTGAGAAGAAAGAGACATCAACAGAAAGTGATTCATTTAATTTTAAGACAGTCATTGACGATAGCTCAAAACCTTGGTAATTTAAATGTTCAAGCTGAATTCAGAATGCAAATACTGAATAACACATTGTGGTAATGGATTTTCAGTAAGCCCTACCCTTCATGTAGATTTAAAACCCCAACATGATCATAATGAGAAGTAATTGGGGGCCACATTCAAGTTTATAGACGCACAAAATTTCATCTGCTGAAAATAAAACTCTAGTTAGTCAAAACTGAAAATTGGACATACAGGTCTAAAGAGATCCTACTTTGCTGATATTTAGTAGACCATGTTAATTCAGTATACTGCAGTATGTCAGTCATAGCAGTTCCCTCTAAAGAATTTTTACAGATAAAAATACACTGAGATTGTATATCTCATGATCTCTTGCACACTGTTGTTCAGTTTTGGGTGTATTACAGTGGCCATAATTAAAGAGATGGATTTAATTAAAGGCTAATTTCTTCATACTTGATATAACTAAAATAATATAAAACTATCACATATAAAATTGCTGGAATTTCTGTATTTTCCCATTTTTCAGGAATGACTATAAATGGAAATGTTACTTGATATATATTAATGTGACAGTTTTTAAAAGTGCTATAGATCGTCTTTGGAAAACTAAAATAAACTGAATGATTTGCAAATGAGAAAACATTAAATTTGCAGAACTTGCACCAGTATTGTCAGACATGTTGTTAGTTTGATTTATCATTTAATTACAGGATCCTTCTTCTTTTCTAAAGTCTTATGAGATACCTTATAATCCCATTGAGAATTATCAAATAAGAATTATATATTACAAATATAGGACAACATCATTTTTCTATCAAAGGATATTCCTTTTTTGTTCAAAAAATGTTTGATGCTCATATTTTTTAAGAAATCCTTTGAAGTTCACTTCAATAGAAACTCTTGCCATACAGACCAGAAGAGATTTGGTTTACTAATTAACTGTTTCATTTTGATTTAGCATATAACAAAATCAAATCACAATTATAGATTTTTTATTAATTAAACTTTTAAAAACATCTGTGTATGTGCTGATGGCAAACTTTTAACCTGTCTCCTTATTTTATTTAATTTTCTTTCTTCTTAATTCCCAGCTTGATTTAATGTTCTACATTTTTAGGCAAACAATGCACTCACCATTTGAAGAGCAGGAGTTAGAAGTGAGACTCATACAAATCCTTGCCCTGGAATGAGTTTCACAATCCAGGAATAGCAATTGCCCTAATATTGCCACTCATAGTTCTGTCAAATACTCTTATGAGTTCACCCTAGTACTAAACTTCTTTTTCTCCTTTGCTCTTGTTCTGTTTTTATGTCCTTCCCTCGCTGTGAACATAAGATTTCTTAATTCCCTCTCCATATGCTGTCCCATCAGGTAAGTATTTCTGAAGTGAAAATTCATGAAGGTCATAAGGGAATAATTTCTGAAAGGCTGGGTTATAGGGAGATGAGCATTTTAAGAGTTCAGGAATTTGTAGGAAAGAAAAATTTCCTTCCTCTCTCTTACTTATTCAACTTCTCTCTATCCATGTAGCTTCTCAGTATTGAGGACATGCCCCAAAATTTATAATTTTCATCCAAAATCACACATTACCTTGTGTGTCTTTAGTGCTCGATAAATCCCACTTATTTAGTGTAATCCCATCCATCTCTAGCAACATTCAGTGAAGCAGCTCTTATTTAGGTGGTGTTAAAGCTGTCAGTGTTGCAAATCAGCTCGAACTCGCAACTGAACTGCTCTTTTAATTTGCTGGGTATAGATGAGGAGAAGCCAACAAAGCTCTGTGAAGCTCATAAAGGTCAAAGCAGCGCAAAACTTGAACTGTAGCCTACTATAAAAAGTCTTCTGGGCTCTGAAAGAAGACTTGCTAGTATCTGCATTTGGTGCATCTGTTAATTTGTCTTTTGTAGGACCTACCTGCTTGGTTTTATGGCCTAAGTGTGACCATAGTCATGAAGACTACATGTTATCCTTGTCTCTTTTTACATGGCATCTCCATTTTAAAATTGTCTTAATCCTATTTGAAAAATCAGTCAAAAATGGAAATGTGTGGATATTTTTAGAAGATTCTTTGTGGTTTGTTTTTTGGTTTTTTAAGGGGGTGAATGATTTTCAGAGACTGGCATTTGAATTAATGATGTGTATGTTAGGCTTGAGACAATCTCTGTCTTAGGTCTCTTGCTTTAAATATATTTCTTTAAATAACACTTTATAAGAGAAAGCTGGCAATATTGAACTATGAATTCACGGAAAATGGCAAGTCACTTCCATATGTGGTTGTGAAATTGAAGGGTTATTGGCTGCTCATTCAATTATCCAACTAAAATTTAGTTGAATCTTCACTAAATTTGGAATGCTAAGCTTCAAAATACCCAGAAGGTTGCAGTCTCCTGTGTCCTATGACTCCAGCCTCTCCAAGAGATTTACAAAACAGGATTCCTGAATGGTCGACTCCAAATCCAACCTTAATACCCTGCCCTTTTTAGAAAGTGAGGAAATAATTTCTTTTGCTACTACCTATGAGAGGTAAGCAATTTAAAGAAATTATTGTTTTTTTCATTCTGGAATGATACTGTTTCATCCAAGCCACATTAGAGTCGTCTTTCCATATCCTTTTTGTTAGACAGGTCTACATCCCTGGTTTTACCTTAATGAAGGGAAGAGGGATATCACAGCTTGACTGCAGTAAGGGTAGTCTAGCTGATGAAGTTGGAGAACAGATGCTTTTTAAGAAAAAGGGAATTATATAGGCAATCACCACCCCTTGCCCTCTGAATTAATGGCAATCAAAATCTCTGATTAGCTCTATGTGCTATCCCCTTGCTCAAGGAAATAGAGCCTAAGTTGTCAGCAGTTTCCAGCTCTATTCAAGTTAGGGAGAAAAACTCCCATGATTATCTTCTGTGTGTTTAATTTTTTTGATTGGAAGCCACTTTACTCGAAAGTAGGTTTTGAGTCTACATGCAAAAAGTTTTTTTTTCTTCTAATTATTCATCTGATCACTTCTTTAATGGAGCATTTGATATATTTCAAAGTAATCTCTGCTTTTTATATGTAAATCACAAATCTGAGAGTGTGCTAATTGAATTACACAAGGCAAATGCAAGGAAAAACTGTTCTAATCAAAAGGTGGAAATTCCATTGAAATTTTTGATATTTATTTATATAGTTGAGTAGCTTATTTTAGAAAAACCTTTTTTCTAAAAGTGAGCTTTTCTGGCTGTACCACTGTCAATATGCTCTTTCTGTTTCCTATCACACACCTGACTAGACATTTCTGAGTCATTAAGCCTTTCAGTGTGAAGCAGATACAAGTACATGTTTTCAGACATATCAACTGTGTTCTCAATTTCATTAAATTACCAATTTCCTGCCATAAAAACTTCTCCCAAAAACTGAAGTTTTTTTGTCTCATGCCAGCATACCACAGTATAAAAGTGATACTGAGCAGGAGCAAAAGAGTTTCAAAGGAGGTAGCTGTTGCTGGTCTGAACACATGCAAATTTTGATGTTAGAAAAGAAATTATTTAGATGGACATCTTTTTTGCTCTTTCCATGTTACACAAGCAAATGCTTCCTTAAAGCATTTGGATTAATTATTTTTTCCGCATCACTTCTTCAAACTGAAGAAAAATATTCCGCATCTCTTTTCTTTGTTTTCTTGTTCTTCTTTTCTGTTAAAACAGTGGCCTGTTCGTTTTTTTTTTTTTTTTTTGGTAGTTTGGAATTCAAAATGGTGCTACATTGTTGTACAAGAGTTTGTGGGCAAATAGAGACTTAATTTCTGCTTATCCTGAATTGCTCTGTATGTTGTTTTTTCATGAACTCAAAGGAATTAGAAGATATGCCTTAAAGTCTTCCTAACAGCAGGATTTATGTTTTCAGTCCTCCAACTCATTCTGAGTACTGTCAGCTCTCTGCCTTCTGTCACTTTATACTGTCAGAACACCCACATAAGTTGCTCATGGTATGTAAACACTTTTGTGAGGAAAGGTGGTTTGAAGCACATGTGGCCAGCACTGAGCTTTGGTTTCCCCTGAAGAGCCATGTCCTCTAGAGAGCATATGCAGAGTTAGTAGATACCAACTTTGATACAAGCAACTGGCTCATTGGAGTTGACACAGCAATGAAGTCGTGATGAAACTGAACCTTCGCTAAATACTCGAGAAGGTGGTTTAAACTGTGACAGAGCAAAAAGGGAAGGGCAGGCAGATTAATTCGTCTCTAGCTCAGCTTCACCTGTCCTTGTATATGGGTATCCTAAAAATAATGCCAAGAATTCTGAAGTATTTCATGATGATCCTGAGTAAGTCCCAGTTGCAGAATATGGTGCAATACTTACATTACAGTCTATCATTCTTTCAGCTCATTAGTTACTAAGTATAATAAGAGCAAGGTTTTCCTTCGTATTTATAAAGCAGCTACTAAATCTACAATAACATAAATAAAACTGTAATAACATAAAAATAAGAATTATTCTAATGAATCAAGAAATAAAAAGCCATAGAAAAGAGAGGTAATGAAAATGGCTGATTCATATCAGGTTAATAAATGACATTTCAGAGGCATGGTTCTTAAACTGAAATGTAAATGAAAGAGAAAGTAGTCTATTGAAGCAATTTCAGAGAGGCCTTCCAGGTGAGATCTTCAGAGGCATATAATTCAAGGAATAAGTATTAATTGAAAATTTTTGGAAGTGAGGTTCCTAGACTTGTAAAGTGTAAATGTTATGGAAATTTTGAAGGCATGGGAAAAAATTACAGCATGGATAGAGTCCAGATTCCTTCCATTTTTACTCATCTCCCCTGAAATTTGGGAGAAAGTTGAAGTACATGTAATAAACAATTACTTGACAAAACAATATTTAATGCGTTTCTGAAGGAGTGAGCAATATCTTATGTACCACAGCTCATAAATGGGAGACCTTCTAAATAATAGCAAATAGAAGTAGTATTAGGGATGGAGCTGTCTCACTGCACAGTGAGCAAAACATTATTATTTCTTTTTTTGTGGTTAACATATTCTCAAAATAAACATATACAAACATAGGAAATGTCAACGTTGTTGACATACATAAAATAGAAGATTGCATGTAGAGGGTTCAGCAACAGTATGTAAATATATAATGCAGATAGTGAATCAGCTGAAGTTTTCAGAGGAGAACTTAGAAAATGTAGATTAAGTATGTCAAGTGCATCCATTATAAAGTGACTGACTAAGCACAGCATCAGCAATTGGCTATAAATTTGGCCTACCCTGTAAGCGCGTATTTATAGAAATGTATGTATGTGCATACATATATATTTTTATATAATTATGTATATGTGTGGTGTTCATCCGTAATGTGACCAGAGCGGAGTGTTTGGGCCTATACCTCTTCCTGTACCTGAGGTTCACAGAATGGGTAAGATTGGAAGGGATAACAATGGGACATCTGATCCAACCTCCCTTCTCAAGTAGGATTGCCCTAGAGCACACTCCACATGATTGCATCCAGATGGTTCTTGAATGTCTCCAATGAGAGAGACTCCACAACATTTCTGGGCAATCTGTTCCAGTGCTCAGTCACCCACACAGGTTAAATACATTAAGTTTGACATATATAAAATGTATTAAGGCTAAATGCATTTTAATGTATCTAAAACGCATTAAGGTTAAATGCATTTAGCATAGTGATTTTAAACTAATTCACATATCTAGATTGCTGCTAAGATATCACTAACAATTTGTGCTTTCTAGTATTTTTTCTTGTGAGAGGAAAAGAATTTGTATACTTTGGTTTTGCAACTGCTGTGGGACTAGGCAGCATATTAATCCACATAGAACAGGTTGGCAATTTATCACATCTTAGCATAAAGTAGAGAGTCCACTTCAGCCCTACAGCTTTGATGAAGTCACTAGTTATAAACCAAAAATACATTTGGGGTATTTAATTTTACCTTTTTGTCATTAATTATTTTGACTCATTGTATTTTCTGAATTGATCTGTTTTGCAATGTTTAGAAAAAAGAGTTAAAACTTCATATTATTTGGGTTCTGTTTTGCATGTCATAGTATGTAGCTTTAAGAAAATTACTGCTGAGGTGATGATATACTTACCAGCAGTTCTAAAAATCTGACGGGTAGGTAACAATTTCTATGCATTATTGTTATCATGAACAATTTAAGGAGTATTTTTAGGTTTCTTTTATGCTGTAGCAGCTGTTCTCCATTTCTCTAAGTCAGATTGCAGGCACTGAAAGGCTGCTTACTTCTTTTCTATCTTCCTGCAAAGAAAAGGACATATCTGTGCTCGCTGATTTGTAAACTGGGGAGGAGGAGGCTTATTTAGTTTCAAAGAAGCCATTATTTCGTGGATTTTTAGGGCAGAAGAGTCACTATTTTCTTTTTGAATGTTCTATTAGAAGTTTGTGGGAGGAGAAAAGTGGCTGCTGTTAATAAGACATACAGAAGTGTGTCTATGCTGCTGCTTTATGCTGTTGTTGCAGAGCGTGAATTAGCAGGATGCAGCTAGTCTGAAAGAGGCATATGCAACACATTCTTTAACCCTATAGCAGAAATAGGACTTTGGCTTTCAAATCTAGGATGTAAAAAAGTTTCTGACAGAAACTTTTGCCTTAAAGGTTTGGTTATTTTAGGAAACCTGAAGATGCATGTTTTCCATTTCTCTTCAGTAGGCTTTTTATCATTACTTCCATTAATGTACTTCTTAAGTGTGTCTTTTCTCATTCCCTCCTATGTTACTATCTTTAGTATGTTCCTTGGATCACAATTCAGTGTGCCTTTTTTAAAGTAGCTTTAACTTATAAATCAAAATTAGCGTGAGAGTCAATGTAAATATGACATGGTTCATGAATTGCCTGTATTTTCAAATATTACAGAGACATTTAGGCTTTTGGAAGAGGGTTCTTGGCAGTTGCAGATTTCTATATGATTTTAGCTATATCATGTTGTCTGAAAATTACATTTGTTACTTTAAAAACATATGGTGATAGCACAGAACCTTTGCTTACCTATCAGACCACACATCTGCGTGTCCTAAAATGTTGCCATTATTCACTAATAGTCTCATTGGCAGGCCATTCTGAGGCTACGTGGTAAGAGACCCTGTGAAAATACAGTTAGATACAGTCCCTACCTTGAGTTTTGCATGCTAATCAGATGAGATGGAAGGTGCAAAGGGAAGCATAGTAAAGTGAAATGAGTAGAATATTTTATGAGCCAGGACAATTTGCTGTCTATGTGGTTCTTTCTTCCAGGCCAGCGTCCCCTCTGCTGCAGCCAGATAACATTTATAGAAAGGTTTCCAAATGCATAATCTGAAACTTGCAAGAGTTATGATGTTTGTGCTTTCGAGGAGCGTTTTGCTCCCTTGAATATCACCATACCGTCTATATTGTCTCCTGGAGCTGATAACAAAGTTTCTATGTGCTAAGGTGATCTCAAAGTCACCTCGAGTTTCTAAGGAGATTTTTCATTGGACTATGGGTCTTAAGGGGTCTTTACATTTATCTCTACTACATCACTACCCTAAGAACTTTCCATGCTATCATAAAAAATCTTAAAGCAAGTCTCTACAGCCAAAACTGATGAGGAATCACCCTGCTCTCATTGCACTGGGGCAGGCAGCTTGTACTGGAAGGCCAAGACTGCCTCCCTGTCATCACCAAAGTTAGTAACATCTTAGATGTGAGTACCGACTTTTTTTCTTTGCAGTATCTAAAAGCCACATATTCCAGCATCTTTAAAACTCACCCTTCACCTTGTTTCCTCAATGAAATTACATTTTTTTAATTCACCTAGCATCTGGAAGTTCCTCTCAAATACAGTAGATGGGATCTCAGATTTACAATATTTCTCGTGTCCCACACCGATATATAACTGCATCAATATAAGATATGAAAAAGCTTGTTCCCATAAAAATTTTGGTTAATGCTTAATAATTTCAGAAATGTTCAGATTGCAGAGCATGAGAATAATTGCTAAATTCTCCTTATAAGCATATCTTTTTCAGGCAGTCATAAAGTAAGTTGAAAGCAAAATGGCTTATAGAAAATTAGTTACATAGCTTGTAAAACGCTCTACAATGTACTGCAAACAAAAGGGAAAATTTCCTGCAATTTCACAATTTTGTACTTGCTCACATGGCCATTAACCAACAAGATGAAAATCAAATTTATCCTATTCACTTCATGAATTATCTATGATTAACAGTGTATAGAATGTGATTTTCTAAAGCTTCTTTCATATTCAAGGTACCTTCAAGCACTTTGTAAAGAAAAGGGACAAAATAAACACCACAAGTATACTAAACATGTATAGGATAAAAAAACTTGCCCTTTTCTTTATGCCACAACTGAATCTTTGCTCAGTGACTCTTAGAAACTTTGTGTCATAGAATCCTAAAGACAAGGGTGTTTTGCTATTTCTAGTCTTGTACATTATAATTCTTTCTGAGGCATTTTATATATCCTTTCAACATCAAACTGCGTGACAGACCTTCATGTTACTTTCGTAGTGGTGTAAATTTTATGCATACTCCTTAAACTTGTCCTGCTCTATGAAACCCATGATCTCTTTATAAGTATTTAGGAGTCATGGACTGAGCTCTGAAAAAATGGCTAGAAAGAATGATAACTTACTTAAAATACTTATTTTTTTATTATTATTATTTGACCTACTGTTTTCCATGCTGCTGTAATGAACCTGAGTTATACTTTGTTAGCTCTTCTGAACAAGGCATTGTGATGCCCACATAACTTCAGCTAATGAGACTTTAAGAAGTCATAGGATACAGTAAGGCTTGCCAGTGTCATTACAGAATGTACCACCACAAGTCGTGGTGGCTCTGTGCATGGAAATAAGCTGGGAGTTTTATTCACCCTAATGTCACTACAGTGGTAGAGGCTTGGCTGCATCAGGCTCATAAGTAAAAAAGAATGGAGTAGCACAAATGTAAGCTTTTCAGTTGCGATAACTGTTCTACAATATCACCCAACTCTTTTGTGCACATCTAAACAACTTTAACAAATCAAAATCTATTCTAGCTACCAGAAAGGATGGTCTTCCTGTAGAGAAGAGTACAAATAATCTACAATATCAGTATAATCACAGGTGTAAACTTAACCACAATGATCATGTAGCCAGTGTAAGGTCTTTAAACAGCCATAGCTGGAAGCTTGCCTGGAATCTTTTAGCAGGGCCTAGCTTCCTTGGGCAAAGAGCAAAAGCCAGTGAAGATGGAAAGGGAGTAAGCAGCCTTCCAGGGCCATTCCATTAAAACGTGAAAGAGGAGATACTGTATTTTATGAAGTGATATAGTATATGTGAAACATAAATAAATACAGATACAACCATATTTTTTCTGTTGATGAATGTGTAATTCAAGAGTATCAAAATCTGCAAAAAAGCTGCTTACCCATATAATGATTATCAAAGTCTTTTAGTTAAATGATGTTTACACTGTTCTTTAATTGATTTGGTATTTTCAAGATCTACCCTGCCAGTTTGACAATTATGCACTCTAAGCTTTTCACACACTAAATGGCCAAAATAAGCAAAGCTTTCCTGCATATCAAATCTTCACTGTGTCTTGTTCAGTACCAATAAGCTTGAGGGCTTTGTAGGTAATTTTTTATCGAGCCAATTTTTCCTCTTTTTTGTGTTCTTAGATCGCCACCCAGAGTGTTAGTTTTGTCAAATAGAGTCTGAATTTCTGTGGATCTGAACTGAAACAATGAGCCCTTTGAAGACACCTCTTTCAACGTTTCACTTGATAATATTGAACATTACCAGCTGGGTCAGTTCTGAACTAGTAATATGAGGGTATCATGGCCCATGGGTTCTTTCATTATAAAGTTTATCAGACCCTAGAAGTTTGCAACACTTACCATCTTGCTTAGTAAGCATGATCTGCTATGGACTTGAAAGAAAAATCCTGTATAAAGGATAGTGATACAAGGAGTGACCTGATATACATATCAAACCCCCAAAAATTTAGCATTAGGAAAAGGTCCTGCATTTTGCATGGACCACTGCTTTCCTGAGCCAGCATCTGTGTGGCTCTGGCTGTGTAAGGTGGCAGCTGCTGTGGAGTTTCTCCAGGGCAGTGAGCTGGCAAAGGCAAGTTATGTCACTCATACGTCCTCTGCCATCCAGGAATATGGGAGGAGTACTGAAGCAATGTACCCCATTCTGATACTCGTGGAATGACTAAAGACTGCTTTAGGCCATCCATGATAATGCTCTGTAAGATTAAGTGAACCAGGTAGTCTTCACCTGTCAGCAGTTGCAGTGTCATTGCTTACTTGAGCTTTTGGGTGAATCTGGGATTTTAAATACAGTTTTTCATCCAGAGTCCCTCAGCTGCACCAAGCACATCCCTAGTGTTGAATAAATAAGTAGTATTTTAGAAATCTTTTCTGCTGTCATGAAATTCCCATCTAGGCAAAAAGCAAATCCTCGGCTTCTTTGTACCATTCCAAACACTGAAAGAATTTGGATCATTAACATTTTTTTGGGTACTGGTTTTTATGACTACTGCATCTTTAATGTGCTCTGCCATCCACGTTCTTCACAGTGTCCTGGACACTAACCATCAGTATTCTGCATGAAGTCAGTTGCCAGTACTACAAGTGATTCATAGTAAATGTAAGAACATTCATAGTAAATGTAAGTGATGTAAATGTACATCACTGTTATAGTTGCTTGATGGCAGTAACAAGGCATTTCACTTGAGACTTCTTCAACACAGGTAATCTTAAGTCTGATTTAATATTAGATACAATTTTCCCACCATGCAACTGTCTGACAGCAACATCAGAACATTTCTTTCATCTCATTCCTACACAGTTTCAGAAACAGACATCCAGGGCCTGAAAAAAAGGTCAGTAAATTAAACAAGAACAAAAATTGGCATTATGTCCTTCTTTCAAGTTTGCATGGAGAATTTTCCACCGCTGTGTGCTCTGAAAAGGGCTGTAATCCAAATGACACACTGCTGATGCGGTGATCCAAAATGATTTTTAAGGTTTGGGCAAATGCTTTGGGCTAAATTCAGCTTTCACTTAGATGTCATTGCAAATACAAAAATACGTAAAGAGGTGGTGAATTCTCATGGTCAAACATTGCAGCGGAGATGGGTCTGAACCATTCTGCGATGTAGAAAGAGCAAACTAAGACAGATTAAAGTAGAGGGAAAGCTGGCCACAGTAGGTGTGTGGGCTAGAGCACTGTGGTTGATCTCCTAAGAATATCGCAGTCTGTCTGAGAGGCCAGCGGGAAAACTGCGTATCATGCACAGCATTCATGACAAGTGAGCAGGTAGATTCTGACATGCTGTAGAAAAAATTAAGACAACAATCTGGCCCCCATGAACTGGCCAGTCCTGGGATCTAAAAGTAGTGAATTTCTTTTTTGGATCTCCTGATCCAGCAGTGTTTTTGCTGTGCGTGTGGTGGAGGTATTTGCTTGGATACCTCCACCTTGCTGACGCTTTGTGCTCTCTGTCTTTCTGCCAGCAGCTAGGTGCTTTTCACGTTCCTCACTACAGTTACTTTCTCATTTGATGCCTCATCCAGCTGCCTTTGCATAGTCTGTGCCTAGCTTGTGTCCTGTCTGAGCCTCCTTCTGTATTATCTTAAGGTTGAATCATGTTATCTGAAGTAATACTCTCTGTTAGCTAAATAGTCTCCTTTTAGTTCAATTGGGAAAGCGACCTGGACAAGAAGCTTTATTGAATTTTAGTGAAAAGTAAAAGGTACTGCAGTGACTCCAGAGAAAGGCAAGGAAGCTGGTGAAGGGGCCAGAGCACAAGATTTTTGAGGAGCAGTGGAGGGAGTTGGGGCTGTTTAGCCTGGAGAAAAGGAGGCTCCCTAAAACTACCTGAAAGGAAGTTGCAGTAAGGTGGGGGGTTGGTCTCTTCTCACGAGTGACAAGTGACAGGATGAGAAGAAATGACCTCAAGCTGCGCAAGGTGATGGGGGGAGCAAGTGATCAGCAGCAGGGTTTGAAGACTCTTAATCAGAACACTAAATTGGGAAGTATCATTCCTAAATCATGAGTGTCCAAAGGTACAGTCTATATGAGAAAATGTGCATGAATGAGCATGTATACCAAGACAGTTTATGCATTTTCATTCTTCCTGTATTACCATTTTGCTTCCTTGTTTTTTGTGAAAGGAGAGAGAAGTGCATTTTGCAGCCTAACTTACTAGTTTCTTTTAGCAAGTCCTTTCACAATTGAATACTTTGTCATTATGAAGAAAATTCTGACACTTTTCAAAATGCAGTGTAAAATATGCAGAGAGACTATCTAGAATTCATGTGAAATGAAAATGTAACAGATAGGATGCTACCTGTTTTGAATCACACCACTGAAAAAAAGGTATGCTGGATGCCAGTAGCCCTATCTTTAATTATTGTATTCTTATAGCTTGCCTTGTGGATTAAACATAAAAGCAAGACCTTATTTAGCCACTGTTTTTGTGACTTACCTGTCTTTAGACATTGTTATTAACCCAAAATGTAAGGCTTTATCTTCTAAGCCTCCCTTTCTAGACTGGAATATACAACCATTTTATGTCACTTGGGTCAAAAGGAAGCCAGCTTGCATGAGAAGTGTTTGAGCTGGGTTTTTTCTACAATTCGACCTGTAATTCACACAAGAAGTCCAGATATTAGGAGACAAGAGGCAAGCCTATCAGCCAAATGCTTGCAATTATGTGCTTATCTCCATTCAGCTTCAATTTAAGCAAGCTACCTTAAAACTCCTGTGGAATTCAAGAGGCATGAATTCTTTAAAGAGTTTAATAGAAGGCCACAAAGATGATAAAGGGACTGGAGCATGTTTCATATGGGGAAAGAGAAAACAGTTGAGAGCTGCAACTGTTTAGCCTGGAGACAATAAACTCAGGAGTAGATCTTGACAGTATGGAAAAATACTTGATGTGAGGAAGTAAAGAACTCAGAGCCAGGCTTTTCTCAGTAGTGTCCAGTGGTAGGATAAGAAGCAACGGGAACAAACTGAAACACCAATAAATAATAATTAAACATGAGAAAAAACTTTTTCACTGTAAAAATACAGGACAAGCATGCCCAAACAGGTGTTAGAGTTTACATCATTCAAGATTGTCAAAACCTGACTGGATGTGGTCCTGAGCAACCTTCTCTAGGTGATGCTTCTTTGAGCAAAGGGATTGGACTAGAACATCTCAAGAATCCCTTTGAGATTCTAATCTCAGAGATTCTGTGATCTTATTTGTCTTCCACTGGAACAGTTGTCTAATTTTGAACATCCAAACAGAAGAAAAGACTCTTTTATTGTGAAGGTGGTCAAAGAGTGGAATAGGTTGAACAAACAGGTTGTGGAGCCTTCTGTCAAGATACTCAAACTCTGACTGGACACAACGTGGTCTAGCTGATGCTGCTTAAGCAGGCAGCAGCATAGATTATCTCAAGAGATCCCTTTCAACCTAATTAACTATGTGATCATTTGAAAGTAAACCAGTAGAGACACACAGAGTCTTTAGGAAGTTGAGAAGAGGCAGAATTCTTTATTTTGTGTTTTATTTTTCCTGAAATTTGGCCAGGCACTTTTAGATATAAATGCAGGAACAAATAAATATGGCCTTTTCCATTTAAGCACAGCTTAAATTTACACACAAACACAAGGAACCATAATGGCACATAACTGACTTACGTAGCATTTGCAAATAAGCATTGAAGACCTGAACTGTATTACTTGTTGAAGATTGTAAAAAATATCAATATTAGTGACTATTCATTCAAAGATGGTTTAATGTAAAATAACAGTATGTTCTCTTTCTTTGACTTTAGCTTCTACTGGAACAGCTGGGGCTGACCCAATGAGAGTAGTGGTTAGTTTTCAGGGTAGATCATAAATCCACAATCTTTGTGGTGGAGGCTTAGAAGTTACTTCTTTGAACTTCTGCTTACATCTTATGTGTCTTATCACTACTGTTTTGGAAACTCATGGGTATAAACTCCTGGCTAGTGCCCCATGCCTCTTTTTCTCTTTCCTCATGTGGGTTTGCAGTGACATAAAGCATTAAGTGCGTAGATATGTGAATTACCTGTGAGTACTCCATAGCTCATAGGCCCAGATGTGTATATCTACTATATGTAGATGTGTTTTTTTACTTTGGGCAATAGTTTGACATCAGATGAATCCCTTATTACATGTGTTTCTTGAGGAAAAGCAGTGCACAAGATAGAATTAATGTTACTTTTTCCTGAATAAGATTTGTATGAATAAATCCTAATAAAGGAGTATTAACCAGGACCAACTGAGTAGACAGAAATACAGTTTATGCTTTAAAACATACTCAAGTAATGAATATCATACTAAGTTATAAACCTTCAGTAAGAAGTCAATTGGCAAATAAAAACTGAAAAGTAAAAAACAAACAATCAAAAAACACACCCAAACTTGCATATGTAAACCAGTTGATGGAATATATTAGACTGTATTTTTAAAAGAAATAAATTACAGTCGTATAAAGAAGATTTAGGATAACGTGTTATTATAGCTGATTATGTTTTGACAGCGTAAAAGGACATTAAAATGCACGTGGTTTGGTACATTTTGATGATAAAATTTATTTTTTGTATTGCAGAAAATGATGAGGTCATCTGTGTTTCATATGTTCATACTAAGCATGGTTGCTGTCGATGTGATTGTTGCTGCTAGTAACTACTACAAAGGAGAAAATTTCAAGAGACAATATGATGAATTTTACCTAGCTGAGGTGAGTATGCTGAAATGACTATCTGGATAATTTTCAAGATAAGCTAAAGTAAAAAATGTGAATGTCAAGAACATTTTAGTATGTAATTTTTTATTCCCTTAAGCATTCCGAGAATACTTTACTAACTTGTTTAACTTCCTCTGCCTGACAATAGCTGACAGCTCTATCTTACAACCTTTTGAAAGGTAATTTCCTCAAACAAAATGTCAGTGGTAATGAGCTGAGGCGTAAGAATAACATCTGCAGGCAATGCATGACTGCTAAGTTGCTATCTTTCCCTAGCAGGAGTGCAACATTCAGTAGACTTTAAAGATGAGAAAACACTTTTTAAAAAAATATAATATAGGACTTCTTCCTAAATAATTTTTTACTACTTAGCTTCCAGAAAGTCCATAACCAAAGTAGTGTTACAAATAATCTGGCTTCAGCAATCTGGAGAGCATACTGCAAAAAAACACATTTATCCAGTCATGAATTTGTTGAAGGAGGAGTCTATGCACCTGAACCAGTGAAGTGAAGGTACAAGTGACATTCTGACAGGGAGCCTGCTTGAGTCATTAGCTGGTCAAGGATTTTACTGTAGAACATGCACTAGAGATCCTAGAACCTTGCATACATGTCTTTTTAGTACCATTCAATTCAGTTTAAAAAAAATAATTGAAATCTTTGGTTCTACTGTACTGGCATAGCTTCAAATAGATACTTGTTTTTCCTGAATTGAGTGAAATCATTATTGCATGATTCTTTATTAAAAATATTTATTTCCACGGGCATTGTGAATTGTGACTTTATCTGAGTAAAAAGCCAGTAAAAAGAACAGCTATTTCACCAGTGCACCAAGATCAGTTCTCTCAAAGTGTTGATCACAGTTACCTGGATTGGGTACATGTTTAGCTCTATGCTTATTGCAGTTTCCCTGGCTTCAGGGCCAAATGAAGTTCCACATTCCATTTTTGGAGCCAGAGGAGACATTCTTAGGCTAGAGTGCACGATAGCAGAATGGTTCTTGTGGTTTCTCTTTTGTTGATATTGCCTTGTTGGCAATACTCTGTGGTTTTATGCCCAACTTTAAACCCTTTAGTTCATAACAGTTCAATGCTTTATGAATTTCCATTTTTTAAGGTTGAATTGATACACATTTTTTATCTTAGTTTTAGAATTTTTATCTGATCTCTTAAAATTGTATGAATCTGAGAGTTCACCAGTTATGGGAGCTGGTGAAAATGAAAATGAAAGCAAGAAAAAAGTTAAAAGACAGCACCAGAGTCCAAACCTTAAAAAATGTGCATATTGTAGAGATGCACTGCTGCATCATACTCTGTTGTCTCTCATGCTGCTGGGAATAGGTGTAGTTTATATGAATATTGAGTCAATGTTGGCCTGGCCAACAATTACAAGAGTAATTGTGAAATGTGTTGTGCTTATTCTATATGGAGTTTTAAGTGCATTTGTGGTGGGTTGACTTTGGCTGGATGCCAGGTGCCTGCCCAGCCACTCTATCACTCCCCTTCCCTGGGTTAAGGCAGTTTATTAAAGCAAAAGCAAAGAAAAAGCTTGTGTGCACAGAAGCAAAGCGAAATAAACACAGTTGATTCTCCACTTCCCATCAGCAGTGATGGTCTGCCACTTCCAAGAAGAAGGGTTGCAGCATACATAATGATAGGCAGCCATTGGAGACAATGAATGTCCCCCTTCCTGCTTCTTGCCTTAGCTTTTATATCTGAGCTGACGTCATATGGTCTGGAATATCCCTTTGGTCAGTTTGGGTCAGCTGGCCTGCTTGTGTCCCCTCCCAGGATCTCGCCCTTGACTGAGGAAGGAATGTTACAGTGCTGATGCTGTGCTCAGCAGTAGCCAAAACACCGATGTATTATGAACACCATTCTAGCTACCAGTGCAAAGCACAGCACTGTGAGGGCTACTATGGGGAAATGAACACAATCTCAGCCAGACCCAATACAGCATTAAAAACAACATGAACATGAAAGAGATTCTCCTGAAAATAAGACATCAGAATAAAACCAGCATATACTGGGTTCTCTTATGACACCCCTACAGATGAGGGTGGTATTGAGGACAGTGAAAGTCATTCTACTCTCCATCGTGGTTTAACCCCAACCAGCAGCTCAGCCTCACACAATATCTTGTCCCACAATGGGATGGGGAGGGAATCATCTGGGTAAAAGTGAGACAAGTCGTGGGTAGAGATAATGACACTTTAATAGGTAAAGCAAAAGGCACACACACAAGCAAAGCAAAACAAAGCAGAGGATTCACGCACCACTTCCTATGGGCAGGCAGGTGTTCAGCCATCCCCAGGAAAGCCGGGCTCTGTGACCCACAACAGTGCCTTGGGAAGACAAAGACCATCACTTCAAACATCTCCCTCTTCCTTCTGCTCTCTCCAGGTTTATATGCTGAGCACGACCCCATATGTTATGGGATATCCCTGTGGTCAGTTGGGGTCAGCTGTCCTGTCTGTGTTCCCTCCCAACTCCTTGTGCACCCCAAGCCTGTTTGCTGGTGGGGTGGGGAGAGAAGTAGAAAAAGTCTTGACTCTGTTCAAGTGCTGCTCAGCAACAGCTAAAACATTCCTGTTTACCAACACTGTTTCCAGCACAAATCCAAAATAGCACCATACAAAGTACATTGAGGAAAGTTAACTCTGTCGCAGGCAAATCTGGTACAATGTCCTTGGCCGGAAAGAAATAATTAAGTCAGCATTAAAGCCTGAGACCATGAATTCACAGTAGGCATTTTTGCTTTATGCCTATCATACAACAAGTGGAGCCTGGATTCTTAACAAAATAACATTAATTCTATTTTTATTCAAAATAGGGATCACTACATGTCCTATTTCTATTTTGGCTCTGAATATATAGTATAATTATGCTTTTAATAATCAGTGCTAGAAAAAATCTCTTCAACATCTATTTCAAGTACAGGGTTTGAGGGTTTTTTTTCCAACAGAAATACTTGCCAGAGTTTATTCAAGGTGAGTATATCATGAAGACTAGTGTATTATAATTCTGTCCTATAAATTATGTCCAATTTTCTTTAACAATACATTTTTCAGTTTCTGTATAGCTTAGATAATTGATTTATTAGTGGAGAGGTTGTCAGGAAACTAATTTTCTTGCATTCTGCATTTTACATCTCTGATTATATAAGGTAAAGTATTCTGGGATAGAGAAAGATGTGGGGTTTTATTTGTAAAGCTTTGTTTTTTAATGTCTATTTGTTGGTTGTTGTTTTTTTTGTTTGTTTTTTTTTTAAAGCCTGTTTTGCTTTTAATGGAGGCACTAAGAAATCAAACAAGAACAAAACCCTAGTATCTTACAGAAGGAGATGTAAAGGAAAGTATAAGAGCAGAAGAGTAATAAAATCCTGTGAGAGATGAGGAATTGATAAACTGGTGTCATTTCCTACTTAGTTATTGTGAAACTTGTTCTTTCCAGTACAGGGTAAACAAAGAAAATGTTTTTAAGAGCCTTGAAGAGGCTGAATACTGGAACAATGCAGATTATTCCACAGTGACTATTTTGTTTCCTTGGTGAAGAAGACTGGCTGGAGCAGGATGCACTGATGCGCTGCTGTTGCTCTGTCTTTTCCATTAGACTAGGTTGCAGAAAGCTCTCCCTTCAGTGGGAGCTGACTTGAGCAGCCAACATCAGTGAGGATTCCCCTTGCTAAAGGAAATGGCCAGATAGATTACAGCAAGCATATCTGGCTTTCTGATATGTTTTCCAGAAGTCATCTTGGGAGCTGCTGGCTGTAGGAGCAGATATGTCTGAGAAAGTAGCTCACTTGGTCCATTCTCTGGATCAGACATTTTAGTGGCCTGGAACTATAGAAATACATCTGCTGAAGCTAGTAGACAAATCTAAGTGAAGGTATTGAGATGCCCAATACTGAGAAAAGAAACTTGTTTTCATTGTTGGAAAGAGAAGACAGACTCAAAAAGGCAAAAGCTAGACTAGAAGATAAAATTAATTCTAAACCCAGATCTATTCTTTGCATAACTTTGTATACCCAGTAGTAAATAAGATGTCCTGACAGGCATTTCAACTTTTATACATCAGCCCTGCAGATTAAGCAAAACCAGAATTTTAACAGGATTACTCAAAACCCCAGTGCAGTACCAGAGAACCTGGAAAGAATAGGGCTTCAAACTCATTTTGGTAATTTTTAATGAGGATGTTGACTTTAACTGCTTAGTGCCTAGACAGAATAGAGATGGATGTTTGGTTTTACATGCATCTCCCACATTGTCTTCCATTGAAAGATGTTACAGATTTATAGTCTTATTTGAGATGTGTAAGAGACTGCTTTAAAGTGTCTGAACACTGAAGTTCAAAATCAGATGTTCCTATATAATTCCTCCTAGATTCCTTCTGTAGCCTGTCCCCTCGCACTGCTGCCATTGCCCTGTCCTGGATAAAGGAAGGATTGAGTGCTGTGCCAAATCTGGTAGAGAGAGAAGTGTGAGAGATCTGTGCCCTAATCCCACTGATCCTGCTGGGAAGAATTCTTGTCTCTCCCAACAGCTTGATAACCTTTCAAATGAGCCACTGTTACAAAGAAAACAAACTGAGTTTTCTTGGGTTTTCACTGTTGGGTTTTCACTGATACTAAACTCTGCCTCTTAAAAAAAAAAAAAAAAACAAAACACACAAAACAGTCAAATGGCTACTGGCAAAAAGTAATCTTGCTGAAGGGGGCATTAATATCATAAAGCTTCCAGGTGGAAGCTGATCAAATTGGAGGTAGCCCTCAGAGAAACAGCCCATTCCTGTTAGCTCCTCTTTGCAAAATTAGCAACCTGATGGAAAGTGGCTGCTCAGTGGCTGCTCATGTGTTACAACTGCTTTTTCTGTGTGGGTCTTCTCTGGCTTCTTATTTAAGTTTGCCTTTCCCATTTCTCTACAGCAATGAAAGGAATGATTTCAGCTTTAAAAAAAACCCCACAAAACTATAAAGTTGTATTACATTTCACATCTAACAAAAAGTTCTAGTCAGATATTCTGAATCTTCTCCTGTAATTAATTACAAGGAAGGAAAAAAATACAATCTCTGTCAGCAGGAAGACAGGTGTATAAATGTAATCAGATGTTATGCAAACCATTTGATACATTTTTAAGTGCCAGTGGTTTGAATTCATTTGACAAGCATGTGAAATGCAAATGATCCTGCCCACACATTTTTAGAATAAATTAAAATACACTTAACATCGTATTTTTTAGTCTTGTTCTCATAAGAAGCCTATGTGCTCTGAAGTGTATATGTGTGTGTTTAAATGGCACTATTATTCCACCTGCTCTGAGCTGAATCCCAGCTCCTTTCTAACCACTGTTCCATTTTTCTTACCTTGACTCTCTTCTCTTTCAGGACTCAGTTAGATGTGTTGTCATTAAAATTGTGCTTTACTTCTAAGACTTTTTAATAAAATATTTACCTTGTGTCTTAGATAGACATTTTCATGTAAAGAAGTAGTCTCTTCAAACTTGGCTCCTTGTTCTTCTAGAGCTCTTTGAGATCCCAGAGCACAGGCTGAAAAACTGGCCAGATCCATTTGAGAATAAGAGCCTGACAGTGTCCCTGCATTGTCCCCATGACTGAAAGCACACAAATATTTCTAGTAGTCTCTCTTTCCTAATATGAAGAGATTTTTGGAATGCTGTGAGTGCTATGATTCATAGTCTGTCATCTATGATTCACATTAGTCTGTCCAATCTTAAAAGACTAGAAAAGACTGCTTTTTCTCAAAGGAGATTTGAGCTGTTTTTTCTTAATGTTTGTACTGTACTTTGAAAGTATTAGTTGTATTTAGGTGTGACCTAATGTTATTTTAGTATCTCTTTTAAGCCCCAACATATGTAAAGGGTCAGAGAGAAACATTGCTGAATCAAGGAAAAGCATATTTTCCATTGGGTTTCCTGACTGTTGAAAAGTGAGGGATAGAGCATCTAAGAGTACATACAGTGGTACAATAAGAAGGTGTGTGAGGAAGAAGTGTGTCTAGGCAGATGTATTTTTGGTAGTGAGATAAGTAAAAGAAAATAAATCTCAAAGATGTAAACCTTTTCAAAATTGTCTCCTTTTGTCCAGGTTGAACATTATGCATTTTACTGTGCAAATATTTCAAGGCCTCTGGAAGAATCCCAAAGTCATTCAATCCCTACAAGTAAATTTCTTTCCTTGTAAGTTCCTACTAGGCACAACTTCTTTAACACCTTTGTGAAAATTAACCAATTCTGAACTGAATTTGAAATTCATCTCTTTTTTAAATTTGTTTTGGGTGTTTAAGTCCCATTACTTCTTTGCTACCTTTTTTGGTTATCATATTTCTATTAATCTTTTTGGAAATTGAAATAGCAATTTTCAAACTAGAGGCCTTAAACTTTGGTTTGTTCCTTAGGTCTCTTCAAATTCTTCAGACGGCTTGTGTATATTGCTTTGTATTTTGAAAAAATAAATCTCTTCATGTTTTCCTCTTTATATGCGTACATAAAGATCAGCTGGATTGAGTTATTATTTCATGCTTTCCAAATTGTGAAATCTCCCTGTCTGCCTTGAGTCTTTGGAAATTTTCATAAAGTGAAATCTATTGTTGTTTATTTTGTTTAGAATATGGTTGTTTTTTTAAAATATTATGAAGATCTTTATTTTTGCCCTACAAAGTGTCTATAGTCATCATGACATAAAAACTTCTAATTTAACTCAGTGTTTTGAATGCATCTTTCTTGTCTTATATATTTGTCTAGGTTGCTTTCACAGTTCTGTTTGATTTAGAAGCTCTCCTGAAGATCTGGTGTTTGGGTTTCACAGGATACATCAGCTCATCTCTTCACAAGTTCGAGTTGCTGCTTGTAGTTGGAACTACTCTCCATATTTATCCAGACCTCTATCACTCTCAATTTACATATTTTCAGGTATGATGAGCTACTTTTACTTTTTACCCTGTATACCAATTGAAAACATGAACCCATTAACATTTCACACAAATTTCAATTTTTTCACAGTATTGACTCATTTTGAGAATAATTTTAAGATAACAAATCTCTCTGTTCTTATCTATTGGGTAGACTTACAGAAATAGCATTCTTTCTAACTTCACTGAGAAATCCTTTCTGTTTTCAGTAAGTCCCATTTCTTATCTGAGCTGCAGTGTTCAGTTAGTTCTGGATTAGTTTCTTCACTGTCCTTCACTGAGCCTTGACCCCTCTATACAGCTGCTTACAACATTGCCTTCCTGTAGTGTCCATCACTGTTTTCCTGGCTGCTCTCCCAGAGGTCTCAGTACACTTGCTGTTGCTCCTCCAAATCTTCATCTCTGTGGCAGTCACATGCCTAACTAAGAGGCTCTGCTCCAGCTGTTGTGGGTCTTCTGAGGTCATTTCTCCAGAATCTTCTTAAACCTGGGTTTTAAGCTCCCCAGCCATTCCTTATCTAGAGGGAAAGTGTGTTTCTTGAGGCTATGCCTACATTTTAACTTTAGGGAAGGGTGGGATAGAGAGAAAAAAAAAAAAAAAAAAAAGACTGATTAATTCAGACTTCTGATTCTGCCTGTCAGTCAGCTCAACTAATTCCCCATTCATCCTCCTTGAAGTGCTTAGGGTCGCTCCAGTTTTGGGAGAAAGCACTGGGATTCATTACAATGTGTTATAGTCTATAGTGCTAAAGAAAGGGAATTTTAAATATGTATATAATAAAGGTTCCATATCATTATTTAGCAATGGATTGGCATGGTGAATAAGTAATAATCAATAAAGGAAGGTAATAAATTGTTCAACAGAGTCCTGTCAGTCAATGTGATTAGTTATAGTGACACTTACTGTGAGTACTCCCCAAGTGTGGGTTGAAGTATAATGGTCTTTTCAGATTTCTGCAAATGTCATCCTGTATTTTTTCTAAATGGTTCTACAAACCTGCTCAAGAAAGCTTTCAGGATGAAAAAAATTATTTTGCTTTTACATGATATTTTTTGAAGACTTTTAGATCATTATAGCATTGATTTTGCTGTTGAAATATGTAAAATATTGTTTCTCAGTGAAGCATGGTGCATCTAACCTGCAAGAAGGGATGATCTATCAGGAGTATGCCGTTGCACTGCTGTGTCAAAAGCACACAGGGAATGTAGCTGGGAGATCTCAGTTACAGAAGTTAGCAATTTGGTTAATATTTGGTCCATATTTCTTAGGGAAATGTCCACTTATGACTGATTGTTTCTTTCTAAGAATTTTAAGTATAAATTATGAACATTTTAGACTAAATAGGGAACATCATCACTAACTCATAGGATTGAAAGTATAATTAAAATGTAGCCAGATATTGATAATAATAGGTGTTTTCTTTTTAATGGATTTCATTAGTTTTGTGGAGCTGAGGTGGTGGTGTTTTCTTAATTACAAAGTGCTAGCTTTTATGACAGAAGATTCTAAGATGTGATTTTTTATTCCAGAATATATGAAAGACACATATTTTACAAGCAGAAACACCTGCTACACTGAAAGATTTGGGTTGTATTTTGCAATCCAAATCCCCTAAGAGGCAAAGGATAGGAAGGTTGAATACCTTTGATGTCAGCTTGTAAGGGAGGTACACACTGTATTCCTCTGCAATTAAGTTCTGGGCAAGCTAGATAACACATTTTCAAATCAACCAAGGTCAAAAAGTCTTTTTCACATGAATACATCTTGATGTTAGGCAGATTTCCAGGACTTTAGGTATTCATGATGACAGGTTAAATGTGTTCCTTGTCAGTGAATAAAACAGATTACTGGTAACAGAAGTCTTACTTGACACATTCCAGGATAGCAAGCAGATTTATTGTTTGGCTTGTCTAGTCTTCCTTGCATATATTTCAGTTTGCATTATTCATTGGTCTTTACCATTACCTTTTGCCAACACATCATTCACTCTTTACTACATTGGCTACTGTCCACCCTCCCACCTATCTTTCTTGCATTCACTGTGCATTCATTCAAAACACTTTGGAAAGCTCTCTTTGCAAGACTACAGCAAAGAACTGTTACATGGTGATAATCTATAGGACACAAAACTGGTGGAGAAATGACAGATTTTGCATATTATTGCAGAGATCTGTAATGAACCAGCATAAAAGGGAGAGAATTAAACAAAATTTGACCTATACTGGACTGAAGAGATGGTACTGTATTTGTGCTTGGGGAAAATATGGCTGAGTCATTTTCTGAATAACTATCATTCCTTGTAGGAGATGTGGCCATTCTTTGCAATAAAGCTGTTGTTTCTCTTTTATATTATTCATTTTGATTTGTTCTTTAACATATCTTTATATTTAATCCTTCCACATCTCCCAAATTTAATACAATTTGCAATCCAATTACACAAAATGCATAAACGTTCATTAGAGTGTACTTTTTTTAAATTCAATTTGTCACCTAATGAAAATAAATGAATAAACAAAATAGTATCAATAAGATTACTGTGTTCCTTAAAGGCCAATAAAGTTCCCCAAAGAAAGGGGAAAAAACTAAGGCAGATAATTGCATTTATCTAAAACAGAATACCGACTAGCATGAAATCTTCACCTCACTGGGGTCTATATTGAAACTAGTTGATGGGAACAGAGCTAACATTTACACCATGAGTAAATTTTGTAAGTAAGAAGGCACCATATTTACATGTTCGTGGTATTTGGAAATCACCCTCATCTCACTGTCTGCCTTGGTATCCACTTTCATGTAATGTGACCACAGTATCTGTATGAAAGAAAGGGCTTTATCTCACCTTGTGCTAATGTTGTGAAAGTCTAGTCTAACCTCTCATCTGGAACCCTTGCTTACTCCTGAAGGCAGTGGCGGCTCATCCCATCTCACACAAGGGTCTGGTATGCTTGGAATAAGTTGCTTTCTTGAGTTGACTTTCTCTCTTGCTCTGCTTTCACAGTACAGTCTAAATGATGAGCATATTCTGCATACCTTACAAATGGTAGGGAGATGCATTTCACGCAAAATCCAAAGGTGCACATTATTAGCAAGATACAGAGTGCAGTGAACTCATTCTATGAACAACTGTCTATACTTATTTTCTCTCCAAAAGCAGCATAGTAATTGTATTTGACTTGCACGTAGATCACCCAATAATTGCACTGTAATTCCTACCTTTCAGTTGCAATATGATTCTTGTGGAAATCCAGATGATACCTTAGGCTAGAGAGTCTTTTTCTCCCGAAGAACTGCAGAATCTCAGTTGCCCCATATGCTACTGTCTGTTGTCTTCAGCAACTACTGTTGTTGCCACTGCCTCTTGTTGATACTGATATTCATGTCACTGTGCCACCATCAATAGCAGAAATAGGAGAATAAGAGCTGTCAGCAGCTCTTTAAAGTAGATTCAGCAGTAAATGGGCCAGGAGTTCCACACAAGATCAAAGTTTTGCTGCCAATACTAATACTGTGAGGTGTCAAATATGTCATTGGCACACATTGCTGTTTCCTCTGATACTGAGAAATGCAACCCAAAATTTCCCATCTTATATATAATATGAAATAGCAAAATATGTCCATAACCAAATTTGCTAGGTTATATGGTACACAATGCCAAACAATTTTGCCTTCGGTCACTGGAATAGAAAGAAGATTTGGAAATTCTTTATATGAATATGTAACCTGATACAACAAACACAGAATCGTATTTAGGTTGGGAGTGGTCTTTCAAAGACATCTCATCTAGCTGGCTGCTCAAAGCAGAGGTTTCTTCAAAGACTGTTCAGGAGCCTGTATGAATTTTTAGAAGTGATGCTAATCAAACCAGAGCAATATACCTAGCACTGCAGCAGATTCTCAGTTGCTAAATCTAGACTGATGTGCTTTGACCCCTCCCTGGAACCATTCTTATGTTTGGTAACACACTGTAATCCTCCATGGGTCTCTTAATTCCACATTACATTCAGATTAACTATGCTGTATGTTTAGCCTGTCTTTGTTCCCATTGTTACCTCAAAACCAGCTTTACCCAACTGCATTTCTCTTCATGATCTGTGACTTGTTTACAGCCTTAGGGTCCTTCATTCCTCCCATGCCTGTACTATCAAGACTTCTGCTGTCATCCCATGCCTATATGTCTAAATTCTGCTTATGTTCTGTGTCTTATATTTTTAACCTAGCACAACTTGTCATCTGTTACAAGTGGTGTCAACCTAATATTTATTGGACTACAAAGCTGCAAGTCTCTTCTTGTCCATGACTGTCTGATACTTTGAAAAGTTTTGATTAATGTGATAATCAAATCGTTGATGCAGTTGTATTTTCTTTTTCTATGCAGGTTCTTAGAGTAGTTCGCCTTATAAAGATTTCTCCTGCTTTGGAGGATTTTGTGTACAAGATATTTGGACCAGGAAAAAAACTTGGGAGTTTGGTAGTATTTACTGCCAGCCTGTTAATCGTAATGTCAGCTATCAGTTTACAGATGTTTTGCTTTGTGGAAGAACTGGATAGATTTACAACCTTTCCACGGGCAAGTATAAAAAACATCAATGGTTTTACATTAATTTTACATTAATTACTCAAAATGATTACTCATTGGTTGTTACTATTTTCTTATCATTAATATTTTCTTACCATTGATGATGAACTTGACAGTGTTGGGTTAATGATTGGACTCAATGATTTTAAAGGTTCTTTCTATCCTGAATGATTCTGTGATTCTGTTGTGGTTTAGCCCGGCCTGGAGCTAAACATCATACAGCCACTTGTTCAATCCTCCCCCTGCAGTGGGATGGGAGAGAGAACTGGCAAAAAGAAAAAGCAAAATTCATGGGCTGAGATAAAGAAATTTTAGTAAGACTGAAACAGAAAGGAAAATAATAATGATAAAAAAATTAGAATATACAAAATAAGTGGTGCACATTGCCATCACTTACTATCCATGGACCAATGCCCAGCCAGTTTCCGATCTGCAGCCACCAGCCAGCTTTCCCTGTGGTTTATATGCTGACTGTATGATGCCATACAGTATGGGATATCCCTGTGGTCACTTGGGGTCAGCTGTCCCATCTGTGTCTGCTCCCAACACCTCGTGCAGCCTCAACCTGCTTACTGGTGGGGTGAGGTGAGAGGCAGAAAAGGCCTTGACTCTGAGCAAGCACTGCTTGGCAGTAACTAAAACATTGGAGTGTTATCAACATTATTCTCATTCTAAACCCTAAATACAGCATTGTACCAACTACTAGGAAGAAAATTAACTCTACTCCAGCCGAAACAAAGTCAGATTCTATATTTGTTATTACGTTAGTGGTCTTCCTTTCCTTCTGAGAACCATGAAGCAGTTTATCCCCATATGTATAGATAAAAGAATTGTATTTTCTGGGTGCAACAGTCTTCCTGTAGTCCTTCTGTAGTGAAGGCTGTCTGTCTTTGAGAGAGGTGTTCTATTTCTGCTGTCAAGGGAATATAGAGAAATTTTACCTATGCACTGTGATGATGGCACGCCAGCATATGGCTCGACACTACTCTAGCATGTTACAGGAAGAAGATTCATGCCCACAAGTGTGAATATTAGCCACAAAATTTATATTAAATGTGTCTACACATGATTTATATCTTCATGTTGTTCTTGATTTGTACAGGAATGCTTGTTTTACATAGGGTGATAAAATCTGTCTGCATTGACAAAATAAGTGTTTGCTTTTTGGGTATAAATAATGGATATTTATGAGCATTACATTAATTCAGAACAGAACACTGAAAATCAGTGGAAATTGGAGCTAATGTATTTATTGAAGCACAGTGTTCTGAATGAAAATACTGCCATTTCTTTAATAGTGGATTAGACTGAGCGTTCATGGATTGATTCCAGTGACAATTTATTTGTTTCTGGCATTCCAGCTTGGTTATCCAATGTATCTATTTTAGTGAAAGTGCATTGTTTGGAACAATTAAATAACAATGAATAAGGCAGCCTCAAGGGTCACGCATTTAGCAAACAAAATGGCTAAGCAGCAATTTGTAATTATCAACCTGAACTTGATGTATGGGAAGCTGGCCATCAAATGTGAGACAAAAAATGCCTACCCACAGGGAATAATGTAACACTATGCTTCCTATTTTGGAAAATGTGCTTAGAAAAGCATTCAGTAGAATTCAGTATAATTAATTGTTTAAATGCAGAAGAAAGGAAAAAAAAACCACAGAATAAACCTCCTTAAGCTTTTCTAACACATGACCGACTCCCACATGTAACTTCTCAAAAAAACGTCCAACTTCAGGATTCAAATCACCAAGGAATTTTGTTATAGAATTATTTTATTATTTATGCAAAATGACAATGGAAGTCCTCAAATAATTATTTTAGTGTGATTAAAATAAGACAGATTCACAATCACCTACAGATTTTAACTAGATAAATTGATGTGTGAGTAAAGATCCACTTGCAATGAAAAATTACCAATATATATCAACACATTAATAAAGTTTTGGATTATTTTAAGCATTTTAATCTGCTGCCATTTAAACTTCAATAAGAGCTTCTAGCATACTGAATTTTAACAGATATATGAATATCCTAAATATATGTTTGAAGACTGAGAAAATATTCTCTCCAGCAAATTATACATTTTTTTACAAACAGAAATATGTTGACTTGCTTTCTATTTTCTGACTTAAGTATTTGAAAAACAGAAGACCTGTTGCCAACAATAAAGGAGTGTTCCAGCAATACAGAATTTAAAAGTTTTTAACATTTTCTCATATGACAGCCAGAAGCAAGAGTTTCGCCTTATTCTCTATTTATTTTCTAATTTTATACATATTCACCTTGTTATGATTGTTTCAGAAGTGTATAATTTACAGTACGTGGCTTCTATTTGCAGTTTTATACTGAAACATCTCTTAAGAGACTAAAAGTCAATGACAATTTTGAACTCAAAATTTGTGATTGATTCTTTGAATAGTGATGTCCCTCCAAAGGAGTGTGACTTCCTAGAAAAGGCTGGGGAGTTCTCACATTTTCTGCCATGAATAAAGACCACTGAATCAGTTTGCAATAAGACAATTATAATAATTTTCAAAACATGACTGAAGACGTAGTATATAATGTAGGAGATGAGATGAGGTCTGCAACACCAGAATTTGCTAAGAAAAATTTTTATGAGCTTACCCTCAGAGAAGAGCAAACCTAAAATGGCCAGGATTGTTGCTGCGGGGTTTTTTTGGCTACAAATACAGAGATGACAAGCATGATAACAAAAACGGTGACACTAGAGGCTAAATTTTGAGTTTGTACAGTAAAGTGCTTTCTACACAGAAACAGACAAAACCTAAAATCATTTTGAAACTCTAAGTGCTTTATAAAAAGGCACAGTATGGGTTTTGGAACAAGTAGACCTCCTCCTTTTGCTAATGCCTCTAAATTGCATGTTTTCACATGGTTTCCTGATGACAGTCAATAGGCATAAGCTCAGTGTTGCCATGGCTACTAATTTCACCCTTCTTTTGGCCATTACTTCTTTTGGCCCAATGGACTGGCTTTCTCTCTAATACCAAGTACAAAAATATAGATGTTTGCTATAATGTTTTTAACCCATCTGCTGTCTCTTATTTTTGCATGTCTTCTTGGGCGGCACATATTGAGCCATGAGAAAGTACAGGGATGGCTGGGCTCCTGAAGAAGGAATTAGAGAAAAAACTGTTCAAAGGCACAGGTGTAAGAAGGCCACTAAGAAAATTCACTGTATTGAGAACAAAACACATTTTCAGTGTCTCTGACTTGCATGTCCTGGTATCTCTCGGAGTTTGGGGACATATGCTGACTGCTCTGTATCTCAGGTTACAAAGCTGGGAATGCTGCCCTTCTTTAAATGGCTCATTACAAGATGAAAGCCAGGCCCAACTGATCTCAGCAGCAAAAATCCTCCATTCTTCAGAAAACCAGAGCTCTGCTGCCAGCCTTAAGCTTGAAGCTCAACGTAAGCAACATACATTAAAAAAGTTAAACAATGTAGTCTTAATTCTCTGATGCAGTTAAAATCTCAGTATGACTGCCACATTTTTACAAGACAAATACTCTTCTCTCGGTGCATTACTGCACATTCATGATGTGTTAGCAGGAAAACATAAGTTTATGGTGGTAGAACAGATTGCAAGGAAGTTATAGCAATATCCTAAATCCCTTTAACTTAATTTGCAGAAGTAATCCCACTGATACAGAACTGCTTCCATGAATTTGGCCATTGGGATTTGTCCCCTACAAGCTCCAGTTACAAGTACATTATAACTGTTTAGTAGTAATTTGTGTGGCACTACCCCTGTAATAGTTGGACAAGATATCAGAACTGGCACTTTGGCTCGTATATTCTACCAAACCTTTGCCAACCTTCTACTATAAATAAAAAGGTAGTTTGACTTCCATCATCAAAACAGCTCATTAAGTAATAGGGCATAAATACTCAAAGAAATTGACAGTCTTTTCTATAACACAAATTAATTCAGAAAATCACCATTTGCATAAATCTCTCAGTCTTGTCTTCACAGATGTTGATTCTGTCAGCTAGTTGCATTCCAAATTAATTTTAAAATAAACAGTGGGAAGTCTATCTTTCAGCTAAAAATAACTTGCTCCAAAGGAGATTGCTAGGTGCAAAGCGCATACTCATTGTGAACTGTCTTATTTACTTAAACTAATGTTTTTTCATATACTGGACTTTAATGGTATAATAAAATACTTAAAGTATATTAAAAGGTCATTTTATATAACTCTGCTTAATGGACAACTGTAAAGTCTGATGTTTAACTTCTCTCCCAATATGTGTGATTGCTCACTTGGATGCCTTAATCTGCTCCATGTACATCTTAGCTTCACTTTTTGTGAGTGAAGCTAAGATTGGACTTGTAGGCTTAAGCATCTCTGAAAATTTGGTCAGTGTGAGTTAATTCTGAACAGCAACTGTAAAAATAGCTCTCAAACTCTTTGGCCTTAACCTAGCAATGTGTTTATGCTTCTGTCTGCTTCAGCATGCCACAGAACATATCAGCAATAAAAAACCCAGTTGGACTCCAGTGAGGGGCTTTTTTTGTGAGAGTCAGCAGGCAAATTTTTTACAAAACCCTCAGTATCTAAATGTTTGGGACCCCTCTAACAGAGTTAAAATTCACAGCTCTTCCTCTGAACATGATCTAGAGGCAACATGATCCAACTTTAAAATTTGTATTAATTAGACAGAGGAGAAAAAGCTTCAGTCCTAGGAACTTTATCCATGGTCAATGAAAGAATGGACAGACAGTGAGTATCAGTGGCCTTCTGATACTGCTTAGTTGTTAACTTACTTTCTGCTTCCAGCATTCCCTCTCTGAGGCAATCCCTGTGCATGGGCCATTCACTTAGGAGTTGGAGTCGATAACCCTTGTGAGTCCCTTCCAACTCAGAATATTCTGTGATTCTGTGAAATTGTTCTCTCCACCTGGGCACTCCAAAACTCCTTTTATGCAGTGATTGCATAACAAGATGCACTGGATTAGACTGTCCCTGCCTTACCCAGCCCTCTTACAACACCCCAGCAAGCCTTCTACTTGCAGGCCATCATTACAAATTTTAAGCAAAAACCATACACCCTTGATTTCATGATACAGAAACAGAATGTAGTGAGTCACGCCACATCCTTCTAATTATTTCGGATAGTTGAAACCAGCTCCTTGTCACCAAATATTAGTGATGTGTTACACCCATAGGGACCTTATATAGACTGCAGCCAAGTGCTGTATGTATGCACATGGACAGTCTTCTCTAGAGTAAATTAACCTTCACTGCAGGTGAGAAATCATATTCAGGAGTGGCTTCCTTAAGGGTATGGGTGTAACTTTAGGAGTCATGTTTGCATTGGAAGAAGCTGCTTAGAGAAGTCATTGTTTTGTTTGAAAAACTCTGCAAACTTGATAAGGAGCCCAAGCAAAGTAGTTGCTTGTGGTTTATAACAGGAATATAAACCTGAAGTCTACCACTGTTATTTTTGCCAGCAGCTTTAAAAATTTATTAGAACTTTTTTTGTTGTTTCCCAAGCATGTAAGTTTTATATATACCTACATGTTTTCAGCTTTTCAGGCATGCATTTTGGCTTAAGGTAAATTGATGTGAAAAGCTGTCTGGATGCTGCTTTCTCACAGGTTTGGCAAGAAGAATGCTTTTCTCTTTGTGCCAGTGCATTAATGTGTTAATTTGCTGTTGCTGGGAGTGTCAGACACACTGAGCACAGACCTAATCTATCTTTATAACTGTGTTAACATCTTGAATTATAGGAATCCTGTTAGCTGTAAGGTGCATTGTTAATGTCTTCATTTCCTAACACTTTTGTGTTATGCATAAATTTCAGTAAGATACCGGCTTTGATCCTGTCTGGAAAGGGAGCACTTTTGATGCCAGGCAAAAACAAAAGAAACTTGTGCAGTAGTTTGGCCTCATTGAGACCTTTAAGACTATCAAGATCCACACTTCATTTTGATATCATAGTCCAGCTTCTGTTTCCTAGGCAGCCTGCAGTCCTCAATAGCTGTGCAGGATGTACATGTCAGAGTTACTCATTGCTCACGTTGAGTTCGATTCTGGTCAGTGCTATAAGCTCTATTTGGGGTTCCAAAGGTCTAAGACAGCTGGGTTCTAGACTTACCTGCTTTCATATATTCCTATCACCAAATAAAGTTTAAACATTTCCATTATTTCCTCTGACATGTATGTCTGGTCTGAAGGGATTTGAAAGTGTTACAGAAACAGTTCCACAAAGAATGCTATTTACAAAATGTAGAGGAAGAGTCTAACTGGCTGAATCAAGTGCAAGCATTGAGACCTTGCCTTCTGTTGGTTCATCTCAACCATGGGGTGCCTAAAATGTTTCTGCTATTAAGATTACATAAAAGTGTGGTCACAGTTAATTATAACACTTTGTTATAGGTATATTTACAAAGAGGTAACATGGAAGAAAAAGCATAATCAAAAAATCACAATACAGTATAGTATTCAAAACAACAATATCTGATGCTCAGGATATTTCTTCTCTTTTTGCAGCCCTGATGGAAACCAAAAAGCTCTTCATATGGGCTAATGGAGCTAGGACTATGTTACAAATTGCAGCTTACAGGTCAAAGGTCAAGCTATTGATTTCTGCTTTAGCTCATGAATAGCCTTTTGCTTGGCTTTAAAAGTTGAAATACAATTGTTAAGGTTTAAAAAGCAAATCAAAACAGGTGTTCTGCCCTGTTAAATCAACTTTAGTAATGTGTCAATAAAACCATATTAATATAATTTGTTAATATGTTGGCAATTCTCTTTCCTGCAGGCATTCATGTCAATGTTTCAGATTCTCACACAGGAAGGATGGGTGGATGTCATGGATCAGACACTGAATGCTGTTGGACATATGTGGGCACCAGTAGTTGCTATTTATTTTATACTGTATCATCTTTTTGCTACTCTGGTAAGTTTTCACTTTTAAATATGCTGTGCTTTTGAATTATTCTCAGAGCTCTTGTAGTACTTACTATTCTCAGCTAGTTAAAACTAATTGTGATGCCCATTTTTAGCATAGAGGGCTTTAGGACTGCTTCTTTGATGTGCTAGAATTAATTTAGCCTTCAGCCTTGTGGCATGAAGTGGTGGGCTTTGTTCTGGTGTGAGGTGTTCTTCTTAGATCCAAATAACACTGCTAGACTAACAATATAATTGTTATCTGTCTTGTACCTTCACAGCTGTAATGATTACAGAGTTAAGCCATTGATTTTATTTATCATGTAGAAATGGTCTCCTCAGCTTTCATTGCATTCTCTTTGCAACAGCAATTAAAGTAAGAAGTGTAAAGCCTTAGGATATAAACTTAACGAGTAATCACTCCTTCACTGTTGTCTGATGCAAAATCAATGCACATATATCTATAACATAGAATATCAAGCAATAAATGGATGAGAACTAATACAGCAGTTCCTGCATGTGTACAGAAATGGGGATTATATCTAAAAACCCTCTTTTTCTGTATGCCTTTAAAATGGGGTTATTGCATTCTTTTTTAGAGAAAATGGGAAGGAAAACATCTCTTTGGTTATCCTATATCAATAAGGGGTCAATACTGTATTTTGAATTCCAGAACAGAGAAGATAACACAATCGGGGGGGGGGGGGGGGGGGGTGGTAACCATTTTATGCACCCTTAATTCACTCCTACTATTGCTCATTTTGTATTTTCCATTCACTGTAGCTTTTGATGCACTTACTCTTATTTTCACTTTCTTCCTTCCATTTTCATTCTTTGCTCAATTGTCTACTTACATAAGGTACTAAATGCATTTATACAATCTTCATCAGCTTCTATTTACTTCTTTAACTTTACAGTATGTCCTGTTTCACTTCTAAAGGCTGAATAATCAGACTGTAATTGTGGGTGCAGCAGATTCCTTCATATGGATTGAAAACTCGACCACTTTAAAAATGGCAATAAAGTGCATTTCATGCTCTTAGAGCTGCTTAGCCAAATTAAAATAGAAGCCAAACAAATGTAGGTATCAGCAGATATATAGGACATGTAATTTGCTCACAAGGGTCAGGAAAAACAACTTTTCATGCTGCAGTGGTCTTTAAAACTCCTTAGGAATTGGGGATAGAAAGCAAAAGAGGAGTGAGTTTTGGCCATTGGTTTAAAAGCAGGTATTAGTAAGAGAATCTTATTGATGTTTTGTGATGCTTTATAAAGAATATTGTCTGATCTGGCATCAATTTTTACGTCTTAGATGAGCATTAAGCAAGTCCATAAAGCAACATAGTGTCAAGTGGCCTCTGTTCCAAAAAGTCATATCTTAACTGAGAAGTAACTTAGCTATAAGAGCAGTTTTCCTATTCTGCCTTATCTTTCATGTTTTGAAAGAGTCGTCTGGAACTTCTCTGTTTGTTTACTCAAAGCACTTATTTTGCTAGAAGCAAAGTCTCAGTACACCATCCTCAGTCCTTTTGCAGGAAATTTGCATTTAAGTACATAGTCCTTGCTTTTCTTCTCATTCACCTATGCAAATTTTACATGAATAAAGAAACTCTGCAAAGACAGCTTTTCAGAATTTCCTGAGCTTATGAAGTTTTTAGTTTCAGTTCTAAGACCTTCCTCAGACCCTGGAAGAAAAAATCTATGTAGGACAGAGTTGTCTGTAGGCAAAAGAAGTTTAAAGAAAGAAAATAACATGGAATTGGTAAGGGAGCATGACAACAGTTGGGCTGCTACTGAAACCTAAAAGAAGCATTCTAAGAATAAACAGCCATCAGTGAATAACAAGAGTGAAGTCAAATGAAGAAATTACTTTTAACAACTGGAAGAGGGAGGAGGATTAGAATTGAGAAGAGATAATTGCAGGCATTTGGCAAAGCACACTGTAGAGCCTTGGAAAGAAATGAATAGGTTTCACATTAGAAGGAAAAGTTGAAGCTTGGAAAAAAATCCTACTCTTGGAAACGAGGACTGTTATTAGTTGAGATGTCAGCAGAGGAAGTTAAACAAATAACAAGTTTACATTTAACTTTTGTGGTACATTGTCTTTGGTTCTTGTTGAAAAAAAATAAAAAGGGAGCAATAAAGTCTTGTCTTGATACATATCAGTGTGTGAATCAGCAAGACTGGAAGGGGTGATATCTTTAATGAGTACTGTATTTTTTTTAACTGTGGAACGGCACTTCCTTAACTGATATGCTTTGAGCTGCAGGTACTGGAGTATCATGAAATGTATAACATATCTGAAGAAAAAACCACCATACTGTAAAATCCTGACAGAATTATAGCAAAACTGTTCCTCAGCAATTAGGGATCAGGAGTTTGTGTGTGACAACCCACCCCTAAGGGGAAGGAAAATAAAAACAATTTAGTACTTGCAAAATGGCTAGGAGATAGTAGCTAGAAGATATTAGTTCAACAGATGTCAAAGGCAAAAATCCTGTTTATATCTGTAAGGCCATCATTTTTCCATGTCATTTAATAGTACTTGAGAAAAATAAAGTAAACTTTAACAAATCATTTACAATTGTTTTTAGATTCTGCTCAGCTTGTTTGTTGCTGTTATTTTGGACAACTTGGAACTCGATGAAGATCTAAAGAAACTTAAACAGGTAAGAACATATTTGGTTCTTGGAGCTGAATGATACAAAATTAGTGGAATGAATGCACAACTGATTAAGTATCCAGAACAGAAAAGGTTTCTTATGGGTTAAATGCAATGATATCACAGGTTAATTGCTGACTGTGGTCTAGCATGCTGAAATATTGGTTGCCTCGTCTCAAGAAGATAAAGCAAAAAGAGTTTTTAATTCAATGATATTTTGAACTTTCCACTAAAAATGGACTGTAAGAAGAAGGATTGTAATTGTTATGTTTCAATCAAGAATATTTCTGTAAATAAATAGATCTGCATTGCTGCACAGGAAAATTTTTGACATCTCTAATTTAAAAATGAATGGTGTTCCAAAGAAGGAGTCAAATAATTCAAATTGTAATTCAAAGGTAAAAGACATTGATTGGTTGAAAATGGTGAAACTGTAATGCTCTACAAAGTATTTCCATCCTCATGGGTCTGTCTTTTTTCCCTGCCTTTACTGGCTGTAAAGGTCAAGGCCTAAACCTCAAGGCACAGGGCATTTTCAGATGATGAAATACTGAGTGTTTTTGAAAGAATGAAGGAGAATATATTTAGACCAGAAATCACACCTAGCTAATAATCCCTTTTGGACTGTGTTCTTCTTAACTATCACTGAATTTCTTTTCTGAAACTTGATAAGATATATTTTATTACTTATCTTTCAGATAATTGGGAAAGGGCTAATTAGTTAATATTTGCAAAATGTAAAATGATATGTAAACACTTGGTATTCATGTTGATTCAGTAAATGTGTTTAAATATGAATAAATCAAAGTAAAAATACATTAAATGACTCAGAGATTCTAAATAAGATTGTAAAATAATGTATTTAAAAGCAAGTAAACTTTTAGAATTAAATTTGCCAGTGCAAATTTGGTTAAGGGTATACATCATGATTCAGTTTTAATTACATCATTACATAATATTCTTTCCAAAAGTCTGGCCTCATTTAGTGCAAGAAGTAGATAAAGCTCATTTTAATAAACCACTGGTCGATATTTTTTTTCGTTATTGTAGAATGTGTGATCATGTACTTTATTTATTGCACAGTATTCAAGTTTTGATACAAAGACAAAACTATTAATCTCTTTTCTGACTTTTTTATGGTGCCCCTCATAAGTATGTAAAACAAACATAAAATTTGTAAACTATTTAATTTGAGTGATTTACTTAGCGGCACAGGCACACATCGGAGTAGAATCTGTTTTTCCAAGAGATCATTCAGCTACTTTAAGAACAGAGTAATTCTTTGTGTTTGTACAGCTCTGTAAGAAGAACTGTACATCTCTCATCCTGTGCCACATGTCTCATCCTCTTGTCTATCTGCCATGATAGCTCAAGTGAAAAGGGTTCGTATTGTCACTAATAGTCACCATCTCTCTGTGCATTAAACTTGATCCTCTGCAGCAATCCAGACTGACCCTAACGCACGAGTTAATTTCTAGGCATGACGTTGATCTTGCTCATCTTCCTGTGAGGTCCTTTTCTCTGGTGATTGGTACATCAGTTATGCGGGTGATATTGATCTTAGGCACAAGAAATCTCTCAGCTACAATACTGACTTCCTTCTCTTTTATGCCTGTCTTCTCCACTCTCTCCATAAACTATTGCCCCAAAGTTAAAAAGAAACTGAGAAAACTTCTTGGATTTCTTTTGCCTTTTGTGATAAAGTGACAACTTTCTTTTTAGAAATTCATCAATTTTGACAGCATTTGAGGCATGACTTTCCTTTGCATCAGCTGTGTTAACTTTTCACACCATATTTTCCACATATTTAGTAATTGTAGTATTAATACATTTCTATCATATTGCCTAGATGTGAAGTCAGGCTGATTAGTTTCTCATTTCCTGAATGCTGTACCCTGAATCCCTTTGTTAACATTAGTTACATTTGCCACTTTCCTTTGTCTCACTCCAGAGTTTATTTAGTTGATGAATTATTTACCACTGCTATATGGCAGCCTTGTTGTATGGGAGATCCTTTAGAAGTCTTGAGTGTGAGTTGGAGAGGGTCAAGTTGAATTTGTGTCAATTATCTTCCAAAAGCTTTTCTCCTGACAGTTTTGTAGAAGATCAGTCTTTGGCATGGTTTAGGGTCTCCTTTGGCCTTGTCTGTAGTCAACACTGTTTATTTTTCTTTCTTGCTTTGGTTTTATTTTTCAGAACATAATTAATAGTCTGTTGCTCTTTTAGACTTGCTGCTTTCTTTATGTTCTTAAAAGCTTCCTTATTAGATTTTATTTCTTTATAAAGTAGTTTCTCAATATCTTTCATGATCTGCCATTATTTTTATACCAAAAAAAATACTAGTATTTATGTGGTTTTTTTCTATTCTTTGCTTAGCATATGGCTTCCCTTTCTGAAACATATCCATTTACTTTTAAAAGCCTTCTTTGCAGTCCACTTGATATTGCTTGCCTTTTTGACTTTTATTGACTTTTTTCTGTAGATGGTAGATGTGCTCTGTCCTTCTAAAACAGGATATTTAAAGTTACTCCATACACCCCCCTCCCAGTTTCTGTCATTTGGCCTTTCCTTTAAAATTCTTTTCAAAAGCTTCATGATTTTAATTATTTTCTTTTAATTTAAATTTAGTGTAGTAGATGGATTTGGCCTTCTACCTGTAAATAAAAATCTGAATTTAATAGCATTTCTCTCACTGTTATGGAATAGCTTTTTGATATTTATATCATGAACTAGATCTTGCTCAGTGCTAAACCATAATGTGCTTCTTCACTTTGGGGTTCTCTGGCTGTATAATTCAGTAAGGATTCACTTATGAGTAAAAAGGTAATTTTTTTCTTCCACCTTTTCCTAAACATATATGAGGGTCAACAAAGGCTTCCCACTATTATTACTGCTTGTCTTTAGGCCTTGCATACTACCTTGCATATCGAAGTTACTTTCTAATCCTCATTTAAGGTGGCAGAATATTTCTTCCAGTTTGGCACACAGTTTCAATGCAGAGGGTCCTGTACTGTTTATATATGCACTTATCTTATTCACTTCTTTAATGTAGAACTTCTGTGTCAAATAGCACCAGTTTTTCACTGGTGCCATGTTCTGTCAATCTGGATAATATGTTTGTTGCCTGTTCTGCATATTCTGATTCGGTAGGATTCTACTGCTTGTTACTTCTGCTGAGTTTCTGAGATGTGTTTTTTGTCAACATTGTGGAGTTTTTGATAACAGGAATTCTAATTCAACCATGTTAATTTTTAGGCTTTTACTATTAATATAAAAGCCTGTATATATGTTATTCTTGTCTAGTTTTATGTCCCCTCCTTAATATGGGTTTATTTCTTATGTTTTTCTGTTTCCTATTAGAATTTTGTAAACTTTACGGTTTCCCATAGCCTCATTCTCTACAGAAAAACTCCCATTTACCTTGTTATTACTCTATTCTGGGCTTACTCTACTGTTTTACTACCTGCTCCCTTAAACAGTTTTTGCAGCCAGTGAAGTTCGCTTAAAATGTTATAGAGGTTTAAACACCTGGGTAGAATTCATCTCACTTCACCAATACCTTGGTGATACCTTGGTGATACCTTGGTGAAGTTGTACAAAGTTGTATATGCAGTTTAAAATATTCATGTAGATTTCCTTCCCTGGTCACTGAAGAGTAGTAAATACTCTTGAAGGGCAATTTGGAAGGACATAAATTTTGTTTGTAGGGCAGCTACAAGAAAATTTGGAGCCAGCGTGATTATCCTCAAGCCACCCTGGCTGTATGAATTGTCTTTCCTTCATCTGCAGCATAGTTTGTAGCTTACAGCAATGACACCTATGTGACATTGCTTCTCAAGTGTATATCCCAGCTTCCAACCTACCATAAGAAGTGGAACCCTTATAAGCTTACACAATTTAAAAAGAAATATCTGTGGAATGATGAAAAAATGAAAAAAATATATAAAACAAAAAGTAGGGATAAATGACTGCTTTTTCATAACAGAGGAAAGTAGAGGACCATGATGATATTGGCTGGAATCTGTGTGGCTCAATATTCATGAGTTATCTAAAAATGAGGTGAACAGTGAGGTGAGAGCATTTGCTGATGGTGCAAAGTTAGTAAAGGCATACAGTATTAAAGCTTATAGAGAAGTATTTCTATTTTGTGGTTGAGAAATAAAATGTCAGGTGAAATGTAATGCCAATAAATACACATAGGGAAGCAGCCCAATAGATACAGAAATGTAGGCCTTAATTAAGCTATCATCAGTCCAGAAAGATTTTTGAATCTTTGTATATATTGATTGTCATGTGAGCTCAGTGTTTATCAAAAGAGAAGTCAAATACATTTTTTAAATTTATTAGAGAAAATTGTTAAACAGAAGTGAAAACATTACTGTTCTGCCATCTGTATCCAAGATGCTTCCTTGTCTTGAGTATTGCATGCAGGTAAGATCAAAGCATCTTTTTAAAAATAAAATATAATAAACTAAGAAGAGGTATAGACAAGGATAATGAGGATGATCTTCAGTTTGTAAATGAGAGGACTGAGGAGGAGGAGGCTAAGTAAAAGTTATGTGAAGTCAGAAAAGGTATGAGAATTTGCATAGAAGATTATTTTATTTCTTCTACGGTAAGAAAAAGAGAGGGCACTCAATCAAATCAAATGGGTTTAGTTTTAAGACAAATTAATGGAATAAAAATCCTATAATGGTTGATAGTTTAGATGTAGCTTGCAGCCGCAGAGGTTGTCAAAACTGGGAAAGCACATAGGAAATAAAACTATTCTGTCTTTGATGTAGTCCTTGTCAGAGACAGGGTAATGGAGAGATGGACTGTTGGTCTAACCCAGTGCACTCATTCTTACTCCCCTGGTGTTTTATCATCTGAAGAGGATTTCAGAAGCAATTTTCAAATAGCATAAGGACGAACCCATATGCACCAGTGGCTAAAACCCATGTGCACCACCACTGTACTCTTTTGTAATTCCCCAAGGGGAAGGACAAGCATCTCTGAGCATAAACCATGGTCTAACTTCCTTAGCCATGTAATCTTACTTCTGTAATCCTATTTCCTGGAATACCACTGTTAAAATATATATTAAATATAATTATATATACAAGACAAAATATAAAATTTTCTTTCTTTACCTTATACTTGTGATAACAACCCCATCTTACCTCACTAACTTTGAAGGGTTTATCTTACAGTGTGTGTCCAACAAGATTGTTGTGTCTCTTTTTTACTACTGGAGAATCAAAGCTGAAGTGACATCTCTGGCTTCTTATACAAATTCCCAGTAGGATGAGGAATCAAAGAAAGTCTGTTTAAGTGCTTGAGCCCCTTGAGCCAATCAGGAACAAAGATCCACTTTTAAATTGTTGAAATCTCACATAGTGAAGTTCTGCTGCATCAAAGGAATATCCCCTAGGGGAAGATCAGATTTCTGTCTTATCACATGTGCTGTCTGTGATCACTGGTGCACACTCACAACATGAGTGCAGATGGCACTCATTACTAAAAATATTTTCCCCACGCCTTACTACCCGGCAACAGAAATTCTTGGAGGAATAAACAGAAGTGGGGTTATTTCTCTTCTAATTTCATTCAATTCACACTCTTACTAGTGAGGGTACTTGTATATGTACATGCTCCTTTCCCTCCGGTTCTGCTCCACACCATGAAATATATACAAGTGTTTTTCCCCCCAAATCCATATCAAAGCATCAGATCCTACAGAGTTTTATATATATATGTATATCTACTATATCATGGAATATGTATACATATATACTTGTAGTATACATATTTTTTAAAAAAATAATGCCTCTAGAATTAAATTATCTTGCTCTTGTGCTTTTAAAAATAAAAAATTTTTACCATGTTCATTTTCTGTCTTTTAAATCTCACTTTTAACTATTTGATGTTGAAACAAAAACTTTCATAAACAAAGAACCTTGGAGATAATGATAGATTCTTTGCTGGTTTTGTCTGTTTAGATAGATTCTTGCTTTCAAGAATATTTAATGTCTGAACAGCTCAATTCGATGCCAGTAGTTCAGAGTCACAGTTTGAAATGCTTAGAAGCTTTACAAAAAAGAGCCAGTTAAACAAGCATTTGTGGTCTTGACAGAGCTTTCACAGCAAAAGCAAAAAAATAATAAAAGGAATCCATTAAGCAATCTGTATCATAAGAAGGCTCAAGTGCAGTAGAAGAAAGTTAATCATGATTGAGTGCTACCAAAAATGGCAGAACTATCCTGGAATCTAGTACCACGATGCTTGGGGGTTTTGATGGTGGTAGTGGTTGTGGCGGTGGGAGCATGGAGAGGTCTATACTTGGATCTACTACCACCTAATTGTCTAGCACTACAGCAGTAGGTTACAGAGGTCTTTGAAAATAATTTTAAAAAATAATAATAATAATTTTTAAATGTTAATCTCTCTGATCTTAAACTCTGAATTTTGTTGGTCTTGTTGTCAGGGAAACAGAGCAATTAATACTTTTTTCCCCACTAAGTAATTACTTGTCCTTCTTCACTACTCAGATTAGAAAATCTGTGATTTATAATGAAACTTTAGGTTTCCTACTATCTAAATTGAGAGTATCTGATTTCTGAACATTGTTCAAGATAATTCTGGTGCATATATTCTAAAAATGTTCTTGACTCTGCTTACCTTTCATGCAAGAATAGATAAGTGGAATTTTCCTTAATCTCAGTCAAGACAAAGCAAATTAGTCTCAAGAGATTGTACTGAGTCCTTCTACATTTTTCTCTAAAGGGAATTTGAATTAAAGTTTCAAATCAAACATTTATAGTAAGTAGAATAAAATATTTTTCAGTCTTGCAGGACTCTAATCACCACAGCATCGTGTTGATTTTGAGAGTTGAAGTCCTTATTAAGGTAAAGCAGTATTCACATGTTAACTGGAACTTACATCCCCAGACTAAACATAAAATTTTCTTTCTGTGTTTGCTGTAGTATTCAGCTTTCTTTGTCTCTAAGCCAGAGAGAAGCAGCACAGTTTGTACCTGTGATCCGAAATTCATGTGCCATCAGTTGTTGATTCTGCATTTATTACGTTGATTCTAACTTAAAGCAAATGGATTCACATTTTAAATTCATTTAAAAAAAACCTCTCAAGAATAAAAAGCTTCATGCACTTAAATACAGGGGGTTTTAAGAAAGAAGTAAGAGTATCTTCTGACACGGACTGAAAAAAATAAATCATGAGAATAATGTGCTTATGCAGTAAGCAGCATAACAAAAGTTTAATGCTTTTATAGTTAATCTGACACTCAGAAGTTTAGAAGCAACTATCCTCATGTTTTTGAACAGTTATATACAAAGGAAATTCTCATTCATTTAGATTATGGCCAGAATTTTCTAAAATGTCAAGGGATAGGATTCATATCACCTTGATAGCCGTGCAAAAAGTTAGGCCTGTAGTCTAAGCTAGTCATTTGGGCTTGCCTGTAGTCATAGTTACCCTCCAGGGAATGATTCATCCCATCCAAGTTGGGTGCTTTCTTTTTTCTGTTACAAAGGGAGTCTAGACAGCTAATTAGGCAAAATGCCTGATTTTTCAATAGATAAAGTTAAATTACATGAATATCCAAGTTTGATGAATTATGAACCCACATTTCATTGACATTTAATCACATGGGTTCTTTTGCATTAATGAAGCCAAAAATCACAGTGTGATAAGGTGCCAACAGTGGCCCCTTACTGAAGTTTCTGTGTTGGGACACTAATTTAGGTTAGCGACTTAGATGATAGTGGCAACAAAGAAGGATAAAAGTCAACATTCAAAGCTGGTTGCCTCTCTTCACTCACAGCAGAAAAAGAAGTGTACATTTATGAACTAAGGTTCATAAAATATCAGATCTCTTACATTGGCACTTGAGTTAGTTTTCTAATGGTGTGTGGCAAAAATTTAACAGGATCATTGTAGAGGTTCCTGACTTCCACCTGAGTTGACTCAGAAGGTAATACAGGCCCTGGCTCACTTGTGGAGCAAAAGGCATGCTCAGAGGTGAAAACAATGTAGTCCGTGTGAAACCAGACATTCGCCATTTGCTATGGGAATATGACAAAAATGTGGCTCTCGCACATTTTTATGTATCCTACTAAGACTTTGTAGTTATGTTTGGTCTTAAAAGACAAAGATACAAATAATTGCTTCCCCAGAGAATAAGGCTCTCACTGCGTTTCCAGTGATGTTGAGGATATCCATCTTATATTCTCTGCAATGATATGAGAGCAAGTGTTGCTGCATCAATATCAAGATACTGGGGTTTACTAATTTTTTTTATTTACTATGTCACTCCAGTATTATTCTTGCTTGACACTTTCCTCCCCTCAGCTATTATCATTATGGTTCCCATTTCCTCAGCTACTGTTTGGGGTTTCCTTCACATCCAGACACAGTTAGGGCAGTCTTTTGTTTACATTAGATCATACATTTCTTACTGCCCGTGATCACTTTCCCATATTCAAAGGAGTTTACTCATCCATCCATTGTTGGAAATTTGCAAAACAACCATCTGTTTATTAGGAGACCTTCCATGGATTTACAGATCCAGCACTGGTTTCCTTGACACTTTTCATGGTGTCTCATTTTTAAAGTTGACTCTTGCTCTGATCACTACTCTCTTTTTTGGACTAAAAATCATTCTAAAAATTGTTTATTAGTTTATCTGTGTCCCAGATTGCTGTCACCTATGGCTGAAATTCATGATGTAAGAGAAAGCTTTCACACAAACTATGTTTCCATTATGAAAGTCTCACTGACAAAGAGATAAAAAGGAGCAATACACTGATTTTTACAGAACAAAATACAGAAGTCAGGTCTGCAACCTAATCTTCCATTAGCTTTTTTGTCTCTCTCACACACAGCATGTTTCAAATTTCAGTGCTAGGGATGGTTGAAAATTTTAACTCATTGTCAGGTTTGTGGGTTTTTTGTTGTTGTCATTCTTTTGAAATCAGATGACCAGGAAGAAAAGGCCAAGGTTTTGCCACTGACCTCTTCAGTATTCATGATGAGTAGTGAAGCAGTAGATCTGTATATTTATATCTTCCCACTTTTTGCTTGCTTTTTTAACTGTTTCTAGATACTAAGCTGTGAAATTTGTTTTCCCTACACTCTTGGCCTCCACATATTCATCATGTCTTCAGGTAAAGCAATTCTAATAACTGAAACAGCTCACTCCTCTTCTAGCTAGTGAAAATACATGCTATTTTTATAGCTTCTGCTAGACACTACTGCTGCTGTCTTCTTATATTATTGCCTGAAGAACAAATGAAGGAAGCAACCTGAACTAAGTGCACTGTTTTTCTTCAACTTTTTACTTTGAGCTTCTTAGAATAAATGTTTCTGCATTGATCTGTTAGTTTTTGTCAAAAAATCTTCATAATTAAACCCCTCTGAGAGCTTTGCAGAGGTGAGTGCTAACAAAGAGGTGTATTCAGCAGAACTGGTCATAAAAAGAAGATAATCAAAATATGACTGTCAGCCAAACCAAAACCCATGAGTGTGGCCAAGTTCTACCTAATCTTGATTCCTGTAGAAGAAAGAAGTCTGCATTGTCTGGTGTGAAGAAAAATTGACATGGGATGCTGGAAACAGTACAAAAGTAAAATGTTTTCTTTAATATGGGTTTGGGAATTGAGAAAATATAGTTACACACTGTAGGAGAGCTCTGAAAAAAACAATTGTTTTCATCTCTGTTAAAGTGAGACCACATAAGGCAACTAAGGCTGTACGTGGCTTTTTTTCCCCATGCTGAACCCTGGTTTCTCACAGAACATGTTCACATGGCAGCTAGCCAGTTGTTTCATCACACTACCATGCATAACTTATTAAAAGCAAAGTACTTTCCTTTTGGGAGGGAGGTAACTCCTTGGAAACAGTCCATTTCAAAAAGAATTGTGCTTTCTCCTTATTTTAAAAATAAATTGAAAACCAATTCAGGTTTCAGAGTAAAGCACAGTTATGCAGCTATTTGCAGCCCAAACTGTCTGTGATTTGATATCGAAAGGGCACAAACCTCCATTATTCTGAAACCAGAGCATCTGCAATATTGAAGCTTTAAGCACTTGACACTTTTACCAACATTACCAACAAAAAAAATTGTACTGAACAAGGGAACTGTATTCAGTAGCCTATTGTTTCAGAATGCTTCTTTTGTTGAGTAAATTCCTGCCTTATGCATTTGGGTCTGGATAGCAGTATGGATAACAGAAGAGGAAAATGTAATGCTCTCATAGAACCGTAGAGTATGCTGAGTGGGAAGGGACCCATCAGGATCATCAAGTCCCACTCCTGGCCCTGTGCAGGACACCCCTGCCTGAGAGTGTTGTCCGTTGTTGCTCATTGGTTCACTCTCTGTTGTAAGTTCTGAGGTACATCATCTAACTGAAAAGATTTATATGAGCTTAGAGAAAACAAGCTGCTTGAAATGGCTGCAAGTAATTTTAAGACTCGGCAGAGCTACTCTAAAAGCTAAAATTTTTAGTGCCATCTGTAGGGGTAGGTACCCTTTCGGAAGAATTTGTAACAAGGAGTTAGGACTTGTTTTCACTTAGGAAGTCTTTCCTGCCTAAGAGTTCTTTTCTCCATGAGAACCATAATTTGATCTGCATTTGTATATGGCACCACTTGTATTTTATTTTCCTTTCAAATGTGTCTAGCTTGAAAAACTGACTTGAAAGCCTGTAATGCATCTAAGTATTAGTGAAATTAGATAGAATACTTGTGGAAGCTTGTTGAAAGTTGCAATTTGCAAGAGATGGTAAGAGTTTCAACAGATACTTTTTTAACTTAAGGTACTACTGAGAATGAAGTGCACTGCTTTTTGCAGTGTGGGAATTTGTATGGGAATTTCACTGCCTCTCCCTAAGCTCACAATAATATGGCAATTTGAACTAAGCATGAGCAGGGGCAGGAGAAAGTCATAAGATCATTCACAATAAGATCACAGAATCACAGAGTCGTTAGGGTTGGAAGGCACTCTGGAGATCATCCAGTCCAACCACTCTGCCAAGGCACGGTCAGCTAGAGCAGGTGACACAGCAGTGCATCCAAGAGGGTTCTGAATGTCTACAGAGAGAAAGACTGCATGACCCCCCTTGGAAGCCTGTTCTAGTGCTCTACCACCCTCGTGGTAAAAAATAACTCTTCAAATTGAGGTGGAACCTCTTGTGTTTTAGTTTATGGCCATTACTCCTTGTCCTGTTGCTGGGCACTGTGGGAGACAATGTGGAAATTGAGGAGGGCACCACTGAAATGGTAGATGTGGATATTATTTTTTGTTTTCCAATTTACAACAATTAAATATTTCCATGTTTTACTAGTGTTTCCTTGAAAATTAGTAGTGTATTATTCTTGTTTTGTAAAGTACTGTTCTGTCAAACTTCCTCTGTGTTATACATGCAGGCACGCATGCTCACACACACACACATCTCTTGTATAAAGTTTTATGTTAAGTATTACAGGACTGTCCTCACCATGTCATGCCCAACCCAGTAAAAGTGACCCCTTCCATGTTTTCAAATAACAAGGGTTACCTGACCTGACTTGATCTGTTCAGACACCCATTTGTTTAGTGTCTCTCCCACTACCCCTTTTCATTCTGGAGGTCCAGGAAGGCTTGCAGTATCCTGGCGAAATCTGAAGAAAAGAGTGAGACCCAACTTCTTTTTGAATTAACTTCTGGCCTTGGCAACATAGTTACATCAGTTCTCTTAGAAGTGGAGAGGAAGAGGCTTCTTCATAGACAGTGATACCTCAGGTATGTTAAATTATCTTTCCGTCACATTCTTTCCTGCAGCTGGAGCGCAGGATACTTGTTTTACAAAGCTAAATGCCTTTACTTTTTCTTATAGGTCAAAGGATTCCAGACATTGGGTTAAAATCTCAGATGGAAGAGTTCAGACTCAGCACTTAGCAAAGAATACAGATTCATTTGCATTACCACAAGCATCTGACTTATTCTTCGGTCATGTTTAAAATATTTCACTAAGGTTTAAAAAAAAGAGGAAAATAACACCAAAAAGTAAAGAATCCTAATATTTATCTTCTAAAACATACAAAAAGGACTCTGAATCAGATATATTTTGGTTATACATTCAGTGCCTTTGGGTAGTTAAAAAGCTTTCAGTGTGCTACATTCCATTCTACACTAAAAATAACGTGAATTCTGGGAGGATAAGGTACCCTCTAGGCATTAGTGTAAGCAATTATGTTTAGGGCAAAAAAAACGACAATCAAAATGTCAGGACAAGCTCCTCTTTTTGCAGTTGTATCCATGTTCTTTGAAGATAGTAAAGAAAATGAGGACCTCCTGAGTACAGATGCCTTTTTTCCTGTTCTGTGCATCTGATTATCATATCCTAAATGTATGCTTTGGGTCTGTTTACCACAAAGACATAATGTATATTTTTGCTCTCTAATACATGAAGCCTATGTGACTTTGAAACCATATGTGCCAACCATTTCAGAATCATACATTTTTTCCTCCATGTCAGGGCCTGCAAATACCTTTGCTACATGTTTATATGTGAATGCAGGTGTACACATACACCCACACACAATAAATTTGTCAGATATACAGAGTTTTTCAAAGTGACCAGATTTTTACAGGTTACAGAATGATAACAGATCCCTTTTAAAATCAGGCCAGTTTTATGTAAGTGTTGAATGTATTTTTAAATCTTGAAAATATGTGTGTATGCCTTATATTGTTCTTTAAAGCAAAATCCTAAAATTTTTAACAGGTCCAACAGTTCCTCTAATGAGTTTCCCAGTGTTTAGTACTTATTTTTTCCCATCAGGCTTGTCTTAATTCCACAATATTATTTTATCTATTTTCAGCAATGAGATGACGTGGAGTACCTATATATTTTGTTTGTAATGGCAGTGGACTGTCCTAAAAGAGCAAGTCCTACTAGAGACTTTTAGTTGGGAACTCAGGTGTACTGTGTTCAAGTGCAAATCCTTTTGGTCCTCTACCGTAAAATTGCTGCTCTTTAAGTATGATGTTGCTTGGTATTCAGTATGATGGTCACTGGCATCAGAGAAAAGTCTTCCACATCCTAGTAATCCATAGCTTCATGTCTCTCTTATAGCTCTAATTATATCACTATCAATGTCACCTGACAGTAGAACCAAGGCATTCACTGTCACTTGGCAGTTCCTTGTGACCAGTGATTGGTAGAATTTACTATATGTTTCTGGTGAAAAAATTATGCTAAGATTGTCCTTAGACATTTATTATAAAGTTTACTGAGGAAGAAGCTTACTGAGGAAGAACCTGTAGGCTCGGAATATACCAATAGGTCTACTGGCTCTAAGCAAAGGTCCTCCTAGTTCAATATATCTAGTCCCTGGTGGTGGCCAGAAAAATTTGTTTAGGAACTAACACAAAAACAGGGAAGGCACATAGTGCTTGCACTTATGTTAAATCTATTTTCAAATCTGTGTATATTCTAGCATTTACTGCTTGCAGTAGCAAAAATAAATTTAAAAATGCACTGTGTGAAAAGATAGTTCTTTTTCAACTTAAGAATCTGCCACTTGATTATTTCATTTGATGCCCTCTAGCCTGTGATGTACAGTCATTCCAATCAAATGCTTCCTCAGTGCTCTCTCTCCTTCCTACCATGCCTGTTATTGGTTCCTGTTTTCTGTCTCCATGCACCTGTACACGCAGCTTTAGAGTCAGACCTGCGTTTCTTTTCACTGGGTAAATCTGTTTGAAGTGATCTGCATTTGCAAGATAACTAACATGTGTTGGAAAAAGTAATGTTTAGTATTCCTTACAAATGCCCTCATTTTTTTAAAGTAAATAAATCAGTATGTGAAATTAATAGGATAGAATTTCTGTAGCCTCATTTCTTGGAAGTTGGTTTCTTAACAAGAATTCAAAATATCTAGTCCATAATACAAAAAGTATTAGAAATTCAGTCTGAAACAATAAGTCCTGCCTCCCTGCATGCAGCTGGCTTGCTGATGCTTTGCTGGTACTGCTTTTCATGGATTTCATCTTTTTGCTTTCCTGTGTCTCCATTTGCTTTTCTCGGATCTCTTTTCTGGTGAGGCAGCTTAGTATTTGAAAGCAAGGTCTTTCTAAGGGAACTCCAGGCCATCCAGATACAGTCATTATTCATTCAGAAGACAGTTTTGACTTTACTCCTTTTAATACCAAGAAGACAGTAAGACTTCTTAATAAGGTGATACAAGTATCATTTTGGCAGACCTATTAACAACTCCTTTTTTCAGTGAGGAGCAAAACTGTGCTCACAATTTATGACCCAGTATGACTTTTCAGCATGAAGGAGTTTTCCTTTTGCCCTGCCTCCTTCTCCCCTGATTCTTTTTGAGTAGAACCAAAGCACATAGTTCACTACTGCCTTTAATTGAGACCATGAACAATGACAGGTCAAACACTGCTAATTGGTTTTTTAAGTACCTGGCTGCAAAAGCTAAGCAGAGTGATATCTCAGAAGTGAAATTTTGTCTATCAGAAGAGGAGGAGATGGAAAAGGTAGGATTTGGGATGCTGAACACGTTTGGTCAGAACAAGTTGCCGGAGCCCTCTGCCTTTCATCCAGCACCTCCAGTCATTCAGCAGATCTAGGAAGATGCCAGTGACAATTTCAGCAGTTACATCACTTCCAAATTCTGTGTGCTGAGGTTTCAGCATTAAAGTGGGAGTTTCAGCATGGGGATTTTTCATGAACATATTGTGTGAACAAGGTGTTATAATTGGTATATCTGATTTAAACACACTCAGCATAAAATTCTATATATGTGAATGTGTATGTGAAAATCAAGGAGCTTTTTTAAGCCTAGTTAGATTTACTTGCCTCCAGAATATTTTTGTTCTTAGGACCGTGCTTGAAGTAATTCTAAATGGGAAATAACTATAAAATAGAATAAAAATGGAAAATTACCTTTTCATTATATCTGATGCCATGTAAGTGGATTTTTAACAAGTGGCAGCAAAGATAAGTGTAGAACACATTTTATTAACAAATGTAAAGTACAGTAATGGTTCCAAACTGAATTTTAAGTACTACATAAAATGCATAAAATCCTTCTTTTCATCATAGAGGGAAGATAGTAGAAATTTCACAAAATTCAAGTTGATCCCCCATGCCTGAGCCATATGCAGAGCATTCAAAGTAGCATTATTTCAAAAGCAGTAAGCTTTATGGAGACTGTGTCCATTTCAAGAAAACAAGCTGACCTTTCAACACAGGAAAACACAGTCATGTGGAAAACTGCTCATGCTAGACTTTCTTTTTTAATAAATAAAAAGGTTTTGAAAGTCTCCTGAAAGCTGTAGCTTCAAAACACCTTTGTTGTTTGAATTTTTTTCCTATCTCTTACCTCTTCTGCCACCTTTTTTAAAGACAGTATCAATGAATCACAAATTCTGGCTCATATGTTTTATTCCCAATGGTGAAATTAACACCTAAGTATTAATTCAGAAGTTACCAGTTCCTAGGATATGCAATACTATATTATCTGTGAAGAAAACTCAATAAATTCAAGAGCTTTTCTCTTGGAAGAAGGTTTTAAGGTATAAAATAGACACCTTTGAAAATTCTTGCCAAATATCATATTCAAAGCATACATTTTTCAAGGAAAGACGGGAGTCAGATTTGCTATGAATGTGTGAATAGGAGTAACAAAAATATAAATGTAATCTTCTGCTGCTTCACTTATATCACCATGTAAGAAAATGCTTACCTAGCTTTTATATCACCAGGAGCTCATCTAATTTTACTTTTGTTTTATTTGGTTGATAGCAAAGGAAAATATAAGTGTTTGTCAGGACACATACAAAATTCTAGATGTTCCATCCTCTGAATTAAGGAACAGCCCTGCAGCAGTTTTGAGTGAAGGACAGGGCTTATGTAGCATAAATCATTATTTTGATGGCAATTGGATTCTTGAAAATCCATGCTGTGTTTGTACCCTTTTTTTTGGTTTTGTTTTGGTCTGCATCACCTTTCCCTAACTGTGTTTTAGGCCTATAGCAACGTGTGAATCTGTGCACTTACGCACACATTGTAATTAACTTCTGCATACTTAAAAGAAGTAGAGGTCTGGTCTTTGCATGAGATTTAATTTCTTGTTCAGTCATTAAAAATTGCTGGCAACTTAAAAGAACTATTTCATTTTATTTTTGCTGCCATTTTTAGTTACCTGAGTGTCAGTCTCTTCTGCTTAGCATTCAGAGGATTTCTCCCTTTATAGTTCCTAAAGAATGGATAGAGACTCTTTAAAAAACATGACAGAAGACAGGAAAGCCTGCATGGTTTTCCTGCATAATATCCAATGAGTGGGAGCAGTATTTCAAAATTAAGGGAGAATTCTTACCCGTATCTTCCTCTTTAAAAAAGCAGTCCATCACCACAAGGATACAAAGAAAACTCTTCATCTCTTCTGAAAGGGAACTAACAGTATGCAGTAATCTAGCCCTGGCTAAAATTTCATCATCAAACTTGTGTGGGAGAAAGGGCAGCCAGTAACACCAAATTATCTTTGTTTTTATCTAGTCCAGCCTAGAAAGTTTCTGAAATAATTTGGATCAGCCTCTGTGACCTCCCAGTTACCAGTCATATAGGTTTGCCTCTGCATGTCCTTTGGTGAAATTAATTTTTTGTCTGAATTCCTGTACGGAGAAATACTGTGAAACTGCAGTGAATCTAAAACTCAGGCCACTTATGTCAAATTAAATGTTCTGCCTCTAGTTCAAAAGGAACAAACCAACCAGCCAACCACGAAGAGGCAAGGGGCAACTAATTTGCACAGACAAAGTCTCCCCTGTTGAAAGAAGTATACTGGATTCTGGCTTCAACTACATTTGTGAATTTTTTTCTTAACTTCAGTTACATTTTCTAAGTAAGGATACTCAATTGTAGGAATTGGTCCACTGTGTGGGTTACATATTCTCAAATCTGAGTTATATTAATTATCTTCTCACAGAATCTAACAAAGCCCAGTGATGGTTTGAACAAAAGTACAATTTACTAAGAGATGACGCGTGCATATACACAACAGTGGAACTGAAGAGCATAATTAGGGTCTGTTGTCTTGCAGTTCACAGCTATCACAGAATCACAGAAAAGTTTAGGATGGAAGGGACTTCTAGACAACACCTGGTCCAACCTGCTGTTGAAAGCTGGCCATTAGATATGGTTACTTAGAGTCCTATCAGGTCAGTTCCTGAATATCTCCAGTGATAAAATTAGCACACACACTTCTTTATACTGAAGAATTACTTTATTCTGTCTAAAGAGATTTTTCTTTCATGAAGCAAATGGTGCTCTCTGCCTCTTGTCCTGTGACCAAGTCTCCTTGTGAAGAGTATTCCTCTATATTCTGTAGAACAACATTATAGATTAAATTTTTGTGGCCCCTCCACAAACCCTCTCCAATTTTCCAGTCCCAAACAAATCAACTACCTGGAGATCAGATCAAGTGTACTGCCACATGCATATTTAGCTGAATACATGTAAGGAAACAAATGCACATGATAATGGCGTTTATTATAAAAGCACCTGGAAAAAAATACAGAAAAAAAAGTACTGTGCACTGTAGTTGATGTTTGCTTACTCCTGTGAGTAAAGACCAGGAGTAATGCATTAATTATCATGTTTGATACTTATGTTAAAGGATTTTTAGGAATTGTGTTCCATGATTCAGATGAAACATTCTTCTCCTAGCTACAGTAGATCATCCTTTTTGCCTTTGTAGAGATCCTTTATGTGTTAGAAGATACTATCATAGTGGTCTGTGCGAGCAAAATATCCATTTACTGTGTGTCCAAACACACTGTAGCACACCTAAAAAGAAGGAAATACAGATTTCCACAGAAACAAAATGCAACCTGCATCAATATGTGACAAATATTTTTCTCCATGTACACCTAACTGCTTCCACCTCAAGGAATACTCACAAATTCATAGGAATCACATAGGTTGGCTGCGGAATCTGGACTTAGGTTTACATAGCTTAGGTAGGTGTTGAGGTTTAATCCCAGCCACAGAGCTGTGCCTTCACTACCCTCCCTAGCCCCAGTGGGATGGTGGAGACAGTCAGAAGAGTAGAAGTGAGAAAAATCATGGATTGAAATAAAGATGGCTTAATAGGTAAAGCAAAAGCCATACATGCAATCAAAACGAAACAAGGAATTCATTCACCACTTCCCATGGGCAGTTGCTCCATCACACGTAATGGTGATTTGGGATCACTCCTAACATCCCCTCTTCCTTCTTCTTTTCCCATCTTTATATACTAAGCGTGATGCCATATGGTATAGGGTATCCCTCTGGTCAGTTGGAGTCACCTCTTGTGACACCTCATCAGCCTGCTCACTGATGGGATGAGAGGCAGAAGAGGCCTTGCAAGCTTGCAAGCACTGCGCAGCACTAAGGAAAACACCCCAGTGTTGTCAGCACTGTTTTCAGCAAGAATACAAAACACAGCCCCATGTCAGCTACACTGAAGGACATTAACTCTACCCCAGCCAAAAGCAGCACAGTGTGTTTCCTACCATGCAGATGAAGCTTAGTAGTAAGTTAATTTGGGTAAGCCTTACCTTCATAAGAGTTTAGTGGAGATCTCTCTCATGTGATACCCCCAACAATGCATAGAGGAGCCTATACAAATCACATGGAATAAAGGGTTTGCATTTAGGGGTGAAATTCCAGGCTTTCTGTACTTAGATATTAAGAGGGCCTAGGTAAAAGTTATTTTGTTTGTTAAACTATGGGCAGAGACACACATATTCTCTGCAGATTGAGTCATTTATCCCTATGACCTCTCTGCTCTTCAGCATTTTATATACCTCTTACTCTTTATATCCTGATAGGAATTCAAGATGATGACTTCCTCAATCAACCACATCTCTTTTTTGGGTAAATGGGAGCTACCTGTGTTGAGAACCTTTGAAAGTCTGTCAGCAATTTTAATTTCCCAGATTGGCTCTGTTTTTCTGCAAACCCAGCAGGGTAGATGAAGTTGTATGTCTCAGCTACATTTAGATAAGCACCATTTACAAAGCTACCTCCAGGAATCTTCCTTTGTGTAGAGCTTAGAATAAGAAAGCAAACATTAAGAGTCTCTGAATTGTCATGCAATGGTATTTCTTTGCTTCCCGTGCAGAAGCACCTTTTCAGGTTGTACTGAATTTTGCCCTGAATCTTGAAGATGAACAAATTGTAATTAGTCCATATTGAAAGATTATGTTTGTACAAGAGCAGAATTCATACATGTTGTTCCTTTGTTTGCTTGAAAATATTTTAGTTGCTTATTGTTCATAACAAATAATGATGCCTAGTTTAAATGAAGTCTCAAGCAGTTTCTGCTGATGAAATGGAGCATGTAATGCATTTTTCATTATAATGGATGTTCTTTTGGAACTCACTAACCTTTGTACGGAAACAAAAATATTTCTGCCACTTATCCCAAGAGAAAAGTAATGAATATGAAAATGGTAAAGCTGCATTTAGATGTGAAACATCTATTAAAAGAAGAGTTATGCATGTTAGCATTAGATTTATGTTTAATTTTCATTATATGTTTTTAACTATCCATCAAAAAGAGGTACCTACCCCTGAACTGTTTTAAAATAAGGGTGGGGTTTATCTCATCTAAGATAAAAGAAATCTTGACAGTGAAAGGTTAATGATTTGACTAGATGGTCTTAGGGGTCTTTTCTAGCCTAAATTATTCTATTAATCTATAAACAATTTACCTAAACCTTCTTACCTAAACTAGAGCATCTTCTCAAAGCTAGTAATTTAGCTGATGTGTATTGAGATAGCTGTCCAGAACCTGCTCTCTCTCTCTACAGATGGCTAAGTGGCACAGCCAGGCTTTTACATACAGCTATTTTCCCTTCCCAAAACTACCTACCATTTATATAGGAAGTGTCCATACTGCCTACAGGGAACGTCCCCAGCTGGGATAAGCCCCAAACTATGAGTCAATATCTGGGGAAACCTTTCTCATTTAAATATAAGAAGTGCTAAAGGATTGTACGATTTACTTCACATTTGGACAACTATAATTAACTAAGATGCTATGGCCTAGATTTATCCTGCCTTACATTGGGTATCAGGTATCTGATTTGAAAAACATACTGGATTGAAGTTGCCTAGTTAGTCAATGGGAAAAGATAAACGTGAAATATATAGCTAACCCAAGATCCAAACTGGTCTCTGCAAGTGTCTCTGTCACTTTTGTCTAGAAGACAGACCTTAACTAAGTTAATTCCGGTAGGTACCTCAGTCTAAAGGCAAGAAGGTTGAATCTGGTCTGGTAAGCACATACCTGGGGTCCTGATTACAAACACTGACTGCACAGAATCTTGGATCACCTGTTTTTTTAAATTATATAATGCTTGCCACCACAGAGGGAAAAATATTTGTAAATATGGCTTAAGTGTAATCCATGTAGCAATGTTTTCCAGTGTATAGACAGTATGAAAAAATAGCTCTGAAAAATTCATCTTATTTATCTCAGTTAATCAAAAGAAAACTCTCTGAAAATTTGAATTTCTGTCCTCTTTTAGATAAATAGACTACATCTTAGCCAAGTTTTGCTAGGTAAGTTTTGCACTTCTGGAATTGGAATCATATCTTGTCAGCAGGATTTTTTCCTGAAGAACTGATAGGAGCTAGAAGGAAGTTATTAAAAACCTCACATTTGTGAAACCTTTACTCAATATCTGTTAAATTTTGAAGACTTCATGCAAAACTGAAGAAAAAATTTTCTAAATGAACAATTGGGGAAGAGCAGACACAGCACCAAATCACATTACACACAGCACATAAACCCTGTGACAGAGAAAAGTTGCTTATAAGAAAAACAGATCTTATGTATATGAGAAATATATGTAATCTTGTTCCTCCATCTGCTAGGAACTTTTTCAGTTTATTTTACCTTTATCATTATCAACAACGCAGTCTCTGCTCTGAATGCCAGCACCACCGTAACCATAGTTTTTGGTATATTTCACTGAAAACTCCCTGTTGCAGTGCAGAATGTAATTAAAATCAATTGAGGTTCTGTTTTGCAGTACCCACATGGGAGAATTTTTTATTGCTTGCAATGTACCCATTTGTATACATGAGCCCGAAGGGCAGAATTCACTACTGGTACATCTAACCAGTTGACTAAAAGAGGACAAGAGAGCAAACTTAAGCATTGACCACTTGTCTGTGTGTGCTGCCTAACTGTTCCCTCACTGCTGGCTCTCTCCTCTGTCTCCTGCTACTTTCTTCCAGAGAATACTTTGATGTAGTTCAGGGAATATTTTAGTTGAGGAACTGCTTTCAAAGAAAGCAAGAGACAAGGCTTTACCAGATTGGACCTTAAGACAAACAGCCCTGTAATGCTCTCTCACCTCCTGCCAAACTGCCTCTCAAAGGAGGCAGTACACAACTCAAATGTCATCCTGTGGAGGTGCTACACAGGGCAATTGCTCATAAGAGCTCACATTTTCTTTTAGATACCTTGAAGAATTGGAAAACCTGTGGAAAAATAACCGATGTAATTATGTCCCAGGGCCCAGAAGGACCAAGAGTCAAATAGCACAGCCTACCCATGTGCATATCTTCTTTAAGTATAGCTTATTCATGTCCAAAAATTTACCTGATCCATAGAATTTCATAATATCAACAGAAAGGAAAAAAATAGTTCATTTGATCTGCCTTTCTTATTTTTAGTTGTTTAATTCACATGTCATTTAATGTTAATTATTTGGATTTCATTCAAAGGTCCTTTTGACAAGCCAAAGGTGATGGTAAATCTGAGAGTTTGGATAGGTAAAAAGTTCTGAAAAGCTGTTGGTTGGGTGCTGGTATCAGTTTGTAATGTCCATGTATCTTTTGTGCTCAAAGTGTTTGGTGTTGGAGCATGTAGCATATCTTGCTAAGCATGCAGCACAGATACTGTATAGTCATTTTATTCTTCAAATACAGACCCTAAAGGAGATTTGCAGTGAAAAATGTTGTTATTTAGTAGTGCACTGTAATGTACCAAACACTGTTAATTTACTAGTGACTCCCCCTGAACTTTCACAAAAGGTTTGAACTTTTCAGTCACCATGAAATTATTCTGGGCAGCTGGCCAGTTCCTAAATAGGCTGTGTGTGCATCAGTAGCAAAGCTTTTAATTTGGAACATGATTGATCTCAGCCTGTTTTGAAAACTGTCAACTAAAATGAAAGAGTTAGAGCATTGCTGCAAATTTTTATAATCATTTGGTTTCATTGAAATATTTACAGAGAGCCTAAGTGAATTTCACATACATTTGCCTCATAGACCATCTGAAAACTGCATCTTTCACCCTTTAAGTTTTGAACATTACTGGCTCTTCTTCCATGATCAGAACTAAATTAATACAGAACAAAACAAGAAGTTAGGAATGGTAGGTCTTATCCCTTTGCATAGGGTTAATTCTGTTCCTCCTTTGGCATGTTCTCACCAAACTGTCAATATCTTAGCTTTTGGTTTCTTTTGCCAAGATCAGTACTTTTGAGGATGTTTCTAAGTGCAAATTAGTGATATTAAGATTTATTCACCTTAGTTTGCCCTTTGAACTGTTCAAGTGATCTTGTTCATATTACCAGACCCCAAAGCACTTCCACCTTTCAGTCTGTCAGCTCCCACCTGAGTCCATCATGAGACTCCTGCATGTGCAGACACTTCTCAAATCCTGCTTCCACAGAAGAGGATGTCAGCTGTAGGGCACTGCCCTGCATTCACCTGAAGATCTGCAATTCATTGTGGCATCTCTTCTGCTGAACATAGGGAGAAACCGGGGGAATGCATCTCTCCTAATCAGGTCCTGCTGCCTGTCTCATTCCAATTCTTTAGTGATCTTTCAGCAACTCCACTCACTTGTATCAGAGTTGCAGTATGCAGTTCAAGAGAACTCACTACTTTCACCTTGACCACATTTACAGTGATTACTGTCTGGGTGACTGTAGTGCTACAATGTTTTGAGATAAAAAAATTAAGAACCACTATTTATTGCCTTACTCTCGAGGTTCTAGATAACAGTGTATACTGTGTGGATCTAGTACTGTAATACATTTGTGATACACAGATGAGAATGCTTTAGTACCTGGCAGAGGTGGGATGGTGTGTGAATAGTCTGGTGCTGAGGCTTTTCTGGCCTGGTAGGACCAGTGTGATTACACAGGAGTCACTGGCTTCACGGCAGAAAGACTGCTCTCTCCAGCAGGGCAGTGATTGCTTTTCAGATCATCTTAGCACAATTTTCTGACCACAGCCAGGGTACCTCTGTGCAAAAAAGATAAACCCAGACCCTTTTCCTCACTGACAGTCATTACCTGCTGTCTCTTTTATTGCACCCTGCCTCTCCCAGTCTTCCACTTTCACCAGCATTCATTCTACAGACACTGTGTGTCTGTAGAACAACCACTTACAGGTTCTCTTGATTCTTAAGGGCCAAGGTGTTTATTATACTAAAGCTGATTTTGGCAATCATGTTTTTGTAAGGAGGCCTTGAAGTCACAAAAAAATTTACAACTGAAGCTGCAATGAGTAGTATGGATGAGACGGTACTATGTAACACCAGGGCTGTGCCATCGGAGAGAACTGGCACAAGGAAGCAGTTGCTGCAGCTGCTGCATGTACAGTGTGTGCAGGTCAGAGGGGGTTGTTTGAATCAGAACAGATTCGGTCTCACACTGGACTACATGACCCATCACACATGGGGTTCAAGGCCACCCCAAGAACCAGCCATTGGTTGAGATCCTTAAGCCTGGACTGCTTTTGTATGTAACCAAGGTGGAGGCTGTGGTTTTGTTTTCTCCAAGAAGAATCTGGTTTGCTTATCAACCCAGCTCATAAACTGAACCAGAAAAAATGTGCTGATGTTTCAAACTGCTCCAGACCAAATGGAGACCTGGCCATAATGCCTTTCTGTGGGAGAAGAACAGTACAAATCTTCTTATTCCTGTAAGTCTGCCTTTCTCACAGCTGTCTTTTATGTCAATCTAAGATAATATCCTCTCTGACACTCCTCACGATTTATGTGCTGTTTGGATACGGATTCAGAGTAGACAGTTTTACTATACATGTTGTGCCACTGAATCTGCTCCTTCAAACTCAAGCAGCGTGGCAGTAGCGGAAATAGACACAAATTCCTTCAGTGGCTTTATAGATGTAAATGTTTTTTTACCATCCACAAAAGAATTCAGCTAGGCCAGGCTGACAAAATATTGTTGAACCATACCCAGTAGGCTCTTGGGGCTGGAGATTGAGGGCTATGCAGAGGAAATCAGGCCACTGTGCATTTCCTTGCCAATAGAAAGAGTAATAAATAAAACCTAAAAATCATAGAGAAAAATATCCTGATATTTTATCTGTGTTTATTGGGTTATTTGGGTCTAGCTATTGCTAGAAACTTTCTGCACTATCATAACCCCATTTCAACATAATCCTGTACCTTTAAATATATATGTGTTTGTTATGTGTTAAAGGAAATTTGAAATATGAAGGTTTTAAGGAGCAATACAAAACAGGATGTATGTCATGTGGAGCAATAATTACACCCTAAGTGCATGGAGAAGAACTCAGTGAAGTTAAATGCCTCATGCTCCTCAATATGTAATATTATCACAGCATGAGTAATTGGAGATATTCTATAGAACTGCTTTGACTTTAGGTTATTTTAAAGCCTATCTTGAATCGTTCTCCTATCCCCTTGTTTACCTTTTGAACAATACAGTTTTCTGCTTTCAAGCTCTCCCTGATCTGTTCTGCACTAAGACTTCAGACTACATTGCAATGCCCTCTATTCTGTGTACACTGACTTCTACAAACAGGAGTTCATAGCCGTAAGTGACATTATCCATGCCAAAATGTGCATATTTATGCAGTGTTTTCTTATTAAAAGATCAAGTGTCAGAAACGGGAATTTTTTTTTTTTTTCCCTCTAAAATTAATCCCTTCCTTAAGCTTTTCAACAGTACAATTTTGCAGAGAAGCCTGGTTTCCTTGTCAGTGAGCAATTTCTTGCAGCAGTGCTCTGGCATTTCAGGGGTTCTGAGTGGTCTGAATGTGAAATGATGAGGCACTCCCCTCCAGAGATCTCTCTGAACACTCAGAGATTTCTCCATAAGACTAGATATCTTTATTCTCATCCTGGAAATTCTCTTTCTAAATTTCATCCTCTCATTCCTTTGTTTGGTATACACTATTACATTCTTGAAATAATTTGTTTTCGAATATTTCTTATATAAATTTATGTCTCCCCTGCCCCATACTTTGTTATTGGTTATTGCAGATGTGGAATAAATTTTATAAAGTCTTTTCTTTCCTTTTTTCTCCCTTGCCCAAATTAGTTTACATAGCGCTCCCCTGGTTTTCATGCCTCTCTTCAGCACTATTTTGGCTTGTCAGTATGAAAATGGTAAAATGGCATTTAGAAATGTATGCATACCCTGATATGGTCTCTTTAAAGCAGCACAGAGAGGAGCTGTACCATTTTTCATACCTCTGTAATATCTACCCAACAGAGCTTGATTGTGAACATAGCCTTTGGCTGGAAATGTAATTGGTGCCCAAATTGACTCTTTGATGCTATATTGAAGTCCAGTTCTTGTTTAGTTTCTGCTTCTATTCTTTATCTGGAATTTTGTCAGTCTGTTATTTCCTGCCGCTGTTTCTAAATGCGTCCTTTCCCTTGTCCAACATGGTATTTGTAACTCTTCACATTTAAATACCAAGTGTGTGTTAATGTCATCATTTCTTCCTTTTAAGGATCATTAATAAAGCAATGAAACAGGACTGGACATAATACAGATATGTGCAATATTCCCCTTTTGTTCTGACTCAGTGCTTCATCATTAATTAGTCTTTGTTTATAGCACTTCAGTTTTCAGCCACATGACAGCTTATAGCCAACCAAATATGAACTGATTTCATTTTAAGCTGTCCTGTAGCTGGAAGTGATGATGTTGTTGATAGCATGACAGTGCAGCAGAGCAGTCGTTCTTCTACAGCGTGCTGTGAGAGCATGCATTTCATAGGCAAGTGAGAGTTAAAACTCTGTTCAACTTTCTGGGCAGTTGCCCTTGGTAAAAATCTATAGCTGGTGTCTATCAGCAGTATTTTCTGCAGGGTGCTGATGGTGAAAATCTCTTCTAAAATATAAGCTTCTAATCCTTTGCTCACGAGCAGGGGTGAGAAGGAGCACTGAAATTTCATTTAGATACATACTTGTTGAAATAGCATACGATACACATACAGTTTACAATAAATGTGAAAATTAATTTCACCGCTTCTTTTTGACATGGTATTTTGTTGCAATGACACAACTGAATTGCTACATAAGGTCATCAGAATTCAGGAATCATATATCTTATATCATTTGATTTCGCTATCATATGTCCACATAGATAGATGTATCTGCCTTTTCTGTACTTGGATGTGTGATGTTCCATGGCATAACACTTTGTGGGTAGTAACAAATCCAAAATATTTTATGTGATGGGCTGCAGCTCAGTATTGCTGATGTAGATGGATTCTTTTGAGTTCTTTGTTATCACTTATAATACTTATCTGAATGTGATTTTCCTGTTATTTTTGTCTTCTGAGAGCTGGATTCCTTTAAAATTTCTGCCTTTTAAAGTGCTGTGTTGTCTTTGAATATCAAAGAGCTGTCAGCATATACAGAAAGATGTGCCTAATAAGAAAAGATCAGGCATGTTTATTTGCTTGATAAAGTGTTAGGGATCTGTGAAGAAAATGTAGAAATAAGCATATTAAATAGGACACTAATATGCTTTGTATTTTAAAATTAAACTTATTTTCAATCCTCACATTTTGTGTCTTTCAGTTAAAAAGAATGGTATTGTTAGGTATTTATCATCTTCTAGCACAAGAAGACCAAAAAACTCGTGTGTCAAATTTACCCTCTGCAGGTCTTTGCTGCCATCTTCTGTTTCTTAAAATGATTGCCATTATTTTTTAGATTCTGAAAAATAAGAGCGGTATATTATGGAGTAAAATACTTTCATTCTTTTTATTTCCTTGTTTTCAGCTAAAGCAAAGTGAAGCTAATGCAGATACAAAGGAGAAACTTCCATTACGTCTACGCATCTTTGAAAAATTTCCAAACAGGCCACAAATGGTAAAAATCTCCAAGCTTCCTTCAGATTTCACAGTTCCAAAAATAAGGTATTGAAATATTTCCTTTGCTTGTATGCTGTAAACTTTTCTGGGGCCACATAGCACCCAAAATATTTAACTTTTTTTCTTGTGGGTTAGGCAGATAGTTCAGAAAATCAGAAATTAAACAGAATTTATATAGGCATTCAAAAGTTGAGACATTTTGGGTTTACCTTTTTTTTTACTTTTGGGGAGAAAAAAATCCTAGTACTCCTGACAACTTACTCATAAAAGCAGCTAGATTGACCAAAACTGACACAAGTACAATATAATTGAAAAGTGTTGTTTCTCCCCTTCCATTTGGATTTTAGATTCTTTACTCACATGGACAACTAGCAGTTGGTTTTTGGACAACCTACAACTACTAGGTTTTTAGAAACAGGGTGAATTGGCAGCAAATATTAGAGGGGATAACACAGACCATCCAATACTAGTTACTCTGTCATGACCTCATCCCTTCTTCGTATTTGCATAGTTACCACTTTTCTGTAAAACTCACCTTAACAAAGGATCAGACCCTCAGGTATCTATTAGATCATTCTTTACTGTGAGGGTAGCGAGGCGCTAGAACAGTTTGCCCAGAAAAGTTGTGGATGCTCCATCCTTGGAAGTGTTGAAGGCCAGATTTAATGGCGCTCTGAGCAACCTGGTCTAGTGGAAGGTGTCACTGCCTATGGCAGGAGGGTCAAACGATGATCTTTTAAGTCCCATACAACCCAAACCATTCTATGATTCTGGGTTTATCAGTTGCAGTACAATTATTTTTGCTTGAAGTCAAAAAAAAACTTACATAAAGGGCTGCTTTAGCACATACGGGCTGCAAAGTTTGTTGATAACAGCATAGGCTGGCTAAACAGGTTCTCTGACCATGCCCATTCTAACATCCTCAATAATCACATGCTGGGAGAGAGGATGACGAGAAAGATTGCTGCCATCATTCTGAGTCTCCTGAGATTACATTTCTTTTGATTTAAGTCACAAGAAAGCTAAGGCAACTGGTTTGTCCTGTGTATATTTATTATCTTAGCTGAACAAAAGGGAGAGTCAGGAAAAACACTTTTGAAACCTCCAGGAAGCAATCATAGATGTTTTGCTTTTAGTATCAAAGTACTTTTTGTTTATATATGGAGGGCATTCCTCTACTAGTCTTAGTCTTTTTTGGGTATTTCTTCCTAGCTGTGTTTTTCCCAGCATACTCTATCATGCCAATTCATAATCATGCTAACTACTGAAATAGACTTCAAAGTAGTACTAGCAAATCATATCTTTAAATCTGAACCTGTTGCACCATATAGAAATATCTCTCCAGAGTAAAATTAGTTTTGACACAGTCAGTTTACACTGAAAAGAGGCAACTCTACTGAACTTGAAATACAGAGAAATGAATGTACATTTGTTGTAAACAGAAATGCTTCTGCATTTTAAACATGACATATGTGAGGCACAGAATTGCTGAAGCGCCCTAATACCAGCATTCAAAGCAGTTATACGAACAGATGTTGTTTGAAATCTTCAAAAAAGAATTTCACACAGAGACCATGTTTCCTTTGGGTTATATCAGAATCTGATTTACAGTCAAGTAACAACTTGCTGTTTAATGAGCTCAAAAGAGCTGAAAGCTGCGAAAGGCATTCGAAATATTCAGCATTTATACTGGTAAATAAAGAAATAAATAATGAAAGCAATTGAATTATTTTCCTTGAATCTACATGAAAGTGACCTATCTCTCAATTAACTTGTGGATTTCTTTAATAAATGAATTGAAGCATTATCAGTTGTTCTGGCACTCAGTTCATTTATAAATCTATAGCCTGGTACAACTTTTTTTTGGAAGTTTATCCATCTTAGCACTAATGGATTGTGACACCATAAGGAAAACCAAGTATTAACTCTTCCTGGAGTTTTAATGCATCACTATCTTCTATTTGTTCACAAGGGAGAGTTTTATGAAGCAGTTTATTGATCGCCAGCAACAAGATACCAGCTGTTTGCTGCGAAGACTTCCTTCAGCATCTTCTTCCTCATGTGATCATTCTAAAAGATCAGCAATTGAAGAAAACAAATATATTGATCAAAAGGTAAATCAAGAGTATAGGGCAGTGTATGTCTTTCCTTGAGTATTGTGAGAAAAGACTTCAGATTATTCATAACTACATAAAAAGTGAATAAAAGCTAGGATGATTGAACAGAGGTTAAAGGGTTATATTTAATTTAGCCTAAAACAGACATCATAGATAGATTTTATACATTATTTTGTTTAATGCATGCATCTTCTGAAGCTATTTTTTGAAGCAGTTTTTCTGTTAATCACTGAGAAGCTAGTGGAAAATTAAAGTTTCTGAATATCATTTTTGAGTGCCTTGATACTATTACAACATTGAAAACGCTTCACTGAAGCAAAGTCTCTGTGTAATCACTGAAGATGAATAAAAATTTCATAATTATTCTGATTATTTAGAGGACATTAACCTCTCTGTAAGCCTGAGAATCCCTAGAAAACAGGTGCTGAACACATATTTTATACCCATTTTTCTAAATGCTGCTAGTCTCCCAGTCAGAACTGACATGGATGGTTGGATTTGAAAAATTCCAAGACTGCTTGGAATGATGACAATGATGATGATGATGCAGCATAACTAATGTGTGTGACTTCTCACACCTTACAAAATTGCAGGGGCAGAAAAAAATTTTCATGTGCATCCTGGAAGATATTGGCTTCCCTGATTTCTAGTAGCATGTGGACTGATGTCAGTCCTAGATCACTTGTAGTATTGTGCAACTTAGTGACATTTGAACAGACAAAAAAAAAGTACTTTCAGTATTGTTACAGGGTGCTGTGTTTTTTAGATATGTTTTAAGTTACAGAATCACAGACAAGAAAAGAGCCTATGTAACAGCAGTTACACAGTATAACTGGCTTTCCCAGGGTGTGGTTTGCAACCATAACTCAGGAAAGCATTCATACAGGCAGGATGCAGACCTGGGGAAAACATTACTCCTCTGATAATGAATGAAAATAGACAATTTGCAAACTACTGTTAATTGCCTTCCCCAGTCTGGTGCAAGAAACCATTCCTGTGGCTGATGTACTCCGTGGCATCAGTAAGCCAAAGCTGAACAGCAAGGCCCGAGAGGGAGGTCTGTGGCCAGGAAGGCCATAGGAAGGAATCAAGCCTAAATGGACATCATCTATAACAAGGACAGAAGAAAAATTAGATAAGTTGTTAAATGACAAGCCTAAGGGTTAGTAGAACTATGCCAAATATCACTAATAATGGATCTCAAACACTATGTCAGGGAAATCAAAGTACATTTTTACCACAGAATGAAGAGATGAACGAAATTGTCTCTGCACACAGGTGAGTCTACAGTGTGCAACGTAGAGCTGTGCAGTGATGCAGTAGATCTGTTTACATGAGTGTAGTTTAAGTATTTTAAATTGCAGCTTAATTCCTTATGCCTGCTGTTCACAAAAGTGAACTGTTCTTGTATTTGAAGACACTTGAATACATGCTACTGTTTATTCAATGAGATCTTGCAATATGAAAACAGAATGCTGGATTATTTGCAAATGTTCACTTCTCTTCAAGAGCAGATATGCATGATCTGACCTTTTTAATTGAAATAAGCATTTGCAAATTGGTTTTGCAATATTCAACCTGCTTTAAGCACATACGTTAGACTCCCCATGCCTCAAGGGTAGAAACGATGAGTAATATTTTGGGTAAACGTAGCTTAAAACAAGGTATTTACACATCCCTATTAAGAGGAAAAAGTACTAGGAAGGATTTTTGAAAGTAATTACCTTGCCTTTCTATAGTTACAATTGCCAAGGCAACCTCACTTTTGTATGAACAAATCTTGTTAAAAATATCCTTAAAACAAGCTTGAAATGATTGGTTGTGCTTGAGTATAAACTTTACATATATACTTTATTTTTCTTTGTAGAAAAAGAAACCCAACGAAACATTTTACTAATCTCAGTGCCTAGTAGGATGCATTTTCACTGCTCCTGATAGCAGGGGGATGGCTTCAGAAACTTTTCACGTCTCTTTTGCATTGTAGTTGATAAAAAAAATGTGGAATCAAAAGATAAGATCCTGCTGGCAGATTTGACTCTCTCCTTCCTTTGTGGTGCCTGCACTGTGGTTAATTCCTGAGTTGCCCCTGGACTAAAATCAGTATTTCTGTGTTCCACACCTGCTGAAGTGATAGGAAGTACTTAATGCATACATTCCTGTATTTTTCCCTTATTTCCACTTCAGCAACATTCTTTTTTCTTTCTCTAAAAATCTGCCACTATTCATATGTATTATGTCAGTTTTGTGTTCAGAATCAATCTGATCGATAATTTGTGATCATCAGTAGAGCAGATCTTATATATGTTTTCTTATATAATTGATTTAGTGAGTTTTTTCAGTATTATAATTACCCACTTCCCTTAAAAGTTGTTTTAAGTTGTAAAAGATGAGGAGATTTTCATTTAAATTTTTCTTCTTTTTTTAAGGTATTTTGCCTTCTCAAAAGAATTGAAAAAAAAATATATATTCATGTATATTACTGTAACCATGACTACAATCAGTTTAAAATTATTTTTGTCTATGTCAAATGAAACTAACAGCTTTGGAAAACAGATTTCTCTGCTATACTCCTCTTTTTCTAGTTAAGTCTGTGAGTTCTAGCAGTTTTTCTAATTCTTTCAAATTTTTAAGCTACTATGAATGTAATAAACTCACCAAACACTAATATAAGAAATTGCTTATACCTAAATGGCTTTTCCCTTTATACATCCCCTAAGAGTTCACTCTCAGTGTGTGGGGTCTGAGTGGGCGTGTATATACAGATTGTACAATCCTTCTGCCGCCAGTGTTGGCTACACCTGGGCTCTCTCAGATACAGATGCTTGATAGGCAGCTTAGCCCAATGCTTTGAGTTGTTTAACATTATCTGTAACATTCTGTGTGTGTAAAACTGGGGTTCTTTGGGGTTCTCTGAACTGCTGGAAATGCAGGATGATCATCTTTGCTCTGCACTTGAGGTCCTGAGGAGCAAATTTTCTTAAACCCATTGATCTTGCCACAGACCTCCTCCACTGCATGCAGGTCTGGTTTATCCTGATGTAGTCTGCAGGCCATGAGTTGAAGAGCTCTGGGTCTAAATAGAGAAACCAGGACTGTTCAGATTGGTGAGCATACCCCTGTTGTAGTAGAAAGTACCATGAAGTTATTTTCTGCTAAAAAAAGGAAGGCTTCTTTCTTAGGATAAAGTGCAGCAAGACATTGCCATTAAATATTAGTGGGAAAATATCTGAGGAAAGGGTTAAAAAAAGAGGGAGTTATGGTATCATATGTACATTGTAGATGAGGGCAAGTTTTAGGGACAGAGAGGGAAGTGTTCTTTTATACTTCTACATTTATATGAAAATTTTTCACAGTATGCTGTGAATTTCCTTAGATAACCAATATTTCAGTTAATTCTGGACAGAATTGGATGAAGTATGGAAACATATAATTTTAGTGTGAGTGGGTGGATGAGAAGAAAGAAAGTTGGCAGAAAATAAGGACATCTCACTGTGGTGACTTTCACAAGAGACTGAGGGATAGTTGCAACAAGTTTCAGGGGACAAAGAACTAACTGAACGCTGAGATTTACAACAAATAAAGTGTCCAGTAAAATACATCTGAGCTGGCTGTAGAGCATTGGCCTTGCCTTCTTAACTTCAAGGGTAGAATCAGAGGGGCACAGAGACACTTCCAAATGCTTTCCTAAGAGTCATACAACTTTTAGGAAGCCTTGCAGAAAATTATTGTGAGAAGGACACTTCTGAACTTGTTACTTGTATTTGGCCACAAAACACAGCACATGGCTGTGTTTAAATTAAAGTTCAAAACTGACAGGCTTATGAAGCAAACTTTGAAAATGCCTATGGCTCAGTGTGTACAGATAACCCATGTACATGTTTACAGCAGCAGCACAGAAGGAGTGAATTAGAAAAGAAAGTACAAGAGCCTTTGATATATCCATTTATTGTATAGTTCAGACTTTGAGCATCTGCTATTTAGTTAAAGGAATATAAGCAAGCCAGCTGACGTATTTCTCCATTTGTAAGAGTAATTGGATAGTAGCAAACATAATTTCTCTTTTCTTTCCCATTTATCATCCTGTTTCCTTTCTGATTCCTTTCACATATGTGAGTTTTGGTTTTAGTTTTGCAAGCAGTGAAGATAATAGCCATTCCTATTTTCCTGTGGGAGCCAGATGCATCATTAAGGTCTAGCTCCTGGGAAAGCTTGACCTCCCATGCTATATGCCTCTTCCATTGATTTCCTGCTTATAGCAGAATGTACCTGTGTGATGGGAGGTCATAGTCAGCTGATCTCAGAGGTAACCAGAGCCATTACCTTGGAGGATTCTGAATATTAAGCACCAGAACCTCATGCTGGATTCTTTGTGTAATGCGTGTTTGGTTAACATCATAGATACTTCATTTGTAAGTTGCTGAGACATCGCACCTAATCTTAATAAGACATTGCTTTTTAGTCTGGAAATCTGTTCCATCCTGGTTTTTTTTCCTGATCTGTGCTCAGCTTCTACTTTTCCTTGCAGAAAGTATTTCTAATTGTAAAAGCTGAAATAACCTTTTAGCTTTTCTACAATATGGCTTTTAGTATGAAAGACAGGATGCCCCAAGAAATCTTTCAGAAAACCACTGGGTGTGAAGACGTACTCATATAACTTATTTGTATTTTTTCCTTCTTAGAAAAGAACCAAGGGTAGAGTATTTATTCATAAATTCTAGAATTTCTATTTCTTATTGTAATAAACTTATATTCCTAGTTAATCAACATCTCTGAACATTATTTTGGACACCCTATTGTGCAAAGCAGAATTTTGGCACAAAAAGTACAATAGCATTCTGTTGCATTCCTGATTATTCTTTGCTCTAAGTAATTTGAAAGAATAATTTTATCACATTCACTTTGAATATAACAGAAACTAATAAAGTGTAATTGCACATGAACTCCGAGTAGAAAACATTATTTATTTTTAAATACTACTGAATACTACATTTTTTCAGAAGTAACTCTTGCAGAACTTTGTTCATAAGTATCAACAAATGTCATTCAAGCTTTTTCTTAATTTACTGAATATCTGAGTAGAACTTTGTCCTATCATTTCAGTTTCCACATATCACTTGTTAAATAAACATGGCCAAGTCCAGCAAGTCTTATCTATGTATGTCATTCACAGGATAATGCCAAAATCTATCTTGCTATAACATTCAGAAAAGTCATAAAAACAATCTACCTGCTGGAACAATAATTGGCTTGTGGATCCAACATTTTCTTGCTCATTCCAGTCATAATATTAAAAGATTTTTGTCCCACATCTAGTTAATATATGTGAATGCAATGATGTGTTTCAGGTTTACTGAAAATCAGGTGATCTCTTTGTCTGTTTTGCATTTTTAAAGATTTTGTTTCTTTTCAGATAAAATGGATATGTAACAATGTCCCCAGGTCTAAATAACCGATTTATTGATTTCTGTCTCATTAAGCATTTTACCTAATGCACATTTGTGCTGGTAGTGTTTTACTTCTCTGACCATTTTTGCCTTCAGAGCAGAGAAGACACAACTGCAATAGTAACGAGACTCTGTTCTTGTTATGATCTGACTTCTGATGATTTTAAATTGCTTTGTCACTCTTGCCTTTACATAGTATGTTCAAAATTCTGCCTGGAAAAGTGCCAGTTTTCAACTACATTCTGAGAGAAAAGAGGCAGGGGACTGGATACTTCTCCATTTTCAAAAAGACCCATAACTCAGCACTTCTTTCTGGCATTTTCTTTCTACTTCATCAGTTTTACACTAAAATATTTAAAGTGTTTGATACAAAGGCTGTGAAGATGCATTAAAATACAAGGGGATGATCATATTTCTCCTTTTTCTTCAATCAAACAAAATGCAGACATGGCAGAATTTTTAGTGCTGTCGTATTTTAACAGAGAAGAGCACTCATTAGTTTAGAGTGAAAGGAGAGGCAATGAGGAACTGGGTTACAGGAAAACCCTTCTCTTTGAGCCTTGTACTCTCCTTTTCCCCACTTCTACCAAGGAATCCGGATCTCCATCTCTAAGCCCTTCAGTCTCCACCACTGATTCACAGGACTCATTTACAAGAACTGATTAACAACACTAGTCATGATCGCTTCTTTCTAGTGAACAGAATTATGTGCCTGTGCTTGTACAACCGGGAGGAATGTTCTTCCTTACTTCCTGCTTGAAAATCCCTGTCCATATCTTCCATTCCCAGTCCAACCCAGCCTGACAGTCCTTTCTTCCCTAGAGCCTAAAGATCCTCGGCTCTAGATGTGGAATGGAGCCTTCTCCCCCACCATTATGCACCCAGCAGAATATAAAAAAACCCCATGTCAGCCTGGCCAGAAGTCCTCAGTTCCACCCTGCTGTTGGCTGCCATAAGTAATCTGCACAGCCTTCTTTACTAGCTTTTCACAGGATCTCCCTGACTTCTTCACTGAGTAAAGATAGAAAAAAAGGTTGCACTTGCCAAAATAAGAAGAGGGATGGACTGCGTCTCCTTTGAGAACAAGCTGAAGGAGTTAGGGGTTTTCATCGAGGAGAAGAGAAAATTCTGGGGAGACTTTACAGCAATGTTTCAGTAGGTAAAGGGGGCTTATAAGATGAAGATAGACTTTTTTTACAAGGGGGGTAATGATTTTGAACTAAATGAGGGTAGATTCAGATCAGATATGAGGAAGAAATTTTTTATTATGACAGTGGTAAAACAGTGGAACAGGTTGCCCAGAGAGGTGGTGAGTTCCCCATCCCTGAAAACATTCATTGAAAGGTTGGATGGAGCTCTGAGCAACCTGATCTAGTTGAAGATGTTGCTGCTTATAGCAGAGGGGTTGGATTAGATGACATATAAAAGTCCCTTCCAAGCCAAACATTTTGGTTTTTGTGAATGATCTACCATTAAACCTCTGAAATTTAAAAACTCAAGTATGCCAAAGGTAAAAATACCCAAGCATATTATTACAAGACATAAAAGAGAGGGATTCTTCTCCCTCCCTGGAACTGCTCCCCTGAGATGTGTCTGAGATGGACTATTATCATCCCCTTTAAGTCTTTGGAGGTTTTATGAGTATGCTAATATTATCCTTGTCCACATTTTCAGACTTAATTGAAAAACGTTCTTGGTTATGAAAGAACATGTAGATTTTCCAGATCAGTAGTCAGCTAATTAGAAGAACATTGCTTTCCTTAAGAGAGAGGCAGCAATCAAGGTCTAGAAAATGAATTAAGGCTATTTCAGGTCAATGACTCCCAAGATTTAAGGAGATTATGCCCACTTCTCATTCTAGACATCTGATCCAAAGGGACAGCCTTTGAGTCCTTGTGGCACTTACCTAAAGCTAGACCACATTCTTGACTGTTTAGTGAGCCTGTTTCTTTTATAGGACAACCTCACAAAGGGCCAGATTTTCAAAGTCCAACTGAAAATAGTTAGTTCTACTTTGAGAGATGGAAATGGATTAGGTGCTCTGTAGATGCCCCTTGTAATTGCATCCTTTATGATTCTGTAGGCATTAACCAAAGTTTTCAGAAGAGCTTAAGAAATTCCATGCTACCTATAGGATTTAGTCACTTAAGCTGCTTAAATTCTTGTGAACATTTTGTTAGCAATCTACCAAACACTTGCAGTCTGTCCTCCCATCATTCTTCATGTGACTTTTGTCACATTCATTTTGAAAGAGTCCAATTTCTTCAAACCAAAGATGCGTAGGCAGAATGTTGTTGAAGAAATAATACTATTTGAATTTGAGAAGCTACACAGCAAACTCCTGTGGGCCAAGAATGTCCTATATTTAATGGAATGCTAAAGCTTTGAATGGATTTTTACCAAATATTTCCTTGCTCGTTCTAAAAAGTCATTCTGATATATTGCTTATTGTACTGACTCTTCATATTTTCCCTGGAAGCTGTACATGTTTAAATAACATTATAATACCTAACAATCTGTTCATTCTGCAAGTCTACATAAACCATCTATTGGCATACAACAAATCACAAATTGAAACAGAAGCTTTGGATGATTTTTTTTCCTTGCTTGGAATTTCTGGCATGGCACAGTAGATTATTCCCATATGGTCCTGCAGTTGCCTATAAAAGATTACTATCAACAGCACTAAGCTAAAATTCCTAATTTTCATATAGCACTTAAGAAACTGACTTAGAAAAATACATTACATGCACTTCTTTTTTTTTTTTTTCCCCCCATTGTCAAGCGAACATTTCAGATATTTCTATCTCGTTATTTACTTATGACCATGTCTCACCTTGTGTTGCAGAACACTCACCAATGTTTGTCTCTATTTCTACTAAATCTGAAGTAGTCTTATACAAAAATAATGCACTACATCACCACAGATTTTACCTGTTGATAGCATACAATTCCTTAGCAAGTTCAATTTGAAAATAATTGGTTTATGTAATGTTTGCTGGGGTTTGTGCAGTGCAAAAATCCTGCTAGAAAAATTCATCAAAACCTTGGCAAAACTTTAAAACCTCTCAAAAATTTAAAACTTTAAAACTTAGCTGGTATAAATTGGCATAGATTCCTCTGAAGTCAGCAGTGCTGTGCCAGTCAGTACACCTCGGCTGTAGGACTGATCCGCAGTCATTGCCTGACACCTCACAAAGGTATCATCCTGTGTTGCTTCGCTTTTAATTTTACGCCAAGGATCTTCTTATTCCAGGGTAGAAAGCTTGGGTTTTTTAAACATGATACTAAATAAAAATTATCATTGAAAATATCTGCAGTACCCTTTCAAAGCAGTGGGTGGCACTTGCAGAGCAACAATGCTCTGAGATTTAGCTCTTTTTACAACAGTTACTTTGGTTTATTGCTTTGTCCTTGACAACAAATGGGATTTCATGGGGTGTAGTGTTCAAACCAAGTTCATATTGCCTTTACTGAGTCATTTCTTCTGCCTAAAAGTCAGCAGTAGAGAAGGGTGCCAGCAGTTGTGGAAGAGAAGCATTACCTGCAGATTTTCTAATTCTGTGTCTACAGGCATGTGTGTGTAAATAAACTCAAAGGAATGTGGGAACTAGAACACAAACTTTATTCATGGTTTCATAGAAGCACATACTTTCCATCTAACATCTTTCATCCAGGAAATACTACCGGTAATTTGCTGACCTGCCACAGTGGTTCCTTACAGTTTAAAGTAACCTGCAAGAGTTCTTTAAAATGTGTTGCTGAAAACGTATCTAATCAGTAAAGAAAGTAATCAGATGCTGTTAGGTGATTTAAGGACAGTGTCATATGCTAAAAAATAATGTTCTATAGCAAAAAGCTGTTATTTCTGCACTGAGTGTACTTATAGGTCGCATAAAGAAGTACATAAATAAAGAAAGAAAGAAATGCTAATAAAGATACACTGAGGGTGTCCTCACAGTACAGCATAATCTGTAATAAAAAAACCCAGCAGGCTAAACAGATATCCCTAAAATAACCTCAGCAGAGTATACTGTATTTATTTAATTCCACATCATCTGATTGAGTAATGTCTTTTATACATTAACACTGCTCATAATTTCCTCTGCAACATTCAAGAACTCGGCAGGTATCACAGGTTTTAATTGCCAGCTTCATTCTACACCAGCATGTGGCATCTAGACATTATTAAACAAAATACTGATCATCTTCCCCATTTTCTGTTTGTACAGTTCCATTGCACTTGCCTGGTGTGCTATGCAAATTTAAAAAATTAAACGGGGAACAGTTCAGTTTAATTATCTAATATAGAAGTAAGGATATGTATTTTAAAAATCTATAGTATTGTTTGATTTTCTTCAGCATGAATATTGACATATGTGTGTTGCTATTTGACTGACTGCTTACTCCTTCAAATATGAGAAATGGATCAATTGTGCTTCTCTGAAAATATTATCTTGTATTACTGCTTCTGGGTATTTTAAACTCAAGATAAATTCACCAGGGTTCTGCTGAAGGAAATGCTCTTGAATCCTAAAGAGAAATGAGGACCGTTAGCTTCAAAAATCATAATGCAAACAGAATGGTAACAAACCTTCAAAACTTCACCTAAGTGAAGTCGATTAGAAATGGACCGTGGTTGGTGCCCAAGGGTGTCCTTGGGGTGCCTTGGGTGCAAATTTCATAGCTAGTGGTGAAAAAGGTGCAGCAAAAGTAAATGTATTCTGCCCACATAATGTGGTGCGACACCCTGTGTTCTGACCCCTTTCTCCATTCTCATGACTTCTTAGGCATAGGGGGGAAGCCATATGAGTAGCAGCTGAGGTCACTTGGTCTGTTCAGCCTGGAGAAGAGCAGACTGAGGGGAGACCTCATCACAGTCTACAACTTCCTTGTAAGAAGAAGAGGAGGGGCAGGCACTGATCTCTTCTTTCTGGTGACCAGTGACAGGACCCAAGCGAATGGCCTGAAGTTGTGTCAGGGGAGGTTTAGGGTGGATATTCGGAAAAGGTTCTTCACCCAAAGGGCACTGGAACAGGCTCCTCAGGGGAGTGGACACATCACCAAGCCTGACAGAGTTCAAGAAGCATTTGGAGAATGCTCTCAGGCACATGGTGTGTGTGGGGCTGTCCTGAGAAGGGCCAGGAGTTGGACTCAATGATCCTTGTGGGTCCCTTCCCACTCATCATGTTCTGTGATTTTGCGATTATTTGTTCAAGCATCACTGAATAAAATTCATGAACAGCTTTGGGTGTATGAACTAGAACCCAGTCTTTCCTCTCCCATCTCAGTGTTTCCAGACATGGGCTCCTTCCTATTACTTTTCTTCATCTCTCTGGCTCTGTGGATGATGCACCTATGGCTCTGTGGTGGCCATATACCAGAGTGCAGCACTATTCTTGCGCATCTCCAGGAGACAACTAAGAAGAAACCAAAAACAGGGAGTCAAACCATTTCCAGCTGAGGCATGAAAGAGATTTAGTGCTATGCTTTTATGCAAAACATACACCAGTGTTTCCTTCTTTGTTAGTCTTGCTACCTAGAGGGAGGATTCGGCAGTTCCTTGTAGTATGTAAGTAGCCCTTGCCCTAGACCTGACAGCACCTTTTCTTGAGGTGTCCTTTTTTCCTTGCTGGCACTAGCTGGTTTAATGCTTCGCTTGGGGAAGCACTGAGTGAATCAGGTCAAACACTCAACATCCCTTTGGAATCTGAAAATATGTAGACTCCTTGCTTCTGCTTTTCCAGGGCATGTTCCCTTGTTGATGACCTGAGTGAATTTCCTTGCTTGGGCCACAAGCTTTAAAGCCAAGGTGTTTTATCACTTACTTTTAACACTGAAAAAAAGTGGTCTATGCCAGATAGGGAACTGTAGAAATTTCAGGAAAATGTATTTGCCTCAGCTTTTTTACCAAAATCAGATGAGCAAAAACTGGAAATTGGGAAGGAAATTATTGCTTCCTGATTTTGAAATCTTTTCTAAGATGTTAACAAGAACTTTTATTAGAAATAAATGGATATAACACGTTAGTAGGCAGTACACTTTTTTTCTCTGATATTTAATGTAATTGCAATTATTCTAAAGCAATTATTTATAACAGGAAAAAACAACTGAAACAAAACTGCTGGGTTTCCACCTTTGTTATTCCCATAAGTTTTATGTTACTACTTGAGCCCTAAAAGAATTATTACCTAACATCTTGTAAATTAGATACTCCTGTGGTTTGGAGGCTTCTTTCTGCAGTCCTGAAGTGGGCGAAAACAATTTTATGGGATTCCACTGACATTAATTTCTCTGACGTTAGAAGAAAAAAATATGTGAAAGAGTTACGAGTGCTTTCAGCATTGTTAGTTATATCTAAATCCATAATAAAGTACCTTGCTTATAAATCCACTGAACCTGTGTTAAGATACTACAAATGAGTTAAAACCTACACAAATATGTTTCAGTATATGAAATATTTATACCTACAGAATATTTATTATATTGGTATGTTAAGGAAACTTCGCTGTTGGACTATTCAGGAGCTACTCTGGCAGTCACACTCACACCATCTGAGCTGGGACTGAGACTCCTTCACAGCTACAGCCCCCAAACTCACAGTCAGACCAGGTTTCCTTACCACCTCGACCCCAGGTTTACCATAGCACAGTCTCAGACATCCAGATCCTTAAAATAATTTAATGATGATGTAATAACTAAATAACAAAATAACAGCTCATGCTGGTGTCTCTGAGGAAGGTCCCTAACAAAGAGACCCCTGGGCTTTTATACCCTGACAGCCTAAGGACAGGAAAGTCTGGGGGTCATTGGCTCCTGCTGTGTCTCTGAGTGTCCAGTCCCCAGGATGGGCCACAGGTCCCTCTGCCCTTTGTTAGGCAAAGGGTCAACAACTCACAGCCTCTTGCCTCAGGCTCTCATCACCCAGACAGAGCTCAGTCTGCAGCTTCACACTGAGCTACCTGCACTAAATATATTCCTCAACAGGTATATCTCATACCGTGATTTTCAGTTTATGTTAACCATATCCAGGGAATGGAATAATTTTTTTGTTTACAGTCAACAAGCCTATTACTAATCTTTTAATCTTAATTGAAAATCCAATACCTTATTTTCCAAACTACCTTCTTTTATACTTTATTTCAGTTTTCAAGTTGCAGGTTTTTTAAGGAAGCCACAGATTCTCAAAATGGGGGGGGGGGGGTGTCCAATCATCTGCGTTCTTACTCCCACAGGCTGTACAGAGATTTGTTAGAGCACGAAAAAGGTGAAAGGGGCCATGCTTGAAAAGGGGTAAGAATGAGATTGTAGCTGGCAGGTGTGTGTTAAAAGCAGTAGCCATTTATTGAGTACAGCTGGTACAATTAAAAAGTTAAGGTATTTTCTAGGCTTCTGTTTCTCTTCAAAGTAAGATATCTAATTGGGACTCAGAGTCAATCTGAGTCTTGAGAGAAGTTCTAGAAAAATTGTTTGTCAAATGACTGGAGGTAGTGTTTCAGAAACATGTAAAGAAAATTTAAAGTAATGAGCTTAAAGATTCCATTTCAGATTGATCGAAAACAGGGCAAACATTGTTAGCAGTTTCCAAATGTCTCTGAATCATTTTCTTCAAGATAACTATCTCCAAACAGTTGACAGATTTAAGTCTTACAAGGTGCCGGGGGCTTTCTGTTCATCACAGATGTAATTCCTGCAATTCTTCAGTTGTTATTTGTTCCTTGAGTTGCCATATTTGCTAATCACTTGCTTAGGAATTAAGTGCTTGTTTTTTCATGTATCACAGTCCTTTCATTTCACATTCAGGAAGTTTTTTTCACAAGAAAATGCCCGAAACACTGTCCATGACCAGAGGCAAGCACGAGCACATTTTGCTCACCACATTTTTTTGCTCTACAAATGTGGGGGGAAAAAGGGGGCCTACTTTCATCCTGTCTAGTTCTGTGCACCTAAATTATATAACTAAGCTTTGTTAGCTGGCTCTTTTGTATAGTCAAGGCATCTCCAGAGTACAATCCAGCCTAGTCAAAATCCAAAGTGGAGAATGAGTAGCAAAAAGGCATGACTTGGCCAACTGGAGACGAAGTGTGTAATAAAGGAAATAACATTTGTGGTAGTCAACAAAACTATTTGCTTCTTTCTACACAAAACTACCTAAGGATTAGGGTAGAGAGGCCAAAAGCTGCAAGATAAAGCTCGGATCTTAGATATTGCTCAAGGAATTTGCTCTATGTAACCATTTTGATTTTTTTCTGCCATCCTTTTCCTGGACAAGAACACCCATGCTGCAGACTGTGAAAAACAGCTTTATCATAGAGAACTGTATGTGTTTAATTTTACATGCATTCAGCATCATAATGTTTCATTGGTCTGTCACATACACATGCTATGTTTTACGACAATTAAAAAGTATATTTTCTTTTTCTTAATTTTATAGCTCCGTAAATCAGTTTTCAGCATCAGAGCAAGAAACCTTCTGGAAAAAGAAACAGCAATCAATAAAATTCTAAGGTAAGAGTCAGATGTGATTTGATAGTGTTTTGACTGTCGTCTGATTTCTCATAACCTTGTTTTTCACAAATGTTACTGAATGTATAATATTAATAATGTATCCCTTTGTAGTACATCTATTGCTTTCATTATCAAAGATAAATTGCTCTTTTCTCTGGCTGTATTATATGTTTGAACAGCAATAAGAGAGATATTTTTCTTCTTTGGTACCTATTTGAATTCTGTGTCATGCATAAGGATCATTTTTTAGCTCATTTCACTTCTTCCTTCTAAATTAACTAAAACATGTCCCTTCATAACTGATGCTATTTTCTTAAAGAATTCTATCCTGGCTCTGGCAAATATATGCACATAAACATTCACGGGGTTGCACACAAGAAAGCATAGACTAAGCCAATCATATTCCAAGTACCAAATGGATAAAGAAGATTTCAGAACTGTGACTTCTGTAGAAGGATTTCCTGAATGTTTTAGTAATGATCATTCCTTTCAGTATTCCATATCAAGTAAGTACTGAGTACCATGAGTGAATAATGCCAGCCTGAGTCTCCAAGGCCCTTGTCTGAAGTTATAGGTAACACAGTGCTGCAGTTTTTCATACTACTGTTGGTTTTACATTAAAATGGCTGTTCTTGATATGAGGTGCATTAGCAATGACAACACTTTATAGATCATTCTTTTTATATTTAAATTCTCAGCAAAGCAGATGCATCTCCAGAGTGTGATCAATGAGAGGTCCTAGGTAAGCACACGGTATAAACAGGAATACCTGTTCTGAAATGTATAGATTAAGTAAGGCAGTATTTTATGAGGAGAAGTTCAGAGTGGTTTCTGAATTACGAAGTTTCTTGAATATATGCCATTTGAGAAGTACTGGTTCTTTTTAATGCTCTATCCGAATACAGAATAGGGAGAACTATAGAAATCAATGTGAAACTTCTTCTGTCTTTAAATCCATGTAATGAAAACATAGAATTACTAATTCAAATGAATGGTCATTGTAAAAATATTATTCATAAATGTAAATGCAGTACTGTAGGTATTCAGTCTTAGATCTCTATTTGTAAGCATTTTTGTAATTATGGGATTGTACCTTGATTTTACAGGCATAACTGTTACAGATAGATTAATCAAATTTAAAAATATGGTTTTAGGTACAGACATCCTGGCATCCTTTCAGTAAAACATTTTTAATGAAATTCTGTGTTAGATGAGAACTGTGAAATGCTATTGACACCCCCAGGGTTACACAAATGTCAGTTTGTTTGGTGTGTTTCTTATACTATACCACAGAGAAAAAATGTAGATGACAAAAAATATCCTACTTTTATATGTTTAATTTTTTTAAAATTTCATCTGTAGGGGCTCCATTTTTTTTTAGAAGAAAAAAATTAAGTCTCCCATCAGCACAGCTTTTTCTGTGCAACAGAATGGGAGGAGAATCCAAGCAAACCATTGTTTGGACTTCACTAATTTCTCAGAGATACCAGGACTGGATCAGAAATCAGTCCTTCCAGTTTCAATCCCACTGAATTCCACTTTGTCCTACAGATCATGACTTCTGCCAATGTCTTGTGTCTAGAAAGACTTCTCATCAATTCACCAAAATTCCTCCGAAGAAAAGTTTCTGAGGCAGAAAAAGGAATTTTTCATTTACTAATCTATTATTTTATTTTTAATTAATCTATTTAGTCTATTAATTTAATCTACATTTACTGCTCTTTCTCATCTATTTCCTGATTTGTCAGCAATGAACTTTGAGAAACACAGAGAAAAGGAGGGAACTTGTGTGAAGTAAGAAAAACATGAGATCACATCCTCTAATGCTTTCTTGGGATGCTTGTAAGTCATTTGGAAAGAGGCAGTCTTATTCTCCTCCTGAGAAAAAGGAAGAAATAGTGTTTATTGTTCCTTGGTTTTGCCTCAAAATTGTTAAATAAGCTCTGATCTATGACATTTCCAGTGCATCTGTTCCAGCATAAAAAAATTGTGTTCATGACATATCTGGTGGACATGCTGATAGAGAGCATTGCCAGTGATGGGCTGACTGGTCCTGAGCACTAACAGTGTTTCTAGGTTGATGACAGTGTTGCCACTGTTGACGCAGGTGAGTTTTACAAACAGAGGAAGTGATAAGATTTACATCTGAAATTTTCCATTCAGTTTAATTAACACAGGAAAATTCAAACTCCCAAGACGTTTTCTCATTTTTGATGTTGTTGTAAATTACATAAACCCCTTCATAAAATTAGGTGGCTCTCAGCTATTCAGAATATCTGAGAAAAGAACAAATGGCATTTATGCCAAGAACAATAAGAGATAACTCAGGATGTCCCTTCAGGAAAGATTGCTTCTAGCATCTTTTTAATTTTTGTCTACCTGAATTAAGGAACATTTATCTAAAGCAATGCCTCTACACATTAAAACTGCCCATGGGCAACTTCAGCTTGATGAAATTGCTGCACTGAAAGAGAATTTTAAGTCTGTTCTAGCTTAAGTCCACCTCTGACCTTTTCTCCTCTATTGTTTAAACCTTGTCAAATTATATTTTAATCGAACTGTGAATGTTTCAGTATAAACAATTGTACTGCATTACACAACTATACCTCTGTGTCTCTCTTGTGCATTTTTCTCGCTGCAAACCTCATTTTTCCGTTTCTGTGCTGAACTGCGTTTTGTCATTTTCTTCCCTAAGAAGAGAAAGAAGGACATGAATAGCCCTGACCACCCGGAGAGACAGTTCGTGCATTCCATCCTAGGTGTCTCACCTCCTCATCTGGTGTTACATTATGCAGCAAAATGCAGGTCTTGGGTCTCTCCTCCTAAAGCTTTCTTTCTGCTCTCCAGGGGAACTATCTAGTTTCTAAACCTCCTTGTTTGGAAACCAACCTTCACCTGGCCTCCTTGAGGTCTTTGTGCAATTAGGCATGGGAACCAAGCCAAGGATGTAGCAACTACTGTCCTGGATACTTTGACCAATGATTTGCATCTTTGCTTTACCAGTGCCAGAGCTTTACATTACAGCTGATGCTATAGTCAAATTGTAAACTGATGCTAGGGGTGTGCAATAGGATTTTCGCTATTCTAGGTTAGATTTGTCTGATGTGTTTCCTAGGCCTGAGGGAATAATAAAACTCATCCTTAAGTGGAATGTTCAGTTTCACAAACGTGTAATTGAGTGAAGTGTGTTTATCTAATGTTGGAAACTGAGACTGCCATGAGTGCACTGGGGGCAAGGGGGGAAAGAGGGGGAGAAAGAATTGCTTGAATTAAGTATTCCATTCTACTAATTTGCTAATATACTAGAAGTTAATTCAGACTTTGTTTCTGCAAGTAGTTCTGCAAAATACAGTGATTTTTTTTTTTTCTGAATGAACAAGAAACAAGATTCTCTGTGCTTCTAGGAAAGTTATAAAGTTTATCTCTGAATAAAATCTCTCTGAACACTAATGTATGTTTCATAAGAGAATGAGCAAACATTTTCATTAGTTTATCACAGGAATTTGATCAGAGGGAAACATTGTAGGCCATGTGGTCCAACTGCCAATTCATGTTGTGATTGCTAACCCTGGATCAGACCAGCTCTTGTTTACCCTGGATCAGCTCAGCTCTGCATCTTCCACCTGCTCTGGTTCTACAAAAAAGGGCCAGAAGGAGTATCCAGGGAACTACAGGCTTGTCAGTCTGACCCTGTGAAAGGTCATGGAGCAGATCATCATCAGTGCCATCATGCAGGACATACAGAATAACAAAGGGATCAGCCTGAGCCAGCATGTGTTTGTGAAAGGCAGGTCCTGCTTGACCAACCTGACCTCCTTCTATGACAAGGTGACCCCCTTAGTAGGTGAGGGTAAGGCTGTGGGAGTTGTCTGCCTGGACCTTGGTAAATCATTTGACATCATTTCCCACAACATTCTCCTGAAGGAACTGGCTTCCCATGGTGTGGCTGGGTACACTCTTCACTGAGTGAAATCTGTCTGGATGGCTGGCCCCAGAGAGTGGTGGTGAACAGTTACATCCAGCTGGCGGCCAGTCACCAGTGGTATTCCCCAGGGCTCAGTACTGGGGCCAGCCTTGTTTAATATCTTTATGAATAACCTAGATAAGAGGATCAAGTGCACCCTCAGTAAGTTTACTGATGACACCAACTTGGGCAGGAGTGTTGATCTACTGGAAGGCAGGAAGGCTCTGTAGAAGAATATGGATAGGATGGATTGATGGGCTGAGAGCAACAGTTCCATAAGACAAAGTGCTGGGTCCTGTACTAGGATCACAACAACCCCATGCAGTGCTACAGGTTGGGGCAGAGTGGCTGGAAAGCTGCCTAGTGGAAAATGACATAGAGCTGCTGGTTGACAGCCAGCATTGTGTCCAGGCAGACAAAAAGGCAAGTGACATCCTGGATTGTATCAGAAGTAGTGTGGCCAGAAGGATCAGGGAAGTGATCATTCCCCTGTACTCAGCACTGGTGAGGCCACACCTTGAAACCTGTGTTCAGCTTTGGCCCTCTCATGACAAGAAAGACATTGAGGTGCTGGAGCATGTCCAGAGAAGGGCAGCGGGAGCTGGTGTAGAGTCTGGAGCTCAAGTCTTGTGAGGAGCAGCTGAGGGAACTGGGGGTGTTTAGGCTGGAGAAGAGGCTGAGGGGCCACCTTATCATTCTCTACAACTGCCAGAACACTGTACTGAAGTGGGATTCAGTCTCTTATCCCAGGTAACAAGTGACTGGACAAGAGGAAATGGCCTCAGGTTGCACCAGGGGAGGTTTAGATTGGATATTAGGAAAAACTTCTTCATGGAAAAGGTGGTCAAGCACTGTAGTAGGCTGCCCAGGGAAGTGGTTGAGCTGCCATCTCTGGAGGTATTTAAAAGACACTTGTGGCCTTGCTTCAGTGGTGGACTGGGTTAACAGTTGGATTTGATCTTTAAGATACTTTCCAGCCTAAATGATGCTATGATTCTATGATCCTAGAAGATACACTATCCTTTATTAGAAATTTGCCTGCTTTAAATAAGTGACTTATATTAGTTTGTAATCATTTGCAACAAATTTCTTGGCATATATTTTATGTTTTCTCTCTTAAGAGTATGATTTCTTTCTTCATAACTTTGAAGGTTTGATACTATGCGTTTCTCAGAACAAATATACCAGGTAAGTTGATGATAGTTGTCGTCAGGCACAAAATCCAGACTTAGCCCACCTTCCTCAATATCTACAAGCACATGGCATCATTGGATTTCACTTACCTAATGCAAAGACAAAACAAGGAAATTCTAGAATGCTCATATCCATTGGTAAGAAGTTACTCTGTTCTATGGGGTTTGTGCCAACTGACCTCCATATTATGGATCAGTGCAAATCACAATTGTGAAGTGGAGTTACTGGGCTATAGAGTCTCCAATACTGCAGTTATGGAAAAAGAAGTTAGGCAAACATCAGCCCCAAACAATGTATGTATCATTGATCCCATTTTGAGAGAGGTGATAGACTGGATGGTCACTTGAGGTTTCTTCCTCCATATTACTTTTATTAATTCTTTTGCAATCCAATACAAATTGTTATTATAGTAATATCTGTGAGAGGAGAAGCTGAAACAGCAAAGCAAGAATGGCAATCACAGTAAAAAATTGCTAAAGAAAAAGAATCTGCTCCCATAGCACAGGTGGCTGAGCAGACACTAAAGAAGATAAGTGACTATTTGGTTTTTTTCTTTGGAGGCGTATGGAAGGAAACAAGAAAAAACATGGAAAAGAAAAATCATGGATTATCCAAGTTGCATTATTAATCCATTTTATCTCACCAGCTAAATTTGGATTTATTTTAAAAAAGAACAGTTTTGTAGCTGTGGTGAAAATGTGCATTTTGCTTGCTATTCAAAAAGTGCGTTATTGAATTAAATTTATAAATGAAAGAAAGAAACAGTACTACAACACCTATCGGCGGGATTCCCCATGAATCTTAGATTGTCACACTCAACCATATATTCCAAGTTAGATGGAATTATAATGAGAGCATAGAAAGATTTAGTAAGGTTAGAGAGTCAGAGAGAGTGTAAACATTGCTGAATGAGGATGCTGAGTGTTGTACTGCAGGGTACCCCACTGCTAAGACTTCAGTGTGAGCACGTTTCAGGGAGAACAAGAACAAAAGCACATAGTAATGTATGCAGTTGCTACAGTTACTACATAAGTACTCACTCATTCAAATAACAAAGAAAAAAACCAAATTGGTGTTATATTGGAGTAAAAGATGAGTTAACACTCGTTGCAGAAAGGATGCCTGACTAAGAAGTCCAAGCGTGAGCCACATGCATACTCTCTCTGCAAGAGACCTCGGAATACTGATTAAAGGTATAGTATTTTAAAGTATTGATCAAAACACCTAACATTTTACATTAAGCCAAAAAAATCTGCTTGAACTCTCTTTTTGCTACTTATTTTTCAGAGATCCCAAAGCAGCAAATAGTTTGAATTACTTCAAAAGTTTGGACCTCCTAATAAGTTGCAGGTAACACAAACTATGTGGTATCCCAGTGTTGTATTGTTCTGTGTAATCTTCAGCTGGCTTTCTAATAACCTACCAAATTACATTTTATATTTTATTATATTTGCACTTTTCAAGGCAGATTTGGAGCATGTAGTTTGCAGCTGCTGGACTGTTTAAGTTCTGCAATGGAAGTCCGAAAGCTTGACGTATTTCTTGTATCTTCTCCTTTGTTTCATTTGTTTCCTTATTCCTCTGCAAGTGAAAGTGAACCTCACTAATATTTTATAGAGGTGGTATAGAAAGATAAAAAGGACAATTTTAGCTAAAAAAAGTAATTTTGCCTCTGTTGTTCAAAGAAAGGTCAAAAAATTCTCACCAGCTTCAGTTACATAAAGACATATCAAGGTAAGAAAAGCTTTCTTTTTTTAAACTCCAGTTGTCAAATCAGATAGGACTGAATTTTTAGCACTGTGGCACAGTGATTGTCCGTGGTGTGGGATTCAGCTCCAGGCAGTCAAATCTGCCTGTGAGCTAAGTGATGACCTTTACCATCTAGTTGACAGAAGTCTAGTCAATAAAAGTAGTGGACCTAGTGAGATCTTTAGCTGACTGTTTTGTCTTTTGATGCCCACTTTATGGTTACTTTAATGCTTTCAGAACATAATTAATTAAATTAATTGACCAAGCATTCAATTAAGTTGTCCACATAGGGGCATATAGTAATGTATGAGATGCCAGAGGATGTCCAAGACATCCTCTTGAACATGGCAGGTAATACAGAAATTTGTAGGTGTATTGTACTCTGCTGGAGCAGCAGCTGGAAGCAAGGTAAGATACTCCAAGGCATGGCAGGTGGAGCTGGCCACCTCTGTACAACCAGTTTAATTGAGTCCTACATCTCTGTTGGTTATGAGTGAATCCTGGACTCAGGGATCACATGCAGGCACTGAGAGTGAGTACAGAAGTGTACGTGTCTGCAGTGAGAACACAAATCCTTTTGTGGACTTAAATTGGCAACCATGCAATTCTGGAAACTTCATGGCTCTTGCCTTCTTTTTAAAAAGTCCCCAAAGATCTGCAACTCTAGGTGTCTAAGCAGCTGAAAAATATCCAGATTCTGAGTCAAAAGTATAACAAAGTGTAACAAAGTATCTGGAAATACAAGGAAGATTCAGGCAATCACTCCCATGAAGTGGAGGATGCTGAGAGAGAGAGACTGTCAAAAATAGCCATGGCCATCTCAGCACAGCCTTTTTTTTCCTCTGGAAATAAAAAAAAGTTTCTTTGCAATTACTTAATAAAAATTTCTGATCTCTCTGCCATACAACTGGCATTTCATTATTTCTCTGTTCACTTCAGTAGGAGCTGCAGGGCTTCCAGAGGTATTGAAAATACAGCAATGGTTGAAAATTCTAAATATGGATTTAGTAATCTAATTTAGTGGTCATAAGCAATATTAAGTCTTTCTACAGGTGTTGGTTACTCTTTATGAATGCCCATTCTGCCATAGTTTGCCAATAGTATGTGGCTAAGTCTATTTTATTATACAATTATTAATAAAATAAGCCATCTTGTTCATTAGTCATGTAAAGAATTTATTGTTTGAGCATTTAAAATCTCTTTTATTATGAATACTAAGAGTTTATGTAACTTTGTGTTCAAGTTATTGTTTAAAAGAACATAAAAAGTTTATGTGCAAGTCACTTTTTGATGTCAAGGAAATCATTTCTAGCTGTTAAAAGCAAAGCACAATAATTTATATTTACGGGGGAGAAAAAAAGATAAGTTGCTCTCTTTTTCACAGTGAGAAGCCTCTATGCAGAACTTTCCATTGTCTCTCCTAGGAAAAACTGAACTGTCATTTTAATGGATTTAGGTATGTTCTATTTTTAGGAAATAATTTTTTGCTTTTTTCTTTTTTTAAACAAAAATTTCACAGATAATCAAATATCTCTGTTGTTTTCTGACAGTGTTATATGGTATCTTCCTCCATAATGTAATGCTTAAAATCCATTGTCATTAAAATGTTCATGATTTGCCTAAGATGAGCTGTGTTTTATAAGACATGTAGTAATTTTCTTAAATGTCGTGATGCTTCAGTTCAGTGTAGTATAGTCTAATGCTTTTTACAACAAGTGTAGCACAATGTATTTTTTTCTGGCATGCTAATCTGATTGGCAGTGATGACACTGACAAGCATTCTAAGCTTCTCATTTTTGTTCCAGATCTCCCTTTGGATTCCTACTTGTATCATTTATGTGTTTATATATAAAAGAAGGAGAAAAAGCAGAGAAGAGTGAAAAACAGTCACAATGGGGAAAGAACATGCCGTGGACACCTTTTGCGATCCAGCACGATCATTCCATGCTGTCAAGGATAGCATTTATCTAAGCCCTACAGCAGACTGGCAAACTGACTGGTTACTCAAATAGTGTATAATTTTTTTCATCTTTTCCAAAAAAATGGAGATTCTGTTCAATAAAAAGTATGGAATATTACCAATTGAGTCTTATGTTTCTCTGAATGATTACATAACACAAAATGAGCAATAAGGATTGCACAGTGTAAACTTAAAATTAAGGCATTCTTGGAATATTAAAATATGTTTCCAATTTTGAAATTCCATTTCTCAGACATCAGAATTATGTGTGAGCTCTTTCAGTGAAAACCTCTCTTTTTCTTAAGCAAATCAATTTCATAGCCATCAAGATGAAGATATGCAGGCTCTGTTTAGCTGTAGCACACTTACTAGCCGACAAATACTCATCTCTGCCAAAATATGTAAAATGTGTTTGCCAAAACAAAATGAACCATGAGCAAACAAGTGAGAAAACCCACACTACAAAATGCTGCAAGTTGAATGCATTGTCAGAGAGCAGACATTTCATTTGCAGGATATCAGCAATGTGCAGCTCTTCATTGCATACCATAGATGGTTCCAGTTATTTAGAACATTCAAAGTTATGCTATAAGTCTTAAATGTTTGCATACAGCCCTGAAAGGGACTAAAATTGCTGTTGTACTTATCCTATTCCCTTCTTTATTGCTGAGAGGCTGGTTTTACTGAGAATTAGTGCATTGCTTCAGCCCTTTCACACTTTGTGAAGTCTTGAGGGGCCATAAATTCTACAGCAAACTGGAAAAAAACTGTAGATGGCCCTTGATAAGGCATGAAGGAGGTTTATTGGTTGACTGGTTGTATTGCAGAGTGAGGACCATTGCTTTGGAAATGTTTTCATGGAAATTACCTTGCTCTTTTATTATTTTTGTCTGTTATTATTGAAGCTCTTGGTTCACAGAGAGCCAAGCTGACTTCTCTGAATGTGCTACCTCTGAAATTATCTTTATGCTGAAAACTGTCTGTCATCATATTTGTATTTCTTCATAGGGCCTGCACTAGACAACGCATGCTGAGCGGATCATTTGAGGGGCAGCCAGCAAAGGAAAGGTCAATACTTAGTGTCCAGCATCATATACGACAAGAACGCAGGTAAACATAGACAAAAAGGATGGTTTAAAAATATTCTTAAAATATAGGTGACAAAAAGAATTCAATTTGAGCAATACTTGAGATGTGAAAACCTGAAATTACCTACTTGTACAAAGAACTGAGTTCTACATTCTTTATTGTAACCATAATGAAATTCATTGTACTGTATAAATGGAAAAAATGCCTTTTTATTTCAAATGTCATTTCCTTTGCCAACTACAAAGCTATCAGTTTGAAGATCAGAAGGAAAGAAATTGGCTTATGTTAGACCAGATTGAAAACAATTGAAGAACATATAAGCTTCTGATGTTAGCGAGAGAAAAATGATAAGAATTTGAGATATTGGGTGTCTGGAGAGCAGTGCTTTATAATGGGCATCTTATAAAGGTCAAAATTTCATCTTGAGATGTATTGTTAAATTGATTATTATTGTTTCAGGTCACTGAGACATGGTTCCAACAGCCAGCGAATCAGCAGAGGAAAATCTCTTGAAACGTTGACTCAAGATGTAAGTCCTCATAGAAATGACAGTTTTGATTTTGGGGAATATTAAAAAAATAAGAATACATATTATAGAATAAATGCTTGTGTAAGACTAATTTCTATTTATGAATTAGCTTACAATTTATCTTTTGAAATCTTGAAAGGAAATCATGTAACAAATACTGTAAGTGCATTAGAATTATCCTCAAAATAATTACCATGGTTATTTCACTGATAGACTTACTGGTTTTGGAACACTTGCTGAGATAGATTCACTGAAGCTGTAGACACTACATTAGGAACACAACAATTGCTACCCAGGACACCTTAAAAAGCCTTACTCTGAAATTACACAAATCACTTAGGCTGGCAAAACAGCACTTCACAATTTCTGGAACTTTAGCAATATTTTTCAAGCAGTGGAACTGTCAGATGGAAGGACAAAGACTAAAAGGGAGAACAGTAATCATGGATTTCACTGTGGTGTAGTTTCGTACAGTTAAGTGCATTTTCATTCTGCAAATTCATACATTATTTGTGGAACTCTATGACAATGAAAATTCGAGGGGCAATATTAGTCCCCCCATTTCCAAACTATCAAAGTCTTCAAAGAAACAGAATTACAGAATCACAGAATCAATTAGGTTGGAAAAGACCTCTGAGATCATCAAGTCCAGCCTATGGCCTAACACCCCCTTTTCAACTAGACCATGGCATTAAGTGCCACATCCAGTCTTTTCTTAAACATCTCCAGGGATGGTGAATCCACCACCTCCCTGGGTAACCCATTCCAATGCCCAGTCACTCTTTCTAGGAAGAACTTCTTCCTAATGTCTAACCTAGACCTCCCCTGGTGCAAATTAAGACTGTGTCCTCTTGTCCTGTCACTAATTGTCTGGGAGAAGAGACCGACCCCCACCTGGCTACAACCTCCTTTCAGGTAGTTGTAAACAGTGATGAGGTCTCCCGTGGGCCTCCTGTTCTCCAGGCTTAACAACCCCAGCTCCCTCAGCTTCTCCTCATAGGTCTTGTGCTCCAGACCCTTCACCAGCCTCATTGCCTTTTTCTGGACACGCTTCAGCACCTCATTTCCCTCCTAAACTGAGGGGCCCAGAACTGGACATAACACTTGAGGTGCAGCCTCACCAGCGCTGGTAAAGGGGAAGAATCGCTTCCCTGGTCCTGCTGGCCACACTGTTCCTGATACAGGATGCCATTGGCCTTCTTGGCCACCTGGGCACACTGCTGGCTCATGTTCAGCCTCCTGTCAATCAGTACCTATTTGCCTGGCTGCTCTCCAGCCACTCTGTCCCCAACCTGTAGTGCTCCATGGGGTTGTTGTGGCCAAAGTGCAGGACCCAGCACAAGGTCTTGTTGAACCTAAACTGTAGGTAACCAAAGCGGATGTGACTTTGTTAGTGTCCAATAGTAAGGATAACACCCAGTGTTACCCCACCAGGAATGCTCCAAAGACTCTCATAACGCAGAATAGGAATATTGATTGTACCCTTCACTGGATGAGCTCAAACAGCATACCTCCCTCACTCTCCCTGTCCCTGCACTCAGCATTCACTGCCTGTGTGTTCTGCATGCCTCGCAGTGTGGCAGCCATGCAGCAGGCTTGAGAATCTGAAAGGATGTCTGAAGCCTTTTCTTTCCCAGTCTTTGCCCTTAGTAACTTTGATGGTATTCATTTCAGTTCAGAGAGATTGGCTGAGCTGGCAGGACCTCTGTTTTTAAAGTTGAAAGTTAGATTGGATGGAACCTCGAGCATGAAATTAGAACTGAAATTAACCTTGATGAAAATAAGGAGCCTTATGTTGTAGATGGAAAATACTGTGCAATATGCTTGACTGAGTTGATGTGCAGTACAATTGGAAATAAAGACTTTTCATTTTAATATTTCTGTGTAAAATACCATATCTTGCTTTCATCTGAAACATTAAAAAACAACAACCCTCAGACCTTATTTAAAAGGAATCATTTTGCTTCTAGCACTCTAACACAGTGAGATACAGAAATGCACAGAGAGAAGACAGTGAGATAAAGATGATCCAAGAAAAAAAGGAACAAGCTGAAATGAAAAGGTATTTAACAATCAAAGTCTGAGTGCACATTTTCTGTATTAACTATTCTCCGTATGAAGTAAAATGTATTGAGAGTCAGCATGAAAAAAAGAACAAAGTGTAAGGGATATTTTTGCCATATATAATGTGTAACACTTAATAATTTACATTTTTTCAAAAGGAAAGTCCAGGAGGAGGAGCTGCGAGAGAATCACCCATATTTTGATAAACCCCTTTTCATAGTTGGTCGTGAGCACAGATTCAGGAATTTCTGCCGAGTGGTGGTACGAGCTCGCTTTAATGCGTAAGTTCATTTCATATCAACATTGGTTCCAACAGGGGTTTGCCTTCATATCTTCAGAAATCAAGTTCTAACTTTTCTTTTACAAGGAAAACTGCATATGGTGTGGTCACCAGACAAGCTGGCAGTCAGTTTTCTGTAGTGTAGTCTTGTTGTTGGAAGAAAGGAAGCAGTAAAATGCTGTGTAAGAGCAGATGTGTTTGAGCGGTCTGTGATGTTGAGATGGGAAAAAACTGTGGGGAAACCATAGGTGTGAACTGAGAGGAAAGCCTAATGTTTCCCAGTTTTAGACCTTGGGGAATCAGCGTACTATTACCTTCCTATTCCTCATCAGAAGGCGGGAAGTTTTTATAAACCAGCAGTTACTCATAGAACAGAAAAAGGTGAAGAGAAATGAATCACACCTATACTCACTTGAAGACTCCATAGCCCATAATTAGAGACCCAGAATGGGACAGGGAGATCCAGAACAGAATGGGATGTGTGTATGAGCATGGCAGATAGAGATCTATGTACAAGCAGCTTGATATAAAATAATCTTACAGCTTTTCTTTTAAATCTCTCTCTGTGACTGGCATCCTAATTTTTGAAGGTTAATGCATGTCACTTTGCAAACACACAGTGTAAGACACAAGATAGCTCAAGACAATGAGCTTGGTCATTGGAAGGACTGGTTTCGGTACCTGCTTTACCACTGATTTTCTCTGTGCCCTTCAATAAATTGGTTAGCATGGCAGGAAGTTTAGATATTCAGTTTTAAAAATACCTATATGTAAGTGTTCTGCCATGTATGTAGAGGCATGTCCTTGAGTTATGTCCCCACTTTTTTATGCAACTGCTAACTTGATTGTGGTGCACTGGTCCATGAAGCAATGCAAATTAACACAGAAAAGAAACCCCCACATAAACAGTCATTCCGATCCACTTGTCAAAAACTCGTCAGTGCCTCTTAGCATTGTGGACTGCCTGATGGCAAAGGATATTTACATTGAAACAACTTAAAGAAAATGTTTGCAATCATTAGAATAAACTGATTTTCTTAAACAGTACTTTTTTTTTTCATTTCTTTAAATCTTACCTGCTTTATTCATTGTCCTACCTAGCTTGCCAAGTAAGATATTTTAAATATCTGTTTCAAACTGGTAGGATACATATTTTCTTCGAGTAAAAAAGGCTGAGGAATGCTCCTATGTAAAATATGGAGAAAAAGTGTGAACTTAAGAAGAAGCAAAAGTCAGTATGTTCAGTGGGAAGGCACCTAGTCCAGTATATTCTGTGTACTGACTGGTGTAAGTGGGTGAACCTGGCCTCCGGAAGATGGTTCTTATATGCCTTGTGCTTTCCTGTAATTCATAACCATGAAATCTCTCTGCTAGTAATTCCTCAAGTCTATTCAGTCCGTTTTTCACTTTAGGCTCATCAAGTAAGTGATGGCAATTTCACATCCCAATGGCTAGAGCCCTCCAATGGAATGTAGGATATGTCAGTGCAGGTCCTGTCTTGTCATGATTTGCTACAGAATTTGAAAAATAAGTAAAAGTGCCTATAATCACTGGGTCAGTGCCTATAATCACTATCCTATCACTTGGATAGTATTCTGGTAGCTTCTCTGCTGCAGTCATTCTGTTCTTCAAATAAAAGCTTCAAATAAAATCAGTAAATAATCGCCTAGATACATGTATATTACTTATAAAGTGGTTCTCACTCTTTCTGACTGCCTAATACGTGCTTGGACACAGTAGATGGAGCACAGCAATTACATAGGAAAATTCAGATATGGAGAATCTAAAAATATTAATCAGGAAAAGATTGAAGAAGTAATAAAAGGAATAGGTCATGTGGAAGGATTTGTGTGTGTGTGTGTGTGTGTGTGTGCGTGTGTGTATGTTGACTGAGGATATCCTAGAACCACAAAATTATAAGGAATGGTTTAAGTTGGAAGGGACCTTAAAGATCACTTAATTCCACTCCCTCTGCCATGGACAGGGGTAGCTTTCTCTAGGACAGGTTGCTCAGAGCCCCATCGAGCCATGATCCAAGAAGTTTTGAAATTTAAGAACTCCTGAGGAAATATCTTGGTACCTAAAATTCAGAAGCAGTTTAGCCGCCTCATTTCCAAGCAACATACAAAATTAAGTCCTGGTTTGCAAAAGCAAGACCCAAAAAACTAGCGGTTCAAGGAATTACTAGAGGAATTACAGGTAAGCAATGAGTTAAAGTGATACCAGCTGTGTTGGTAATATGACTGAAATTGCATAGAATTAAATGAAACTTATTCAGACATTTAAAATGAAGATGAGATAAAATGGAGCTCTGATTTTGGACAGAAATTACTTTTAGGTGATGGATGCATGGTATAATTATAATGTTAAGTAAAATAAAATGTAAATTACTCTATCTTTTCTTCTTTTTATAGTTCTAAAACAGATCCTGTTACTGGAGCTGTGAAAAATACCAAATACCATCAACTTTAGTAAGCACTGCAAAAGTAACTTTGCTTGGTGACATAAGCCTGCAGCATAAGTGTGTGAGCACACACCTGCATGTATGTGTGTATATGTGTATGCACATGTATATTTCTTTTTGTGTTTTTTTCTTCCCAAAAAGGTTTTTCTTCCGATGGAGTTGATTGGGGAGGAGAATGAATAGGAAGCAGATTTCTTAATCAGACTTTTCTTTTTCACTTGCATGTAACTTTTCTGGTTTTACTACACATTTGTGAAATACTGAAATCTTTGGCACTCCTCAGCTTAATTTATTTTTCATAGGAAAGCACTTAAATGTGCTGTAGGCATGGCACAAGTACACAGCTCTCCAGGCATTTCTGTAATGGAATTTCCTTATGTGTTGTTTGCAGTGACTTACTGGGTTTGGTTACTTACCTGGACTGGGTCATGATCATTGTTACTATATGCTCCTGCATTTCCATGATGTTCGAATCCCCTTTTAGAAGAGTTATGCATGCTCCAACGCTCCAGGTACTGCCACCAAATCGTTTTACAATTAACGAAGCACAGTCACCTCGGTTCTCTCCACTGCCTATTCCTAAATTATGACTGTTTTCTGCTTTGCTTTTCAGATTGCTGAATATGTTTTTGTAATATTCATGAGCATTGAGCTTAATCTGAAGATTATGGCAGATGGCTTGTTTTTTACACCAACAGCTGTCATTAGGGACTTTGGAGGCGTTATGGACATATTTATATATCTTGTAAGTTTTTATGTTTATGGGAGGTTTTCGTAGCATCCTTAATTTTGATATCTGGTTATTTAAATGTTTAGCAGTATGAAAAAGTTTGGCTCTGCACCCTGATGCAAATGCAGTAGTATACTTTGTGTTTAGACACTGCTGTTTTCATGTGCATTCCTGTCAATTATGTGTACAAATACTTGTTTAGACCTCTAAAAATACACTGATGTGATGTGATAAGCACCTGGCAATTTAGTGTAGAGTCATTGTATGGTCCCTTTTAATTATTTATTTGTTAACATGCTTTAAGTATCAGATCGGATTTAATTTCAAAGCAAACTCAAGATCTCTGACCTCACTTCAGCATTCTTATGCAGGAGAATCTTTATTTTACCTGTTTCATAGATACTCTTTGCTTCTTCCACTTGCCACAGTATTCCTGCCTTATAGAAGGTGTTTTAAAGGCTTTAATATCTGATGACAGGCACATCCGTGTTGCTAGTGTTGCTGTAGTAGAAAGCAAAACAACATCTTTCTCTATCCTAAACCTATAAGTAGTGATTCTCAGGGAAAAAAAAATTACGCTACTGTTTCCTTTGTACCTGGGAAATTTCTTGCCTTCCATTCAAATACAGAAGAAGGATGTCCATTTTCTCTTCACATATGACAGTAAACACCACAAAGTGTGTCAAAACCAGTGCCCAGTATAATACAGTATGAAATAGTTTTATTTGTGGTTGGGCATTAGAACAGGCTCTTCAGGTAAATGGTCAAAGCACAAAGCCTGAAGGAGTTCAAGAAGCATTTGGACGATACTCTTGGGCACATGGTGTGACTCCTGGGGATGGTCCTGTGCAGGGCTAAGGGCTGGACTCGATTATCCTTGTGGGTCCCTTCCAGCTCAGCATATTCTGTTATTCTGTTATTTAGTAACTGAAGAAATTACTGAGAAAAATGGCTTTGATGGATTTAGATTAAATCTTTCAGAGATAAATCCACCAGGCAGATGTGCTGCATAAAATTTGTCGTGATCAATTTGTATCTAAGTTTCCATTGTTAGCATAAATAAAAATATGCATACTTGTACAAAACTCCTACTGTAGTATGCATAATTCCTGTGTGCATTAGTTTCTTCAAATCCTTCTGAATCCCTCTGCTTGTCTGAAGGAAAATCTGGGTGGTGTAGCTTGGATATTCCAAATGTGCCTGAGGCGTTCTTAAAAGAATACTTGAAATAAAGTCAGAAGCACTAGCAAGTCATTTTGTTTTGGTGGAGCAGCTGTCTTTTGTCACTGTTGTTTTAACAATTTGTATTATGTTTTAAATCATATTGGTGATATCAGCTTGATCCTCCATATTTTGTGCCCTTACTTCATTGTAACCCTCTCACCTCTGTCCCCCTATAAGAATTAACAGACTTTAAATCAATAAATTGACAATGTTTTCAAATACATAACATTTGTGTGATGAGACCACATGGTGACAACACTGGAACAAAGTGGAAGGAAAAACTGTCTAGAAAACTGTTAACAGACTTCCAGGTGAGGATTTCTTAGATTCAGGATAGAATCTCTGAAATGAAAAGGAGGGAGAGAAATAATGCTGCCTGCTCCAAGAATGTAGTTTGTGACCTTATTCTGAATCAGTCAAATTGATTTCTTCTTTTGGAACAGTTCCATCTGCTGAAAAGTATCAAGTAGATTCTTTGTCAAAGGGGAAGACAGAGACTGAAGCTGATGCCCGTTAGTTAGGACAATAAGCCAGGATGCAAGAGAGCCAAGTCCATTTTCTAATTTAGGTGCTTTTTTGCCTTATTATTTCCTTTAATTCTAAGGAAGAGAAGCATTCATTGATCTTCTGTGATGTGCCTATGTCAAGGAAGGCATTGTAAGCCTAATCCTTCTTTGCCCTTTCCTGCTCTATCATCTCCAGGTGAGTTTGATATTCCTGTGCTGGATGCCTCAGAATGTCCCTGCCAAATCCGGAGCTCAGCTCTTAATGGTACTTCGCTGCCTTCGACCTCTTCGAATTTTCAAATTGGTCCCTCAGATGAGAAAAGTGGTGCGAGAGCTCTTTAGTGGCTTTAAGGAAATATTTTTGGTAGGTGCCAATTATTTTTTTGTTGTTCTTGTTAAAATATATGAAGGAGTAATAAGATAACATTTTGCTATGACATGTATGTTTTCTGTTCTTTTCAGCATTGTTGTCTGTTTACTTTCCATTGTGGCTATCACTGGAGATAACACAGAACAGGTTAAAAATGGGGAATATAAGTAACTCATATTTATACCGAATAAAGCTGCTTTAATAATTCTTTTATAAATTTTATTAATTCAGCATACATTTCACCAGTTACATAGGAGGACTACTGAAAAAAAAATCTACCCCTTCTTTACAGTTCAAGTTGGGCAAGGAAGATAGGAAGTAGCTTGTGGCAGCTCTGCAAGAACAAAAGTAAACCTGGTTTCTGAGCTGAAGGTCTCTACCCTCAAGTTTTTTGAGAGGCAACCAGAGACGATACAGCTGTTTATCACAGATCTGGATCTCATTTTTATGTTATTACTATGATCATAATTATGCACTTATAATAATAATAACAGTAGTGGAGTCTGTGATTGCTTGATCAGAAGAACCTAATCTATTGTCTTGAGGCCCTATGTGATATTTGTCAGCCTAAACAGATACCTCATTCCTTAACAGGATGCTGTATTAGGTCATGTTGATGTAAAAGGCTAAGTTACAAAACATTTGCAGACAGTAATAGAACAAGGACAAAAAGTATAAAGCTAGTTAATATTTTATTGATACAGTATTCTTTTAAAGATATTTACATCATAATTTACTCATCCTTATCTTTATTGTAGCTATCCTGGATAAATATCTAACAATGTCTTACTAAGATTAATTAGTAAAGCCTGATTCAGAAAAACAGAAGGAGCACATATTTAAGTACTTGAAAAGTTCTCTTTAAAGTGAATGGTAATTCTTATGCATACAGAATTTAACACAGTGCAAGAAAGCTTTGATCCTTATCTGCTATTTTTAGATCCTGTGTTAATAATAAGACTAATACTAATGCAGCACCTGGTTACTGCATCAGAACCTAAAATAACATACCTGTCATGAAGGCCATATCTCCAGGTTTATGCCACAAAACTATCCTACCTGCAGTTCACCAAAGGAGCTGACCCCCTTTTTCAAGTCCGTAGGAGTAGAGCTTAACACATCTAACTTCATCTTTACAGGTTTCTATTCTTTTGCTGACTTTAATGCTTGTTTTTGCAAGCTTTGGAGTGCAGCTATTTGCTGGAAAACTGGCTAAATGCAATGATCCTCACATCATCTCTAGGGTAAGAACTGCTCTTCTGCTTCAAAATATCGGTATGTTGTGCAGTTTCTTCCTTCTGGGAAAAGCAAGTGAGGAAATCAGAGCTGTTGTATGAGAAATGGAGATCTTGAGCACTTTCTAGTTCAGAAGCAGGATGATGGAGGGAGAGGTGTAAAAAGGATTATGCAAATGAGGGTAAGGATATGTTTTCAGTAAGAAAGTAAAGCAGGTCCAAATACTGGGGACTGTCTTTAAAAACGTTGACAAATTAACGCCATTATTATCTGCAAAGGACTGGATGGCACATGGAATTAACCATGGAAAATTGCACCTTTGCATTCCTAGGTCCATAACTAAGAAACAGGTTAGACTCCTAGAGGTTCAGAGCACTGGGAATGCTATGTGGATTACATGGAGAAAGTTATCCATGTTTCTTACTCCATTTGGAGAAATATCATCATCACCTGAAGAGACCAGTGGTCTTTAGGAAAGAGGTGAAAGGCTGCATAATCTTGCAAATTGAAAAGCACTGTCAGTCCTGGGAGAAAAAAGAGTATTTTGAATCCTTACTAAGGTGCATTTTTCATTTAAATAAAGGTCCATGACTATTAATCACAGACCTATAAATAACCCTTCATTCATCTTTACATTGCTTTCCCATCACGGGAAATGTCCTGTTTCTGATGGCATGTTGGCATCTCTCACAGGCATTTGTTTAATCTCAGGCTTTGGTTTATTTCACTATAGGAAGATTGTCATGGCATCTTCAGAATAAATGTAAGTGTTTCCAAAAATCTCAATTTAAAGTTAAGACCTGGAGAGAAAAAGCCTGGATTTTGGGTGCCACGAGTCTGGTGAGTTGCTACACATTGGCCCTTTTTCTTCCAAAATGCAGCTGTTGATGTAGAAAAATGGCTCAAATCTCATGCTATTAAACTACTGGTGGAGGGGTTTTATTGTAATTTAAATGATATTAAGGGTAAAAATTATTTAGTAAAAAGCCATATATATGAAACTTTTCTGGACTTAACCTTAACTTCACAAACCAGAAAGGTAAAAAATCCCTGTAGGTACTAAACCTATATAGGAATTAGATTTGATTTGGTTATTATTACAATGGGAGTTACTTTCTCAAAGAAGGTTTATCACTTAATTGTGAGAGCTATACAGCAACAACAGAACCTAAGAATAAACAGGAAAAGATGGAAGAAAAAGAAATCAACCTTTCTACAGCTACCCATAAAAACGAATGAGCAAGTCATGTCTAAAGCCAGACTTTCTCTTCTATGGCCATCAACCATGCCAGCTAGCAGCTTCTTTCTTTTTCCAGTACAGAGAAAACCTATGTGGTCTATCTATGGCAGAAATGCAGTAGAAATTATTTAAAAGCTAACATATGTTTTTGATTAGTATTCTGATAAAGTCCATTTAATATTTCCCAACACCTGAACAGGCAAAACACCCTCTTTTTAATTTCTATATTTTTTACTTGCTTGGCATTTTGCAAAATCATCTTAACAGCCACAATTATTTTAATTGGCCATGTGTGTGGATAAAGAATGTACCAGCAGTGGTGGTTTCAGAGCCACCCTACACTAATGAAATAATATGCTGTGATTTGAGCAGTCAGTGAAACTCTGACATCTGCAGAAGTCTTTGTTTCTGTATGCTTCAGACAAATTCTTCCTCGAGTAAGCAAATTCAATCCTGTTCAGCTTGATCCAGAAATAAGCAAAAGCTGCCTTAATCAGCATAACTGTAAACTTTGGAGAATGTTGCAGAAAAATATTTTACTGCAAGGACATTTATACCACCTGTTGCCTGTGTCACGCCAGATTTTCAAGAGCCAGATGTCAGTATAAGGACTGCATTAAAATGAAATATCTGCATCTGAGAGCTCTCTTTTCACTGAACAGTTGGATTTAAGAGGCACCAAACACTTAGTAATTCTTCTGGAATACAACTGTTCACCTTATAGGCTGTTGAAAAGTCATTGTGCTCCTTGGATTATCTATCTTGGATTGTAGAAACAGAGCATTGTGCTAACCTGTCCCAAAGAGGGTACTCTTAACATTCAGCTGCATTCTTTTGAATCTCAACTGATAAAAAAGATCAGAGCATATGGTATAGGTAAGCCAAGAAGATCTGATGTCTTCTCAGTAATTTTTGCTTTAGACTGTCAGTTCCTGATTGTAATGTAACAGAGAACCATGTTCTTTAAACAATTTTGCTGACTTCAGAGTCCAAATTTTCTATGTGTGTTAGAGAATGATCTCCTACAGGTAAATTTATTTTAGAATCTGGCCAATACCATCAGATCTATTTTTTCATGAATGCTCAATTTTTCTAATTTCAATGGCAAAAACACTTAAATGCAGCAACATACTGTCATAGAATGGTTTGGGTTGGAAGGGACTTTAAAGGTCCTCTAGTTCCAATCCCCTTACCATGGACAGGAACACCTTCTACTACACCAAGTTGCCTAAAGTCCCATTCAGCCTGAACCTTGAACATATTTTAAGCTTTATTACTGGGAATCAGATTCTGAGTAAGAAAATAAACCATATATAGGGATCTAAATTATTATGCTTTAAATATTTATTGCTGTTGCTACTGTTATTCTTGGTACGGAACTTTGATATATTCCAGAAGCATTCACACACACACTTTTGCAGGGTATTTAAATGTTAGACTATGAAGAATCAAGGTATCAAATAAAACAACTTTTTTGCTGAAGTTATGCCTATTTGTGTACTGCATTTCAGGGCCAATCCTCGGAATTTTAATTTTGACAATGTGGGCAATGCAATGCTGGCACTATTCGAAGTTCTTTCATTAAAAGGCTGGGTGGAAGTCAGAGATGTTATTATTCATCGAGTTGGGCCGGTAAGGAAACACATCAAAGCCTTTGAATTCTACAACACCTAAAATTGATTTGTCTTAACTATTAATCTTATTTTTGTCTATTCAGATCCATGGAATCTACATTCATGTTTTTGTATTTCTTGGCTGCATGATTGGACTGACCCTTTTTGTTGGAGTTGTCATCGCTAATTTTAATGAAAACAAGGTACTGAGTGAGGTGGCTTATTCTGAGTGAGGCATTTTATTGAGTAGAACTGACTCTGTAAGAAACCTGAAACTGATGCTACACTACCTGGTAAGGCTACCTGTAAGACTAGCTCACCAATCTTGCATTCTGCAAGACTGCAAGTCTTCAGATACGCCTGATCCATATTTGCTACAAAACTGAAACCTGATGATAGCAATCCATCACACACTCTGCCAAAGCTGTCTGAGTTTATTTATTGTGCAGCCATGCTGCTAGATGGAGACTGAACCTAAAGCACAATGTATTTACAGATGCTGCTGGTTTATTTTGATGCAGGCATACATGCGGTGGCAGATAAAAAGATGTGTTATACTTGTATGTGTTTCAGCTCAGAGGTCTCATTAGAGCCCTCCCATTGCAGTATTTCATATCCAGAGTAAAGCTGTGTGACTTTTTCCTGGCAGAGTACATTGTAAAAATAATTGTCCATCACTTAAATAGAAAGGTATCTAGTTTTCTAGATAAGTTCATATGAGCTTTTTGGATTACCCTGAGAAATAGAAAAACAGGTCCCCAGGAGAACTGTTGCAGAGCAGCTCATGTCTACACTTGTTAAAGCTAGAATACTCTGTATGGATTTGCTGCATGCACACTGCACAACGCTTAATCTGAGGGGGTTTTCTGAGCCTCTTGAGGCACTGAGATATTAATATTAATTTTTTTCATCTTTTGGTTCGAAGTCACAAAAATAATGAGATAAGATATTTTTATCAGTCATGGCACTGGAGAGAAATGATGATTGCACGCTCTGGAGTATGAAGGTGTGCAACAACCCAGTGTGCTAGTGCTGGAAACTGGTTGCTGGCTATGGCCCTAACTGGCAGCTTCTGAGCAGCAAAGCAACTTGGCACCATTACTTCTAGATTTTAAAGGAGTCCACTCTTTTTTGCCACCTTTTGTCTTGTTTGCAGTGAAGGCTCTCCAAGAATATAAACCAGACATGCTCATTGGGGTGAATGAGTTTGTTTTAATTTAAGTATTTATAAATGGTACAATTTGGGCCTGACACAAGCAGTCAGCATCCTTACATCTATCGCTTTTTCTGGATTGTGTTGGAAGGCACCTCTTCCCAGTGTGCTGTCTGGGAACACAGTTCCATAAAGAGATTATGTACACTAAGAGGGAGGAATCCTGAGCTTATCAGTTGACCAGCCAGCCTCAGTTCAAGCATCTAAACAAGCCAGTTCCCAGGTGAGCCCCAAAGATCACCCCAGTCCTCACCCAGCTCAATGCAGCTCCTTTCTAACAGGGAGAGCAGCCAAGTAAGTATCTGGGAGACAGCCTTTTGACATTTACCTTGAAAAGGTCTCCCTTGTTTTTGTTAGTCTGAAATCTTTCCATGAGATTTTACAGTTCTCTGAAGTGATAAGGAACTCACTTTGCTTTGAAGGTCATTTTAGATAACATTGAATTCCGTTTGGAATTTTCTTGTTTCTTCCTATGTTATGAGAACATTTACACACATTACCAGCTACCACCACCCCACCCGAAGGGTGTGTCTCCACCTCTCTTTGTGCTTCATCCCTGGAGAGCTCTTGTAGATTCATAGCATACTATTATTTTATTTCAATTACACCCCAAGCAGAAGAGCTGTGGAGAGCAGCAGTGGTCTCCTGGAGGGCTTTTTCCCTGAGAAACTGTAGCGGCACTGACGAGCCACAGGATTTTTCTACTGCAAAGTCCAGACAAAATCGACCAGTCTTTAAAACAGTGCTTCCTGGCAAATGATGTTCAGTCAAATGGAAGACCTCCTGCAGTGTTTCATTGCCCACACTGGGCTGCTGCTACAAAGAACAACTGTGCCTGCTGAGTTGGGTTCCGGAAACTCACAGCTAATGCATCCAGAAATCCTCTTGAGTAACAGCTGATACTTCAGACTCCTTTACACAAACAGTGTGTTATTTAAGGAAAGTTGCATATGTAAGTTTATTTCAGGCCCCAAGGAGAATGTTGTTTTCATGTTACAGTGTTGAATGTTTTAGCTGTTAAATGACAAAAGCTTTATACGCTTCTCTTTGTTTATTAAGGGGACAGCTTTACTGACTGTAGATCAGAGACGATGGGAAGATTTGAAAAGCAGACTGAAGATAGCACAACCTCTTCATCTCCCACCTCGTCCGGGTATCAAAGATATTTTGATTTTATACATGTTAAGCCCTAGTGTTCGTAATTCCCCAGGAGTCTGCGATTCAAATTAAAATTGTAATCGTGAGGCCACTAGGAGGTTGTGCATAAGTTAATGTGGAAGCAGGCTCCAAATACAGATCTCTCCATAAGGCTATTAAAATCAACCCAAAAAAGATTGTGCTTCGATGGCTTTAGGATAAGCCTTAATGATAAAATGAATTTCTAAATGAAAAATATTTGCAGTTGGCTGTAGTGATATGAGTGGAATGTATTAACCTGACAACAGTTGAATGATGCACTTACGCTAAAAGTACCAAAGCCTTCATGCAACACTAGTGTTCAGTATTTGAAATTAGATGTTCAGAAGCCCTATTTGATATGGAAAATTGTAGCAGAAAATTAGAAATGTATTTTGAAACTGGTAAAGGATTATTTTGCTACTAATGAACATGGAAAATATGTTCAAAAGTAAAAGAAAAAGGCCATTGTGTATTTTAACTCTTCTCCTCAAACGCTTTTTTTTTTTTTTTTTGCAGATAACGATGGCTTTAGAGCTAAGATGTATGATATAACTCAGCATCCGTTTTTTAAGAGAACTATTGCTGTACTTGTTCTGGCACAGTCTGTGTTGTTATCAGTTAAGGTAACTGAGATTTTTTTGAAGCATTTCATTATAGTAGTAGAGCATGTGTTGCACATTTCCTAACACTAGTTAACCATCAATTGAGCCATTACTGTGATGAATATAAGGAAACATGATCTCTAGATACAACAATCTCAGTTGGGGCAGATCACTGTAGATTAATTGTAACTTTTAGAGCTGAGTCAATTTATGCCTTTTTGTGGTCTGTTCCACTATTTTTAATTTCTAGTTAGACTGTAAATCTATGAGAGAAGAGTGCACCAAGATGCCATTCCTTATGAGCATATTTTAAAGTGAAATCTATTCATTAACAAAACCTTCAAGAAAAGTTAAGGCAATGAAGAGGCGTTTCTTCTGTTTAATAGCTACTCTTCTATTAATGGATTTTGTTTGCATTTCAGTGGGATGCTGCAGATCCAGTGACTGTACCTTTAGCAACAATGTCTGTTGTTTTCACCTTCATTTTTGTCCTCGAGGTAAAGTAATACATTTTGAGACTTCTTGAGATTAAGACTTGTATGTACATATTTCATTTTGTCTTTAGGAATACTGTCTCGTTCTTCATTACAGTGTTTATTTCTGAACTTGTACATTTGGGGTTCCCCTTGTCACTTGTTTTTAAACATGTATTGTAAGAAGAAACTTTTAATTTATTACCATCATACTTCTCTTCAACCTTGAGCTTTGTGTCTTTTTATATATATTCAAGTCTGAGCATTTAGAAGTGTGTTTTGGTGAACCCAGTGAACTCTTTTCTTGCAGAACATCTCAGATTAAATTCCCTCCGTATAACACAGGGTCTGTGTTGTTTCATGGAAGTTCTGCTTGATCCATTGCTATTTTGTCTGATGCGTTAATCCCCACTAGTCTGTATCTGTGACATCATCAAATCTCTCTCAATTTTATTTTGGTTTTTTTTAAGTATCATACTTCATTTTACTACCTTTAAATAAGCTATGTCCATATTGTCTATCTTTTGTGGCACAGATCTGGCTCCTGTGTGGTAGCAGTTCTCTTTCTATGAGAATATTGTTATTACAAACAACTGTGCAAGGTGTCTTTAGACTATTTGCATAAGACTGGAATCTAATCATTTAGCCCCATTTTGAAATGCATATATTTTTTAATGGATAAGGATATCCGTAGTGTAACAAAGCAGACATTTATGATGTTAAAGCAGAGGCTTCCTCTGTGGTTAGGTAGTACATAATTCTTTACAAGTTTGTGGTTGACTACATTTCTTGTCAGTCCCTTCTGAATAGCTGATACTGACCACTATCAGAAACAGGATAGTAGACCATGTTTCCCACTGCTCTAATCCAATATGACAGTTCTTATGTTCCACTGATAGGTTTTGCCAGCAGCGATGAATAAACAATGATGTGAATAGCTTGTATACTCTAGCTGTACCTAGAGTATGGCCATGTTGTTGATTTTTTTTTTCCCCTACCAGGAGAAATCAGTATCTCTGTAGAGACTGAGCAACACAGAGAAGTTTTGTGTCATATGCAGACAGGTTTTAATTTACCTAGTAACTGTGTCTTTAGAAAAGCTTTTTTCTCTTATATTGTCAGGGGAAACAAACACACTTCTAGAATTTCAAAGGAACTTTGTCAGAGCCAAGAAAAATTTGTTGGTTGTCCCAGCAGGCAAGCTATCACACTGTGAGCACACACAATTTATGGAGAAAAAGCAGCTTCCTGCCCAGGGTCTTCCATAAGACAGCATAGTCTCATTACAGAATCTGCTATGTACATGGTCTGCTACCACTAGCAGGCATGATCCATGAGGAATTCCAAAGCTTTCTGCATAGCCAACAGGCCTATGTCCAATCTGAAAACTCCTGATTCACTCTTAAACCTCTACTGCTCACATGAGTATATGTGGTATAGAAGAACAGGAAGAATTTGAAGATCTTACTTTTTTTACCACACTGATGATGACAGAATACAGGGAGATGTGAGGGTTTTTATTTGCATGGTGTGGTATTCAGTTCAAGATTGTAGGTACCTGAGTTTAGGTCCTTAAATTTTATATTTGAGGTAGGTGTTTAAGCTGTAACTGTGATCAAGGAAGGTGAAGGGTGAGATTCAGTTACCTCCACTAGCCACTGCAGAAGGATAGGGATGTTTACAGGTCTTCTGTCATCCCTTCCAGCCCCATGCATCTCTCTCCAATTCTCTAGGGCACCTCAGCTAACTGGGTAGAAGGAGGCAAGATATTTTCAGATACCTCAAATGATAATTGGAAATTCAGAGACCATATTGTTCATTCTGTAGTCAGGCTTCAGAAAATATTATAAGACAAAAAACTACCTGGAAAATCAGCCTTTTACCTCAACATTATATATGGTTTAGGTTTCAAAAATATTAAATGGCAGGGTTGCAATGTGGAATGGAAAAAAATAATGTAATGAATGCCTGACATTTATAGCCTTTATTTAGTAGCTCTTAACTTGCTTTGAGGTTTTATACGAATTGTGTATGAGAAGCTCTCTGGTGTTCCCTCTACATGCATCACCTTACATCAGTATCTGTTAGCTGTTGTATCTGTTTCCCATTAGTATCTATTCTTGAGTTTCCTGTCAGTTTTCCTATTACCTGTATTGGAAATGTCAAGGACTTTGTCAAGCACAGCTGTCTTTTACCAGGTACATTGCAAACTGTACTGCCTTTGCTGTTCTTAGCTTTCTTCTCTTACGTGCTTCTGAGTACAGATGTTGCCGAGTACAGAGACATTCTTAAAGCAAGAAAAATTTTTAATATGGGAAAGCTTTTTAATTGATTTGAACTGTAAGTGCCACAGAACAGAAGTATATTCCCAAGTTCAAATGTGCTTTTGTGATTTTATCCTGCTTACAGACAGATAGCTATCCAGGATACTACTTCTTCTTTTAGCTACATTTTATGGACATAATCATTTCATAATTTCATGACTTGCCTAACTTTAAGAAATCTTAAGCCCACATTCACCTCAGTAATCTATACATTCGGCATTCAATCTGAGGTGGTCAGCTGCACTCCTGTCTTCAGTACTTAGTGGAGACAGAGAGATACTGCTCATCCACTGGTCTTGGTCATCTGTGGTCTTCCATCAGTTTTCCTTCACCTAAGGGAAGCTCATATTATCTGGTTAGTCCACATGAGAACATTTAGCTGATATGAAACTTTGGTTGTTTGAAGCTATTTGATAAGATGAACTCAATCAAACATTTTAGAGAATGGAAGAAGAATCTTATGGCGAGAAATAACCATTTCTTCATTACAAGTTTTAGGGGTTTTTTATCCTTAGGTCACAATGAAGATTATTGCCATGTCACCTTCTGGCTTCTGGCAAAGCAGAAGAAATCGGTATGACCTCTTGGTGACATCTCTTGGAGTTATATGGGTGATACTTCACTTTGCCTTACTGGTAAGATTTGCAGAATGAAATTGCAGTGATTAAAGTGATTTCATCTGTTAAGCACCAGCAGTATAATTACTGCTACACATCGAGATAAACCCTCAGGAATTTATTAAGGCTGAAATATGACTGAAGAACATTAGGCTTGATGCTAAGAAGGAATCATTGTCTTGGACGATGATGCAGTGCAAAGGTTGTCTTACTGATATGAGTTAGAGTCTGTAGATGTGGTAGAAAACGAGTCTTTAGGGGTAATATGACTGAGAAAAGGAAGGAGACCGAAGAGACTGAGAGCTCTTGCCAACAACAGTCTCATGAGCAAAGAAGGAAGAAAGAGGCAATGCACAAAATGCAAATGGGAGCAAAGGACTGGAAGAAGTCATAGGTTCGAAATTGCTGAACAAAACAGACTGTCCCAAACCCACCTGTACCACTCAATTTGGTTAAGGGGGGAAGAAGACATGGAGGAGAGGGGAAGAAATCAGTTCTCCGTCCATCCCACATCAGTTTTCTAAATTTAAATACACTCCTAGTTCTTTTATTTACAAGGGAAGAAGGGATGGTTGATACTTGTCATCGATCTCAAGTTGTCAGTCACGACCCTGTAATGGCTGTGGGATTCCCTCTTGTCTGCCCCAAGCTCGGTTTGAAAGAAAACCTGTCTTGTGTAACAAGTCATTTTGCCCTGACATTCACAGTTTGGCCCCTGCTGCTAAGTAGCTTGGAAGGCCCGAGGAGTTTCTATAATCCAGCGACTGCTTAGACAAGTAGACTGGGCCTGATGGACATAATTAATAGAGGATTGAAGGTTTTTTGGTTTGATGTGTGGAGAGGTTGGGTTTGGGGTTTTTTATATTGTTGCAACTAGTTTATAATTTCTCTTATTTTATGTGAGGATTGCCCTATATCACTAAAAGATGAATTGTCGTGATTTTTCCAAGAGATCCCTGGAAGACAATGTATTAAGTCTTCTGTGTTTGTGTTCCAGAATGCATACACATACATGATGGGGGCATGTGTAATTGTCTTCAGGTTTTTCTCAATTTGTGGAAAGCATGTAAGTATATTAATTAGGAACTACAACTGTTGAAGTGCTAATGTATAGGTTAAAGGACTAGATGCTATGCATCTCTAATGCAAGATCTATAAGGCTCTATTTTGTAGGCAAAGAAAAAAGGGAGACTTCAAGCAGCAGTCTCCAACTTTACACACTGTCTTATAAATGTAAGGATTTTAGGTATATTGTATAATAGTGCTCTATTATGGTTACTGTAAAAGTTACATTTTTTTCAGAAAACAAAGTGCAACTGCAATACCACAGTTTTAAAAATGCTTTCTGCAACTCTGAACATACAGTGTGCTACTTTCAGCCCTTGCCATTTCAGTACAGTGTGATGTGCGTGCTATTTATTTTTTTTTGCTACAAGACTACAGTAGTGGTGGTTGATGCATTTATCTTATAATGATAGTGCTCTTTTACAGAAGTTTCTTCCTCCAGAGTGCAGGTCTGTGTCTTTTGTCTCTACAGTGTATGTCTTATAAATATTATGTCTTATAAAGGACTTAACATTCAATTCTAAAACAATATTGGGCCAAGATGTTCTTCTGGAAACACTTACATGGGTGATAAAGCAAGTCACTTCTCAAGTTTACATTTCTTTTGTGTTTGGATTTTCTCTGGTGCAATTGAGAGTTGACAGGCAGAATAAGCACAGGCAGAGAACAAACACATTTATTTAACAAGTGGTGACACTGCACTTCCTTGCTGTGGAAATTCTTACACAATCCAAATATCTTCTATGAAGTCTGACATATTAAAGTAAATGTGATGAAAAGACTGCTGTACTAGGTTTCTGGGGTTAAGAACAGTAAGTCAAAGGCTTTGTTCAGTAGGGGGAAAAAGTTTTCTTTCAAACTACACAGAGCCTGAAGAGCCTTGGAAGTCAAATGAAAAATCCTTGCTTCTCCTATGCATCCAGACCAAGTGATGGTCTTCAAAGGTTTCAGATTGATTGTAAAGTTTTTTTCGAGGTTTTAACCTAGTCATTTGTGCTTTCATGTTGGGAGCTGTATCAGTTTCCCTAATTTACCTGTTCCGTTGCAATGTGATAGCTAAAGGTCAGCATGAATTTGACTCAGTTATAAAGAAAACTGATACCCTCAGTCCCGTTAAAGGGAATTTTCTATCACATCCAAAGCATTTAAGGGTGTTAGGACAATCTAGGGCAATAACTTTTTCAAGAGTAAAATGTACAATATACATGCATAAGAAAGTAACAGCTATAATCTAGGCCTATGGCCTATGTAATTTCCAAAATTATGCTCTCATCTTAGGCTCTTTGGCCATCTTCACAGAATCATAGACTCAAAGAATGCTTTGGGTTGGAAAGGACCTTAAATATCAGCTAGTTTCCATCCCTCTGCCATGGGCAGGGACAACTTCCACTAGTCGAGGTTACTCAAAGCCCCACCCAACCTGGCTTTGAACACTTCCAGGGCTGGGGCATCCACAGATTTTTAGGGCAACTTGTTCCAGTGCCTCACCGCTTTCACAGTAAATAATTTCTTCCTAACATCTAATCTAAACCTTCCCTCTTTCAGTTTAAAGCCATTTGCCCTTGTCCTGTCTCTACATGCCCTTGTAAAAGGTCCATCTCCAGCTCTTTTGATGGCCTTCTTAAGGTACTGGAAGGCTGCTAGAAGGTCTCCCTGGTCTCTCACAAACTTGCATGAGAAATTAATAGTTTAGTTAAGATGTACTGATCTTAAGGAAATCCCCTTCTCTATACATCAACTCATTCCTTTAAGTAGGCTGCAATATCTGTAGTTTCTATCTAACAGTTAGGATCACTTTCAGGTAAGCTCAGAGTAGTTTACTGCACCACTGGTCATGCAATGATAATTCTGATACTTCAGGAGTATGCTGATCCTAGAATATTATAGTTAAGCTTACACTGTATTATCACTATTATCCTAAGCTGTATTATCTTAAATATACTTTTTGAAGAGCCACATCTTGACCTTGTAAATGAGGAAGATGTCTATAACAAGTAAAAATCACACACACTTCAAGTCAGATTTATAACATACTTTTTTACTGGGCTCATATGTGTGTAAAGAATTTGCTGCCAAAATGGCAAGTACAAGAACTGCCTTTTCTTTTTTCTTTGCTTTCCTGAATGGTATCAGAAATTGTTTTTTCTCTATCCTTCCAGGTGACACTAAAAATGTTGCTCCTGACTGTGGTTGTCAGCATGTACAAGAGTTTCTTCATCATAGTGGGAATGTTCTTACTGCTTCTTTGTTATGCTTTTGCTGGAGTAGTTTTATTTGGTACAGTGAAATATGGAGAGAACATTAACAGGTACAGAATGTACTTCCTGTCTTGTGGGGATATTCTTTAAACAGCCTGAAGAAATCACATTCTGCTAGAGAGAAGTTTATCCATGGTAAAAACAGACAAATCTCCAGGTGTAGCTGAATAGATCTAAACAGAATTTCTGATAGGAGACATCCTATTCTGACACTGAGCCATCCTTCCAGTCCTTGTGCATTGGCCCAAATGACACCTGATCCAAGCCAGAGCAGAGAGCTGTTCCTCCTTATGCCAGCTGGAATATGCTTCAAAGCAGCACTGTGCTAGCCTGCAAGCTGCTGAAACATGATGTACCTACTACATCTTGTTGGAATCACCCAGGAACAGGATCCATATACCAGGCTGATCCAGAGAGGAGACAGTTCTTTGAACTGGCTGTTAACTGGAGATTTCCCAGTCATCATCAAGCTTACAGAAGAAAATGGAGACAGGAAATAGGATCTGGCCTTGAAATTGCTTTAGCTCTAATAAAATGTGCTAAAATACTCAGACCTGTGTCTGAGCTAGAGTTCAGTTATTATATCTTAAGTCATGAAATAAATAATTCATTGAGCTCATTCAAATGATACTCTAACTATTTTTAGTTTAAAATAGTAGAACAGTAGAAACTGGAAACATTTTTTCTTGCCAATGTTTTATTTCTGGGAAGTGAAACAATCTCTCTCTCTCTTTTTCTTTAAAACAGACATGCAAATTTTTCATCAGCTGGCAAGGCTATTACTGTACTCTTCAGAATAGTTACTGGAGAAGACTGGAACAAAATTATGCATGACTGCATGGTAATTACAATGCTACCAGAGATAAAGTAGACAAGAAATTAGATACACCCTTCCATCTCAAACTGCTTTCACTATCTTAGCTTTGTTCAAGGAATATTGTGATTGCCTTTATCTCTTCAAGAGATATAATGTTCACTAAACCTCAGAACATGACACACACATTGCAGCTCCAATCCCATACTCATAGTGTAGTATTTCATGGAGCTAGGCTATTAGATGGTTTAAAAACAAAAATGAAACAATTGTTTCAAAATCGGAAGTGCAGTAGCTTACTTTTTCATTCTTATCTCTTCTTTGACTGGAGCAATATGTCTTTTCAGATTAACTTTTTCTTAAATGCCTGCACTTAGGTTCATTCCTCAGAATTAATCCTGAAATCATTGTATTTTGACAAAGTAAATGTTTGTCTGAGCTTTCCATTGCAAAGAAAATCCTATGCCTTTCCTTTTTAAAATTAATGAGCAGGAAAGAAGATTTTTGAAAAGGGCCATGTTTCAGAGCACTAGATTGTTTCTGTACAGTGACATAATGTACTATGTGCCCTGCATGTGGTACTGAGGTCCATGCCTAAGCCTTTTTTGCCATACCTCTCTCTGTTTTTTTGGGTTTTGGCTACTAAAGGAAGAAAAAAAACCTGTCCACAATAACCTGCCCACATTATTATTCCCTAACTCAGAAGCTTTAAAGAAATAATAGTCTTAATTATTGTATTGATTGCAGATAAATTAAGAATTTCTTTTTATTAATATTTTACTTTATTTTCTTTTGTTTTGAAGGTTCAGCCTCCATTTTGTACACCAGATAACAGCACCTACTGGAAAACAGACTGTGGAAATTATGCTGGTGCTCTTATGTATTTCTGTTCTTTCTATGTCATCATAGCATACATCATGTTAAATTTGCTTGTTGGTAAGTGAAAATATGCATTAATAACAAAAAGGTAAGGTCCATCTTGGCATATAGTGTGTTAGATGTGAGTCTGTAGTGCTACTCAGGTATGAGGCTGCCTTGTACTTTCAATGTTGTCTTGTATGAGTATGTTTTTGATCCTTATTTGGCATGGTGTATGCTAAAACTCAGGAAGTTTGGGAATGAAAGTTTGTTGAACAAAGGCTTATGTTGTACTTGTAGAGTACAGTTTCCCTAAGAAATACTGTTTTCTGAGCTTTTCTTTCTTCAGTTAATATTTTTTGAGCATCATTGGAATTCACTTAATTGATATTAGAATATGTTAGGTTAGGCATCTCATCAGCATTTAAGATACGGCTTTTAAAAAGTGAGCATGGTGAATATTGATGTGGCATAATGGTATATTGTGCATTCAAAATCCTTGTCTGAACATAGAGGCATTTATTAATATGAAGTTGGCACAACAGAATTACCAGTTAGAATGTAACTACAGGCTTTCTTTGTGGTGTATTTTGTTCTTGTGGTTTTCAGCTATCATTGTGGAGAATTTCTCGTTGTTTTACTCAACGGAAGAAGACCAGCTTCTAAGTTATAATGATCTTCGGCATTTTCAAATTATATGGAACATGGTTGATGACAAAAGAGAGGTAAGAAATTTTATAATAATCACATAAATCCAGTAAATTTCCAGTTTTCCTTGAAAGAAAGTAGTGTTGACAAAACTCACTGAGCAGTTACTGTTCAAATTTTAGAAGTTCAGTGAGCATGATCTAAAGTTGTTCATGGCCCTTCAAATACTAACATGTATTCTGGGAAGTACTTTTAGTAGCAGATTTACAAACAAACATACCTATTTAAAGGATTAATATAATAGCGTCTTTCAACACAGCTTCCAGAGAGTTGTCCCCTTGGAAGTCTATAGACTCATATCCATTTGCGTGTCTGATCTTTGGAATAGCTTTGCTGAGATTTCAGCATTTTCTCCTGCATGATTCTTATGGAGAGGCTGATGAAGTATGGGCTGAGTGAGAAGACAATGAAGTGGACTGAAAACTGTCTGCATAGTCATGCCCAGAGGGTGATGATTAGCAGCACAGATTCTAGTTGGAGGCCAGTAACTAGTTATGTACCCCAGGGTCAGTACTGGGTCTGATTCTGTTCAAAATCTTCATTAATGACCTGGACGATGGAGCAGAGGGCACCCCCTGCACATTTGCTGATGACACCAAACTGGGAAGAGTGGCTTATAAATTGGAGACTTGTACTGCCTTCCAGAGGGACCTCAACAGGCTGCAGAAATGGGCTTTCAGGAGCCTCCTGAAGATCAACAAAGAGAACTGCAAAGTCTTGCACCTGGAGAAGAATAAACCAGGGCAAATACATGCTGGAAGCCACCCAGCTGGAAAGCAGCTTGTCAGTAAAGGACTTGGGAGTCCTGGTGGACACCAAGTTGAACATGAGCCGCCACTGCCCTCGCAGCAAAGAGGACTAATGGTATCCTGGGCTGCATTAGACAAAGTATTGCCAGCAGGCCAAGGCAGAGGGTCCTTCACCTCTACTCAGCCCTGGTGAGGCCACACCTGGAGTCCTCGGTTCAGTTCTGGGCTCCTCTGTACACAGGGACACAGACATATAAAGGAACACAAAGATGATGAAGGGACTGCAGGTGTCTCCTGTGAGGAAAGGCTGAGAGAGCTGGGACTGTTCAGACTGGAGAAGGCTCAGGGGCAGCTTGTCAAGGACCTGAAGGGAGGGTGCAAAAAGGACAGAGCCAGGCTTTTCCCCATGCTCCCCAGTGACAGGACTGGAAGCAATGGGCACAACCTGAAACATGGGAGGTTTCCTATAAACATCAAGAAACACTTTTTCACTGTGAGGGTGACTGAGCACTGGCACAGGTTTCCCAGCGAGTGTTGTAGAGTCTCTGTCCTTGGAGATATTCAAAAGGCTTCTGGACATGCTCCTGGGAAACTGGCTTTAGGAAGCCCTGCTTAAGCAGTGGGGATCAGACAAGGTGAGCTCCACAGGTCCCTTCCAATCTCAACCATTCTATGATTCTGGAGTAAGAATAACATTGGGGGGACTGAACTGTTCAGATGCTCACACAAATGAAGTCATCATCTGAATTATTCATGATATCACTAAGATTTGAATATGAACAACATGGCAGTGAAACAAGTTGGCTCCTTGTAGTTGGCACATGGCTGTGCTGGAGATGGAATCTGCAGTCTGTACTGATGGAGTTAGAAAGTTCTGGATCCGTCGTGCCCAGCACTGACACTATCTCTCTGATGTGGAACTACACATTACGGCAAAAATAGTTCCAGTCAGGCTTATTCAGTAGAACAAAATATTTGAATATTATGAGTACCACAGTTTCAAAGGGAAGTACCTTCAGTCCCCAAAAAAGAATAAAATAAAAATTGTTGTCACAGAGAGTGCAACATATGCTAAATTGCCTCTTAGAGCAGATAACCTTTAAAAGCCAGTAAACTCCCAACAATCTCCTGTCCAAGATGCAGAGAAGGGAACAAGTTTACAGTGAGTTATAGGCTTGGCTGTGAGTGTTTAAATTGTAGTTTAATTTCCATTTTTCAAAGTCAGTTCTTCGGGCATATAATTCTCATTACAGATGAATGCAAATGGGAAAACTCAATCCCCAGGCAGTTTTGAAAATTTCTGGCAAAATAACCAGCATAGATTGTATATGAGTCAAATAATAGCAAAGACTTCTGTGAATGTGCTGAAGAGCTGGCTTCATGTGCATATTTTTCAGTAGTGTATTCATAGTGACTTAAATAGGCTGGGACTTGGCACAGAGTCTTTGGAGAAATCATGTTTCTCTCAACGATCAAGTTGTATGTCTGAGCTGGTTGTTAGGTCACAGTAATAATTTACCATCTACTATGCAATTTTACACAGGGGGTAATCCCTACCTTCCGAGTGAAATTTCTGCTGAGGCTTCTGCGAGGCAGGCTGGAGGTAGATCTCGACAAGGACAAGCTGCTGTTCAAGCACATGTGCTATGAAATGGAGCGGCTCCATAATGGTGGTGATGTCACTTTTCACGATGTGCTCAGGTACCCTGAGATTTTCTCTACATTTTTAGAAGATATGTAATGGCCCGTGTTTCTCTCCATGCTAACAGGTAGTCATTAGGCTTGGAAAAAAGGCAAGACTGGTAGCCACAGAGGAACTGAAATTTTAAATGCAGTACAAAAATTAGATTTCCCTTTCTTTCCTGCAGAAATATGAGCATTGGAAAACACAGGTCCTAGGGAATCAGTTCTAAGTATTTACGTATTTTTGCACTAAGGTCTTAAGTATGAAGTTTTTATTTTCTAGATTAAAATGTAATTACACCAGCATTTAAAAATAAATAAATTGTGTTTCTTCCAGCATGCTTTCATATAGGTCTGTTGATATCAGAAAAAGTCTTCAACTGGAAGAGTTGCTTGCTAGGGAACAACTGGAATATACCATAGAAGAGGAGGTGGCCAAACAGACAATACGCATGTGGCTGAAGAAGTGCTTGAAGCGAATCAGAGCAGTAAGTCAAGCAAAACTAGGATCTGAATGGTTGCATAAATTGTACTGTTCAGCAGTGCTGGAATTTGCTGCCGCTATGTTTCATTTTCTCTGGAGTCATGATACTACTTATTTGAAGAAGTATGTAGCATTTGCTAACTCATCAAAAAAAAATGTATGTTACAGCTCAATTGTAAGTGCAACAAAAATAAGCAACTTTCGAAGGCAAAACCTGTCTTCCAGGCATATCAGGGTGGAGACCACTTCCAGTAGGCAATGGCTGAAGCTAGAGGTAGAGGGAAGATTAGCCAGATCACACAAATCCTGGCCTGTCACTTGGCTTCAGCACTGCAGGAAATCTCAGTCTCTTTAACTTACTAGCATAGACCCAGCCATTGCTTCTGTGTTCTGTTTGTGCAGTGCTTCTGATTGTCAGAGGCATTTTTACCTTTGCTCAGGATAGCTATGATATGCTGGTTGAAGTTTGGCTTGGATTAAATTTATATTAAAAAAATCAAGACATTTTTCTTAGGTTTTGCAGTTATTCTCATTTTTTCTTCCAAAACCAACTCTTCCTTTATATAAAAAGTCACAACCTGATTGCATTGATGACTGACTTTTCAGTTTCTGTAAGTCTGAGTCCAACTTTTGGCACATATATTTTTTATTTCTATAAAACATTACTTCTTGTGATTGGAAGTTTTCCGCAGCAATCTGTATCATGGTATCTGTCTTCTGTCAAATTTATAAAACATTTATAAAAAATTGTAACAGGACATTTTGAATGTAGTGTGCATTCCAGCTGAAACGTCAGTGTTCAGTGATACATAGTTTCATTTTTATCTCATCTCTGTATATTAATAACAATGGCAGTAAATTTAGTCTCAGCTCTCAATTCTGGGTTTGTTCAACTCTGTTGTTCATTTCATTATGATATTGAACTACACTATGTTAAAGTAAACATGCTCTTCATTTCACTCCAATAATATGGTTCAGATCATTTCACATTATATGAACCTTTTATAAACTGAATGTGATTATAGAAGTTAATATTTATTTTCAAATTCTCTTGTTATTCTCCAAGTCTCTCTAGAGGGAGCATGTGAAAACTACCCAGGAAAGTGAAAACCTTCCTAAAGGCTGTTTATTTTAATTTAAAAGCAAATTAGATTGTAAGACCATAATGGTAGCAGGTTTGGTTTTCTATTTGTACTATAAATCTATACTTAGTCCCAAGGTTTTCACTACTGTTTTATTCAGTCTTATTGACAGCCTGTTCCAAAGTCCATGAAAGAAATCACATTTTTTTCATTACCTTCATGTAATTTCCTGAGAATCTCTATTTCCTTGTTTCTTTTTCTTTGCAAGAACTTTTAACTCATCAATTTGAAACTTTACATGTGTTTAAACTGTAAGTTTAAACCAACAGTTGAGCAACATGCCTTCCACTTAATATAATTAATGATTTTCATCCTCTATTCCCTATGCAAAGGTTAGAAATATGCTGGAAGTCACTTCATTTTAATAGCAGCATCTGATACATGGATCTTTGTTGATGTACCTGGTATCCACATCTGGCTGTTCAGTTAAATATTTAGAATTCTTTAAAAAAAAATCAAACACTGTGACACACCAATGAGAACATTTTTTTCATCACATCTTGTACCTTCATAGAAACAACAGCAGTCGTGCAGCATTATCCATAGTCTACGAGAGAGTCAACAGCAGGAGTTGAGCCGATTTCTGAATCCTCCCAGCATTGAGACAACACAGCCAAGTGAAGATATGAATGCTATTAATCAAGATAACAGTGCACAGCCAGAGGTATGTTAAACAGAAAACTATCAGCTACTCATAACAAATTCAGAAAACTTCCATGTTTCTTATTTCTTCTTTTTTAAAACATCATTTTAACTGAAAAAGCTGAAAGCAATACCTTGTTTTGCTTAAGTCTTTGCCATCAGATGTAAAGGCAAGATGGTCGAAGGCAGTAATTCCCCAACATAGTTAGCTGTCTTGCCATCACTATAAAGGGCAGTTGTACAACTCTTGACAGCACCAGCTTTCATCTCCACCTTGAGCTTTGTACAGGCTTGGGGATGTGAAGCTTTCCAGTTCAGGCATCCTGAACTAATATTCACAAGAAGAGATATAATACTGGGCATGCTGCGACCTCTGAGTAGGAGCCCTGGGCTCTTCCAGGCTAGGGAACGTAAAATGTACAACATAAGGGCTACTTTCTACAGTGGATGTAGAAAGCTGAGAATAATTTCATACCCTTCAAAGGGACTGTATAGTGGCATTGAGCCCACATGGTCTTATCACATTTGTCTGTTTTCTGGGGCATTAAAGAATAGAAATCACACTGCCTTAAAAATGGCAATGTTTTGTTTATATTCATGGATAAAGCTTGAAATAGTATAGAAAGATAACCCTCCTTAGGATTATACCCACAGTGCAGCGGGGAACTATCACTGAGATTCTTTTATCTCTGTTCAGACAAGTAGCCAGCAGCAGCTCCTTAGCCCCACACTTTCTGACAGAGGTGGCTATCGACAAGACTCTGGAGATGCTGGGAAACCTCAGCGTAAATTTGGACAATGGCGCTTGCCATCAGGTAAGTGAAGAAGGTTTATCAGTAGAGTCCCCACAGGAAAAATTGCTGCTGTACAATAACAAGGCCATGAGAGGCTTTGTGGTTCACTGTTCTGCCCCCTGGCTGCTTCTTGCACCCACATCAGGGCTTTTCTACCCTCATACCTGTTACAATAAAGCAGTTTCTCCCCTTCTTCACAATTCTGAAAGTTTGGAAGATGGACTCAAGCACTGCCATGTGCAGGTGGTTGCATTTTTTACTTTTTCATTTACTCAGGACCTTTGGATTGGGGACTGTACCAACCCGTATGTTTGGATAGCATCTTGTGCATTTAGAGTTCTCTTTTATCATATAAAATATGGTGAAAATTAATTAAGTTTTTCCTAACAACAGTAAGGGTTTCTGACTGCCTCGTCTTGTCTAAGCATGCCAGATGTATGATTTATACCTTACACCATAATAACACATTTTCAAATCTTCACTTTAAACCAGAATTGGCCATGTGTACAATCAGTTTCCCATTTATTTTCTCAGAAACAGGTTACTCTAGTAACTACAGTCCACCAGGAGAAAAAACCCTAGGCTATGCATTGATGAGGGTGCTTATAGGAGGGTGGGAGAGGTGCATAGCTACAGTCTGATGACTTATTAAGTCCATATCTCTAGACTCCATATCTCCACCACCTGAAATATTCTCTCTTAAAGTGTGTATTGACCGCTGCAGCCTGCTACACCCGTGACCATCAGCGTATCAACTTGCTTTCAGCTGTCATCAGGCAGTCCTGTTCTGAGTCAGAGTGCTGCCTTCAAAGGCTTCTAGTGTTCAGACTCGAATCATACCTAAGTGGAAGAGATAGTCATGCTGTTCTACTGACTACCATTAACCCTACTTTTGTCACCAGTGTACTTGTCCGAGAAACAAGATAGTTTAATAGAGAGCTTTCAATCCATGTTTTCCAATTACATATCACTCGGCAGCAAAGATCAATGTTTTGTTGGAACAGAGAGAAAGAGTGAAAAAGAAAGCTTGCTAAGGAGGAATGGTACTACTGTAGACAACTGGACAGGTTTTTCAAGTGAGAATGAGGAGCTCAGGTTTTCCTTTCGTAGCACTGATCTGATCCCTGTCAATCTTGAATGTTCCTCAGTGGATATTCCTAAAAAGGAGGATCATCTCCATGCACAATACAGCCAGACAGATAAGTAGTCTGTCTCCAGTCCAACAAAGACATATATTTAGGATCATGAATAGCATAATTAAGATCAATTGTGGGGTTTATATAATTAGGTATGTTTTAGTGACACACCAGCACCTTGTACTGGCTTCAACCCCTAGGCCATGGTAAAGTATCACTTTCTAGGTGCAGCTGCCAACCCTAAAAGCACTTTTCCTCCCCTTTTCTCACATTTACCCCTTTGACCATTTTGCCATCAGCTCATGTAAGTATTGCCAAAACATTTAGGCTGCTAGATAAGAAGCCATCTCTTGTATCAGTTATTCCAGCAGAAGGAAATGAGGCACTGCTCTGTTAAACTGCTCTACCAGCAGATTAGTGGGAATAGTGTGAACAGTGAGAGCTGGGAAAAAAACAAAGAAACAAAAACACACACACACACACACACACAAAGCCACAACATTAGAACAGACCCCTACTCTTTGTACTGTAAATCAGTTTAAAGGTGCCCCAGTCCAACTAGTTCTGTATACCTGAATTCCAGGCAAAAATGCTCATGAAGCAGATCTGCTCTAATTCAGAACTTTCTGTTTAATTTCATAGCCCCCAAACCACTAAGCCATTCAGTGTCTTCAGTCAACCTCCGTTTTGGTGGACGCTCAACTATGAAATCTGTTGCATGCAAAATGAATCCCATGTCTGATGCTGCTTCTTGTGGATCAGAAGTCAAGAAATGGTGGACAAGACAATTAACTGTGGAGAGTGATGAGAGTGGAGAGGACCTTCTTGACATCTGAGAAACATTTAAGTCATACTACAACAACAACCACTTCAAGTACAGTCTAATTTCCTATGTTTAGAATTAAAGACCCTGTGTGATGTATGATTTCTTTAAAACCAATGTCATAAATTTTTTCGTATGCTTCTCCTTCTGTCATATGAAGCATAGCACACACTTAGATGTTAGAATTGACCTCTATAGGTACTAACTGTACTTTAAGAAACCTGTATATTATAGCAGCACTAACACAGCCAGAAAGACTATATTGCCTTTAGCAGACAGAGTATTGAAAGATTTCATGTGGTCTGTAGAATCATAATGAAAATATATTTTGATATACACACCTCTGTGTTTTTCTTCAACCTATACAGTACTTTGAAGTGGCAACACTTTACAAAACAGGGGTAATGTATTTTATCTTGTGTTTTCACTCAGTTCTTATTTAATAACTTTACTTTAGAAAGATTTTGTTATTCACAAATGACCTGAAGAGGTCAGCACTGACTTCATGTTCAAGGGAAGTATTTTTACAAAGTACAGATTCTGAATTGCAATTCTAAGCTTTTTCTGGACCTTTTTTTAAAATATGCAAGATACAGGATAATTCATTTTCATATCAGAAGGTGAAGGATTGGCTTTTAATATGTAAATATATTTGAGGTTTGGTTAATTATGCAAAGAGCTTGATTTTCATAGAGAAAACAGGAAAAACAAACAAGAAAAAATACATGAAAACTGTGCATTTAAGCATCCAGCAAAAGACCTCCACACGAAAAACATGGATTTATGCTTTATTTTCAGAATATACTGGCTACATATGTGTATGGTGTCATTATTTTCCTGTTAATTGGGTCCCATTTCCTTGTGCAGTTGTAAAATAATTTTCTTCTTGTCTGTGATAAAAATTAGCATGTTAGGGATTCTAATTACAGAATGGTATTGTATGTCTTTAAAAATACATTCAGTTTTGCCTATATAGGTCAAAGCGTTACCCACATTACTACTCATGCTACAGCCCTGCAAAGCTAAGGCATGACATGGACTGCGGTTAAGTACCTTTATCCCTTTTATCCCAATACATCATATTTTGATATGTTAGCCTTCATTTGTTTTATGAACCACTAATAGTGCTACATTATGAAAAAGCAGCTATCGCTTTCATAACAGTTTTTCCAGTGAAAGGCCAATGCTATACAGATATGGAGGCGGAGAACAAAAGCTACAAAATGCAACAGTTTCAGAATTTAAGGCTGTCAAAAAATGTGGGGTAAAAATGTGCCCTTCCCTCAGGGAAGAACTAAGAGTTTGCAGATTTTGTTGCTTGGCCCCTGACTGGGTTTTTTAGCATAGCTGGGACCTTTCTGTTACCATTGTTTCCTATGGAAATGATAGTTTGCTCTAACATGGCCTGACGTGAGATACTGTTAGAGGCTCACAGTTTATTTACATCACCACTTCAAAAACACATCCTTTCAAAAGAAGACAAAAGCCAGTGTTCTGAAATTTTTTCTGGCCAAGATATTAATGCAAAACAATCAGAAGACAACAGTGAAAACACACAGATGCCTTCACCAGAAATGCAAAATTAGTTTTGGCCATGATATACAGTTTTCTTGGCATCTATCAGTGTTTTGTTCCTAGTGTATGGTTGAACATTGTTTAGATTTTTTTCTAAAGTAGTCATACTGAACACATCTATATTTTCTAGTCGTTTTATGTGTCTTGAGGTATATTTAAGTTTAAATCTAGTCAAATGTAACTCTATAGTAACAGGATGTGTGCATTCTCTTGTTTACTAGATTATGAACCATCAACAAAACTTCATATGCAAATCCATTATTTTATGTTCTGTTTTGTGCTTGTTTAAGTTAAGCTTTTGTATATATGATAAAAAGGTAAATGTTGAGTTTATAAAAGATAGTATCTTTGAAAGTTCAATAATATATTGAACTGAAGATCACTCTTTCTGCAAACCTTCTTTTTAAAAAAATCTGGCAAACATTTTTTCCTTGCCTTACAGTACACTGTCAATAAAAGTGAGTTGCTTTAAACAAAATCCCTCCCTCTAGTTTTCATTCCAACTGCATTTGCTATGCCTGGTTTGTCTGTGATAATGCTGCATAGTGACTAGTTCTGTGGTTTGTACATGATTATTTAGAGGTGCTGTCAAACTCTTGTAATTGGAGGGCCTTTTTTTTTTTTTATTTAACTCCAGCAATTGACCTCATCAGTAATGCCACACAGGGTCTCAGTCAAAAGATGGGACTAAATAAGACTGTTCATTATTTATTTTTATTTAACCCAGTTTATCTTTGTTTGCTTTAGAGTTTGGATGTGAGGGTGTTGTGTGTGGTTGTCCCGTTTTACTTTTGCAGATATAGGAAATGGAATGAAGTTATAAAGATATGAAAATAATATATACCAGAGCACCCAGGTGACTAGGTTAAGGTAAAAACTTCCTTAGTATGATACCCCCAACATAACTAAAGAAGGTGATAACCTCTCTGCAGCAGAGCAATCAATGCACATTTGAACATGAAGGTGAAGAAACAGAAAAGAGAGTTGAAGAATGCCTGGAGTTCAGACAGCTTGCACAAACAATAGAGAGACACGAAGTGGAAATAGTGCATCAGAAAATCAGAGTCAATGCAGTCTCTCAGCCTGAGAGAAAAGTTCAAACAAGACTAAATCCCAAGCAAAGGTAAACAAAAAATTGCCAGGGGAATATTACTACCTACAAAGTTATCCTATACAAGTGAAAACAAGAAGGTGTTTAGACTTCTTTTCATCCATTAAGAGAGCTCTGTTCCGTAAGAAGCAAGTTGCAAAAGTCTTCATGGCTTGGGTGGGTAAAAAAGTGGACTGTATATTGTCAGTGCCCAAATAAAAAACAGCTTGTGGGAAATCTGAGAACGTGCAGCAAAGATGTATCTCAATATCATTCTAAAGTCAGATCAGATTTCAGACAATCACTTTTGTAATGAAGAATCTAATACTTGAAACCATTTGCTTCTGGAAGGTATCCAAGTGAATTAAGAACTGAAAACATAAAGTCTTCCTTTATCTGGCAAGCTGAAAATACCATCTTTGTTTTAACTAATGTGGAGCAATCAGGCTTAAACATCTTCAAAATAACATTGCATTCAGTATTGTCTGCATTTAAAGACCAGTATCACAGCTTCTGAAAAGCCAGAGGAGTTTTAGATGCCAAAAGCAAGTGAATGACTTCGTGTGAATAATCTATTTTGTTCTCTGCTTTCACAACATGCCCACAACTCTTGTTATTGTGCAGATTATGGTATCTATGAATAAGTGAAGTAGAAAAGTTCACGCTATTGTGACAGTACATTTGAAGCAGCAACAAGCAATATCCCATCCAAGAATGCCTATTCCTTCTGCAATATTTTCACAAGTGAAAACAAACACTGGCCTGAGTTGTCAGTCAAAATTTCCAATAGGATTATCTCAATCTCCCTCAATCTAGCTTTCAGAGACTAAATTCGTTCCTTCTATTGAAGGCACACCACAGATGAACTTGCCGTAATGCATAGGCTGATGCTGGGAAGTTGGCTGCCCTGGTTTGTTCAACTGCTCTGCAACACAAAGGGAGCTTCACTAGAATTCAATTAACCTTCCTCTTCATCCCAAGGGTGCTGGTGTCGGACTCCATTAGCAACTCTTGCCCATTGTTCTCAATGAAGAACCTCTAAGCACCAAGTTATTAACCCATCAGTGAGCTAAGTGTATGGCGGTGGCATTTTATCCCCCTTCCACAGGTTCCTGTCTCAGGTGCTTATTCCAATCCCCTTACTGGTTTCCTACTGTGATCTGACTTGCAGATCTGCCCTGGGAATTTGGGTGAATTACCTGAGCCCCTACAAAGGTGTGTTTCAGACAAGGGTAGTTTAATGGAAAGGCAAGAAATGTCTTAAGTACAGGTAGACAAGAGAAAAAAACTCACACCGCTGTTCATCAGCCTGAAGAGCTGTTGACATTAGACGTCTTCTTTCTGAATTCAAGCAGTAGCCACCAGTGGCACACGCCTCCATTGTCTCAGTGGGCATTTGTTTCAGGAAAACTTTTGCCTGGATTGGAAACAAACGGATTTACACCAGACAGATATCAGTGTGTCCTAGAGACTTGGGCAGCCAAGTTCTAACTGGGTCCTCCACATGTTGGAAGTCACTGTGGTGGAGCTGTTGTTTGTGAGTACATATTCCTCCGAAGGTAAAAGAAGACAGTTGGTCCTTGAGCTCATTGGCAGAGAAGCCAGATGTCACATCCCCTCTCATGCCCTGTTTTCTAGTTTTCTTTTAGATTTTGCTCTTCAGTTTCCTGTAAGGTGGGCAGTGTCTAAGCATATTCTCTATTCTGTGCTCCCAAGAAATGGAGAATTCAACACAGTTATGATTTCAGTATAATGCACCTGATGCTAGTTTATAAGGGCAATGAGTCTTGCTTTTTTGGCTCGGCATCTATTCCACCGAACTACATGTTTTACAGATCAGGTATTTTCACCTCCAGATTGTCTAAATTCATACTGCCTGGGGAGTCTGTTCACTGCACATTTAAAAGGAAGGAAGAAAAAAGTGAAAAAGAAACAGGAAAAAAAGGAAAAAAAAATAAAATTAAAAAAAATATATAACTAGTTACCTGGGTGTTGAGTTTTAGTTTCTTTTTTTGGCTTTTTCATTTTAGCAGCTCCTTGAAAATAAATAAATCTCTGTTTCTTCATAAAGAGAAGCTTCTCAGTTGTTCTGACCAATCTAAGAAAACAAAAAAGTCTTACTTTTTTCTTAATGTGTCCATTTCTCAAATGCCCCTCAGTTTTGAAAGGAAGAGTTTCACATCTTGACTCTTCTTTTTAGTTATAAATGTCATCAAAACCTATTTGCTGTATTTGACTAAAAATTGTCAATACTTTGGTTACAAAAACTGATTTTCCCCATAAATTTTTATGATGAACAAAAATTCACCCAGATTACCTTTTTTTCTTTTAAGTCCACCAGGAAAAAGTTCATCTGTCTGAAAAACTGGACATGACCCAGAAGTGTGAGCTTCCATCCCAGAAAGCCAGCCATATCCTGGGCTGCATCAGAAGCAGTGTGGCCAGCAGAACCAGGGAGGTGATTCTGCCCCCCTGCTCTGCTCTGCTCTGGTAAGACCCCATCTGGAGTACTGCGTCCAGCTCTGGGGTCCCCAACACAAGAAAGATGTAGATCTGTTGAATTGAGTCCAGAGGACAGTCACAAAGATGATCAAAGGGCTGGAGCACCTCTCCTATGAAGACAGACGAAGAGTATTGGAGTTGTTCAACCTGGAAAAGAGAAGCCTCAGGGGAGTCTTTATAGCAGCCTTTCTAAGGGAGGGTGGTAAGTAAGGCAGAGAGAAACATTTTACCAAGGCCTGCAGTGACAAGACAAGGGTTAGCAGCCTTAAACTGCAAGAGAGTAGGTTTAAATTAGATGTTAGCAAGAAATTCTTTACTATGAGTGTGGTAAGACACTGGAACAGGTGCCTAGAGAAGCTGTGGATGCCCCATCCCTGGAAGTGTTGAAGGCTATGCTGGATGAAGCTTTCAGCCATTTGGTCTAGTGGAAGATGCCTCTGTCTATGACAGGGGGCTTGGACTAGATGACCTTTGAAGATTCTCCCAAGCCAAACCATTCCGTGTTTCCTGATCTGGCATAAGAACAGTGTCATACAGAAAAATGGCAACCAGGAGAAAGAGGAACACTGCCGTTGTTATCACTATGTTGAAAACTGCACAACAATGAACATTTTACTCTGTTTGCTGAAACTGATTCAGAGAAAATGTTTGTTTGCTGACATCACTGGGGTCTTCTTCCCAAGCACTTCAAGTATTTCAAAAACTACACATTACTAAGGAAAAAAAAAAAAAAACAAACACTTTCCCAGTTCCTCCTCAGCTGCCTGCTAAGACCTCCAGTGCAACCAGTCACTTGGTGGTGAGTTTTGCAGTGCCTGCTGGCCTTGTCCACCCAGCTGTTGGAAACAACCACTTCCTTATCAAAGCTGGTAAATGCAACTAGGTGCCTGTGCCTCTGTCCTCCCTGACAAAACTTGAGTTTTCCAATGCACCCACAGTGGAGGGGACTTAAACCTCTATAGAGTCCAGCAGGAGCTGAGCAGATGCAGGTCCCCTCAGGCTGCTCTGCCTGGAGAGGGACACCTCAGTCACCATGGTGCTTGGGCAGCCAAGAGCAGCCAACAGGCACAGAGAGGCTTGCCTAAGTGTTTCTGCCAAAACATTCAGATCAGTGATGTTAGGTATGCAGTTTATCCACTCCTGTGCTGCAGACATTCCCAGGGGTATGATCCACTGAATTGGTTTAGCTTCTGTGATTAAGAAGGTGTCAAATTCAGCTGCTCTTCTACCGGAAAGTACAGTGTCCTGAACTTGGCCGGTTTAACTCTTCTTCACCCAGTTGCTGCTGCTTCTGAGCTGCATAAAATACTCCAGATTTTAAAATCCCCATATTAAAACCTTCATCTTAATTGGATCAGCAACAGCAAGAATATTTATCTGACATTTGCCTATAGATGTATTTCAACTTCATACGTATTCATCAATTCAGAGTGTATCTGTAAGGGATTATCTATGTGAGGAAGTTGCACCAGCTTAAATTTAACCTGTTACTGCAAATTGATTTTTCTAAATCAGTTTGAATACCTGTGGAAATGCTTATTTCAGTTTAAAGATTTTTTTTCTATTGATCTGTGTTTAAACCCAAATAACCTAAATTAAATGCTTTTATTCCAATGGCAAGAGTGATCCCACAGGTCTACACATCAGCCATTTTAATACCCGCACCTTTAATTATATGCTTTTACATCCTTTGCTTAGAGGAGGCCCTTCTTAGGATCTCTGGAAGCAGCTGAGGTGCTAACTAAAAGTGGTCTTAGGAGCAGCTTGCACCTTGCTCCCTGAGCATCCTTGGAACCCGGTGCCCCAGCGGCCGTGGCTCTGCCATGTGCCACTCCAAACACTTTGCCCAAAGATATTGTTGAGCAGTTTGGGGTAATTTACACCAGGAACCACACCCTAGAATTCATTTTGGATGAGACTGTACTGAGTATGGTTTCCTCCACCTTGTGCAGCCCTTGAATATGGTGTGAGCAGCTCTGTAGCCCCCAGTATTCCTCCAAGCCCCCCTAACACACCACAGAGCATATGGGACATCCTCTGAGTTTAATGCTATGGCTGGTGCAATAAATTCCTTGCCTTATTCCAGATGATTGAGCTGAACAATGAACAGAAAGAATATGTCGATTATTTACCAGTCCCACATAAACACCAAATGCGGCCCAGGATATGGGCTGTGGAAGTGATGGGGCTTCTGCAGAGGGTCTCACACCATGCAGTGTGGACGCACAGCTCCTCCATGTGCACTCAAGAACCAGGGGCACCAGCCTCTGTCTTCACTTTTAGACACAGTTAGCTTGGGATCAGATTGCTTTCACCAAAGCCTATCTTTTTCAAGTAAATAAGTGCTTTTCATTAGGAAAAGATTTTGGGACAATCTGTAAGACCAGTTTTCTGAGCCAATCTAACTACAGAGTTTAAATTTATTAAAGTCATCCACGGTTGTATTCAAACACTGTATTCCTCCTGAGCTGGATAGTCAGAAATGCCTAAGACAGACCATTTCAGCAATTTCTGTTAGCTGAACCTTCTATTAAGGTATCACAGAACTGTGACAAATGTAAACTCGTTTTTAACACTAGAGGACTGGTGTTACTGTACATTGGCCTCTGCACACACACACACACACACAAGATAAGTAGCTTGAACCTCTCTGTGGTAGTGATTTAATATTGGTTTAATTATTTTGGTTGGTAGAGTGTTTATATATGCAGTGACAAGATATTTCTACCATCACTGTGTAAACAGGGACCTTTCATTAACCTTACAGTACTTCTAGAAAAACCACTTTGTCTTGTTTGTGGAAGCATGACTTTTTGGGAAACTAATAACATTTGAATTCCCACTTAGGTATGATGTGTACAGAAGTTGTAATAGAAAATTGAATGAGCAACAACATTTCATTTTCTGTATCTCCAATGACTGTGGTATTTGCATGTCAGCTGGAATGCAGCTTATATTTGCATTTCAATTCCCAGGAAAATTCGAGAGTGAGACCATTTTCAAAATCCAGATACTGAAGTTGAACAATTAGCTAAGAACACCAGAAACCTTATGGCACAAAATAAATGCATATTTCATTTATTGGAAAGAGAAATTATGCTCAATAATTAGAACCGTGACACCTGCTTTTTATGATGCCTACTTTTTCATTTCTGGATTTTCTGGCCTGAATAAATGCATCTCCATATGCTCACTTACAAGCTATGATTAGATGAGAAATGCTTTCACAGATTATGTTTGTTGATGGATAGTTAATCATTTTGAGAAATATTTGCAAATTCAGCTTGCTTTCTGTGCTCTATCATGAAAAGCAGGGAGTGTTGAGGTCATTCTTTTCATAAAAATTCTTACAGTAAGAGGGAAAGGGGAGAAAAAGGCACAGGATGGTGTACAACGTCCACTAAAAGCAGCATGAAGTTTCCCTTTGGCTGCAGTGAGTCCATGGTGTCCCTACTTAATGGACACTTTAGACTAATGTGATTTATTTCCATTTCAGATGCCCACGTGTGTGCAGTACCCAGGTGTGTGCAATGAATTGTCCAGCTGTGGTCCACCCACATTCAGCTGCATGTCCAAATCTTTGCTTCACATTACTGTTGCACTATTTATTTTGGGCTTCCTCCTCAAATGATCATCTAACACAAACCACAAGACTTTTTATGTCGTATCAAAATACTTGCTGGGTAAACTGTCTCACCAAGGCATTATTCAACTTGAACTGTGTATGAATTTAATTTAAAATTTTCAAGGCCCATCTGCATCATCTGCATCTCACAGTTGCTGCAAGTGCACTGCAAAGTGATGTCTAGGAATCGGCCCCCAGCCTGTGAGCGTTGCTACCTCGCAGTGAAGACAGGTTTGCTATTGTGATTATCTATTGCACCTGGCATTATGGTTGAACACTGCCTGCATTGCTTAGCTTCTGTGTGCTGAGAGAGGCAGCAAGACGGAGATGTTTTTCTTTCGTGTGTGGTGGGATACCTACCAGCAGGAAATGTACTCTGGAACCCAAATCAGTGTAAAAACCTTCCATTCTTTCCATTTTCAGCGTTTGTCTGGGAGGGAGGAGCTGAGAGTTAGCCCGTGTAGAGGAATTGCTGGAAACTTCTGTGATCACCCTGTTGATAAATACAAGCAGGCCGCAGCAAAGACTCGTGCAGTGGTTAGAGGATTGAGGCAGCAAAGGCACGGAAGACAGATGAAGGAGAAGAAGTCACTAGAATCACAGAATAATAGAATGATTGAAAGGTTGAAAGGAGCCTTAAAGGTGATCTAGTTCCAACCCGTGGCCAAGGGCAGGGATACCTTCCACTAGACCATGTTGCTCAGAGCCCCATCCAAACTGGCACTGAACACTTCCAGGGATAAGGCATCCACAACTTCTTTGGGCAACCTGTTCAACCTTCACTTCCCTCAGCCCACAAAGACGAGGCTGAGGAGGATCTGGATGGTTTTTTTTCCCTGAGTATGTCTCCTTGGGAAAACCCTGCAATGGCGGTGAGTCCTGCTAAAGCTGTGCAATTGCCAGCAGCAAAGGCAGAATGTAAGGTGCATAAAATAACTTTTCAGGAAGTCTTTTACAGAGCCTCCCTGCAGACATTATTTTTATTTTCATCTTTAGAAGTGAGCAGGCAAGGCTCAAGTCTGCTATTCCACCGTCACCACTGCCTGGTAGTTGCCTGATGTGGGGCTGGTCCTTAAGGAGCCAGGGGTGGGTGCAGCCATGAACAGGGTATCCACCTCAAGGGTATGGTAGCCAGTCGGCCTTAGGGGCTATTTGCAAAGGACATGGGACCATACTGGGATTACTGTCACACATGGTGGTAAGGATTAGTTCACCACATCAGCAGTGCAAGGCTGGGTAATCAGGGGCAACTGTTGTCTCAGATGTGACTCAGTAGCTTCTGTTTTAAATTACAGGGAACAGCTCAGGAAGACAGGTCTTGCCACTGTTTATCACAGTGCTGTTCCCAAAGCTGAGGTGTGGAATTAAGAGGGAAACATATGTTCTCCAGGTAGGAGAAAAGCAACTTGCAAAGCTGTACGATCTCTGTGCCAAGTCAGAGCTTTAATTGGCACAAAAATTATCTTTACTAACACCTGCAAGTGAGTGCATAATTAATAGTCAGAGGGAGAATGAATCCCTTGGAGCACAAAAGAAAAATGTTTCCTCTTGTAGATGATGGTGTATCAGGTATCTCAGGCTGCTTCAAAGCCAAGGACATTAGTGAAACCTAGAACCAGAACCATGACACTCTGCTTTATTCCAGGTGTGAACCTCTTCAGTAAAAGTGCTCTCCCTCAAACAAAGAAATCCAGCTGAAGCTGTATGAGCTTGTCAGCACAGATGTTAGTCAGGTGAGAAGGAGCGATATGCAAGCACAGCTGAGAAGTCTGGGTTATGTTGAGATAGTAGAAAAGAGAGTGGTGTTCTCTGTTGAGGCTTTTCTGTTACAGAGCAACTGGTGAAAGATGTTCAAAGCTTAAGCAGCAATTCTCTAACATGACAACCTTCTAATTGAAGGTGCTTGCTGCTGTCTTTTACTGGTCTTATATATGTCTCCTCCCTTGCTTTTCACAATGGGGTTGAGAAGTATCCTCCAAGTGCTTCACTTTTCACTGATCTGCCTTTTTGCAAGTGTTCATGGATGATGCTGAGCATGTGCCAGCAGGTAAATCGTGTTTCTGAATTTTTCTTCGAGTGCTGGATAACCTCCAGGAATGCTTTGCTTCTGTGGCAAAACAGCATCCAGCAGAGAGGAGCTCACCTGGAGTGGCTGAGATGTCTCTTACATCACCCATCCCTTCACCGAAGAGATCCCTATTTGCAGTTTGAAAGCTACAGGCTTCCCCTGCCAGTTGACCCAGCCAGTTGCTCAAAGCCTCGGATATGAGGGGCCAGCAGGGTCTCAACAGCTGTGTCTGCCATGAAGTAAACAAGTTGTTTGGTTCTTGAACTTGAATCAAATAGACATTCCCAAAAATGCAGTGTGTAAGGGCTGAGCCCATTAGCAAGTATATGGGTGTGGGTTTTGCCATTGTAATACAGTATCCTAAGGCCTCTAGCTCTCTAATGATTAAGCTTTGGTTGGCTGATTGACTCCTGCATAGGCCCTTGTTTCTGTTGTATCCCCAGTCCTGCTATAGTCAAGTTCACAAATCATTCACCCCTCAAAGTAGAATTACAGAGCTGTATTTTCCCAGGCAGAAAAATTCAGAAAAACACCCCTATCTCAGTAATGGGCGGCCTTGGGGAAGCCCTTATGAAGGACCTGGGAAGAAGTGGGGCCAGCAGTGCTTTCTTAGATTGTGACCACAGGCCATTTAGGTGAAGTGTAATTTGTCCATGGCTCCAGAACAAAAAGATCTATACAGGTTTATTATTTGTGGTTTTTTGTTATGGTGGCAGGGGGTTGGGGGGGTGGTATTAGTATTATTATTGTTGTTGTGTTGTTGTTCTCATTGTTATTTTTCCCCTGCCTTTTAGGGCCCTTTTGCCTCCTGGGGACCTGGGCAGGTGCACAATCCAAGAACGCTGAGCCAGAAGTCTGACTCTTTTTGCATCATGGCTGCCCCTCACCCCATGTGGAAACATGGTGCTAGAGTGGTTACATAGACCCATAACAAACACACAGCAAGGCTCTCATGTGGAAATATAGGGAGGGTGTTAGCAGGTCTGAGAACAAAGAGAAAAATAATGGATGGGAAGCAACCCATGGAATTATCAACATTGGATTTATCTAATGTATTCTAGAAAGTAAGGTCTTAGGCTGAAGTGAATAATCATACAATCATAGAATTGTTTGGGTTGGAAGGCACATGGGCAGGGACACCTTTCACTTGACGAGGTTGCACAAAGCCCCATCAAACTGGACCTGAACACTTCCAGGGATGGGGCATCCACTGCTTCTCTGGGCATCCTGTTGCAGTGCCACATCACCCTCACAGTAAATAATTCATTCCATGTATCGAATATAAACCTCCTGTCTTTCTGTTTAAGGCCATCATGTTTATTCAGTCATTTAATGTATTCATAAAGAAGGATGTTCAGTTCCTGGAAAACTGCATCAGTAAACCATTTTACCTCTTTTTTTCCTGAAACATGCAAAATTACAGCTTTCCAGTAATAAAAGTTTTCAGGAAGGCTACTGGAAAGGCTTCTGTTTCAAATTTCTTCTTTTTTTATTTTTTTTTCTTTAATTGTCATTTTGCCCCAAGGAATAAGATTGCCTAGCAGAGCACCTGTGCCAGGGTGGGTTTGAGGGTGGCCTGGGACTCAACACACAGAGTTGCCCACCACCTGGAGGGCAAATGAGTGGCAGGTCCTCCTTTTGCAGGAGGGTGCCAGGCAGGAGGTCTCCTCCAGGGACTGCACCTTGGAGCCCCTTTCAGGAGCCGTCTGGACTCTGCCCAGCTCCAGCTGGTGCAGAATTACTCAGGACCTAATTACAACAACCTGGTGACAGCCCAGTGAGAGGAGTTCCTCATTAAACATGACGGTCTGGATGCTGGCATGGGAAACTCTTAAATGGTTATTGCTGGAAACGGCGAGTGCATACCAGGGGAAAGATCACTCTATAAATGAGCTATTTCTTATATTCTTTCTCCAAGCATCTGTTATTGCTCTCTGACAAAGACAGGATATTGGATCTTTAGATTGGCTCAGTGCGGCCAATCTTCTGGTTTTATGGTTAGGTCTGTAACAGCAGCTAAAAGTAAAACTTGAGAGGAAAAAAAATCCTTTAATAGTATTTGTGCCTTTTTCTCTTCTGAAGTATTAAGCAATACAAGGGAGATTCATCAGTACTGATCAGAACTGTCCCACTAGCTGCATTTGCTTTCTATTTTCATTTATATTATAATGATATTTCATAGAAATAAAGTTAATATTTATTGAAATATTACATAAAGTAAAAGACAAGCCTTTGCTGGTACAGTTGTACTATGGTGAACACTAGCTCTTACAGTGTGTGGCACATAGAGGAAAACCTTTTTTACCTTTTTACTCTGATGAGATGGAATAAAGAATGGGTCTATCCAGCAGAAATCTGTCTGATCTAAAAATAAAATAAAGACTTAAAAAAACTGCTCAGCACCCACAGACCTTTGGCAAGGTCTACTCAGGGACTGAATGTGTGGCCTCCTGATTTCAGAAATGTGCTTTCCCATCCCTTTCTTCCACTTGCTTTGCTAGTTTTGGAAGCCAATTGCCATGAAGCCAGTTGAGTGATTTGGGGCACCAATGGCTCATCATTTGCCAAACAGAGAATTAACAAGTTTCTCCTTGCGTTTGGCTGTGCTATGAAGGTCTCAAATATTTCTTGTCCATTAGATAAAACACTTCCATCCAGGCTACCACCAACACAAATGGATCCTTGTTTATCCTTCCCAAACATCTTCATACCTGAAGTGCCATATGACTTATCCAAGCACATGCAGTTGGTTCCCTCCAAGTTGAGTTCTTCCTCTAGCTTTAGTGTGCTCTCCAGAGGCACCCTTTCATTGATTGAGTCCTCTTGGGTCTGATGTCTCCCTGAAGAAGCAAAGTATGTGATCTCAGTGAAAATATGCCTGTGGCTTCTCTGGCAGGGGCAGTAAGCTTTTGCTACACTGACCTGTAATTCGCATTTCATTCCTAGTACCACAGATAATTAGAATTGACCTGAAATTACCCCAGCAGCTTTTTAATTGCTACTCTTCTCCTTTGCATCTCTATTAGTAACAACAGACAAAACAACAGTGCGGCATAGAAGCAGATTTTAATTTCTTTTTTATTATTTTACAGTGCCGATTCCTACTGATGTGGGGCACCACAGGACATGTAAGGATAAATGCAATATGAGCCTCCAAATATGAAAGCCTTGACCACCTGTTCTTTTGCTGAGATAAAAAATGAAAAAAATCCAGTTAAAACAAACTTTAAAGTAGGTTTTCTTTAAAATTAATCTGAGTTTGAGGAATCAAGCTTTTTAGGCTCAAAATAATAATTATTTTAGCATCTCCTTTTTTTCAGAGAAAGCTTTTCTTGCCAAGAAAGGTCCTTTTTTTCTATATTTATCTGGGATCCACACAGAAGCAATGCTTTCCATTTGACAGTTCCTGCTAGGCTCAGGTCTCCTTGATGCTCTAAAATGCATAGAAAGAGGAAAGCCCAAAGGACTTTAAGGCTCAGAATCTTTAAGGTCACTTGGAAAAAAGCCTGGGGCCACACCACTGTGGACATGGAGAGCCTTGACATCAGCAGGAATGGAGATTTTTTTTTGAAAATGCTGTTGCAGGGACGTGTCCAGCCCATGGCACTCAGCCGTCAGGCACCCAGACATTGCAGAAAACACTTGGTAAATCCGCTTGCACAAGGCAGCACTACAGACCTCATGCACCTGTAACTGAGATCCCCAGCAACACCCACCCTCTGCTCACGTGTGCCAGGCACTAAGGCTTCTGCTGCTACCTCTCAGCAGCCCACAGCCTGATACCTCTCCAGAAACTGGGGTTTATGATACTGCCTCCTTAGGAGAACTTGCTTGTTTTTTTCCCAAAACCTTGAGCAGAAGCGCTCCTGCCACATCAAAAATGTTAGGTGATGCTCCCAGCCCTTCAAGTGCCTTGCTCCTGTTCACTTCAAGAGAAGGCTCACTGTGCCTACTTTCAACTAGAAGTGTATTTTTCCAAAATTTGCTTCCTTTGAAGCACTGAAAGACATCTCAGTACTCAATTCTGAGCTATGGAAAGTGGATGTGAAAAGCTATGGGTTACAGAAGTTTGGTTACAGAAATCTGGAGGTATCTAACTGGGGCTGTATAGTGGCTGAGGATTGTCCCTTTATAGACTGCAGGACTAAACATGACACAGCTCAGTTGAATGGGGGTCTCTACTTACCATATGATGCCACTGTCAAATGAGAGTTACCCAGGTGCCTCCTACTCCACTCAGCTCTGTCACTAGGGCTCTGCCTCCTTCTGTGTCATCCCACACACAGAAATATCTAGGATCTTTGGCATATCCCAATGTTCAAAAGAAGCTCAGCTTGGACACAGACTCTCTCAACAACAACCAAATACCATACTGCCTTCTCCTTAAAGCAACAACCCAAGGGCAGACCTTCACAGAATCATAGAATCATAGAAGAGTTTGGGTTTGAAGGGGAACCCGAAGACCACCTAGTTCCAACCCTCATCATCACAGGATCCTATGTGGAAGTGTGACTTCATTGTGCAAGTCCAGCATGGACACGCAAAATATACATAAACAGCATGAATCATCTTAAAAGGTGTTTATCAGTGGTATGTGGCAACCTGAAACAGAGAAGGTTAATCAGTTCCTGAACTCCAGAAATAAAACTGCCTTTCATCTATGCATAAATTCTGTCCTGTACTCAAAGCTAGACTTCCAGCTCAAGTGATCCATTCCTCAAAAAGTCCTGGCACTTACATGCTGTGCTGTGTGAACCTGAAATCATAGGAGTCAGGCTTCAGTAGGAACATCCCCTAATATTGCCATCTGCATTTAAATAAAACTACTTATCATCCAGCTGACTTACTTACCTTGCCCAAGCTGATAAACAACCCAAACACATAAATCTATTTCCATGGTTTGGTTCATTCTTTTTGATCTGGTTTCACATCCACACACAACTATTTTCATCAATATTTTAAAAGCAGAACTTGGAGTATAAAGGTTATTAATTTCCAGAACCTCCTTTTCCAGGGCAGACTTCTAAGGTCCCTGATTACCAATAGCATCTTGCTACTTGTTCTCATTATGCTGACATGTAAGTTTATTCAAAGACCCCTGAAGAACTGGAGGTTTGTTGCACACATAAATTTCCCAGGATGTCTGCCAGAGGCGTAACATGTTCCCAACTATCTGAAAGTCATCAGTGAACTCTGAGAAGGCAATATTTAAAACCAAAACTCACAGTGAATATTTGCACTTTATATAAATATAGTTAAAAAATATAGATACTCAAATTAATTTTTGATGTGGTTTGGAAAGCTGATGATATGAAAACTATGGAAAAAAATTTCTCCTCCTCAAATACAGCAAGGTGACTCACTAGCCTGAGGTAAGAAAACTGTTGAAGAGTGTGTTCTTCTTAGGCAAACACAGTCAAAACTGAATGCTATAAGCACAAATTCAGGACACTTAATAACTGGAAGTGAATCCAGTATGGATAAAACATGTCTATAAAGACACCTCCAGGCTTATATCAGTTTGGAAGGAGCAGCAGAAGGTTAAGAATTTCTCTAGGAATGGCAATAAGAAATTGTGGCTTCACTTTGACATCTTACACTAAATTTTGGAGATACCTGGGCAAGGTATCCTTAGCCTAGGGCAATAAAATCAGAGCTTCTTGCCGCTATTAGCAGCTATTAGCAGCAAACTGTTTGTGCCAGGGAAGCCTTTGATTATTTAATTTAGCTACACATTATGAAATGAAAGAAAATACCACAACGGAAGTTGAAAATCTTACTCTGGTCATGCACAAAGAAGATATTGTTTCCTCAGCTGAGAACTGATGAGCCTACTGAGAAGAAAAAGTTGGTGACCTGACTTGATGGGAGTTTTGTTGATCATGTTGAGATTCTTGAACTTGAAACTATTCGAGTGCCCCTGGTCAGAAGGAGGGGACGCATCAATGAGGTGCAGGTTGTGTTCTGATGTAGAGGCTGATTGGTAGCAGCGTTGTCAACTTCTGCTGCCTCCCAACAGCTCTGCAAATGAGCACAACCAGTTCACAGATTCAAAGCCACAAATCACTTCCTCACTTCTCACAGGATCTGTCAAAGAGGTTATCCTGGAACAACACGCTGACACTGGCAAAGTGTTCCATGCTGAGTTAAGCATTCTTGCATGCAAGGTGAAGCAATAATCTGTTTTTCCTTTTGTTTAATAAAATCTAAATTAGTGTAGCTAAATCTCCAGATGAAGATTCAACTTTCTTCTGAAGAGTTTCTTTCTTCCCTTTGAAGCCATCTAGCATCAGGTGTGGGAGTTAGGATAATGGCCAAAGAAGATTTGGCTCCCACTCTCAAGTTAAGCTAACTGAGTCCCACTGCATGTAAAATCCCTTATAATAATGCATTTATTGGTTTTCATCCAGAAATCTTTCCTACTGTTGCTGGCATTCCCCCTCAGCTGAGAGTCTGGCTTCTATGTAGCTCTCACAACAAGCTGTTCCCCCAGCCTTGAAGAATTCCTTGAAAAATGGATTTAGGATGCACAAAAGTCTGCCTGGCTGTTGGAGCTTCCTACCAGGCCTCCAGTGCTGCAGCCTGTGAAATAGCTGTTATTCAGACTAATGAACATTGCTTGTGCAAGCACTGGTGGGTAGAAAGTGGCTATGAATAAATTTAGGATGGAAATTAGACAAATATTTCTAAGCCTCAGAAAAGGATGGTTCTGGAAAAGACTTTTGTTGTAGCAGTGGTAGCTAAATCCTGAAATACTTAAATTAAAAATAAAAAGTTCACGCAGTTTATGATCTGCCTGCAAAACAGAGGAGCAAACCAGGCTTTTCACCCACTGTGTTGCCAAGCCTAGGTTTTGACACAAGCACACCACACCTCTGCATTGCTCAGTGGGGGCTACAAAGCACACCACAAATAACGCACATGTAAAGCCTTGTTTATGCAGGGTGTGGGGACACAGACATGGCATCCACAACCTGATGTTATAAGTAAAGAGCATAGGTTAAGTTAGGCAGCAGAGAGAGCTCTCTGGAAATGCCAGGGCCCCTGGGGTCTCCCCCTGTGGTTCAGCAGGCTGGGGGGAGCAGCAGAGCTACCCGTGAGGCTGAGGCTCCCACACTTTGCACTGCAGGATACCCACAGCCAAGGCGACTGTGAGATGGCATGGGATTAAAACATCCTAGGGTTTGTTATAGAAGGATCTTCAGAAATTTCTAAGCATTCAATGAGATTTTGCAACATCTAGTGCTGTGGTTTACCTGTTGCATTTGTCTTGAATGTATGCTTCAGGGGTTTCTTGCTACTTAAGTGTCAATAGCAAGTAAATAAGGCTGTTTTATCTAGATTGGGTTTAAACAGCGTGATGTGGTATTTCCCTGGGACACAACAGTTGAAAAGGTGGTTCCTATGTAAAAGATTTTACAAGTGATGGGTAAATCGGACAGGGAAGCACAAGGGACCAGCAAACTGAAATGATGCTGCCAGCCACAGCATTAGGCAGAGGTCTCTGCTCAGCTACAGCCTGACTATTGTGAACTTTTGCTGTTGGCGTGGCAATAGAGAAGGGGTTTGAGCAGGGATTAACCACCAGAGCATCTTTATTCTGCATCCTTTTGTGCTTTTGTGTTTCTCTGCTGGCTCAAAAGCAGCAGCTAAGTAGCCCACATTATTGTCAGAGTTTTTCTTGCTGTTACTGATGATCTGCAGCAGCACAATGAGAGCAAGCGAAGCCTTGGAGAGTATAGCTCCAAGGAAACAAAACTAAGAAAATCAATGTTTTCTAACAGAGAAAAGAAACTTATCTGCACTGAAAGAAACTGACTGATGGAATGGGGTCCATGAGTTCCTGCCTCTGCTCCTGCAGGCAATCACCTATGTTTAAAAAGAGACAGAAGGAAAGAGAAAGATAAAAGAATGGTCAAATGCTGTTCCATGAATTAGGGTAAATAATCCATCCATTCTCCACGTTTCAGCTTCATCTGCAGAGTCTGTTAAGTCAAAGCAGTTGGGATGTATTTTCATTTTCATAGCTGTATTTTACCTTTTGTATTCATCTCATGTGTGCAGTGGGCATGAGCTAAACTGTATCTAAAGCAGCACCAAAGAGAAAAGATAAAATGCTGTTCCTAATTTGGGCAATGGAGAGAACCATCCTTTCTTCTTCTTTTTTTTTTTTTTTTTATTAGCAATGCATGGAGCTCATGTGAATGGGCTACTCAGAATGGGGTGGCTGGTTCTTATTCAGAAGTGTGCACTATATGGGATTATTGATTTCTTCTCTGCTTGGAGATAAAAAACAGAATAAGCAGGAAACAGTTTTCACACTTGACCTCATGCATGTTCAGCCCTGAATTGCTTCCTAGCAGGTTCTTATGCATCTGTTTTTAACCTTTAGATACCACTGTCTTTACACACTCAGCAAGGGCACTCCACACACAGTTATCTCCTCCCAACCATCAGCTAATTGGGCTTTCTGAAATGCACCTCATTCAGCCTCAAATTATTAAATCAATTGTGTTTTTTTAAGAAATCATTAATCATTTTATTTCTGCTTGTCTGCTTGATTTTTCTGGTTTTCTACACCCCCATCCATGTTATACTAAGCAGCAGTTTTGAATTATGCCTATTTTTCCATATTCTGTTATTAAAATAGGAGTAATGATGGTGCTGACACAGACCTGGAAAAGGAGGAAAATGATTAATTAGCACATACATCAATAATCACTTGGTTTTCTCTAACTGCGATGCAGCAGCAAAGGATTTAGAGACTGGAAATAAAAGCCTATTGAATAACAGTTCCTTTTTATTGAGAGGAGCACTTATATTAAAAATTTATTTAAAAACTTACAGTGCTTTTACTTGCGCTTCAGTTTCAAAATCCGTTATTTTATATAAAAGCAATTTTACTTGCTCACATGGTTGATATACAACTCTGTTTTATGCAGTGTAGGAAAGGATACAGAATTACTCTTGCAAATGGAGAGCTTGTTTCAAATACCTCTTTCTGCTTTGTTTTGGGTGGGCGTCAGTAAGGTCCCATTGTTGCTTGTTCGCAGTATCAAATGGACACAGGTGACATACAGAATCTCTCAGGACATCAAACAACATATTTCTTGAATTATATGCAAATGTGGGTTCAACCTTGCATATGCACATGCATATAACTAGTCACCCACTATTGCCCACCTTCAAGCTTGGAAGCTCTCAGTCAGCCAACCCTGGTTGAGGTGCAGCAGTAAATGGCCTTACACTGCCGGAAAAAAGATATATAGTTCACGGTCAATATATTTGGAAGCAGCTTTTAAGTGTTTTGCCATCATCCTTTGCACTTGCAGCAAACATATTTGAAATGCCGAGATGGAAATGTAAAAGCCTTAAATTGGGGGAAAAAAAGAGCATAAATATCATTGATATACTTTAAAAACGTAAGCACACAATCTCTTGGGATTAGTGTATGTCATTTAATGACAAATCTTATTTTGTGTTCTAAGATACAACAAGAAGTTAAGGAACAATGACATCATTTTTGGATGTATTCCTTTTGGCCTTGCACTGCTTGTAATGGAAGTTTTTCCTGGATTGATACTTTAACTCCCCAGTTATTTTAATCCATCTGGCCTTCTCACTAGCACACATTCACAAAGGAAACATGGATTTGCTGCAGATAAAGAAGCTGGTGTTTAAGGCAAGTAAATAATTCCATCTAGTTCCTATTGGGTTTCTGTTGGTGTCATATTTCCATGAACAACAGGACATTTTTAAAATATAAAACAACAATTGAATTGTCACAGTATGGGTGGCATTTCAGTTCTGCACCACTTCCTCACTGGACCAGAAGATAAAAGGTTGAAATATTAAGGGACATGGAGGCAGACATGCTTCATCTGTTAGCAACCCAGCATGGCACCAGAAATGGGCTTCTGAGAAAGAAACATTAAAATGAAGTTGCCAGGAATGTTAACCCTTGTGTCACTGTTCTTTACCTTTATCCTGCACATTTTTTCTCCTCAGAAAATGGGGGTAATGCTGCTGTGGAAGCAAATAACAGACATGTTTTTGAATTATGTTGGTGAAGCTGCATAGAGAAGTGTGAGGTGAACGCTGAGGACCTCCACCTCTCACCCGCTGTTAATTCAGTGGGACTCCTCCTAGAACCTCAGCATTGCAAACAAATCTTTATATGTCCAAAATTTTTCATCCTTTTCTCTTTTTTTTTTTTTTTTAATTTTTCTCCTGTGTCTTCTTCAGCTGTCACAGCTGAAATCCCAGGTCCTCTCTATAGCCCTTCTCCAGCTTTCTCCCCATGAGCTTTCTATTGGCTGCTGTAGGGCATCCCCTCCCTTACTTGTATCTCTGACTTCACCTTACCCCAGCAAAAGTGGTATTTCCAGCTTTACACTTGCTACTGCCCACACCCTTTTTCTTTACTGAACAGCTTTCTTGGCTGAGGTGCCTGAACTGTGACTTTAACCCAAGAGGTATTTGAATTTTGCTTAAGACACAAAACTGAGAGCAATGTGAATATTTGGCAGTTAGCTTAGGAGAATGTGAAGCCTGAAGCAAGCAATGCAGTTGAAACTGATACCCTCTGTGAGGTATGGCACAGTCCAAAGGCATGCCAAACACTGTTGTAACAGTTCCCCAGAATCACAGCTGCATCCCTGTGCCTAGACTCATGCTCCAACACTTTCGCTTTTCCTAGTGGAGAGGCAGCACAGATTTGTTATTTAGCCTCTGATCACCTGTATCTCCATCTGTGTAAGGATACAATGTTGCTTCTGAGAAAGCCCTGTTTGCATTCCATTAAGAATTAGTCTCTCTTACAAAGCTAGAATGAAGCCTGTATAGTTTCTGATCATTTCAAGACAGAAGTCAAGTAAGGAAATTAAATGGAACAGAAATTTAATGTGAACAGTAGCCTTTCAACTGCTTGGGAATCTTAACTAAAATGTAAAATGCTTTCTGAAAAGGTGTTAATAAGGCATTCCTCTCCTCTGTTGAGGCAAAACTGCCAATATGCAACAACCTCCTACCAGCAGTACACAAAGCAAAAATCTCTGGTGTATTTAAATATTATTGGAAATCATGAGGAAATACATTCTTATGGAGTAGGCAATTTATCGTTCAAATAAAATCATATAAATGGAAGGTCACACTCAGTCTTAGTAAGGCTAAACAACAAGAATGAAAAAGGAGTTGAGTTCTGTGGACTGAATTTTCAGACCAGTGCCTAGGCAACTGTTTTGTAGGACTCCATGTTTTGCATGCAGAAAGAAAATACATCTCAGTAGCACATAGTGAAGCACCCGCAATCTGAATTTTTGGGCTTCTATTTGCAATGGTGATTAGGTACCTGCACAAAACTCATCATCAATTCAGTGGTCCCTGGAGAGTCATGTTAATTAGAAAAGCCTGGTCTCAGTCAGTAGCAGCAGAGGTCACAGCTTCCATGCAGATTGCCCCACCAGACTCTCCAAGATTTAATTGATGAGTTTACACAGGCTCAATAGATTTTTGCCCATAACATTTAACTTGTTTGTCCTTCTCCCAGTCTATTTATTAACAGGTCTTTGTGCAATAAATGTTTTCTTTGAAGCTCAGCTTTCCTTACTTCATTTGTTTGCAAAAAAAACTCTAACTACTGCAAGTATGTTCTTTTTGTGACTCACTCTTGTTGATTTGTCCAGATACCTTATATGAATAAAATGATGCCACTACAAATTAATGAATGACCGAATTATTCAATGTGTTTCTATTATTTATTGCCAAATCTGAGAAAGTCATCTCAATATGAAAAAGCAAGCAAATGTGGGGATTGATCAAGTTATTTGTCTCTGCCTGCAAACATGGTAATTTAGCTCCATCATACTCCAAATTATGCCTAAATCCTCAGTACACAGTTGCTCATAGTGCCAATAATAGAGCTAATAACTGTTGCCAGTTACTGTGATCCTTAAACATCGGCTTGCACCTACTGCCAGTGCCATCAGTGAAAATAATTTTTTAAAGGATCTCATGCCTTCGGGTTCTTGTCCCAAACAGACCCAAGTCATGTTGCAAAGCCATAGTTTGTGTATTTAAGTGATTGCTTCATCACTTACAAAAGGAAATATTATGGCCATTTTAGTCTTTCTCTGCCATTTTTAAAGACTTCATTTTACTGAAGTTGACTATGGGATCCCTGCAGGTTTAATGAACAGATTACATATTATTGTCATCATCTAGCTGTCATCCCACTGCCTATTTTGTATGTTCAGTCATTATTTTCTTTCTCTAATTTCTTGGACAGGGCATTTTAAAGTGTACCAGACAAACAAAAACATGAGCTTTCCCTCCAGCTAATGGATAACAAAACTAGCAAGGCAGAGCAAGCCTCTGATTTTAAGAAATCAAAACCATCCTACCTCTTTCAATTGTGCCGTTATTGTGCCTGATAAAAAGTGGACAGAAAAGTTGTAACAAGGCTGAGAAAGGGTTGGAAAATGCTTACAGCAACTTTCTTCTTCCAAAAAACTTTACAAATAACAAAGGGAAACATAAAGACAGTGGTGGCTCCTTCTTTCAATGTTTGACTATTCTCACTTCCAGCTTTTCCAGTGTTTGTGCTGGCTGTACCACAAGAGCTTTCTGCAGCTGTGGTACCATCCCTAAACACCAAAGGTTTGCTTTCAAAAGCTGCATGGCATGGACAGGACTCAGACTCACCCAGGTTCCTCCAAGACAACAGCTCTCTAGAAAAGTTGATATCTGACAGGAAAAGAAAGAAATCTGCAAGAAATCCTCCCTGTTACTGTTGAAGTGACAAGTTTAAAAAAAAAATTCTTGCCTATCAAGAGATTTCTCTTTCCCTGTGATTATTCCTGAGAGTCTGTGTAACTGTATAGCTAATCCAATTAATTAATCTTTTTCACAATAGCCTTATCACATGGTTCTGTGTTTGTGGGTGGGCAGCTGTTACCACAGCCTGCTGAGGCAGGTCTCAGAAAGAATTACATTTATTCATCATTCACTCTGCTTACCTGGGGCATAGTAAATAGGAGTTTTTATACCAGTGATAACTGGTTGTCTGGCTCAACCAGAAAAAAAGAACATGTAAAACCCTTGAAAATCTGTTGTTCACCTTAGAGATGGTACAAATTCTTGCTAGCACCTCAGTTAATGAGGATCTTTAACAACTCCATCCTTGGCATTAGTTTTTCCCTTTCCTTTGCAGTATTTTTTTCATCACTGACTGACTTCATGCTGAGAAAATCCCTTCTCTTTTGCTTTTCTTTTGCAGGTATACTTAACTTCTGGGATTCCAGCTTAGGCAGGGCAGATTTCTGTTTTATCTTTACAAGGCAGAGTAAAATATCACTGTGTGTGTGCTGGGAAGACTAAGATATTTCTTTCATGAAATATAGTGACCTACAGAGCTACACTTGGAATGTTGTTACGTCTCTGCTTTCAGCGGTACCAGGAAGACTCAGACTTACCTAAATGCAGTATCCCAGGACACCCCGGAGCAGAGGACTCTTCAAATATCAGGAGTAGATATTCAGATAGCATGGGGAAGACACTAGCTGTCTGTCTGCTGCATAAAAGCAGCACAGCCAGGCCAAATATGTCCTAATGATCTCAGCAAAGAGCAAAACATCAAGCCTTCACCTGTTTGGTTCAGTTGTCCACACTCAAGCATCTACGACTTTTCAGACACCAGCAGGTGCTGAACATGATCCCATGGGCTGGCAAAAGCATGACTCCCACAGAAACATGAGCCCTTGAGAAGAACAGGGATGATGTGGAGAGGGACACATATCAACAGTAAGAAATCTGATTGCAGTGTTTTAAAACATATCCTTTCATCCCTGAGTTTTCCACTTTCCCTTTTAATCTGTGATCTTTGAGCTTTGAGGTCTATCCATCTCTTGCCTATCTGAGACTAATCCACAGATTCTTATGCGGGAGTCTGACATCACTAGTTGATACTTTAGAAAATGGCATTAGCATTTATTAGCATGCATTAGCCTTAATAAAAAGCAACAATATATTTGCTGTTTTGTTCCTTCAGACACGATCCACTGGTCTGAAACAATTTTTGAAACTCTCATAGCAAAACAATAATACAAAAGTCACACAGTAGTGAGCAGATTAGAACCATGTTCATATTTTTACATTAAAATCATATGCAAAAAAGCAGATATCTATCTTGCAATTGAAAACCCATGATTTGGTGTGCTTCTCTAATAACTCATTTGGGAATTTAGAAAGTGTGCAATACAGATTTCAAAACACATCACTGAACTAAAAGAAAATGCTGGCAAACAAATACCACTGGATGAAAAACCTATGTGAGTTTCAAACTGTACAAGTTTTCACCTTGTAACAACCAAAGGTGGATTCTGTTCACAGACTAAGACAGTTCAAGGTGTGAGCTGCTTGTCTTAGTTCCAAATAAGCTCCATGGAAATCTAGACAATCAATTTGTTTGTCCATGGTCTGTTCCCTGGTTTCATAGATGCCCTAGAAAATCCTAACCTACCTCCTCACTATGCCCTCAAGGCAAGAGCATCATATCAGCTCTGTCAGTCCAGTTCAGTTGTCTCAGATGCTTCAGGGCATCAGAGACAGATGATAAGTCTGTATTTAGAATAACTTAACACCTTATGTGGCGTGGGGAGAGAGATTCATCAGACACCCACCCATCAGCTGACCCATATCCAGGCAGGGCATCCCATAAGAGGCTGGTATGCTGGGATGCTCAGAAACATCCCAGATACATGCACAGGTGGGCAGGCACAACACAAGCTAAGACTGCTCTTTCTGAAACAGACTGGAGACTGACTGGCTTAAAATGACTCTACAGCTCTCCAGTCAGTTCCTCCAGAATTCTCCATCATTTGTAACAGAGGCTTGACACTCAGTTGCTTGGTAGACACATAAGTGCAGGTGCTTCGAGTTATTGAATTCCACCTCCATGGCCAGCCCTCAAAAAAAAAAAATAAAATAACATTTTTATAGGTCATGTTAAATAGTCAAAGGTCTTCTATATTCATTTAAGGAAAAAACTAAAACACCAACAGATTTAATCATATTTTTTCAAACCATGGCTCACAGGAAGGCAGAAAATTATCCTGCAGACTTGCCATGCCTTATACACAAGACTAACCACCTTCCTTTAAAGAGCTGAAGCCAGACATGAGAAAAGCTCTGTCTTTCTCCTCAGTGTACAGAAAGCTAGGAGAGATAAACCGGAGCAGAACATCCTACACAGGGCTTCTCTTAACCAGAAAGAGGGAAAAGAAGCATCATTCCCTGAAAAACATGTTCAAAAAGGCAACTAAAAAGTAGCCTGAGAGCTCTGCCCACAAGTGTAAAGAGAAATGCGAAAAAGGAAAAGAGAAAAGGGGAAACTGGAAAGAGGAAAGGGGAAAGGGGGAAGGGGGAAGGGGGCAAGGGGGAAGGGAAGGGAAGGGAAGGGAAGGGAAGGGAAGGGAAGGGAAGGGAAGGGAAGGGAAGGGAAGGGAAGGGAAGGGAAGGGAAGGGAAGGGAAGGGAAGGGAAGGGAAGGGAAGGGAAGGGAAGGGAAGGGAAGGGAAGGGAAGGAGAAATATCAAGACTTAACTTTCACAAAAGCATCCTTATAATAATGACTCATCTAGAATAATAACTCATAGAAGAGAATGAAATAAAAAATATTTTTATTATTTATTGGTTTTTCTTCTTCCTTTAAAAGGTCTGGTTTCTAACTTAATATCACTTACGGGAGTATGATTTGTGAATTTTGAACATTTGGAGTCAGCTGTACTAAAACACATATGGAACAATGGTAATGGAGGATGATCAGGAGAGTACAATTTGTCTTCAGGTTTTACATCTGATGAATTTCCCTGAAAGATAAAAGCATTAGAGGGAACATCACTGGTAGTAAAAAGCTGAGCACTTGGATGCCTGCCATGACCGATTCCCCACTGATGCTGAAGTGCCTGAGCTAATGCAGAACAGTACCTTGCAAGACTTTCTTTAGTTCTCCTTCACTGCATGTAAATGCTTCTCTTTGCTCCTATGTCAACCACTTGAAAAGCTGAGTGGTTATCTTACCCACGTGTTTCAAATATAAAAACTTACTGTAAGGTTGGGAACTTACTATAAATATCTCCTGCTTCAGAGAATCATAGAATCACAGAATGGGTTGGGTTGGAATGGACCTTAAAAACCATCTAGTTACAACCCTGTCCTGCCATGGGCAGGGACATCTTCCACTAGACCAAATTGCTCAAAGCCCCATCCAATCTGGCCTTCAGCATTTCCAGGGGTGGGAACAACTTCTTTAGCCAGGTTTCCCCTATTTAAAGCTGAAATGGATGTACAATTTCCATCCATTAATATATAAAGTGACATCTTCCTCTCTTAAAGATGAATAAAAGGCAGTATAATCTGACCTAATGACTCCTTCCTGACCAAAGGGACATGGAGGCAGATTTTCCAGTCACTGGCTGCAGAACACCAGAAGCTGACTCTGCCACCCTGGACAACACTGATGTTCCTGCAAGGACATAATATGCTTAACATGATGATATCAGCAGTCAGGTGGAGATCATCAGCAGAGAGCAAAACAGGGATGAGGAGTGGCTCAGGATCCTCCAGTCTCTAGTGTCAGAGGTCTGTAGAACAAGAAGCCATTGCGCTCTCCCGTTTTGTACCTCCTTGGCAAGAGAAGAATTGTCAGGCAGGATCACACCAATTTTCCATGAAGTTCAAGCAATGCTGTTTCCAAGCAGATCATTCCAGAGTCTCAAACTCATCTCCCAGTTACACCTAGCAATGCTACACTTTTAAAAAGGAGGGAGGAGAAGTGCATACCTTGAAGCTCCCAGTCCAGGAGTGACGGAACGTTCCTGAAACTGTGTGTTTCCCCTGAGGTGTATATGGACCAAATGGACTAATTCCCTCACAAAACAAGCAATTTTGAACTGATACATTACCCGTCTTCCCACTCTGGGGGGCTGATCCCACTCTGGGGCCTTTGATGACTTCAGAAGTTACCCAAGTTACTTGGATGATTAACTTGTTCAGGTAATTGAATAGCCCATGTCATCAAAATTTAAGCGCCATTGCTTAAAGACATTCCATATTTTTAAATTATTTTACAGTGATTGCTCAGAAAATACATCTACAAATTTGAAAGTAAATAGCTGCTGTTTAGAGCAGAGAGTTTTTTCTCCCAGAAAACAGTAAGTGCCTGTTTTCAGGGGATGCAGTATTCTACAAGCCAATCACTGGTACAAGATGACCTGAAAAATTAACTGTTGCCTAGGTAGCAATGATCATTATCTGGTTACATATGTGTTGTACAAACAGACAGTACACCCATAGATGATGCATAAAGTTATGTTTTTAAAAACACTAGTTCTCCAGAAAGAAACTCTTGACATAGTTGACTAGTTTTAAATGTGGTTCAAAAATGTTCTAAAATTAAAGTCTGTAGAAATCTTATGGGCAAAAAACCCACTGCTTTGAAAGGGTTTAAGCATTAATATTTTATAAAAATTTGAAAAAAATCAATGCATAAATATCGGATGCCTAAACAGTAGATTAACGAAATACCAAAAAATATGGATAAGGAAAACAGTCAATATTGATAAAAGCACTAAAAGCCACTCAAAACATACTCAGAAGAAAATAAGTATCCTTTCAAATAACACAGATTGAAATAGTAAAAATGAGAAGTAATGGTATAAAAATATTCCATATATATATGTTCTATATTTTAAATCAGGAAAGAAGAGGTAGCTAGCCTATTTGATACTGATGGAGAATGCTGCTATTACCATAAAAAAGGGTGGTAAGAAAGTCTGTTATAAAGTTCACATTTTCTGTTGCACACACAGTGGTAATATATATCTGAAAAAGAAGTAGGTGAGGACCTTTCTGAAACTATCTGTTTAATTTTGAACAGATATTGGAAAGTACTGACATTTGCAGTGGCAGTTCGGAATATCAAAACACAAGTCAGAAAGATATACAGCTATTCTGAAAAATATTGATAGTACTTCAAGTACCTGTTTCAAACAAGTGAAATTCCTGAACACAACCATTTTTATTAAAACTGTTAAATGAGTGCAAGGGGTTTACAAGCTGCTTTGACTGATATGAAAAAAAGAAAATAAACTAAAACCCCAAGCTAAACTGTGGCTAACAGTAGACTCTATGTAGTTAAAAGCTGAGGGGGAGATGAAAAATTGTTCAAGACATGAGTAAAAATTGAGAAAAAATTTTGGTAGCTACCTATCACATATATCTAAGGCATGAGAAGTTTTTGATTTATCAGGGCTTTGCAAGCTGCCTAAATGTGCTGCAGTTTTGGTTGAACTAATACTTAGTTTAGAATAAACATGTGGTTTAATAACCTATAAACTCTTATCTGTCTATGGAGATAGACTAGGAATAAAGATTGGAGTTGTAGAAAACTGAGATATCAAAACCAGGCATCTTCATACCTAAGTCAGAAAGAAGAGACCCTCACCAGGTATTCTAGGAGCTGTCTGACACAGGAGATCTGGTTCCTCATGGTTTTGCAGGGTTGTTCATCCAGGCCACCCACTTGGCTTCCAGGCTATCAGGAACAGCAAATCCTAAGAGACTGAGCTTATTGTGCAATTTACCACATGACAAGGAATGAAAAACAACTTCCAGGTGGAAGTATATATGATTGGGTGAAGCAGCTATTGAGGTGGCTCTGCCAATACTGCATCAAACTTGGCTCATGCCATTCTCAGCAGTTTTTCCTAAAATCCCCTAGTTATTGAGGCAGGTCAGGAAGGATAACAAGGTCCAAGACAGGAATTTTCAAGATATTGGATGATTCAAGGGTCTGAAAGCCAACACAAAGAACTTCAGTGAGAAAATGATGAAGTGCTGAAGTGGGGCCCTAAATTTTTGTCTATGAGGTCCTGGTTTAAATTACACTGTAATATGTCTTGACTGCAATGCATTACTTCTGACAGACTTCTCACTCAAGTGATCCAAAGCAGGTAGTTTGCCTCAACTCAGCTCTCAATGAGAATGCAATTGGTCTCGAAACTCCACTGCTCCTACCACCACAAATTGCAGACTTCATCAGGAGATCAACAATTTATCTGTCACAGAAAACTGGCATTTTACTGATAAAGACAGGCTTGTCAGATCAGCACTGGAAACACTGTCCTGCTGCCCCCCTTGCTGCACCTGTTCTGTGGATAATGAGAGGACTTCAGACTCCAGGATTGTCAGACTGACATTTTTGACAAGGTCTGAATCCTACAGCAGTAGGGGCATTGTTGGTTTGGGGCGGGGGGGGGGGTTATTTTTGCTTTGGTTTTTTAAGTGAACACTTACAGCTACATTTGACTTCCCAGCCCCATCAACCATATGTTGTTGTTAACTGTAACCTGGCTTTCTGTTCTTCAGAGATGATACAGAGTACCTGGGATATACCTGTACATATCCTGGCTGTTTTGCTGGCTTCCTACTGGCATTAAAATCCTATACCTCAGCCAGTGCAAAGGATTTTGCTACAGCAATGACAAATGTCACCTTCTGCCACTGACCTGCAGCCAGAACATCACCACAAGAGTTTTCTCCCTAAATCCATATCTTTGCCATCTCACCCTGTCAACATATCCTTTCAGCAGCTCTGCTGTGTCAGGCAAAGGCCATGTAAGCTTTCCTCCTCTGCAGCCCCCTCTTCCTCCTCCTTCCCTCAGCACAAGTAGGTCCTGGGCAGATGCTTCTCCTGCTACGTTTCCTGCATCTCAACATTTTTGCTGTTTCTTTAAGGTCTCTTGTCTGTGGATATTAAAATTGCAGGTTGTGAGGATAGGGACCAGCTCTCTGTTCTGTATTTGTGTAACACACAGCGACACAGAAATGCCTCCTAAGCCTAGCTGCTTTGGTAATACAAATTAAACAAGAGCAGTGACATGGCTGCCTAATTACCCTGTTTTCTTCCCTGTGTCAGCAGCAATTTCAATCAGTTGAATATTGTAAAGTTAAGAGTGGGCACCACACCAAATCTCTTTTTTGCCTCTGATAACTGAGAGCTTCTGGGCACAGGTCCTTAAAGAGCTAATGGCACTGTGAAAAGTCAAAAGCCAGAGTTGTCTGCTCCTTCTCCAGATCCTTAGAGTGATCTGGAATGTTTCTTTTCCTCTTCTTTGACTTATTTTTCCCTGATCAGTGCCAACCTCATTTTCCTGCTCCAGTGCTCTGAAAGGAGGCTCTGGGGCTCTCCCTCTCACTGTCCCCCTGGGGTAGGCAGCTCCTGCTGGAGCCACCAGCCATGTCCTAGGCAAAGGCCACTCATGTGTTGCACTCCCAACATTGGCTGCACTGCCATACTATAGCTATTAGATGTTCTGCCACATTGTACTTTTAAAAATGTGCAACTTTTTCTTTCATCTTGGCAGCTTGAGACAGTGATTTAAATGCCTCCTACCTCCTTTCCTGAGTGAATGCTTCAGCATCACTGCTAAGAGGCACAGCTGGCTGACAGCTCTTCCAGAGTCAGCCTCATGAAACAAGTCCCAGGGAGAGGGAAATATGGCATGATGCCCTGCTTTCTTTTAAGATCTGAAACATGCAGGGCCTCAAATGACTAATTCTTCAAAGTTTTTTTTTTTATAAATGACCAGCTTTCTAAATACAATAGGAGTCCTTGATGCTGGTTCGCACATGAACAGTTGCCTTCCAACCAGGAACAGCTCTCCTGTACTTTTTCTTGGGGGTTTTTTGTGTGGCAGGCATCTGGGTTCAGGCATTACCCTCTTGTAATGCCATGGGTGCAGGGTGCCTGTGGGTCTTCTTGGGGCAGCCCTCCTTAATGGCCTTCTCTCTGCAAGAAACTCAACAGCTCCCCAGAGGAGAAGGCTGCAGTAGTACTGAACCAAACATCAATTGCCATCTATAATGCAGCTCAAAGTTCTCATGTAAACCAGACTGCCTTTTCAGAGGCATGTTTAACCTTATTCTTTATTGCTCCTTTATAGCTGAAACTTAAGCAAAAGAGTCCATGAATCTGCAAACAAATTATCTTTTGGATTAGCTGGGGATGTTTAGTATGAGTAAACTAAGCATAACTAAGTAAATATTGAGATTTGTGCTTTCAGGGAGTATGCACTTTCTGCAGATGTTTTGGGTAGAACTTGAATGTGCCTTGATAGCAAGCAAGGGATATTCAAGAGGAAGCATATGTAATAAAAAGTAGACTGCACTAAAGGAGTTATTTTAAGTAAGAATCAAGAGCACAAGAAGATGAGTGGTCACATTGTCTGTTACTCTTTTTAAAAATAAAAAAAACTTTATTGTACCTTATAAATATCAGTCTGTTGTTTGTGATGAGACTTGAGGAATGGCATTAAAAATGGCATTAAAATCGCTACCAAATTGACTGATGCACAGTGCTAGCCAGCACACTGCTGAGTAGCTGTAGGGACAGCTTCTTCCATAGACTCAGAATACAGATGCACAAAAGGCCATCCTTCCACCTTCCACTGGGAATTTGGCCTGCAAAGGAAAATGTCCCTTTGTACTGACTGATATGAAAATTAACAGCAGTCTTGGCCCCTTGGCTTCCTTGTGGCAGGGCACAATACTCACTCTGATGAAACCAGACACACCAAATATGATTTCCATTTTCTAATGCACTGAGCTTTGCCTAGGGGATCCCAGGTTGAGATACTAGTTTTTAAGTTTCAGGTAAAATTTACGTTCTTAGAAATATAGGAATTGCCAGAACTGGACCAAAATCCTGTTTTATCCATTGGATTGTCCCTGACAACAGCCAGCAAGCAATACATCTCTAGAAGGTATAAGTGCAGCATAATGTGTCTTACTAAGTCAGCAGGAACCCTTTTTTGCACAAGCAGCCATTTAGCACCTGACAAGGCTTGCTAGATACCTTTTTCAAGCAGCCGTCTCTGAATTGCAACAATTTACCTGACTAGATTTTTCATTATGTAGTAACTTTGCCATGCATATGTGTGCTGCATACATTTTAAAAGCTGCATATTTTACAGCTACAGCTCATAATTTGACAAGGCTTATAGCTCAGGCAAATGAAACCAATTCCCTACACAACAAGCATAGATGCTTCTTTTCAGCAAAAGCTCTTTTCCTGCCAAATTCCTCTTACAGCCTCAAGCCTTTTCACCCATCTCATATAATTTCATGTACAGCCACTTAAAACTTGGTGCCTTTTTAAATCGTTATGAACTTGAAAATGCCTCACCTACTTCTCCTGTCTCTCTCACTCTACTCCTTTAAGGCAGAAAAGAAATATTTGACTCATTTTTAGTTTTTACCTATCTGATTCTATAGAACAACACTTGCATAAGCCCTTAGCAATGCTCCTCTGTGTCCTTAAAAGGGGGTGTTAGAAATGGAGGCATTTGAAAATAGTCACTTCCTTAAAAAAGCGGTTGAAATTAATTCTTGAGTAACTTTAACAAAAGGGGTTGGCACCTCTCTTTTAATTCGTTAAAAGACCCAGAGATGTAAATTGGAAGCTAGACAAGAAAATGGTCAAAGGTGATGTGTTGTGGTTGGTTTCTATGACTTAATGAAGATAAATCAATGCACCTTTTGTGAAAGATGACTACTTAGCTGGGAGACTAAGCTGTTATTGTGCACTGCTAGTCTAAGACTCTAATTCTTGTTGTTACAAGCTTGATTTGCTGAAAATAAAGATGTGTGGAAAGCAAAGAAAATTAGAATCACTTTTGTATAGTGTTGAATTAAATTGACTGACAAAACTATGAAAGCTTTGAAATGAAGACTGTAGGGAAGTATTAACCTAATGTGCATAAATCTTACTGTAAATCTTCATTGCATTTGACTATTTTTTGAAGGTCAGAAAGATAAATGATGTGGGTCCTATTACATACCAAATTGATTCTACCTAATTCTTTGTCAAAGAGCTGTACTATAGACAGATCAAGACAGCAGTGTCTGTGCCATAGCCTTCTAGGATAATTAAACATGGTGGCTATTCATCATTTTTAAGGCAGAGAGTGGAGACTTCATTTGAGTAAAGCTTTCAGTCACTTCAGCCTGAGATTGCTTACACGAAATTTGCCAAATGTTGTGCTTGGGCAAATCAATCTAACAACCACAGAAAAGTTACAGAGCATGTGTGAGCCATCTAGCATAAGAACTACTATTCTTAACTGCTTAATAGCTTTTTACCACCAAGTAGTTATTCTGTGATACAGACAGGTGGGGAGGAACACTCTGACCATGCTGATTAGAATTCAAAGTGCTTGTATAAAGGCTGACTTTGGCTGAGCCAAGTCTTGTGGCTAGGAAGCCTCTGAGCCATTGTGGTTTGCAACACTTGCAGATCAGAACCACTGTGTCTGTATCTTTCTTGCTGCATAATTAAAATTGATTTAACTTAGGAGCCTCTATTCACCCTAGGAAAACAAAACAAAACATAGCAAAACAAAAAAAGAACAGGACACCTCTGCCCTAGAGAATAAAAGGATTCTTCCCCTTGCACAAGATTTTCCTAATCAAACACCTCATCTAAAAGAAATTTGTGATGACATTTTGTTTCTGGCAGAAGCTGACTGAAATGTTTTCTCAAAAATGGCAAAGATAGAGATCATCCAACCGGAAGAAAAAGCAAACACCTCTGCAAGAAAGCTGTTGCATGTGTCCTGCTTTCCAGTCTGAGTTCAAAGTACTGTTCCACCCACCATAACATCCTTGCTAAGACAGAAGCTAGATGAAAATCAGGAAGAAGTTTGCCTCTAGTGAAGTTGCTTTGAAGGTGTTGAGGAATCCTGAAGCTGAAAATTATGCAGTGTGAAGTACAAAGTATGTTCTTTATAGCAGACTTTACGGGAACTACAGCTATCTAGTCGGAGAATGAAACCAGTGGGAACCTTTGATCAAAGATGATTGTGCATTGAGAAAAGCCTCGCAATCAAATGCCATCAAGTTGTATGTGATCCTGTGCTGGTTTTGACTGGGGTAGAGTTAATTTTCTTCACACTACCTGGCATGGGGCTACATTTCAGATTTGTGCTGGAAACCACATTGATAACTCAAGGATGTTTTAGCTGTTGCTGAGCAGGGATTACACAGAGGCAAGGCCCCATCCTTCTTCTCACCCCACCCTGCCAGTGAGGAAGCTGGGAGTGCACAAGGATTTGGGAAAGGACAGACAGGAGAGCTGACCCCAACTGACCACGGGGATATCCCATCCCATATAACATCATACAAAACATATAAAGTTTGAAGTGATAGTGTTTGTCTTCCCGAGTCACCATTGTGGGTTGATGGAGCCCAGCTTTCCTGGGGATGTCTGAACACCTGCCTGTCCGTGGAAAGTGGTGAATGAATCCCTTGCTTTGCTTTGTTTGTGTGCACAGCTTTTGCTTTACCTTATAAACTGTCTATCTCAATCTATGAGTTGTCTCACTTTTACTCTTCTGATTCTCTCCCCCATTCCACTGCGGGGCAAGTGAGTGGCTGTGTGGGGCTGAGTCCGGCTGGGCTTAAATCACATCAGACCCTCACCACTGTGTTGCATATCCAGTAGCACAAATGAAACTGTTTATTTCCAAAAGACCACACACTTTTGTTCTTCTTCTATTAACTAATAAAAGTACCTTATCTGTGCTGGGTTGTCGATCCCAGAGAATTCTCTGCAAGCAGCTGTCAAAAGATCATCTGAATCTCAGCATCAAACAGGAAAATACTGAGGCACCAAAGAGATGGAACTCACAACATCTTCCTTACCTATAATGAGTAAATGGAAAAATGAAAGCTTTTTATGTTACGAAAAATCACTGATGCTGTCTTTAAAACTAAATGAATGGAAGTCAGCGCTGGCCTAGCTAATAAAAGGCAAAAATTTATCAAGATTCTCCTTGTTTGCCTTTTATCCTGTTTTTTATTTCATTGAATGTGTGCACACTTTAATTGCTTGGTGTTTGTCTGAATATACTCATTTCTTATTTGACTATAAACATAGAGCTAGTGAAGATTTAAAAAAAAAAAAAAAATAGACCACCTTTTTTAACAATTTGCCAGAATCTGGATGATTTTCTTGATCTAATTTAGAGCACAGACATATATTTATCTGAGCTATCTGAGCAAAATTCAGAAGAGGGTACTGGCTTGCCTACAGAGGCATGTGTTGCTGGGTTTGAGAGGAGATAGGAACTTTAGTCAGCTTTGTTACCAGAAAAATCATTGCATCCAACTACTCCTTAGTGTTAAAGCTTACACCTAATGCAATTAGGCTTCCTTAACCTTCAAGTGAACTTGTCACCAGAACAGAATAAAGACAAAGAGAAGCAATGCAGAAATATAATGGAGCTACTTTTGTTTATACTGCTGTTCTATCCCCAGGAAGGAATTCAGAAATGGATGTGTATTAATAGCATAGCTATTAATAGCTAGCAAAGACAAAAGAGAACCTGCCTTTTTAATTATAAAGTGGTTTTACAATCCACAGGTCTTTGTTAGTCATGGGTACATTATGCCTTTTCAGGAATGGGACAAATGCAGCTTGTTCTGTTTCTATGCAAAGAGGTGACTTGACATTATTGCTTAGCCATCACTCAAAGTAGCAAAATGAGAGCAAAGTTTATTTTTGATACCAAGTTTGCTGAACCATGAAGAAGTGTCACAGAGGTATTTTAACTTCAGTTTCAATGTTATTTTTGAGAAACTGAAGTCTGTTTTGGACTGTGCTATAAAGGCATTGCTAACTCATCTCTTACAACTAGAATAAGGCTGAAGGTAATTGAGTCAAAGAGTCACTTATTGTACAATATAATTGATAACATCCTTTCCACTATTGACTTAATCCTGTGAAGATGAAGCTAAGAGGAAAGCCCAATAGCAATATTATGGCTTCAATTCACATTGCACCCTTGGTATCCCTCAGTGAAATACTAATCGAAATGTTCAAATGTGTGTTCCCTTCACACTGTAAATGCACTTTGTGTTGCTGTAGAGTTAACTCCTGCATTGTGTTTAAATGCTCATTAGAACTAATGTAGGAAGAGCAATAATTAAGAATTCTACCAATCTCGTCCTGGTCTTTCATGGAAGCAGTCTTGCATGACCAATCATGATGGGATTCAACCCACCTAATTTCAGAATGTAGATGTTTATATCTAGGTATCCTTACATACATATCTGTCTTGTAATTGCCTATAATTTCTGTGAAATCAACCTGCTTAGCAAAGACAAATGACCTAACTGTACAAACCAAGATGAAGGCTACTGCTGAATTTCCTCCATTTGCAGGCTTCAGAGAAGCCACGCAGATGTGATTTTGCAAAAGTCCCAGGTGGGCAGGGGTGACTAGTCCCTTAAACTGGACATCTGTCATGGATATAAATCGTCAGTAAATAACTAAAGTGAGAGAAAGTTTAGCCTTGGGAGCTGTAGCTTTACAATACAGATGTCAGCACCTTAGCTAATAGCCTGAGACTCCCTTTTTCATGGGAAAAAAAAAAAAAAAGAAATTCAGGATGCTGCTCATGTGAACCATTTTAAATGTCTAAATGAAACTGAGAATAGTCCCCTTAAGGTATTCCTGCTCATGGATAATAAAGGATTTTAGGAAGACTAGATTAGCTGTTCATTTGGTATGATGAATTCCTTCCTAGTATCCTAAAGCTAATGTTTACCTCCCCCATGCAAGTAGTGGAGAGTGGAAGATGCCTTCAAGTTATTAAAGAGGGAAATATCATCCACCTAAATAAGTTGCCCTTTGATTAGGTGGCAACCTGAGATGCACAGTCCCACTACTTTCATAAATTTTAAGAACTACCTTGATCTATAAGTTAAGCAGTATAACAAAAGGATGATTCAGTTTCTGGGCTCTCAGGTTACCTAGATAGTCTTGTCTGAAGATAACACTTATTCAAAATCTTACAAAGTATTTGCTAGAGATTATGAACATAAAGATTGAGAAGTGAATGAAAAAATGAAGGGTAGAAGAGAGAGACAAAGTTCATGTAAAAGGATAAATATTTATTGCTACTTTCTTCCAGAAAATCCTATGAATGTTTGAAAACAAATATTGGATAAATTCCCAGAAAATGCAGCTAATCATAGCTTCCAAAAAACCCTCTATCACTATTAACTATTTCTGGCTGACTGTAGTTTGGATGCTTTTCTGTACAAAAAATAAAGCCAAGTAATGCAGTATGTCCATAGCAAGGTATTCTCACTTTCCAAATCAAAGGGGTAGATTCACCTCACTCAGTTTAAATACTCTAAGAACTAACTATCTGCAATTCCTATAATTACAGGAAAGAGATAGCAAAATCCAAACTGATGTTCATCGTGGCTATGGAAGGTTGAAGTTTCACAATCGTGTTTTACCAGTCCATGGCTGTTGTGCTGTTGTAAACAGCTAACCAATTCTCACTCCAGCCAAGTCTCTAGTATTGGTAACACTGATAACAAATTGAGTCAAATCAGCTGGATGAACACCAGGTACTTTTCTTTTGCAGGAGCAAAGGAAAAGAACAGAGATAGACCTCAATGAACTGCTGTTGGATTGCTAGACCCATCACAGGGAAGGCAGAATAGATGCTAGTCTAGCGACAGGAGGGATCTTAAGGCCAGTTGTTTCAACAGCATCACATCTCATATGGACTTGGGGTGGTCATTGCACTGCACTCTCAAACCACTGTCCAGAGGAGTGAAGAGTTGCTTTCTCCAGAGCCTTTTTTCCTCTACTGACTGCAAAAGGAGTTTAAATTTATGCATTAAAACTATACAGGTGAAGATTAGTTGAAGAAATTACATCCAGATTTAATCAAAATGAAGACACCATGAGAGAGACAACCAGTGCTTTTCACCAAGGAAATTTGCCTTTCCATAGGAATGGATTAAATGAAGGCTCCAAGAAACATTTGTTTACCTGCTATAAAGATTTAGCTTTTTTTCCCCTCTTCCATGATGTGAATCTGCAATGCTTTGCTCAGCAGCAGCATTCAGTAATATATGAACATAAAAAATTTCTGAAGCACCTTGCTCAAGCCTTTCAGATGGATTCTCACCTCACTTATGCCCATTTCTCAACTCTACCAACTTGAATTGTTTATAACTTATGTACACTAGGGTAAGTGAAATCTAAAGGAAAAACATGAAACGTTAATTCATTTGAAGGGGGGGAGGAATTCCTGTGATTTGCTACACTGTTCTACCATTCATAGACTAAATTACAATATCATTAACAACATATTCACTGACTGATAAATAAGAAAATCCTATACTGAGAAAAAGGATGCTGAGAAAGTGAACAAACTTAGAATACAAAGCAGTTTGATTAGATTAGAGGCACAAATGTTGTGTGCACATAAAGCTGATGAAATTTTGCCAAATCAGAGTGTTGCAGTATCTGCTGCCAGTCATGACCAGAACCCGAACAGGGGAGAAAGGAAAGTAAGGGGAAAAAAAAACTCCATTTGTGTTTGATTTGAGTTTTCTGAAAACAATAAGTTTATTTTTATAGACAAAATTGACTAGTAGTTGCATAGATGCTGGCACCAGATCAAGCAGTAAACCCCTCAAAAATAGTGAATAAATAATGAAACTCCTTTCAATTTTCTCCTTGCAGATAAAAGAACAGCAGACATGGACCTAAAGGAGGAGAGAAAGGAGTATACGTGTTCCTGTAAGGCTGCATACAGAGCCTTGTGAAGTGCCTTTTATAACTTTAACGATTACTGGCTCTCTCCCACTGTTTCTGAAGGCTGAAACATTAGTCATCAGCTGAACAATTGCCACTAATAATTCATTTGGCTGCATTCCAAGTAATAGTGAGCAGTGGGACCGTCATGGAGTTCTATGTATGAGAATACACAGGAATATTTTCCTAGTTACTGACCAGTCCAGAAAATCACTAAAGAAACATATTAAAACCAAACCAAACCAAAGATGAGGGGAAATATATGCAATGAAAATTTCCTGAAGAAAGGCTTTTTCCGTACACCAGTCAATACCACTGTTTGCAATAGAACATAATTAGGTTTCAATGAGTTATTAAAAAGAAATCTTCCAAAGTACATTGTATCTCAGGCCAATATTTTCAAATTTGGCTAACTATGATCAGACTTTTGAAATCAATGCCATTCTTTCAGTTTTGAAAGTTTCCTTTTTAGTCTACATATAGATTAAGAGATTAACATTTGAACTAAAATCAACGAGAAAAACAAAAAGCAGACTGCAAAATTAAATTCTTTTAATTTATGCTGTTCTAGGACACAGCATAAACTTTCATATGAAGAGTCAAGTAAAATAAAACCTGAGTCTATTCTGGTTTTATAGTCAGGCCCTTCCTAACACACAAAACACAGTTCAGAAACACATGGGAAAAGAGGGGAGGGTCCCTAAGAAATAGTTTTCACAAAAGGTCCAATCCTAAGCATTCTCATGTCCATGGGAGACCCGCTTCTCTAACCATGAGTTGTTATATTGTCTCAGCTAAGCTATTTCTAACTCTTGTGAGATGTATACCCCAAGAGTTTTTTTGCTGGTTGCCTAGGCTTAAGCAACTCAGCACGAAAACCTTTAAAACTATAAGTGGGTAAAATGAACTTGACTCAAGACAAGTAATGGTCTTACCAACAGTTCAAGCAACAAAATCAATATATTTTATAAAATGATGTATAGAGCTTATATGCTGCCTTTGGCTGAAGTAATAAGCCACGGAACTCACACAAGCTTGGGGTCTTTTGACAGTTAATTTATAAGTGACAGCTCAGAACAAGCTACTAAGACTTCAGGTCTCTCAGTGCCAAAAAGTAATTATCTTGAATCTACATGAGTTTGCTTGCCGTTAAAGACAAGTTGAACTGCCTTATATACTCTATAAAACATTCTCCTTTCAACACTGTGCAAATAAGCTTTCTTTGCAGGCTTGCTCGAGTCTATTGCAAACTTAGGCCAGATTCTATCACGAAGGAATTAAGTGAAATCTAGGGACAGAATTAGAACTACACTTTTTAATCACCTGCAAAATTAAAAAATGCCATTTCTTCCAGGCACAAATTTGACAACTCCTTTCAAATGAAGCATCTACCATAAGCCAGAATGAATAATACTTAAACCAAGCATTAATCACTCATATGTGAATTCTTTTATAGCAGAAGTACAGAGAGGTTCAGGTTTTGCAGCCAATGAATGTAGAAATGAATTCAAGTTCTACCACCCCAGCAGCCTTTTAACAATGCATGGGTGGTTTGATAAAATGACAGGTCAACAAACTATTCCATTGTATTTCACAGATGAATTAGTGCTTTAGAAAGTCTCTTAGCCTGTAATGTTCCTGAGTACATAACTTAAAAAAAAAAAAAGTAAGTAAAGTGATGATACAAGCTTTACTTCAGCCTTTGACCTTTAAGGATGAACACTTTTGTTGCTCATACACACCATCACTGAATCTCTGGACTGCATCTAGGTCATTGTTGCCAATTAGAACATTGTGAACCATAAGGTGCTTCCCTGAGAAATGAAGGGAGAGTCATTTCTTTTTTAAGGTGCATAAGGAGCAGAGGTGACTTGAAAGGTCTTCAAGTGTTTGAGTCACAAAGGTCAGACTTGGGAATAGTTTTCTTCTAAGTCTTCATTCTTTCTTTATTCCCTGGGTCTCACTGCTTAAGTTTAATGGAAAACCTGTGGGACAAACTTCTGAACTGCAACTCTTAGCACAGAGTGACTATTTTCATTGAGAGTAACACTTTCATAAGGAAGTGAAAAAGCATGTGCAATTTCTTCAGCAACATAGTTAGCAACTGTAATCTTCAATCTGCAAGAAATGGCAGTCACTTGAAGTCATGCCAATACAATACAGAAATAATTGGGTCACTGCATTTTCCAATTTCTGACAAAAAAACATTGAAAAAGGAAGAAAATTCATTTCCATCAAACACACTGCTGCTAATTTCACTCTGAAGACATTCTTCAGTGTTTCAGCCTCAGTGTCATTCCCTCTGCTCTCCTCATCCCACACCAGTGACAAGTTGCCAGTACTACTTACCTGCAGCCCAATTTCAGCTTTTTATTTTCTCTAATCTCTCTCTCAGTGGAATAAAGAGCTGCCCAGCAATGTGATAACACAGATTGTGGTCAATTTTTAAAAATCTCATTTTTGTAGCTCTCTCCATCTTCGTTAGAGAAAAGGGTATATTTGCTCAAAAGCCACAGATTTAAAACCTGTGTACGTAGAACTTGCCTTTGAAAAGCATATTCAGACATCTGTGCCTATATTTAGTTATAAGCCTACCTTTAGGCTGGCTTGCAGACTTCAATGCTTGGTGGAAACACACAGAGATAAAATACATTTTTTCGTTTTTTAAAAGAGATTTCTTCTCTTCATAGTTTTATAAGTTCTTACTGTTTGCATCATAAAGCACTTTTAAGCACACCCAAGTAAAGTGGGATCTAGGTGATTTCCCATCAGATCTTGCATCTATCAGAGACAAAATATCATTTCTGTCATAAGCACGTTTTTAGGGGGGTTTTCTCATATCTAATAGATGTCTTTGGGATTATAAAGGTAATCTATGGCAATCTATGAGCTGCTGATATTCCACAACTGGGAAACAGAGAAAATTATCTTTACAATATCTCTGGGGGAAAAAAAAAATAAAAGGCACTTGTTAGTTATCGGTTTTTACAGAATTTACAGAAAGAGACCAGGATGAAATGTGTTCTTAGATAAGCACAGTGCAATTCTCCAGTAGAGATGAGAGATGAATGCCTTAGCATATAGCCTCTCTTGCTGCACATTCCAGTCTCTTTTATTGTTAATGGAATTACATACACTTACTGAAATGCAAAACAACATCTCTCTGCTGGTGTTTAAACAAGGAAATAAAAAGTGTGTTTATTAAAGAGAGATTGTATAGATAAAGTATGGGACTGACATTCCTAAGAGTGTTCTTACAACAGTTGTCTTTTATTACCTTGATGGACAATCAGTGTTGCCAGGACCATGAAGACAGTAATGCGTCCCTTATTAGCATTAGCAATCCAAAGGAAGCCTACACTGTAATGGACAGCTCGGTTAGGACTCTATTTTATAAATAGCAGGAGATATTTGTACATAACTGTGCTGTTAGCTACCACAAATTCATTAAAAAATTGAATGTGTTTTGTTGGAGGATGCAGCAAGGCCATGGTGCCTAGCAGCATGGAAAAGAGTGTAAATAAGAGGTGAACATCCAATCATATGTGAAGGCTAGTGGTAAATTATAGATAACAGAGCTAAGAATAGTTTTAGTATGTAATATTCTACAGGACAGAGTGTGAGAGCAGCTGTGTGAGAACAAGATGTAATATTCTGGATGAAAGAATAAAAGCTGAATTTAGGCCATCATCATCAAGTGCCTAGTTTTATTTCTATGGTCGTCCTTGTTTAATACAACAGTGTTTGGTATTTTTCTGAAGTGTCTAGACACATGTAAGTATAATGAAATCAAAACCCAATCAGAATATCACCTTTCATTTCAGAAACACAAGGTATTTCAAATTCCCACAGCAGAATGTTTGCTGTTTTATGATGTTTTGGATTCAGCGGTATCTTGCATGCTTGTTTTTAAATCTCCACTAAGGGTAAGGATTTATAGTCTGGCACTGTTATCTTCTGAAGAGACTGAGAGTGAGATTCAACTCACAGATTAAATATAGGTGTCTCCTTATAGGAATCCAAGTGGATGCATCTCAACTGTTGTTCCAGTCAGTGAAGAATTTGTTAATACTCACACAGGAGTAAAGAAATACATTTGGCTGATGGAAAGCAAAATGAATTACTCTTTAGACCCCAGTCAGTGACAGTGCTGGTTAGGGAGCAAATTTTGCATGAGTGAGGGCACTCAGTGTATTTGAGATGTCATATGGGACCCTGCCTGGCGTTCCAGCATGTGGGTCACCCCCAAAGTCCTGCACTGTCTGTTAACACTGTAGAGTCATAGAGCCATAGAATACTTTCGGTTGGGAGGGATCTTCAAATGTCATCTAGTCTCTGCCATGGGTAGGGACAACTTTCTCTAGATCAGGTTACTCAAAACCCTGTCAATCTGACCTCAAGCACTTCCAATAATAAAACATACACAACTTCCCTGAGCAACCCATTTCAGTGACTCATCATTCTCATCATAATGTATTCCTTATGTCCAATCTGAATACACTCTCTTTCAGTTTAAAACCATTGCCTCTTGCCCTGATCCTAAGGGCCTTCTTAGTGACAGCCTGTCTTCATCTTTCTTACAAGTCCCCTTTATAAATTGAAAGGCCACTATAAGGTCTCCTGGGAGCCTTGTCCTCTCCAGGTTGTATCACCCCAACTCTCTCAATCTCCATAGGAGAGTTGCTCCAGTCCTCTGATTATCTTCATGTCCCTCCTCTGGACCTTCTCTAACAGGTCCATGTTCTTTTTCTACTGGGGACCCCAGTGTAGGATGCAATACTCCAGGTGGGTTCTCACCAGAGCAGAGTGGCAGAATCACCTCCCACACCCCTTTTGATGCAGCCCAGGATATAATTGGCTTGCAACCTGCAACATCACCAAAACTGCCTTTCTGTAGGCAACTGAATCCAGCTCCCTGCCTGCAACTGAGCATCAGAAAGCAGTTATCTGAAAGTCGGCTTCTAAATGGTGGTGACACAACAGAAGCTGATATTTCATTGGAGAGCACTATTGACCAATACGAGTGTTGAGAGACACTGCTCCTTTCTAGATCCTGAGTGAAATCCTAAATTCAAATGTCATATTACAGGTGAATCTCATATCCTGTATGCCACTCTTCCCGCAGTGCAGTTTGCTCCATTTCACACTCATCAGCTCCTGCAGCCCTGCCTACAAAATGAGTCCTCAGCAACTCTTTCCCCTGTCAGAAGAGTGCAGCTGCAGAAAGAGGGAAGTGCCATGATCAACAGATGTGACAGAGGATACCAGAGGCTATCACTGAAGGAAGGGCTCCCCCATGTAAAGAGCTAAAACTGTGAGACTTGTACTCACGATGGCAGAGCGAGTGCAGTGGCAGTACAGGGGTCAGCATAAGCAGCACAGAGCACACACACAGTTGGCTTGGAAAAAATCCTTCAAATCTACTATTTGGAGTCAGCAGATAAGGCTATTTTAAATAAGAAATGGAAACTCCAAAATCAGCACTGACCAGTTGCTCCCTTGGGGCTGGGTAGCAGAGTGCCATGGGACAAGTGTTGTAGGCAAAGCTGGGACCCATAATAGGGACACCAACAGCCTCTGACACTGGTCCCAGCCCAGACCAAGTCATCAGAGAGGCAAGGCTGAGCACAGACACTCCTGCAGCATTGCTGGAGCTGGGATGAGGCATGGCTGAGTCAAAATGCATCCCAGGGTCCTGGGTGGGTGGTCTCAGGTTGAGGCCATGGAGGACAGTAAGGCATGGAGATGCCCTAAGGGCCATGCACTGTATCTCAGGAAAAATTTTTAATAATGTTAAAACTTCCTTAGTGAATCCATTTAGTGTCCTAGATCTATTACAGAGCTGACTGCAAGCAAGCCAAGACACACACTAATATAGATGTAATGAAATCTGTATGTAGCCACATACATTTTCCAGCCAGTATGTCTAACATCAACTTCCCTCTCTTGCTACAGCCGAACACTCAACTACAAGTGAAGTTCTGGCAGTCCACCTGGTGTGACACTACTTCCCAAAGGCTGAATCATACAAGCAGTTTTTAGGTCATGGGAATGCTTTTCTTTTCCCTATCCAGCTCTAGAGGTGCTGACTACCCCTTGTCAGAAACCATTGCTCAATCTGACAGTGGAACAGCAACTTAAATCTTCTCAGGCAAACTCAGACAGATTGCCTTAGACAGTTTAAATCTTTGGTTGAAGATTACCTGACTGATTTTGCCTGTAGCTAATTAGGAAACACATGCATGTGTCACTTCACAGGTCTGTAGAACAGAATCACAGAATACACTGAGTTGGAAGGGGAAAAGAAAAAGGAGATAGACCTAAGGGCCTTCTTAAAGCTACCAAATCAAGAGTGGGAAAGTTTGAATAGGAAAGACCCTTCCTTACAAAAATGGGGTTTTGGCATGAAATGCCATATTAACAGTCAAATAACAGCCAAATTAGAAATTGAAAATTTTTCTTTTATTCTTCTGAGATCAAGAAACCATGCAGAGTGCACACATAGATTTGTCCTTCTTGAGATGTCTAGGATTACTCAGATTTCATTTATATAAAAGGTAGTTCGTCTCTGGGGCCCCAGGAAGAATATTCAAAGAAAGATGGCAAACATGAAAATAGGCTACCTCCTGCCTTGGCTTATTATTCACATCATTCTGGTGTGAATGGGGTCTATTAGACTTAGCTGATGCTCATGGAAGGGAATATAAAGTCTCCTCCTACTGTGAAAGCCATTTTCTTCATTTATCTCTTAAGTAACTTTTCAGAGCACATCAAGAACAGAAAACAAGCCATCTTTCCCTTACACTTCAGAAACCATTCTTTAATATTGCCTGTCAGAGGCCTGAGGTTTGTTTAGCACTCTGCAGTGAAGTGAGGAACAATTATCAGAGTATTAAAGAGATTTGAACTATATAATACTCCTATAAAGAATGCAACTTGAAATATATTGTCATATAAGAAGTGAAAAAGTGAGGCACACTCTTGGACTTTATAAGATTGCTGAGTGCCCAAAATATCTTTTTCATTGCTGTGGGCCCTGCAGTCACAACTCCGCAGTCTGCCTTTCACTGCCAGCTATGTACCCCCTCCCTTAGGCTACCAAACCAGTATTTTCCAGATTCTCCAGGGCTGTATTTTTCCCTTTTTGCTCTAATACTATTGCTCTCATGTTGTTATTCTCATGGCGTTGCATCTACAAACCCTGCTAAGTGTCATTATAGAAGACTCTTCTTTTTGCCATTGGTATGAGGACCCCACCCTCCTTCCTCTCTTTCTCCTACCCTTGGTTGCCATGTTTGACTTACATTATAGGAATCAATAATGCCATTCAGAGGGTCCTTGACAGGCTTGAGAGCTGGGCTAATGCAAACCTCATGAAGTACAACAAAGTGAAGTGCAGGGTCCTACAGCTGGATCATGGCAATCCCAGACACACCTACAGGCTGGGCAGAGGAGTGACTGAGAGCAGCCCTGCAGAGAAGGACTTGGCTGATGAAAAACCCAACATGATCCAGCAGTGTGTGCTTGCAGCCCAAAAAGCCAGCCACATTCTGGGCAGCATCAAAAGGAACGTACCCAGCAGGTCAAGGGAGGTGATTGTCCCCCTCTACTCTGCTCTTGTGAGACCCTATTTGGAATACTGTGTACAGTTCTGGTGCCCCCAATATAAGAAGGACATGGAACTGTGGAAGCAATTCCAGAGAAGGGCCACGAAGTTGATAAGAGCACTGGAGCACCTTCCCTATGAAGACAAGCCAAGAAAGCTGGGGCTGTTCAGCCTGGAGAATGGTAAACTTCCGATATCCAAAGGGGGCCTACAGGGAAGCCATAGAGGGACTTTTCATAGGAGAAGAAGTAAGGGGTACAAATTGAAAGAGGGGACATTTAGGTTAAATATTAGGAAGAAATTCTTTACTGTGATAGTGGTGAAACACTGGAACAGGTTGCCCAGGGAGGCTGGGAATGATCCAAATCTCACAGTGTTCAAAGGCAGATTTGGATAAGGCTTGAGCAATCTGGTCTAGTGGAAGGTGTCCCTGCCCATGGAAGGGGGCGTTGGGGTTAGATAATCTTTAAGGTCCATTCCAACCCCTTAACATTCTGTGATTCTATGATAATATTGTACTGAGCTTAACAATCAAAAGCAGCACCTCACCCTCATCAAAGCATGCTCCTTTCACTGCTCATAGCACCATAAGCAAGAACAATAAGAAGGGATTTGAGCAGGTTCTGAAAAGAGAAAATGTAGTTAGCCCAGGAAACGTTTTTTTTTTTTTTTCTGGGGCAGACGCTGATGCACTGGAGAGAGCATCTGGGGAGAGTGTTTGATGGGAGACCCTCAACACTTCTGAATGGACTGGGGGAAAGCCTTTCAATTTTTTCTTTCACTCACTCTGTTCTTCTCTATTATTTTCCTCCAAAGTAACTTTCACAACTTCAGTCATTGTATGTTAGTAGCTACAGACCCTGTTAAGAAGTCTTCGAGCATGTGAACCTGGCCCAACATCCTTTGTGAAGCAATAACAAAAGTATGTCTCCAGTGTTAGAGATACCATCTTGGTAGGCTTGTGGAGTTCCCAAGTGGAGTGTAATGGGGATTGGAGTTAAAAGCCAATTAGAAGAGTCAGAGCAGATGAGACAGCCTCAGATCAGGATTCAAGGCTTGGAAGTAAAATCAAGGCAATGCAGAAGTTCAGTGAACTATGGGATCATAAACCATTAGGATGATATAGACCTAGGACAAAACTTCCAGCCAGAAGCCTAAAAAAAGCAGTCAGAGAGAGGTTGTGAAAAATAGCATGAAAATTGTTCAAAGGGTAGAAGTACAGAGATTAGAAATCTTCGGTCTTTGGACAGCTTTTGTGTTTTTAAGAAGCAAAATCATTTTATGAAAGTCTGGAGATGTGGCCTGACAGTATTGAAAAAGAAACAAAATGGGAATGCTATAATTATCTATATTGATGTTAGCAAGGCTTTACCAACAGTCAAGACTTCTGCAAGTAGGAAATCAAGAGGATTTGTTTTGTCAACTCTCTAAAATGCAGTTACATTCAGGGAATACACTAAAATATAATTATTAGCATATTAACTTACAATTATTAACTTTATTAGCATATTATAATAAAAATAAAACCATTAATTTTAAAGGTTTGGTAGGATTCAGTGTTTATTTATGTTGAAAATTAACACATAATCAGTGCTTCAATGTTGTTCATTACATTTGGTGCATCAGATGACAGAATACCATCTTGCTATTGAGGTTGAATACTCTGATGAACTGAATGATGCCTGGGGAAATTTAAAAATAATTCCAAGTTATTTCAAGAGGCCAGGGAGTTGCTGGTCTGAACTTAGCACCACTCAGTTATAAGGCAGTCCTTGTTTCCAGGGGACTTGTTTAATATAAAGCTTGAAATTTCATTTAATTACTGGCTACTGAAGTTAAAAACACAGAAACTGGGAATTCCTATAGCCACTATGTAAAACCAGAGTGGATTAAGATCCAGAATCTCATCACTTAATACCTTGTCAGGTCCTGTGAGGTCATCAGAAAGGAGTGGAGACCAGGAGCTGATGCAGGTGGCCCTTTGGATCTTTTGGCCCTTTGACAGTCCACGTGGCCCTTTGGCTCATTTTTAAATGAAAGTAATATTTTAGAGTGAGTCGCCACTATAAGGACAGCAGGGAGAAGACCTCTCACATAGAGATATAGTTTTCCATGGATAGGTTATTTGGCAGTCACAGAGTAATCAGTCTAATAGAAACACTAACAAAATGCACATTTTGACATCTGTGTCACTGTATCACACCCTGAGTAAATGACAGAACATAGATAGTGCTGCCTGTGTCTCACTACAAAGAAGCAGCACATGCTTCACCCTGTACCAAACACAACATAAATACACTTCCATGTCCTGTTCTTTCCTTTCTGCCAAAACCACAGTGAAGAGCAAAGGCAGTGACAAAGATAAGTGCCAGACCTGTACTGTCAGTCCTGGGATAGTCCAAACCTAGGAACTTCATTGACTAGTGATGCAAATCCTGTGCTACATCCCATCCCAAGGGCTAATTGTAGTACACTACATCTCCCGTGTATGTTAGGTAATTAGCAAGAAGTGTTCCTCAGTGAAATTTGTAAGTCCCTTTTGCTTTTCTCTTTAATTAAAACAACTCCCTATCATATTTCCCTGAGTTTTTTGAGGTGATAGCCATACTTCTGCCTGTCAGCAAACAGCAGTAATTTCACAGCTATCTCCTGGAACCAAATGACACAAGCAAAGGAATAAACCTCCAATGTCAGCGGCTGTTCAATTCATTCTACAAACACTGACAGGCAATCTGATATAGTTTCTGAGGTAAGCTTAAATAGCAGCTTATGCTGTGTCATCCTCCTAAGCCCATGTCTTGTATGGATTCATTTCCTGCAAATGGGTTTATAAAGCACTTTCAGAGAATGTTTAGAGATGAATACCATAATGGGGATTACTGCTTTTTTGTTTTCAAGTTGGTTTTGTCTCTCCATACCAGCTGGTCTATTTGGCAGCATGGGATCATGCCATTATGAACAATACTGCTGTCCTTAGAAGACTTTCAGGTTTCTGATTGGCTGTCACTTCAGGTCCTCAATATAAACAATATGGGCAAAAACTTTACAAAAGTAGTCTGAGGTTGTTTTGGGAAGTGTTGGCAGGGGATTTTGGGAGTATTTCAGTGCTGAAATGTATTTTTCACAACTCCTTTGCTCACTATCCATTAAGATTTTACTATGAAATGAACAGGAGCTCATGGCTGCAGTCACATGTCTTCCACATGTTCCAGAGCAGGTAGCTGAAAGCAAAGGTCTTGCTTACCAACAAACTATTCAATGATTTTTCTGCCTGTGTTCAGCATCTCTGGGCCCTGGAGAAGGCCTCACTTTCCTGTTAGCTTATCCAAAGCTGTCCGAAAATGTAGGCAAGCACAGAACAAGACTTTAGATTTAGAAGACTAGATTTCAGTTTGCAATACTATTTGGAAGACCTGATCAATAGAAGTACCAAATTGCTTCATTAATTTTTTAACAGAAAACTTACTTAGCTGCAGGATACTGTGCGTTATTTTTCTTTCTAGATCAAAAATGGATGAGAAATGTAACCAAGACATACTATAAGAGGAATTATTCATGCAAAGTCATGGAGAAAATAATATCTTTTAGTCAAAATATTTTTTAAAGAAAAACAAAGGAATAAGGGCTCACTTTGAGGCTAAAGCAATACATAAGGAGTCAGAAGATAAAAGTTCATTTCCTACGCCTGATACTTAATAGTTGCGTGACCTTGAATAGTTCATAAGTGGCTCAGTACTGCTCCCATGGAAGCCAGTGACAAGCCTCATAACTTTCAGAGGTAAACCAGTTTAATGTGGTAAAATGAGAGACCTTGAAGCAGTTTAGGTTGTTAACTCGATGCAGATGTGTGGAGAGACCTCACAAAGCAGTTGTGATTCTTGACTCCATCTTAGGCCAAACTGTACACGGTCTATCTGCATAAATTGCCTCTACTATTTTTCATATATCTGCATAAGTTATAAAACCCCCAAATATGCAAGACAATGCATTACAGTGTAATATATTATTATATGAAAAATAGCATGGTGTAGTATCAGCAATTGTAACGCAATATGATTTAATTATAATTATGATATTGTATATATAATATCCTTACACAACTTAGAGTTAGAAAACAACTTCAAATACATTTATACTACAGAAAATGTGATGAGCAGCAGTCATGCAGAGTAGGTACAAAGGAGAGGTTCCAACTGAGCTCTGGGACTCATCACCCCAGGATGATGCACTTACTAAAAGTTCAGCAGGACACTGTTTATGCTCATGGAATGGAAATCCACTGACAGTTACTAAATCCCTAGTAAGTATAACTCTCTCAAATTCTCCCCTGAACTGCTAAAAATCAGAGGTGTATGGAGTAGTTAGGAGAAGCATCATGTTCTTATATTCTACTTGGAAATACAGATTTAGCAGTGGTCGGAGACAGGATAAATAGCTGCACAGAACTGTGTGCAGGTAGTGATTTTGCATAGGGACCAGTGTGGTGCTTCTATTCTTGCAGAGGAAGTTGGTACCTCTAAGATGCCGTGGAAAATTACTCAGAGGGGGAGTTGATGCTGTAGGCAAATTTAGCACATGGTCATTTTAATCATGTGAATGATCCCTCTGTAATTAGGTCCTAAATCAATAACATATTTGCTACATTAGAGAAAGCTTTGAGGCTGCAAGCAAACCTTAATGAGTGGGTGCATTGACAGGCTGCAAGGAGTTGGGGAAGGATGCATTAGGGAGTTTTGTCTGGGAAGTAGGTGTGAGTGAAGTGACTTTGAATTCCTGCTCACCATTCTGAATAAGTTACTAAAAAAATGGCTGATGACGTATTTGTGGCCTAGGAAGAGAAAGATCTAGGCTGGATGGCCACCTCTGCAAATGCACAATGATTATCTTCATGCATGCATGGGTGGGTTGAAACACACTGCTAGGAACGCAGTACTGCAGTTTATGCAGAGGAAAATCTTTTAAAGGTGACAGGACTTACTGGCATAACTAATCAAACAGAAAGCACCAACTCTCAACTGATGATAGGTTTCTAGATTGACATTTTTTTATGTAATGGTTTTGCCTGAAAATTTCCATTTTACTCATATTTTCTTTAGAATGCAATCACAGAAAATGAAAGAAAGCTGTGAAGTAGTTCTTTCTACAGTGCAAAGACTGATGCAGAGGGTCCCCTGTTTACTAGATACCCTATTTATTAAAGGTATGACTGGAATACTGAATCTTCACAAAAGCTTGATTGAAAAGCCTGATAGTGATGTATGGCATTCCTTGAGAGAAATAATCGTCATATTTGCCTTGAAAGTAGTAATATCTGGTGGAATTACAAAGTTGGTGTACTGGCTTAGTTCCACTGTAAAAAAAAAATAATCTGTTCATTCTGCCCTCAGGTCTGTTCTTGTCATTTGAGTTCAATTGGCCATAAAAGAAAACTTTCACTGTGAATCATCAGATGACATTAGGGGATCTAATAATTTAAGTTATTAATTTAGAAGAAAACCTCTTACTAGGATTTTTCTCCTCGGATAAAAATAACTTGTAATAAAGCAAAGGCCATAATTAACATTTAAGGTACTATATTCACTCTCATGTAACCTCATGGGCAATTAAAGGTTTGCACTCCATAGACCTGTGATGATAAGCAAATCTATGTATAGATGCTAACCTATTGCAAGTTGAAATAGGAATAAAATTCTGGCCCCGCTGAAAACATTTGCTGTTTCTTTCAGTAAGGTAGGATTTAATTTCAAAAGGGTAACTTACATCTCAAGATGACAAGCTCTTAATTTGTGAAAACTGCAACCAAAAAAGTGGACATTTTATGAGTAAAAATAACACACCTACTTCAGAGTTATTACCAGGAGAAGGCATGGCAAATCTCTGCCTTGTGATTGTGTAACTTTAGTGTGCAAGACCGAGACATAAAAGTATTTCTGACTTACGTGAGTTAAGATAGACGTTGGTACTGTGTTGCCCAAGCAGGTGAAAAGAGTTCACAGCCTCTCTATGTTGTAGGAAAAAAAAAAAAAAAAAAAAAAAAAAAAAAAAAAAAAGTAGAGTTTAAAATCTCCTTTCCTGTACAGATCTTTGCCTTTTCCACTGACATCACCTTAAACATCAGTTCTTCTCTATGCAAAGGATAGATATTTTAGAGCTGTCTTGATATACACTGAATTTTTGTCTCAAGCTTATTTTTTATGCTATTGGAGTAAACAATGTCTTTTTCATGACTGTGGACGTTGCCTGAAGGCAGCCTACCTGTACTGTTCTGTAATTACATTTATAAAGGATTCAATTAATAAATCAAAGAACCTGATTTGCCTCTGAATATAAAAGTAATTATTCAGGATTTTAGAACACATGATTGCTACTCTTCACATTTCAGAAGAGATTTCAGTGAAATTAATGAACTTAAAGACCCATAAGGCCTCTCTAGTAACTATCCAATACAGGAAGTGACTATTTCAGATTCATCCTGTCTCAGAGGACAGCAGTGAAGACTGAGCCCTGAGTTCCATTAAACCTAGCTATCCTCTGTAAAATACAATGTATATTACAGGAGAAAAGAACAATTTTTTTTATTACTAATATTTTGACATTTTTACTGCATGATCCTAAATCTCTTGGATTTTTTTCTGCCTCCACACCAGTGCCTTAAACGTGAACTAAAACCTTTAAAAACACTGACAAAAACTGATGTCTTGATCAATAGGTTAGTGTCATAATATTAAATATAATCTTGAAGTCTGCATTGGTTTCACTGAAATGACCACATATCTTCTTGGCTCCTGAGAGTACAGAAAAATCACCTGGGAATCCACCACATTTGCAGCCGTCAAGAAATTCTGGAGTTCGTGGCATTGGTTTGAATAGCAGTTTGAGGGGTAGTCACAGATCTCTTTTGGTTTCAAAAAAAGGATGGATATGCATCAGAGCATTGCTAACTACTTTAGTCCATATCTCTCCTACACTATCTTGACTTCTGGGTCTCTCACTTGAAGAAAACATCAAAATGAGACTGATAAAATACTATGCAAATATTTGGAGTATATTTACAGTGTTTATGCCAAACTCTTTTTTTATTTTTTTCCTTTTAGATGTTCTGTACTTGGCTATTAACACAGAAGGTCTACAAAAGCATTTTGAGAGGTTTCAAAAGCTGATACTTTTGCCATTGTTGAGACAGTCTGACAGAAAGAAAGGCCCCAGAGATATCCTATGCTGAAATCTGTTCCTGGCTTCTTTTTTTTCTTCTGGAAAGATTGAGCTCAGATGGTACAAGTGCTTCCTCACAAACTCATCTGGTCAAGGACAGAAAGAAGTTCCTTTCAAGAGCAACTCATCTAACCTACCTGACACTTACCTGAGAACAAGAAAAATCATCTGCCGAAGCTGCCTCTCTCTCTTTACAGAACTCAGTGGGCAGACAGAACACTGATTTTAAATGTATGTGTCCTTTCTGGAAGGAAGACAAACAGAGACAAGAAGAATGCCTCCTAGAATCCTTCAGTCCAGTTTCTAACACAAAGGGAAGGTGGAAAAAAAAGTATTAAGATTTTGTGTCTACATAATAGAAACCTATATTGTCAGTGTGTCTAATGTTATAAAGAAGTTTACAAGATTAATTCCAGAGAGTTTGTTGGTTGCATTAATTCAATCAAGAAATATTGTGACAACCAACAGACAAAAAAACATTGGCAATGTGTTGATTTAGTGTGGGTTTAATGGAGCTATGGAGAGTTTCCTTCTGAAATAGTCTGCAAAAAGCTATTCTGAGTAGGCCATTGTAAACATTATTTCTGGAATGCAGAATGAAGAAGTCATTTGCTCCAAAATTCCCAGAAATGAACTTCAAAGAAAAGATCATGGAGTTGGTTTTCTGTGTACCAAACATTCAAATGTCAAACCATTCTTTTCGTGCATCAGTTGTTTCTCCCTTCCTTTTATAAACGATGAAATGTAAAAAAACCCCAAAACTAATTTAGAATGTTCTCTGCATTTTCCTGGCAGGATAGGTAATGCTGAGTCAATTAAAGAATAATTGAAATACAAGAGTCCCATGTATCTCTGTTGATTCCACTGGAAGGACACTTTAAGTGCTAGCCCAGTCACATAGGAAAAACATAATGATGCTGTGTATCATTATTTTATCATGCTGTATTTTGATTTTTTTGTTTTTTAAGCAACAACTTCTAGAATGGAGAAGGCCATGATTTGTGCTCTAAGAAAAGGTGATTTTCTCAACACTATGAATGAAATGGTCTCAGTTTACTAAGGAAATTATAAGATGTAAGAAGGTAACTCTGAAAATCAGGAAAACTTGACACTTTGCTCGCCATGAATAAGACAATGCTCTTCAAGCATCAGATGAAGTACAAATTAAAGAAAACCTAGATAACTAGAAGATAGGAAAGGCTGTTAACACAGATAATATAAAATAATAACTAAATAAGATAACAAAAAATAAATTTTAACTCCTAGTCTGAGAGATGAGATAGGGCAAGAAAGACAAATTTCTTTTTAGGAACCCGATAAGTTTACGTTCTTCCCAAGCTTTCAGAAGTCAGCATTTACAAAAGTCTGGCCTCTGGGTATGGTGATTGTACCTTTTTCACTATTAGCAATTTTCAGTCATGACAGATGTCTCCTGCCAAAGCACAGGAAACATTTGTTAAGAAAATACTTTTTTTTTCTTTCCTACTATTAAGTCCTGTGGCTTTGAATGTAGAACTGGATGGAGGCAGACACAGCAATATATTTCTTTAGAAAAATAAAGTGATTTCCTAATCATTCAAACTGTTTTTTCAGCATAGTAACACTGTAAATATTCAAATTTTATTGTGATCTAGATGTAATTACAATATTAATTATTTACTGGTTTAGTCTGCTTATTTTAACAATTTTGGAACAGGTTTAGTGTCTTTATTACAGGCATAGGATTTTATTTAGTTTGAGCACTGCAGGATTTGCATCACATATAAAAAAATCAGTCCTTTTCTTCATCATAAGAAAAAGAAACAATCACAATTTGTTTATGTCTCCTAGCATTACTGAAAATTTTACATTTGATAAATATCAACTCAAATCTGCAAAGACCTACTCAGCCTTAATATTTGCAAATAATCTCAGTGAAACTGACAAGTAGGACTTAATGGATACTCTGTGGCATCAAAGAAACCTTAGAAGAAATTCAGGCCAGTCATCATAAGAAAAAACTTGGGACAATATGGAGTTCCTCAATCATTTCTGAATCATTTGTGCATTTCTTAAAAATTGTGTGTCAGATACAGTTTAGCAAAATGGAAAAACATACCTGTAAATGCAGTTTCCTTTGAAAAGTAGCCTGGGGCCACTAATTGCTCATTTGAAATTCTGTTTTTCAGCATAGTATTGCATTGTGCACGGTCTATCAGTATCTGGAATACAGTTCTAAAAGGCACTGAGGATGACTATCCATTCACACTTTTGTGCCCCACCTGCCTTTTACCCAGTGGTAACCACATAGCAGCATCAACTTAACTACAGTAAATTCTAACATAGGAGCGTCATGTGAAGACAAAATTTAATGGGTCACTTTTTTCTTACAAAGGATCCATCACTCTCTGCACCACAGCTACCATCCTGCTTGCATTGCCAGTGCACAGCATATTCACTCACAAAACAGCCCCAGCCCGGGACAGAAGCTTCATTGAGCACCCGTAAGCCATCTCTTGGCTGGTGGAACTGAGCCACAACCAGCCTATGCTGTCTCAGACCAAAACACTCGGACCAAACACAGAAGAACCTTGTCTTTGTCACATCCAATTTCCTGCTGATCCTTGAAGAGTTTGGTATGGATTCAACCTGCTGTCAGTCCAACATCCAGCTTCTCAGGACTAAGCAAGCAGAAGCAGAAACAAGGCAAAGGCTAACTACATACTCAGCGTAAGTTATAACCTGAAAACAGTCAGTTGTTTTCAGGTAGGGGTTAGGCTACAAGGTATTTATTTATTTAATTCCCATTAAAGAAGTATAACCAAACAGTTGCATCACAAAGCTTTGTTACCTAAATAGGAAATTATTAACTTAGTGTCAGTTTTGAACTATACCCCTGTAACTATTATGAAGATTACATAGAAACATATTCATTATTGGGGGTTCAAACCTCAAAGAATTGAAAACCTATGACAGGTTAGGATTATCTTTTTTTTGGTTTTTTTTTGCTGCGTTTCAAGTTGAAACAGTAGTGAGTTTTATTCACTGAATAAAGAAAATATTTGAAGTGTTGTATTACTTTCACCATTTCTTTTAAAAATTTGGAGGCTGTGCATTTCATATTACTCAAATTTTACCTGAGTGGTAAAAAAGTCGTAAACGTTGAGGTTAAAAACCTGTAGCAATATGTTCTAAATTCAGCCATTAGCTGATCATGACTTACCTTAATTATGGAAGATCAATACACAGTCTGACAGACTGTGCATATGATTACATGTGGAATTAAAATACAGTTCCTACACAAATGTATAAGCAACAAGCAGATAGCTGCTGCTGTAAGCATCACAAAATTCCAGCCAGAATGTGGGAGATGGGACCACTTCCAAGTCTGATGAAATTCACCTAGAGATCCAACCATGAAACAAGATTAAACTTGGGTCTGTATCATCTATTTCCACACTTAACTCTATTTTCATTGGGAAGGCATTTTAGTGGGCAAGCACAGATGGAACTGTTGTGTACCCTGATAGTCCTCCCAGTCTGACATCTGGAGCACTTGGATGCCAGGGAACACTATGCAAGATGGCAGTCTGTATATCACATGATCATAATGACTGATGAGTATTAGAAAAGTTTAATTAATCTTTAAGGGGCATTATCATTAACAGTCACTGACAATTCTAAGCAATATAAGAAAATTCAGCTATATTGCCTGTTGAGAGCCCGGCCCTGTTCTCTTGCACTGTTTATGCATGTTGTAACAAAACATTTTTTGTAACTTCTAAGGACTATGCATGCATTATGCAAGATAAATTTTAACTAGATAATGTGAAACTTATCATTAGAGAAATTGAGTAACAGAGCTTTGAAATATGAAAGCTCTTTTAAAAGCGCAATTTTGGAGAACAAATTACCACTTAACAAAGTGTATTGCAACACTAATCAACATACCACAATTACAGACTGGCATTGCTGGTAGGATTAGGAGAGCTATAAAAACAGAGTTAAACTCTTCTTTATTTATTAGTTTACTTAATCGTTTGGCAGTCTGCTATGTGCTAAAATTCATGAGTTTATTAAAAGGAATTGTAATTGTATGTATGCTGTGCAGAATTTGACTAGTTTTTATCTCATGCCATATGTTAAAGGAATATCAGAGGAGTTACTGTAAGGAAAATATCAGTTATATTTAGTTATCAGGTATATTGGTTCTCCATTGAGTACAGCGCTTACTGGACAGCATGTCTGAGAGTTCAGACATTCTCACTATGAAATGTGTCCAAATCCAACCCTAGCCCCAGCTGAATGTTCCTTTTTTATCATTTCCTTTTTATTTATGATTCACCACATTTATTAAGATAAAAGCTTGCATTGCAGAAACAGTCTAAAGTATACCCCCTACATACAAACTGATCTCCGGATTACTAACAAAATTGCTGCCTTTGTATAGTTATGGGCTGACGTGATAACTGAAAATAACTTCCATTAACACTATAAAAACTCCAGCTGATACCAAATGAATTTCATTTGATACCAGCAGAGAAAAATATTGGCTACTGAAATATTCTTTGTTCGCGGTTATTTACAGTTAGCTATAATACATGTACTGTTCAGGAATCAGAAGTCTCCAGATGTTTTTCTTTACATCATGTTGTTAAACATGAGGTTTTTCCTCTCTGACTGTCTAACATTTATATATTTATATGAAATTCTTCTCTCTTAGTCAGTATGGCTTCTGTGTCTTTGATTCCTTGCAAAAAACTGTTCTTGTACAGGGGCTATAGGAGCTTGACTGCCACCTATTTTGATTTGCTCTTACTTCTGCAGAATTTGCTGAAGAGATTGCCCTTTAGATTCATGGAAGGGAGAGGTAGCTGGTGCTACAGGTTATAGTGAAATTATGTTTTTCTTGGTATCTTACTAAAATATATTGCACATGAAGAACCATGGTATTTTGTAACAAGACGAGCTCAAGATGCCATGCAAATATTTAATGCCACTGTATCCCTAAGTGAATGAACATATAAGTCATCTACTGGAGGACAAATCACAGGGATTATGTTTGTGCCTTTCAATGGATCAGGGAAAAATATATCTTGATCGGCAAGTTGAATGCTCTGATGTTGTTGGATAGTTCCAATCGTTTTCTCCCGAAACATAAGGAGGCTTTTTGGTTGTCATGAAAATACCACTGTGAAACAACACTGTTTGATCCAGCTGAAGATTACTGTCAGTTTGTCTTTGCTGTGCAATTAGTGAGTCAGGCCCAAATGAAAAAAACAAAATAAAACCCCAACACATTATCCAAAGCCATAGTTAAAATTTTTAGCAAGCTTTTTTTTATGCAAGAAGTTCATTTTGACTGTCTTGAGTTTCTATACTTTTTTTCTATGCATTTATATATTTTCCAAGTTTTTTATTTTTCTAATTTGTTTTGTCTATCTAGAACTTGTAAACAGCAGGCTTCAAGTGAAACCAAATTATTTAAATCTTCCTGATAGTCAGAAAAGAAATAAAGACATTGCTCCTGGTGGATGAGATAAATTCCAAGACACAGTTTGTTTCACGTTTTTTTAACAACAGCCCCAGTGATTTTTAAAATTATATCATTTAAATCTAGTTGCCTGAGTATAAATATGCCATAAACTGGTATTTATGGAAGTCTTGCTAGTTTCTTGTGAGGTAACTTTCCTATTTACAAATCCAGCAGTCCCTGAATTGAATTTTATTTCTTTTTGTTTTCCTTATAGTTTCCCTGAAAAGAATGCTAGACACAAACCCATATTTAGATCACACTTAATCCCAGCTAAATGAACCCTGTTTCCTAGAGTATTTTCTCAACTGTTGTTTCCACTGAAATCAGCGAAGTTTGAAAGTATTCTAATTTTCTGAAAGCCAAGCCAGAGACTTTTGTGCAGATGATGATGATGATGATGATGATGATGAAGATGATGATGATGATGAAGATGAAGATGATGATGAAGAATGAGCTTGGCCCTGCATCTGGAAGTTGCTGACAACATAGTGGAAATTTTGTAGCATGGCTGTTGTGATCACAGGTGCTTTCCTGAGGAGGGCAAGAGTCTGCCTCTACTGTGGTATGAAGTACAGAAATCTTCAGTTAAGCTCTGGGTGAAATATTAAACCCATATGGCAACCCAGCACTTATATTACTTAGGTCCCACAAAGGATGCTAAGCCAGGCATGGCTGTCTCTGGGCCATCATGGTGATAGGGGATGAAGCCAGCTCAGTCGAAGTCAGCTGAAGGATTTGTCTCCACACCACTGTGTGGTGAACTGTGCAAATATGCTCTTAGATGCCCAAATGTGTTTCTGGTTCTAATCTGATTTCTGCTGTTTCCAACTTCGATGTAAGGGGTGCTACTAAGTACCAACACAAGTAACGACAGTATGATTATGTTCCCTGGTAGGCTTCACTAGGAGAAATCTCAATCTTTAGAAAAGGTCACTTTGCTGGAAAATTATACCAAAAACATCAGCTAATTTCATATGTGCATGTCCAGCACTCCTTATTATTTTAGAAAAAACATATTCAGATAAAACTGCAAACTCACACAATTACAATCAACAATTTTAACATTACAAATGTTACCTTGAGTACATTAGATGTTAGACAATTTCCCATTACATTTGTCTAAACTCTTTCTAAAGAAATTTTCAAAAATCTTTCGTCTGTCTCCTTCACAGAGACACATTTTCAAAAAAGGAGTTTTTCAGTGGCTCTTATTATAAAATCTTCTTAGCTGTTTAAATATTTGTGGTTTGGCTTTTTTTTTGAGGTTATAGAATAATCTTTCCAGTATAAACTTCATGACCACCCAGAAATAACAAGTGAATTGCTTATACCAGACTCAGAAAACAAACAAATTCTACCATTTCTTTACTTAGGAATATTGCTAAGATATTTATTTCTCCAGGCTTCTTACTTAGATCTACCAGGGTAAATTGCCCTGGTCCTTTCTTCTGAAACATCTTCTGCATACAATTCTAAGTTTCAAAAGCAGTTGAAGTTTTTTTGTTTCCTGAACAGAACAAAACAAAACAAAAGAAGACTAAAATACTGGAAAAAATGAAAGGAGGCAGCCTGTATATTTGGAGCTTTTTAGGTTTGTTTCAGATGTCGTGATTTAAGAAATGTGGTTTTCTTTTGATCATTAAGCAACTCAGCAGAGTCTGATGCATCATAGAGCTCTACCTACTGCAGGTCATCTATAATCTGCATTTCTAATGATGACAATTTAGGACCTTGCAACCTGTATTATTGCCATTAGTTGTGTTTCCACAGTGTTCAGTGAACTGAAGCCAACAAGTTTTTCCTCTTAGAAGCTTCTTAGGGCAAACTGTTATAGCAAAAAGAGAGAACATAACATCATTGTAGCCAACACTGGTGAAAGAAATAACTGGGCTTGAGAATGTGATGAAATCCAAAAAGTAGAACAGGGCAGATCTGCCTTAACCTTAAACATAAAGTGAGGAAGTTTAAATTTATTGATCTACTTCAGCACTGAAAAAGGATCTTGTAGAGAGGAGATGAGGCCTAAGTCAGAATTAAGGATATATAATCTTTGGTTTAAACATAAACATAAATGTGGGACGATTTTCACGATCACAAAGTTGGAATGAGATTCATCCCTGACACATATTTTCTCCAGAATCTGTCAATGTTTTTGCTGCCAACTCTTCTGCACTGAGCCATTCAATGACCTTCGAAGTTCCTGGTATCAAGGTCCATCCAGCTGACAACTGGCCAGTTTTCTGAGGTAATGACAATGGAGAAGCGGAGAGGCATATTGCCTGTAAAGCACCTTAAGCTATATTTACTGTTCAGTAAGTGTTCTGTTTCTATGGAGAAAACAGAATGGGAGTCTCTTTAAGCTCCTATCAGATTGACAGATTGGAAGCATAATGCTGAAAAATTGCTTACCCTGCAGCTAAGCCTATCTTTTAATATGAGGTTATACACCAAAAAGTGACTGAATAAATGGCTCAATTTTTATTTTATTATTTATTTGGATTTATGAGTATATAAAAAGCGGGTAAACTGTGTTTTGACATTTTAAAATCCCCACAAATCAAACTACAAGGAGAAAATGAGCAGCAAATACCAGTATATACTAGAGAGTGGCAAGGAGGCAATCCTCATAAAAGATTACAAAGCTACATATTTTCTGGATTTTCCAGCCTGAATTACTCTTGAAACTAAGGGAAATCATCACTTCTGTGGCACACTATGAAGGTAAGACTAGTTTCTTATGGACCTAGAGTACATTCACAGTTGCTCCCCTTTCCTGCCTTTGTTAGCATCTTTGCTGAGAGCAGCTCTAGCATTGGTTTCCATTTTCTCTGTCAATACAGAAACAGGTAATGTTGAATTTGCTCACTGGTAAAATTCCATTCAGATCCTGCTGGACAAGCTAGCCTCTTTCTATCTTCTGCAGTTACAGCAAGGCAAACATTACCTAGCACAGCAGGTGATGCTAGATTAATTAATCATTCTGTTGAGGATGGACATGTGCTAGGGGCTGTGAGGGCCCGCTCACAAGTTTTCTTTGGCTCTGCAATTCTAACAGTATAACACGCTCTTGGATAACATGAAAAGGAAGTAGGAAGCCTCATTTCTTATCACCACCACCCTCCAGGGAATGATCTCTACTATAAAACCTAGTCAACACTCGAAGTCTCTAAGAGAGAATCCAAATTGATCAGAATTTTACGGACTACCACTTGAGTTCTGGGCATTCCTCATTTACCAGAAAAACAGAGATCTCAACCTTGGATAGTGTAACATCTCCTTTCTAGGTCCTTCCTCAGTCTAGATTTCTCTGTAGAAACACAGAATACCACTATGGTGACAAGGAGAGATGTCATTCACTGAGGAAATCATTTAGCATCCACAAACTATTGTTTTATGATTATATAAGAGCCATTTTCATACCACCCAAATTAATCATCCTGGTAACTGGCAATGATATCTGTACTGAAGAGACTGATGAGTGATTCAGATCAATAAAGCATCCAGGGCTTCCAATGTCAGTTCCTTAGGTGGCCAGTGAAGACAAGTAGTTCTGATGCCTGTTGGATGTGAAGTTGTCATTTCATGTAAATTCATCATCATTTCTCTCTGATGTCCATTTAAGCAGGAGCTAAGGTCTCCCAGTCATGGATGAAGTGTATGTCTGTCTCTTGAACTTTGTGTAATGGCAATGACACCAGTCGTGAAGATCATTATTTAATTCTGATTGCCTACTGATTAGTCACCTAGACCTATCTAGACTAGGATAACTATCTAACAGTGAAAGGGACAGGCATTTTAGTGGCCAGGTCTTTTCACTTACCTCAGGCATTTTCAGTGTCTGTCTTACCTGAAATGAATACCATTCTGGAACTGTCTGCCTCACTCTCTCTCTTTTAACTAAATGAGGCAACTGGTTTAGTCCACACATTATCCTTGGACAGATAAGGTGATTTTAGCGTGACTCCAGCTCTGTTAAATTAACTAAAATCCTAAAAACCAAATTTATTTACTCAGACAGTTGGTAGATATATTTGTTCTCATGCCAAGATTAAATTGCTATATTATCAATACACTGGAACAGGTTTCTCTAGTATTTGCTTTCTAGAGACCTCCTGTTTTAATCTGTTCAATTATTGATCAGTGAATGTTCCCAAGGGGCCACTGAAGTAAATGAAAAGTCAAATGAGCCTGAAGTCTTGCACAACTGTGACTTACACTGTCTACATACAGTAAAACTTCAGTCATACATATAGTGTTCCTTTCACCATATCCAAATTCCAGTGCTAATGAATGCAGAATATATCATTTAGCTGGTCAAAAACATATTTTTGCTATTCTTGCTTCTGGGAGCCTCCCATTTAGGGTGAGTTCTATAAAATGGTGGGTTCTGTATTGTATGTATTGCTTTAAGCTCATTCATTTTGCAGTGGAATAAAGAGAGAAATAACATGAAGAAATACTACATAATAAGTAATACCACCTATAGGATACGTGTCTTCAGGTACTGCATTTGGACATGAAAACTCCCAAACTATTTACTGAACTCCAAAAATAGCTCAAAAAATAAATTTGGTATTTCTTTAATTTAGCTTTCCTGATTGGGAAAATATCCTTTATTTTTGCATATGTTATGAAATCTGGTCTTACTCAGGATTCAACAGCAGTTGTCAGGATGGTAGTCCCATAGAGATCAGAAAACCCCACTGCACCTGCTGAAGTTTATGAGACAATTTGAAGGGCAAGTGATTTTTCTATAATTTTTATTATCGTTGTTTTAAATTTTATATAACATAAATATGCATTTTGCCTCCTTGCCCTGCTGAATCCACTTTCTGATTGTCTTTTGAGGAAATCTTTTTATCTCTTCTCTTTTTCACATCTACCACTTTGAGCCATAGGGGTTCTACTCTTCAGGGTTCCTTGGAGCATAGCCAGCCCCTGCCATCTCTTCCATATCCTGCTTGCTCATCCCATTCCAGTCACCTGGTTTTGTTTGCCCTTTCCAAGCCACCAATTCTATTCTCTTTGCTTAGAGCACAGTGTCCTCCTGAAACAGGAAGGCAGTCTGATAATATGACGGTAAAATCTAAACATAAGTGTCCAGTTTAAATTATAGTCAGCTCACCACCTCTCCCTCTCTGTATATAAGCTATTTTCACCTGAATACAGAAAACTTGGATCCTTATAGAATAATATGGTCTCTACATTTTACTCAGAAAGTCCTTGACTTCAGTCCCACAGCAACAGTTGTTGCACTCACACAGACAGGTATCACAACGTTTGTACTTCTTGTTGATGCAATAGAGGAAAAGAACATGATTTTCCACAGTCTGTTTGGTTTTGGTGCCTGACTTAGGCATGTCTCAGAAGTAGCTGAGGCTCTTAGTGCTCAGTGAGAAAGGATGGTTTTTCTACCCAACATAGTTGTCAAAACACCTAGAAAGCACCTCTCTCATGCATTGCTTGTGTAAGGAAATAAAGCACAGGAAATCCATTTCTGGTAAAAATTTAATGCTTCCACTGAGAGTACAAGAAAACAACAGGAGTATTGAGCCTCTCTGTCAGGTCACAGATATGTCTGCCTGTACCCCTTCTGAGAACGAACACCCACCAGTGCTATCCTGGGATGATCTGAGCCATGGCTGGTCATTTTTCAGACAGTAAAGCAGAAGACATGGAGTTATATAAGGAATAAGGGCCATGTCAGCAGAAAGTCAACACCTCACCAGACTTCTGTCTGCCCCAACAATGGCTGAAGGGGAGTGTGCCCTCGGCTGACCTTGCCTTGGGGTTTTTGATTTTTTTTTTTTTTTTTTTTCAGTTTCTCCCACTCTGGATGAGTGTTTCAGCTGCTTGACCTCTGCATACAGGGTGAGAAACATTGTGACACTGGTCAAGCTAGACCTGAATACATCTAGCTTTTTGTCATTCTCCAGGAATTTAAGCAAGTACCTGCTACATATCTTCAGGGGGGAAAAGTACGTACTCATCTCCCAAGAAATAGTTGTTTCAGTAAAATTGTTCAAAGACAACTTATAAAAAGCATCAGAGGAGCTTTCAAATTAAGTAGAAAGGTATTTAGAGAGCTGAGGTACATAAAAAAGTATGAAACAATACTGCAAAGGAAAGAAATCAGGTTGCTGTCTCACCCCAGGATAGGTTTTAATCGCTGTTAGTTTCCTCCAAGATCAAAACTGCCAGGTTGGTTTTATCCATGCCTGCCTCTCACATCAAACATTAACATATCATTTTCAAATGCAGGGCAGGTCCTGATCTCTTGACTATTTGCTGATTGCTGTGACTTTTGTGAAACATGGTGGAATTGGGTACTGACAGTGAAACAGGCTTTTTTGGGGAAGAGGATTATGTTGCTCGTGTACAAAACCCATAATTTAAAAAAAAAAAAAAAAATTAGCTCTCAGCCCTAAGCTGATCAATGTACACATTTACAGCACATCACAAATGTTTTCTTGACCCTAGTGTATTGAAGTGAAAAAACTCTCTAATAGCTGGGGAAAAAATGTGTTTACTTTGCAATGTCAGGACATTAAACTAGAAAACGCCTCAACTTATGTAAATCTGTATATACCAACATAAAGTGTACTTAACCCAGATATTGCAGGAATATGATCTGCAAGCTAATAATAGCATATTTAGGAGCTGGATATCGTAACAAACAAACTTATTCCTTTACATAAAGTTCCCTTTTCATTTGTATGTTAGTTGCTTTTGTTTCTGGGTTGGAAAAAGGCTGATCAGAGAATATTTGATTAGAGAAAATAAGCCCCCATAAGCACTGTGAGATATACAACAGTGCAACACCCCGGCTCTGCTACAGCACAATGTCAAATGGTGCCAGGATGGAATTGTTTTCCACATAGAAGGAAACATACACACTTTGTTCACTGTCCTATGCCCCAAATTCACATGGGGAGAGCAGGCACTTCTCACCATGTGGAAACTGTTAAGAGGATGTGAAAACAAATGTTTTTAATTGAAATTGTCATTGCTGAGCCAGGCTGCTGTCTGGGGTATCTTGCTGAAAAGTGACAGCAACAGCAGGGAAACAATGTAAGAGATTGTAAAACTGGTTTCCATTCTTCACTAATTCAGGGACCACATATGGGATGCTATCATGTTATTTATTTTAAGATCTAACACTAAGGGTGGAAAGCCTCTTGCTGGTGGAGAGGCTGAGAGCTGGGGAGCAAGCGCAATCCAGGTCAGAGACCAGAGATCTGTGCCCTTCCGCCACTGACCTGCTGCATAGCCTTGTGACACTTATATCATCCTCCCTGCCTGTGTCTCCTCTCAAGCTCTGTGATTATTCTGTCTCTTTACATCACCATTTCCCTGGTGATGGAGGCAATCTTTTGTAGCACATGCTTAAGTACCACTGCTGCAAGATTGTGAATAATAACAAGTTATAGTTTGCACCAGTAAATTGTCTGTGGAATAACTCACTTCCCTCCAGTCCAGCTCTCTAAAGCCACAGCAAGAGAGTATGACAGAGACTTGACAATTCTGGAACAATTCTTTCTAAAGAACAATATTTCTTTATTTTGTACTCAGAAAATTCTTTCTTTATATTTCCTCTTTTTAAGTCGGTGAAATCTTGAAAGTTTGACTATGTGAGTTTTGTTCATACAGACATGGGTGCTGTAGACATGTGTTAGCACTGAGCCCACATCAGCAAAGTGCCCAGGCACAGGGTCAATCTTCAGTTCACCCTGAGAAGATCAAAGCTGTGACAAATCAGCCTACCTCTGTTTCTCATGGGAATATTTATAGCCAAACCATGTTCTGTAAGGATAGATATCTAAAGCTGATCCTGATTTCTGGATGTTGAGCACAAAGCTGAGATGTGATGAGTGTGTGACAGCTATCCAGTACTTCCCTTTCAGTTCCTGCTTCAGGCTTTAAACCACCCTTGAAACCCAATGTCATACAGTTTTCTTGTTTTTACATATTTACCCAGCAAAAGGTGAAGGACAAGAATCATTTTGATTTCATACTTCTATGAATGAGACAGAAAGGCTTTACCTCTTTCATGGAAGGCAGGAAAAGCAACTCTTGCTAAGCCAGACTCATCTTTCTGAACTCAGAAGTCAGAGATATTGCCAATTCTGTAAAAATGGTCTCAGTGACATGAATAAACCTGATAATATATCCAGACAAGCCAAAACTATATGCTTCTACATCATTTCACAGCATGAACAAACTACAAGAAAGTCTTTTGTTTCAGACAAAATGGAACTGAAATCAAAGAATTAGTACAATTTTATAATCCTATTCAGAGAATTATATAATGCTCACGCTACCACCGGATCCATAAATAGCCTTACTTCTCCTGCATGCTCTCGCCTCCCTGGTTCTTGAAATATTAAAACCTTTTTGATAGCGTCCTTTGGATTCCCAGTTTAAACACTGCATGAGCAAATGAAGTTTGTATATATGTGTAATGAAATGTTCATGTGAGGTGCCTCTTCATTTTGCATATATGTGGCTTTGAGATGGAAATGGGAACACTTTGGACATGTAGCATTTTGCAAACCGTTCTGGACTCACGCACTTACAACAAGAAGTTGACTGCTGCATCTTCCTCATGGGATGGGGAAGCACATTTCAATGCCCTGCTCAAGGTATGCACTATGGATATGCACCATGCTGCAAGTAGCAACCAAGTAGAACCATTTCTCCTGTTCCTGTGTCTGCTTTCTATAGGAAGGGAAGCTTCAAAAATAGAAAAGATTACGTGCAGCTTTCCTAGTGTGAGTGACTGGGGAAACAGGACATGGTGCAGCTCACTCTTGCACTTCTGTTTAAACATATCCAGAATCTGTTCAGCATCGCCCCCCTTCCAAGAGATTAGACTTGGTCCCCCAAGCAGTCTTATCTATCTTTGTCCCTCAAGTCATATTTTAAGCACATATCTTCCTGCCTCCTGAGGATGCTTCCAATTTTAATTCAAAAGCCATCCCACTTCGACACAGATTTGTGTCTCCATACTTTTGTAATGGAAAATTATGAGCTGAAATAAATAATCATGAGCCTTGGTACCAGAAAGAATTTGTCCCCTAAAGGAAGGAATCCTCAGCAATTTCAGTTGTCTGCATAATTAATTTTTTTTGTGTCCCCCATTTGGAGTCTCTGTCACACTTTGCAAATCCACACCAGGGCACTGCATCTATTGCTTTAGGGCACAAGCCATTTATATTCTTCAAGTCCAATTTTGGAAGCCTCAGTCCCACTGAGTAGATATTATACATTCAAGGAATCTCACTGATACCAAAATGACTAACTGTGTGAGTGCAACTCACAGCATCAACAAGCTACATGATCTACTAGGTAAATTAGAATTGCTTTGCAAATGCATTGCAAAGTACTGTAAGTGCTGTGTATTCCTTTGCAGAAGCAATGGGTTGAATCACCTGAGACTCATCTTAGAGCTGGTTGAGGTGGGGGAGGAGGGGCAGTTCTGGCTTAGTTTTTTCCTGAAAAAATGGTTCAAAAAGAAAAAACATACTTTTTGGGGAATAGTAAACAAGGGTCTGAGTACAGGAAGGCAAACTGAGTAATCATCAGACAAGTGAGTGTTCAGTAGATATGATCTTCACATAGTTTTTTTCATTCCTCCAGTTCATATGAATACTATTGTTACTATTAATCTCAATGTAAAACTCAGCACCAACACGAAATGTTAAGCATGCCATGAAAATGGTAGGCTTTGTGTATGTTGTTAAAAAGTCATTCAAATTCAAACTCACATCTAAAAACACCCCTCATATTTTTCCCCTGCTTCCACAACTGTCCGTATCTTACTATTCACATATTGACATTATTCCATTGCCTACTCCCTAACTGCAAATGTAGAATTCATAACCTGACATTTTTTTCATTACTTATATCCACTTCAGAAATAACATCAATTATTTTGAACTATATTTTCTATTACATAAATTACTTTGTGAGTTCATAACTGTCGTGGTTTTGCTCTGGGTTAATTTGCTTTTCTACATGGCTGCTGCCCCTAATTTTAACTCTGCAACAAGTCTTCTCTTCTGTTTTCTTAAAGATGTAATTAGCAAAGGCGTCACTGAATTTTTAATTAGCCTTTTTGTCCGGAAATCACCTGGATAAAACCATTCTCAGCCCCAGAGATGGGCTGGTGGGCAAAACCACGACAATAGCTATAAAGTGTTATTTTTCCCATGACTGTCGCATGATATCTCTCATCTTTTTCTATAGTCTATTCTACACGAAGCGTGAATAAATTGATTTTGGTTTGTTTTGACTTGATTTGTTTTCTATTGTTTGCTTTCATTTTTTTTGTCAGAACATGCAATGTGCATTTTGGCTAAGGCAATAAGTGCTGTTACTGTCCTTCCTTTGAAGCAAGCTTTACTAACCTAGAGTCTCCTCTGAATTTAATTTTCATTTCCCTAAAGCTGCTGCTATATAGTGCCTCCTTTTATATTGACCTCACTGAACAAAACTGCAATTTCTTATGTATTTTCCTCTACTTTAGTTTTGACTTATTTAAACAATGGAAAGAGGCACTGCCTCTACCTTTTTTCCCTTGAGATGGACCTCTGCTCCATAATTATGAATAATTCCCCTAAGATGGCTTATGTGATTGGGTTAGCAACTATATATTTGAGGAAAGATAACCTGGATTGATTTAAATAAATAATAGTTTAATAGATTTTAAGGTCATAGTAGCTGCTGTGATTATATGGGTCAAATTCCTACAAAACAGTAGACTAATTCCTAACTGAGTTATCAGTGTATTTTTTAAGCCAAATCACTTTTCAAATAATGATGCAATAATGATAAATTACTCCAGTGGTTAATTACCTTCACTACTTAAACTGCAAACCCCCCCTGAAATGTCAAGCTTTGGTTGGTAGTCCAAATGCACACATGAGTTCTTGCTTCTTCCATGGGTGTCAGATACTCCCACCCTCCCTAGGGATGTTCAAAGGCTGCTCTAAGATCAGCTTAGGATCTTCTTTTTTGACAGGCTAAAGAGACTGCTTCCACAAGACCCTTATGGTAGAGTGTATTTTCCATACTTGTAGTCACAGTTATTTCTTTCTAAATTTCCTTTCCATTCCTAAAATCATCTTTTCTAAAATCTCTCCAGTTTTTATCTTCTCTCTCTTTTTTTTTTCTTTTTTTTTTCTTTTTCCCTTTTAAGCCTGGCACTAGTATTCTAGAAGCACAGTATTCTGCAAACAGTCCTGTTGGTGCTGAATGGGGGAAGGCAACACTCACACGCCCCACTCCTGCCTGACACTCTGCTGTTTACACCGCCTTGGCTCTCATCCATGCTCTCAACCATCACATCACAGTGGGAGCTCATGTTCAGATTGTTTACCAGTGAGACTGGCCATAAGAACTTAAAATGTAATTGCTTGCTGATAGAAGATTTTAAGACTACTTTCCCTGCTTTCTGCCATGCTCCAACACACACGCACATATGTAAAAGACTCAGAAAATAAAATGCTTCAACCAAGACTTGCTGCTGTAATACTCCTTGAGTACAACCAACAGCTGGCTTTCTCCTTTGTGTCTTCAGCACATGAGGCTTCCTGGTCCAGCTAATAGCTGAGGACGGTAGATGAAAGTCGTGACAGGAACCAGAACAGGAGGAAAACAGTCACATGGCATGGCACTGTCAGATCTTAAGGACAGAATGGCTCAGCTGCATAAAGTCATCCAAAACTCAAATGTCATGCTGTTCTACAGGCAGGTAGGTGTGAGAACTGGGCTTTGCCATTTTCAAAACACAGCAGTTTGTGTTGTCCACAGTCAGACACTCCAACCAAAAAGTTCCCCAGTTTATGAATAGGTCTACCACTGCACCTTTGGTCCTCTTCAAAGTCTCCATTGCCGGAAGTGTAAACTCCTCCTTCTCCATCTATCAGGTGCACACAACCTTCTGAAATGTGGTTACAAGTTTAGAAATAGATGTTTGAACTGAACACAAGGTGCTGGACAACAGACTCCTTCAGACTGGCTGAGAGCACCAGATCTCCCCAGGTGACTCTGCACTGGGAAGGAACACCCTACCCTCCCTCTGCAGCCATCCCTTTGGGGTGCATCTTGTGCCCTTCTTATAGAGGATTATTGCACCTAGGACAGACTTCAGAGCTAGACAGCCAATTAGTACCCTCTCTTGTCACAATTTCATGTCAGTGCTTCACAGACTCTTCACTTTGCTCTCCCATAGAAGTCTCTCCTCTGACAGAAATGCTGCTCACAGTCTCAGCCCTCTACTCTGCTATCACTTTCTCCCACTCCTGTTTTCTTTATTTTAGCTAAGCTAACATTTTTATCCCAGGATTTCACTTCAAAATTGACCAGTTGTTTATTCTTTGCTTCTCTTTTTTTTTTCTCATACACTTTCTTCACATCTCTATGCATCTTAGAAAATAAATATTTGTGCCTCCATGTCCAGTATGAGTTATGAAAACAACAAGCAAATGGCTCTTGATCCATGTTTAGTCAGTCACGCTGCACTGATTCAGTTTACACGTACTGTGTAAACTTTAAAAAAACTCTTTTTACACATAAGACATCAAAGTTTTGATTGTCGCCCTCTGAGAAGTGTGATATAGGAAGTTAACTTTCCAAGGAAGCTGAGAACAAATGGCAGTTCAGTATAGTTTCAGATTAAATTGCCTTTTTTTTTATGCCTATCTTGGTATAACTTGAAAGAATTTGATCTCTCTTTTGTATGTGTATGTGTATTCATGCTTATATTTTTGCATATTACCAATAAAAGCGATGTAGTAAAAGAAAAAAATTTAAAAGTAAGGAAAAAATCAGCAATTATTTTTGCCTCTAACAACAAAATATCAATCTATGCGCCAGTTTGCCTTATGACTCAATATGGCCCTGATTCAGCAAAGTTCTCAGTCACATTCTTAACTGTATGCTTGCAAATAGTCTCATTGACTTTGCCATATGTTCAAGTTTGACTAAACTGAGACCTCTAACAGATGTACTTGGGTTTATTAAATACAAAACTGAGGAAAACAAGGTCCCAGGCTTCCTGAAAATCAGGCAGGAGCATTATTAAGGTTACTCACATTTTTGAGTTTTAGAGTGGAGAATGACAAAAAAAATTAACTTTTTCTTTCCAAGCATCCGTGTCCCTTCCTGACCCAGAGGTTGGCACCTTTAACAAATGCAAACCCCACCTGATGCTATTCTGTCTTGGGTTTGCAAAAGCTGTGTCAAAAGGTTTTGCAAAACCAAAATTACAGTCAGCATAGCCTGGCTGCTGCAGTGTGTCCAAGACTGAAAAAGGATGGTGGAAATAAGCTTGGACCCTGCAACTTAGATACCTTTGATCCCCATCCCCTGCAGTTATCTTTCTCTCATAGCCTGTCTCAGGTCACCCCATACCTTTCACAATTATGTCTTCGAAGGTTTGATTCCCATAGAGGTCTCAAGGCATTCACTTGTTATTGTTCCTTTAGTCACCTCTTCAATCAAACCACCATCTTCAGGTGAAGTGTCATTTTCAGCTGAAATCACATCCAGCTCCACTTCCTAAAATGAAAGCAAAATGTGAATGGATGGACACTGAACATGGAAAAAGACAGAAGAATGGGGGCTTTCAGTGAACATGAGATAGCTTTTAAAAAGGTAGTTGAATTTTCTTGTTTTGTGTCTGTGATCCCTAATACCTTAGAGCCTAAAATAATAAAACAAAAATGGTGAATTCAGAGCACTGAATTTTGTACTGATTTATATTCCTATTGATCAGATCTGACCTGGCACTGGTTAGGAAGCCAACTCTGAAACTGAAGGTCAGGGAACATCACTTGAACCTGGAACAGTGGGCTATCTGACGGCAGCATTTCGAACAATCTGATTTCATAATTAAAGTTCAAGGGTGGTCAAAATAAAGAGAATTACAACAATCAGCAACTTACAATGGATATCTGTGAGTTTTCCAACTAGAATTTCATAAAGATTAATTGTGTTGTATGGCAGAGGGTTGCAACTGTGTAATTACTGAAAATATTGCCTGACAATTGCAAAAGCACTAAGACCTGGAAATTGTTCTGTACCCAGAACTTGAAGAGTAATGAGCGTGGGAAGAAACATGAGTCCAGGTTAAGCACTGGTCAAATGCTCTTATACTAAACAAGGTGCCATCCAAGGAAAAAAGTTGCAGCCAAGATTTTGAAGAATGATGGGATTCAGATACCCCCTTGTCTTAGCATATCCTGTCAGCTAACACGAGGCACTTCATGGCCTCTGTGCCAGCTAGTTTTGATGTCATTCAGAGACACTGAACTTGGATATGTTCAAATGTCATGATACCACGTTGTGAAGGCATTTGAGCAATCTCTGAGCCAGGCATTTGAAGTGTACATCACTGTAATTCTCTTCTGGCATAACTACACCTGCTGAGAAAAAAAGGAGCACTGAAATATGTGTTTAAGAAGTCATATGCAAGTGCTGAATAACTGATTCAGTTTTTCCAGGTATTTTTCTGCCTTCACTGGCCATAAAGATGTTTAAGACTATTTGTATATTAAGAATCTGAACCATTTCCTGGTACTTCGGTAAATGTTTCAGCAGTGTCCCAACTCAAGTACCCTTGATGCATCTCAGTTTCCACTGAAAGGAAATTAATAGCTATACATTGAAAAGAAAATAAATGATCCAGACAGCAGTGGGCCAGGATGATGGATGCAGTAATCCAGAGTCAGACCGTGTCTCCTAACAATCCTTTGGATTGTGCCTGATTTTTAATCCCTGAGATCAAAAGCTCCCACAGGCAGAGAGCGCACTGCTTTGTGTGCACAGCGCAGAGCAAGCTGTCAGTGCTGAGTAAATAATACATAACAAGTTTTATAACCAAGACTTAAAGTGTCTAACAGTTCTCTCATGGCAGCTGCCTATTTGCTTGCTGTGGGAACTGAGTGACATTCGAATGCATACATCCAGGCAGCTAGATTGTCTGGGGAGCTATGCCATCCTTCCTGCCAGATCCTGGCTCTAGCATCTGATCCACAACAAAGGGGTGACATTTGGTTCCAGCCCCAAGCAAATTGCAACCGAGGCATAGCTTTGACTCATCAGAGGGATTTCTAGGGATGTAGGAGAAGCCATTTTCCTAGAACTTTAACAGCTCTGAATACACCATAAGTACAGTTGCACCATCATCCATGAGACAGGAGCGTCCCTTTGCCACATTTGTCTGGCATGGGAATGGGAGAAGCTTTCCTGCTCCTAAATCTGAATCCACCTCTCTGGAACTGGAAAGAGTTATAAAAATAAAATAATGCCCTCAATTAAGGGCAATATGTGCATTTTGAACCATTTCTCATTTTTAAATGCACTGATATTATGCATGATATTTTCATTCAAAATGGAGAAAGCAGAAAAGGTCAAATAGTTCACTCCGTTTTTTCTTGTTTTTAATGTAGAAAAAAAACCATTTTTCATGGGGGTACAGACTTGGAAGGAACTTCCTACACCATCAAATCCTGTTTTTTGCTGCACCTTTCAATCATGTCACTTTATCCCTTTCTTCAGCTGATCATGCTCAGTCTTAAATTTCCTCAGGCCTCTTGCAGCCCATGCTCCTACTGGGGAGCAGCTCCAGACCCGTATTCTTCCTCTGCTGAAAAACCTATTAATTTGAGGATGATACATAATACTAGCCCATTTATATTGCTTAGTTCTGCTTTCTGCCTAGTCTTCTTCCTTATGGAAGCCTGTGTCCCCGAGGTACTTGAAGGGAGCAGTCACTCTCTGTTTCACTTGGCTCAACAAGCTGAGTTCCAATTTCTTTTTTATCTAATCTTCAGCAAAATCAGTTCCAAACAAAAAATGTCCAAGCAACTTTGTTCTGTGACCCTAAAGGAATTTGTACTTGGGAAGGAAAGCCATCTTTCTAGAAAAAGATGATGCCACAGGGTGACATTTCCACTTGCCTCTCTGTGGGAGGAGTGTCAGTCACCTGAAAACGTCATGAAAATGAGTGCTTGCAAGAATGCAGAAGAGCCAGGGTGCAGATCCATACCATGCATTCCTCACTACTGTTCATATACTTTTCTTCTTTGGCTCTATTCTTATTTTTACTCCTTCAGCTTGTTATCTATCTAGAAGTGCCCCCTAAATTTGTGCTAACTGTGAAGATGGCTCCATGCATCAGTCATTAGTCTCATAGAGAAACTCATAATTTACACCACGGCAGGCTTCTCTGTGTGACACCCCAAAAGAACAACCCCTCCCAATATAAAGGTTTATGTGATGTCTGTCTTTTGCACAGGGTGGTGAAATGAGCAAGATTTTCCTCTCCCGCTCTCCATCTGCACAAAAATCATTGAAAGCCTTCGTACACTTTAGCATATTATTAGACTAACACAGAGTGCAAGAGCTGTAAGATCAACCCTTCTGATGCAGATTTTAACCTTGTATTTTTCAATATATATAGAGAATATATCTCTGCGTTAAATGTTCACCAAAAGAACAAGACAGCCAACATTTCCTTCTCTAAGAAAAATGCAATTATGACTCATTTAAGAATGCCCTTTTTAATGGTTTGTCACAAATATGATCAAATCATAAGAGGTTGTTAAAAATACACGTCACTCCAGACATTTCAATGTACACCATGTTTTCAACAATTAGTGTTCTGATTGGAAATTTACCTTTGCCATGCTAATTATCTGCTATATCTGAATAGGTTTATTTTATATCTGTACCTTGTGGTCTTTAGGTTTGTATTTCACTTCTCTTGCAATTAAATCTTTCTTTTTCTTGAGTTGGCTTTTGACTGGTCTTTTTTTGTCCCAAAGCAGGTACAGCACAACTGTTAGTGAAAAAAAAAAGGTCCACTTACTGATGGGTGATAAAAATTCACAGTAAAGCCACAGATGTAGCAGAGTGAGAACTACTGTAGCAGCAGGAACAGAAGATAAAAGAGGATTACATATGATGAAATGTAGTAATTGACTAGAAGTCACTGAAAAATACCAGATGGATGTTACTATTCCACACACCTCCAATCTGCCTGTAGACTTTATTGAACTTCACTTGAGCTTTGCTTTTAGTATTTTCCTGAGTGCAATTGAGCTTTATTGATATGCTATTATGGGCCAGTTTATATGTGACCATAAAAAAAATACAGTTTGAGGCCCTAGTATAACCAGAAACATGGTACTACCCTGTCTAGCTTAAGACAGCCACATTAATGACTGCAATAAGATGAATTCTTGTTTTCTCCCTCAAACCTTCGCATAGAGTACAAATAGTAAATGTTTCACACTGCATTTAAATTGCAGGAGCATTTTCAGTGAGGGATTGCTGCATAAAAAGATCAGGCATGTAATTTCAGATACTGCCAAAAGAAGCTTATATGGGATTTTGATTCTAGTTTTGCGTATAAAGAAAACAAATCTACATACTGTAATGACTTGCCAGAGCCAGTTTGGAGCTCTGCTTAGTTATCAAGAATTTATTTCTCTATTTATTTTAGCACTAAGGGCAGGGGAGAAGGGAAATACTTGATTTTTGCTCTTTTTTATCTCCTTCCACCTGGCAGGGGTTGAAATAAAAGGAAGTAAGGGACAGCTAACTCTCTCTCTTCTGACTGAGTGGGAAAGTCCTGCTACCTTCATGGTTTAGCTGGAGAAATTGTGCCTCAGTGGCCAGAAATTTGCTATTAGTTGGTATGTAACTCTAATCTTTCTGCCTTCCTGGGAAAGGATTAGAGCATAGCATATGGGGGAAAAAAATGAGCAACCTACTGTGACTGGATTGTCACCATTGGCAGAAGCATTTTGTTTTGAGTAGATGAAACCAACTCTCAAATCTGCATCTGCCCTTCTGCAATCCTCCACCACAGAGCGGGCTGCACCATTTTGCCTTATCTCTCCCAAAAATCATTTGAACAAACACCTAAACAAGGGATTTGCACAGGTCTGTTGCAGGGAGGCAGCGAAGGCAGACGGGAAGTAGAAGAGACCCCAGCATGGCTCCTCTGAAATACCAAAACTAGGCTTGGTCACTGGCTGAGCCAGGAGCGAAGTCCAAGCTCAGGTCAGGAAACGCAGCTTCTGCAAACACAGTTTTGTTGCTTTGAGGGCAGGCGTGAGGCAGAGAGAAAATCAACCCAGAGAGCTCAAGTACCAGTATGACAGATTGGGTGGGCCAGAAATGAGCCCCGTCTTCCCTTTGGAAGGGTCAGCTGAAAGCGCTCTATGAGGATCTGCTTCTCTGGGAATACTTTCTTCTTTTCGTCGTCATCCTCCTCCTCCTCCTTTTCCTCCTTCTTTTCCTCATCCTCTTCTTCATCTTCCTTATCCTCATCCTCATTGTTCATTTGTCTACCCCAGTTGCATTTCCAGCTTCTACACCTGTGGCCTTTTGTGCAAGCATTGCAATGCCAGCTCAGAGGCACACAAGTTTAAAAAGTAAAATCTCGAGGTGCCAGCACTCCAGACTGTGCCCTGCAGCAGAGCAGTCACCCCACAGCAGTCAGGGGAGCCAGGGCACAGGCAGGAGGTTGCGCCAGCAGGCTTCCACAAGAACCAGCAGGCAGGATGCGGGGCAGGCGGCTTCAGGCATCTGCTGGCCATGGCCTGGGGAGCAGCACTGCAGCATCAGCCCTGCTGGACACGCCAGCCACAGCTACAGATGCCTATCTCCTTCTGTCCATAATTAATTCCTCTAAATCTGAATCCCAATTCGGCATCCCTTGCTAGCTCTCATTTCCTGATGCAGAGGCTTGCACATGTGCTCTGCTTTCACAGTTTTCCTAAATGAGCAAAAGGGAGATGCTTACCAACTCTGGTAACCTTCTTTGAATCCTCCTTTTTAAAGTATGTTTTTACTGTGAGACATTATGTTGGCCTTTTAACTGACACAGAAAAGAAAATACAATTATTTAGTTTAACTCTCACATATTGATCATCTTTTATCCTTGTAAAGTCTCTCCCTCCATTTGAACTCTGAGAGACAAAGCGGAATCACCGAGCAGCATAGCCCTGTTCTACTGTGTGTGCTACATGTTCAAAATTCCATATGCCCTTCTTCTCCTTCTCCCCTGCCAGGGCACCTGTATTCCTGACAACTACCACTCTGGTTTTTGTTTATCATCTCCTTTTCTACATTCATTCAGCAAGGTGACTTTGAAACACATCCAAACCCGTGATGGCTGATTTGACTACTCAGATGAGCTTCTAATGTGCATTATGTCACTGACTAAATCAGGGTGCACCATAGCTGTAGCCACTGACATTGAATCACTAATGAAAATTTTGCACTTATTGTACAGTAGGTGATATGCCCTGTGTGATGTGTATTTTAATCATCCTTCAGCAAAAAAAAAAAAAATAGTATTTTTGTTGTTTGTTTTTCTTTTTTCTTTTAAAACATCTTTAATGCGTTTTAGATTTTGGCCGGTATTAGTATGGTAATTCACTACTTAGTGGTTTTTGCAAATTTAATAGTGGGAGGCTGTCTCACATGCTTGCCTTTAAAGGTATTTGAATAAATTTTTATTTATATAAAATAACTATAATGTTCCAGAACACATGTAATTTTCATTTATGCAAATAGGTTCTTTATAGGAAAAAAATGTATTGTTCTAGCTGTGACATTGTCCAAACTGTAAATGTTGTCACCGGATGCTCTTCGTGGTCCAAATGCATCATAGTACAGGGACTTTGTTTCCGCTACAGATATTTTTGTAGAGATGCCATAATGGCACCATGCCATTTTGTAGAAATGCCATTATACAAAATGGTGCGATTTTACAATGGAGCTTGCAAGTCCATATTTTCAAGCAACAATTTTCTAAATAAGTTTAGCAAATCAAAAATAGATTTTACTGAAAAAAATCCCATATTTTTAAAGGTTCAGTTGATCAAAATGAAAAATATTGTTTCTGCTTGAAGGTCTTACCCCATTTCTAGAAATAGAAATCAGGAAAATTTCCTAAACAAATTCATTTGGATTAGTCTTAACAAATAAAGAAAACAAGCATTTTTTTTTTTTCAGATTTTATTCTGTGAGATGTTTTAAAGAAAATTTCTTGGTGACAGTGAAGCAGCCTTGTAAAGTAGTTTGATGGTGGAGAATATACACCATAGTTTTAGAGGGAACACTCCTAACAGGAAAACTATGGACTAAATCACCTTTGCTCTCTACAGTTTTCATATTTAACAAAGTGAATCTCTTTTCTTAAACATAAACAACTATTTTCTTATTGTTTCTCTAACTTCAGCTTGTTGTTCAAGAGGACACATATTGTCAACATGTTTGAGAAAGCACCATTTGCATTGCTGATATTAAAAGCTGCCACAGGAACACATAATAAATAGATACAATGCATAGTTCAACATTTGAAGATGAGACTGTAAACACCAGCAAGCTGTCACTTTGACATTTTCTTTCATTCATCTGGAAGCCATTTTAAATATCTTTGACTATTCACTTCAGTGTATTGCCACTGCCTTTCCCTAGAAGGATACATCCAAAAAAAAACTAGGAAGAAAGCAGAAAAAAAAGTATTCAACTGATTTGCAGTCCCTCTGCAAATATGAAATTTTATTCTGCAGATATCCTTGTAAGGAAGCAGTTATAAGGACTCTAGCATAATAACAACTCTTTGGAAGGGATAAAGGGTTGAGTTGGAGCAACATGAGTATGTCAGATGTTTACTGTTTCATTACAGAGCATGGGAAATGAGAGTATCTTTAATCACTTCTCTTGATCCTCACATATAGGCAAGCTCCCATGTATGCCCACATAGCCCCACACTGTCTGATAAACCACAGAATGGGGTTTTGTCATCAGCATTAATTACTTCCCAATGACAGCCCCAGCCACCCCAGGTATTTTCTCATTAGCATGCCGCCCTACTGCCAAGGGATGGATTAGATAGAAACAGACACAAGAGAAGAGATAAAAGGAGGTGAATGGGGGAAAAGGCCTTTTAACTGTCTATCTCTCTTTCCTCTGAGGATCTCCCTCCAAAACTACCTTAAGTCAAGTGGCTGACATACAGGTTGCAGTGCTGCTAGAGATGCAGTGTATCTGTCTTAAGTGCAGCTATTTGGTATTTTTCACTTTCTCTTTGCCTTTGACAATGGTGACAGATTATTTCAAGTATCCTCACAATTAAGGCAGAGTGAATGTGTCCTGTTACTAATAATAGAAATAATTGTTATTCCAAGTTCTGTATTTTGTTTGGAGCCAATTCTCTCGATTTCAATAACATCACGTTTTCAGAAATGAATACAATTAGCTTTTTCTTGGTTCAAGTAAAATAAACAAAATTGTTCTCTCATAGATCAAAAGCAAGTCAGTGAAAAGAAGGCTGATTACAACATGCACGTGGTAATGTCTAATCTAATATTCCGCTTTATGAAGGAGGGAAGAATCACACATAAATTTTATATCATAATCATATCAAATAAATACATTCCTACTGTCTTGTCTGCAGTGCTGCAGTAGAATTGGGATGACAGATTCAATATTTATGCAGTCTGACAGAGGAACACAGCTCAAGGGGTTTTGATATATGCTGGCACAAATATGTCCTTTTTATTTTATTTTGCTGCTTGGATCAGACAGAAATTTATCACCCTGATTAGTAAGTATTTATGTCAGCAAATTCATGATGCTATAAAGCATTTCTCTTCCAACATCTCTGGTTTCACAGCTCTGGAGATTTATAGGGAAATGGGGAAAGCCAGAAGGATACCTGTATTTCATAGCAGACATGACTTTCAATAAGAACTGCAGGCAAAAAAAAAACAACTTACAGGCTCATAACCACCATTTAAACATGTCTGTAGCTCATTTAGGAAAGTTAAGAGACTTTTCTTTCCATCTGTAATCATAAATAGCTCAGTACATAGTAACGCGATTTTGCCTCTATGCTTCACTGTGGGGATAATAAAGGGACTGCTCCTTTATGTAACTCTCTCTAAGCAGTTTTGGATCTTTATGCAGAAAATTATAGCTTCAGTGCATTCGTTGCTCTCAGAAATGTCTGGTCCCCATCCTGAACAGAGTCAAATCTTCTAGAAAGTATCAGCAAAATGGTGCTGCTTGGGAGATATTTACAGTGAGATCGTCTCAAGGGTTTCCTTCTTCTAACATATTCTTCCATAAACAGCCTATCTGCAAAGTATACTATTAGAGAATCTATCCTTATAATGACACTTCCTACTTGAGGGCATAGATTTCCCCCTTTTTTTTTTTAAATGTCCCATTATCCATGCAGACGTCCCTCATTTTACACCTCACTGAATTTTGGCCTGCCTAGTATTTCAGCACAGATCAGATCATGTCATTGTGTAGTACTTCTGCTACAAAACCTTTCACTTGGCCTGCAATTTGATTAACAGCTTCAAAGACTCAGATGAACTGATGAACAGATACACGTTTTCAAATGTTGGCTGCAAAGTGGTCTTTCACTCATGCAGAATAAGTAATTCTATGAGCATCCGATGTGACAAAGCCTCAACTTCTTGCCATTTGTGCCCTCTGATATTATTTGTGTTTGCCAAATTACACAACAACTTTCCATTATCACCACAAATGCATGCAATGTCTTCCCACAGAATACATTGGCAGTGATCCTTGGGCTGGCACATTCCATGATGCCAAGAAGCCAGAGGGATCAGACATAAGCCAGGGGTGAATTTGCAAGTGTTCATACTCCCATTTCTCATCTACCCAAATGCCTGTTTTTATAAAACTGGTAAAAACATAATTACTTTTGAGACCTCTGCCTCTCTGTCAAAACTGGCTGAAAACAGCTCCTGAGTTCAAGAGTTATTAAGAGTGAGGAGAGAAACCTGAGGACAGAAGAAGGGATCATTCCAGGCTTGTTTCCATGGGAAATCAAGATACAAATATTCAGGAAAAAAAAGTGCAGTTTAACACAGTCCACAGCCTCCGTGAGAAGAGCTGGGAGTGAGCCAGCCTCACTCCAACGGGGAAAGCTGTCAAGGCTGCTAAGGAAAGGAATGGCATAGGGGAGAAGCCTAGGGTCAGCCAGGAGCAGGAGAACTGCTGGAGTTCCCAAAACAGGAGCAGCTACTTGCAGTTGAACTCTACAATGCTGTCCGGACTAATAAAACCCTTCACAGCAGTTGCTGGTGAAGCAGAGAGGGACACCAAAACCTTCTGGCTCAGCTCACCTGACAGCAGCAGAAGCCCTGGAAATCAGCCATTCACACTAGCATGCTCACCATCCCAAAATAGGAATGGGAAATGGCTCCTGCGCCATTCTTCTCTTACTGGGCCATCCGCAAGCACTCAGTAGCTTTACTACTGATCTTCAAAATTACATCTCCCTGTGTAGCTTTGCAGATCCTCTCCACAGGGCACAGACAGATGCCTCCCCACAGGCAGGATTTCTCTTCATGTACAGTTTTAGCTTTCAAGAAACCCTGAGCCCTAAACAAAGCTTTTCCCTCTCTTAGGGGTCTTAACAGACATCTCTCCCAGGTGGTGACTCAGCTACCCAGTGAGATGACAGATTACGTTAAAGTTTTCTTTGAGAGAAAACATGGGAACTTAACTATTTTTGAGACTTCCAGGCTTCACACTGGGTTGAGTTCAGTCACACAGTTCACATAAACCTTGCTTTTTTAGAAAGTAATGTTCAAAATGTAGAAACCAACTCTGATTTAGGTAATTTTATAGGGATTCTCCGGATGCTTCCTACTAAAAGAACAAATTTTCTATCTGATTTCATAGCTCAGAGTGCATAATCTGCTTGAGTTTTTGTTTATAATGGCTTGATTTTTAATTTGATATTTTAAGGAAAGGTTTTGAAAGGAAAAAAAAGCAACCACTGAGTTCCATGCCTGATTTCTTTTTTGAAGTTAATAACAAAGAGAGTGGGACATCTTTGCAGATTGATTCAAGTTTGAATCTGTTATTTTTCTGCTAATTAAAGCCATTAATCCAAAAAGATTATTGTGGACAGTAAATCTTTCCTATGTGAAATATGTTTCTTTGATAATGAATTGCCTGTTACCTGAAAATCTATCTTGTGCTCTTTTGTTTTTCAGCTCAGCACAGCAAGCCTAAATATGACATCCAATTTTTCTAATTAATTGTCTGTACAGAATGCGTTTCTTCCCAGTCTTTTGGAATTGCCTCCATCAACTTTGGCCCTTCTGTCTGGAATGAGCCTTTGATGAGGATTTGCATTGCCCTCTGTGCTCATTACCCAGTGAGGGGAATTGCAGGCGAGATAAGTCGGTATTGAAAACAGCATATTTTTGAATCACATGTCACAGCACCAGTTAGAAGTAAAGCAGGGGAAATGTAGTGCAACCTGCCTGCAGGTTGTCAGTGTTTATGCATTCCCTCTACTGATGGTACAACTTTGTGGCTGTCTGCCGCTGAATATTCTTTCATCTTCCTCTCTCCTGCCTAGTGACGTATGCTAAGAGACTTAATCAGTTCTGTCCAGATGGATGCTAATGAAGGAGACGTTATACAAAACACTATTATAAACTTTTATTCACATCTCCTTTTCTTTAGTCTCACTCTATTTTTAGAGCTGATTTCTGGAGGTGCAATTACAATCCCAATATTTATCAGGCAGGCAACATCTGAAGGTGCTATTTCATGTCCACCCACTCTGACTTTTATCTTCCAACAGCTAATGAACAAGTCCTACACATATCATTCATCTGTCCCATGATAATAATGACCTTTTGTGACATTTATATAACAAACAATACCAAAACCATGTTGTGGCTTTAGATATGCAATAAAGATGCAGATATATGCTAGGGCAGACATTTTTTGCAGAGATTATTCACACTTGCATATGGGCAGCAGCAGCACATAAATATCTGGGACAACAACAGGAAAATATTCCAGGTTCCAGTTTCAGGAGATGTTAAGAAGGGACAAGTGGTTCTGTGAGATGCTAATAAAGTCTGATTATTGTCAGATTTGAATGTTGTAGCTGACTGACTTTAGTCCCTAAGAAGCTGCAAGCACCAGTGAAGCTATTGTGAAAATTGGGACATTTATAGTTCATGTCTCATGTTTAATTTTTATGGTGTCATTAAAGGAGAATGTCACACTGTCAGGGCCTCAAGAGGACTTCTCTAGACAGCACACACCCTCACAGAGTTCAAAGAACTGCAGTGACTTTTGGGAGATTTATCCTTTTGCAAAACACTTGAAGCTGTCAATGATGTCCAGAAATGGACATTATGGATGGGCTCACACACGAAGCTTTGACAGCCCTGCACAAAACTGTGAACAGGAGGCAAAGTCTAACTAGTGAAGTCAGGCCACACCAAGCACACTCCCTAACACCATGCTAGTGCTACTAAATGCAACTGTTTAAACTTCGGTTTTACTTTTGATTCAAAATATGACATTTTATACAAAAAGAATGTTTGCTCTTCTCATGCTGTTATTTCTTCTCACTGCTGACTTAGAAGTAGATATACTTCCTGAGAAAGGCAAAAACTTGTATTCTGTGATGCTCTAACTGCTGGGATCAGGAGGAAAGGAAGGAAGAGGGCTGGGTCCAATGACTGCTGTGCTCCTGTAACTGTAAGAAAAAAAGGCAGGCATGTTTTTGAGAAAAGGGACCTCTGATGTTCTGAGGAAAGAGAAAGAGTACTACAGGAAATGCTAGTAACAAAGACTTAAGATTTCCTGGGTTTTTTCCCCCATTTTTGGTTGTTTAAAACTTTGCCAGACTCAAAACTTCTTGGGCTGCCTTTTCTGCTGTCCAGTACCTACTTCTGTTGACACACCACCATGTCACAGGCAGTGCCCATTGCACCATCTTTCTCAAGAGCCAGGTGAACAGAATGGATGACACCACCTTAACTTCTTACCTTAAGGAATTCATGTGGTTCTAGTGTATAGTGTCTCATACTTTGGAAAAAGGCTTGGTATTATCAGGGAAATAATTTCATTGGCATCAACATGACATTTTAGCTTTCTGAAATTTGCCTCATATTTGGCCATGTAATGAGTGGAGAAATCTTGTCTTGCCCTGATTGTTCCTTCCCAAAAGGTTTATGCTCCCCTGAATCAGCAAAATTTTCTATTTTTGTGTTTGCTATTTGTCAGTGGCTGACCCCGTTGATTTATCATTTTTATTTTCTCCCAACTCTTGTGCTCCACTGGGAGATGAACAAGCACAGACAGCAGCCAACCTTTCTCCCTGGAAGAGCTGCCAGCCTGAGGAGTATAAAAAGGCAACCAGACTAACTGATTTCAGGCCAGGGAATGGCTCTCTTGCTGTGTTTAAATTATTCACAAGCACTCTGTAAATTATTAAGTTCCTAGTTCTTAGATTTAGTTATTTGAGTTTACAGGATTCATTTTCAGATGCTCGCATCCGTAGCTGGCTGCTGTTCATCTCACTCAGAGGGAAAGGGAAGGCTAAACACTTACATCAACACTTAACCGTGCCTCAGACCACTGGTATTCCTCCACTCATCCCAAGGGCCTGCTCAGTCCTCTACTGCTAAATACCAATAATTTCAGTGTCTCCAGCGCAAATGAAAAGAAAAGCAAATTTGGCTCATATTCAGGACTCAGCCCTGTGCTGGAATACTTCCATTACACTATCCCAAGCTTGTTGTCTGCAGGCTCATGCCCAGAGATACCACCCTATATTCCTGCAGTTACCCAGGTCAGAACAGTACCAATGACATGTTCATGTACCTTATCCCCTTTGTCTAAACAGAGATGTTAATCAATAAACTGCAAAAATTTAGTGTGCTCTGCATTGCTTTGTCATTACTGCAATTCGCCTGAAAGGTCACTGAGGACTACTGTCCCATTGGAAGACACAAGGAGATTCATGCCAGCAATTAAAATGTGGATGTCACAAACCACATTATATTTCATTGAAATGATGTTTTAGAATCTCTTACTGCTGGTAAGGGAAGGGCAACAATGTCATCCTTTCCAGCAATGTTGTGAAGGAGAGATTACCCACTGTCTGTCAGCTCCCCATGTCTCAAGTCTCCTTTTGAAGCATCCAATGATGATAATAGAGGAAGGTACCACAGTGAGTTAGATGGATTGCAAGTCTGACCTGCCTTTTTGTTTCTTGTCCTCCTGCTGTTCCAGAGAGCTGAGTATCCACAGCATCCATGCAGGTATCCAGAATTTTCTCATGCTTGCCTTGGGGCACATGCAATGCAACACATTGCATTAAGTTAAGCAGAGGAAGACTTCTGTCTAGAAGTATCATGAATGAGATCCTGAAACTCAAAAACCTGCTGCCTATGGCTTGGTAATGTTGCCTTTGTTTTCAGAATAATCTAGCATTTCTTTCTGTCACACTTGTTTAATGGACTCTTTGCTTCTTTCATTCTAATTCTCTGTTGGATACTGGCTTTTCTTGGCATATTTATGTTCTAGCCTTCTCTCTGTATGTTGAGAATTTATTCCCAGTGTACCTGAAACTTGTTCCTTGACATAGGCTTACCTATCTCTGCCTCTTGATGTGTATGCCTTCTTATAGCTTTTCTTCCAGATGTTTGCTACATGTCCTTTGTATTCCTTTCCCACGTGACATATGGTTCAACTTACTTTATTAACTGTGATTGGAAAGATTTGGAAACCTGCTTTGAAAGGTTATTAATCCAGCCCCAGAGCTTTCAAGTGAAACTTTGGTTACACTGCATTACCTTCCTTATCTTTTCAGTGCCTTGTCACAAACAAGTTTTTTCTCATTTGCTTCAGACATCTGAAAAACCCAACCCTCTGTTCATGGTTATAACCTCGATTCCTGTAGCTGTAGCTAGTCTATGAGAGATAGCAAGATTTCATGCCCAATGCTGACTTTGATCCTAAAGGAGCTGAAAAACAATATGAAGAATACAATAAATATTTGGAGCAGTCAGAATTCCTCATTTCTGAGAATTCCTTCTATACTATTTCTAAATATTTATTGTGAGCTGTTCCCCTCTCCCTCCCCCCTCCCAGGGATAGAAATCTTGATTCTGAAACATTAGAAGTATTTTTCCTGTACCACCAGAGGAGTCTGCATTTGCCTGTGACATATCTTCAGCAGTTCCTGGCTGTGCTGAGTGAAGAGCTCACCCTCCCTTGCACACACTCAGTTCCTTGTTGTTACTCTTGGCTGGAGGACTCTGTGCTGATCAGCTGAGCCAATCTGCTCACCATGAAAATATGAGATGATTAATTTCCTTGAGCTGTCTGGCTTATACTATCTAGATAAATTAGTGACCAACTACATGAGTGCAATAGGCAGATCCAAGGAGGATCCAGCAGGAGGGTGGCGACAGGTAGCTCTCCACCTTCTGGGAGTGACAAACTCTCAAGTAACTGCTGAAACAGGATATGTGTCCCCAGCCTCAGCAGCACCACATCACGCAGGGCAAATCTTTAGAGTAAATCCACTGTTTCACCTTATTTCCAGTCTTAAAGCTGCACCCTGCTAAAGAAAGCCAGGCAGTGGCACATGCTTGCAAGGAGGCTGAAGTTCTCCCACACTTCCAATAAATGAAGTCAAGTAGCAGTTCCTCCCCAGGGCTGCTAGGAGGATTTCTGATCCGTTTGTTCAAGAGTAAACAGCCTGGAAAAGAGAAAACAACATTTTCATGTCAGTCAAAAGCTGGCATCAATAAACTGTTTGGCCACATGTAAATAGAGCCTTTTTAAGGCCTAATTGAAGTTCATTTATCTTCTGTTCGTTTTCATTTATTTCCCACAACCTTCCAGTTTTTAGATGTTAATGGACAATTCATGGCATTCATGGTGTTTTCATATTTTCAGTCTCAGAAAGTAGCAGAAAAAAGGGGGGAGGTGCTTCTGAAAACATCTCAGGGTTTTCACATACAGGTATTTCAGATATGAATAAGTACCCCTGTTGGACTATAATCTGAAAAACCCTTTTTATTCTATATATTGTCAAAAGAGATCAGGAACAGTCAGAAGCCCAGTGATTAGAACAGGTAAATACCTGGATTACTAAACCAACTCATGTCCACTGGTTTGTGTTTGTGTCATGATCTCATTTTGCAAAATCCTCATCTCTATCCAGCTCTGTTGAAGTTGTTAAGCAGTGCAGTGGATGCACGTACCACCTTGGAGAGCGAAGCCTTTAGCTTTTCGCACTTCCGAAGATGTGTTGTTTGTTATTTGGCACAGGAATCTTTCACAGGACTGCGAATCGATCTCACTCAGATGCTGACCTTCACTTTGTTCAGACATAGAACAGAAAGAAGAATGAATCTACAGGAAAAACACAAAATAAGTAAGTTTTATTTTCTTCCATGTGATATAGTTCATAGATATTGTTTATTTCCACCTTCAGGCTATACAGAAAGTCATTGGCAGGCAGGCAGCTGCAGAAGCTGTGTGCTGACTAACTGAATAGCACTCAAAGAAGATGCTCTCAGCCTTCCTGAGACATGCCCTCATCAATGATAGATAAACAGTTGTGTTCTGAAAATAAGAGTGGAAATTAATTTGCTGGTCTTAAGCCAGACTCTACATCTCCAGACTGACCAGACAGGAGAACTGTGGCTTGTCGTGCAATGGAAAGTATGCCAGAGAATGGTTTATGTGCAAGATAGTGTGCTCAGGTAAAATCAGATCAAAATGGAGCAAATGTGCGCAGGACCTCAAGGTAACCCTTTTAGCTTTGCAGTGGTTCTGGCTCATGCCTCATTTTGAGCAGCAAAGATAGTAAGAAGCAGCAAAAAGTTGAAAGTCCAATCCCTCCCCACTTTCACATATTTGCCAGCCTCCCTTCCACAGCAGAAGTGACAAGGAAGAGGTTTTGGTAACACCTGGTACAATCAGTACGTTTTCTTCAATATACAGCCATTTGACTCAACTGGAAGATCCAAAAGAAATTTCAGCCTCCAAGTTTTCACAGAGCTCCTCAAAGTGACAAAAAAATTCCCAGACCTTATTCCAACAAGTTCTAAAACTGTGAAGTAAGTCATAGCTTTGAGGATTGTGCCTGTCTGTTGCCTGTTGCTGTAAGAACATGCAGAAAGGCTTAGGACACAGTTTTGCCAGGTCTCATAAGCAAGGACTTTTGTTACATGACTGGGTGATTATCTCTTTATGATATGTGATCAGTGTAAATCAGACTAGGATGACTTTAGAGCTATGATGAGAGGGAGAGAGCATGAGAGAGCTTGTGTGGGTCTCTCAAGAGGTTTGGGATGGAGAGTTCCACCATTGCCACAGTAAGTTGGAAATGTGAAATGTCTGCAAGAAAGCCTTTCCTTGTTTTTGTTTTTGTTTTGGCATCTAATAACAGAAAAAGTTTATGACAAAGTGACCCTCAAAGAGAAACCTTGAAAGAATATTTGCTTGCATTTATACACCAGGTAACACGGGTTGGGTAAAATACCCTTATCCTTTGTCTCCTAGTAGATGAAAACTGGGAATTCATTACAAACGCTGAGTTTAGAGTAGCTGCAGACTCTGTGCTGACTGATACTTGTATGGATTTCTTTTTTTCATTTTTACTGAATGTAGACACCATTTTAAAGGGGGGGAAAAATCAAACAGAAACAATCCATTTTTTTGACCTTTTCTTTTAAGGTATGATAATTTTTCTCTTTCAGGCTTCTATTTACCTTAAAGGGGGCATTTAGGACTGTTAGCTCAAAAAAATCAATGAGGAAGGGGTCATGCTGTTATTGCAAACACAGCTCAGTGTACTTGAGCTTATAGAGTTAAATGGTTCAGTGCGGTCCCTTATTTTCTTGCCAGGTCTACCACAGCTTCTTCATCTTTTTATGTTTGGTCTCTGTCTTTGTTTAAATTACTTATTTTACAGATTTAAAAAAAAAAATCCTTTTGGCCTTCTGGCATTGTCTTCTTCGGGGAAAAAAAAAAAAAAAAAAAATTTCTAATGGGTGCATTATTGCCTTCCTATACAAAATAATTATTGTTATATTAAATCCTGAAATTTGATCATGAAAACCTCAAGCCATCCATTCTCACACAGTTACAGCAGTGGAGGTTTAATGACTGTACCATTGCTACCTGGCCAGTGGTAATTGTTATTACTGGTGACAGCATCCCTCTGCTGTCAGCTTGAGTGACAGTAATGTATCATTTGCTGTAGATTGGGACAATTGGAAAGCATACTTATTGCAAAGACAGCAAGATTGCAGACTATTTTCAAGTTAAATTTCTGACTTTTTTTTTTTTTTTTTTTTCCAGGCAGCAGAAGTCCTGTCTATAATATTCCATGCTATGGAAAGAAAAGTGCCTATGGGTGCTTTTTATGTTCCGGTATTAGTCTTTTTGTCTTTCAGACACATAACTTAGTGAGTCTCCCAGATATTATGAATGGCCCAGAGGACAGATTCAAAGCATCCAGTTTTGTGAGATAATTATATGTTAATTAATGTAACGGATAATCCTATTTTTACAAGCTATAGAGGAAGTCTGTTCATAGACAGTACTTTGAGATTGACTCCAAAAATCAGTTGAGTGAGGAAGTTCACAAGGGAGGCTTTTAGGGCAGCTGGTTTACAAAATTTTCAGACAGAAGAATCCTCTCAGAGTATTTTTCATGAAGGGGAGTAGAGTGATCTGCAATAATAATGCCCCAAACTGAGTAAAAATATATACTCTAAATAACATTGATGAATGCAAATGAAAATCTGTCAGCAGAAAATTGCTTGCAAATAAGACAAGAAATGGCTAGTTTCCTATTATATTTCTAAATGCAAAAAAAATCCAACATATCTGTATATTTGGAAACATCTGCTGCCTGTCTGCCATTTAGTCTACTTTCAGAGTTTGTATTTTGCTGTCTTATCTGCCTGTTTTTCCTGCAGAAGACTGTGTACTGAAATTCAATATTTCATAAGCAAAAATATATAAAAAGCACAAGATGCTGCAATAATGGCAATGAAGTGAAAAGACAACTGTTATTAGCATGGTAGATCAGGCTTGGGCTAATCCAAGCAGATAGGCTCGCTTCACTGAGACTTGTAGTGAACATTGTTTTCAATTGTGCTAACCAGAAGATGAAAAGTACAAAAACCCCAGAGATGCTTAGCTGGCATCTGGGTGTCTTGCTTGCCTGCCTGCTTGATTTTTATTCTGGGGGAAGAAGAGACATTTAAAGTGAATAAAACACAAGAAAAGTAATTCCAAAAGTGACTCTCATCCTTTTTCTTTACTTTAATAAGGATAATCTAATCATCAGCATATCTGCTATTAAGCAGAAAATAAATGGGAAAAAATGAATGATTTTTCTAGCCATAGTATGGTGGTGCAAGGGAGGTTCAGATCTGAAGTAAAATGAAATTTCAGTGAAACCACAAAGGGATTGCAGTCCCATTCTATACTGGCATGTTGAAAAGCACTTTATTTGATACCATTTGGTAAGCAGGACTGATAACCCAACTGAATATTTTGGATATCATCATAAAATAATGAATGTGCTAACATGGAAATAGAAATAGGGGCTATGCTGATTCTGTTAGTCATGTGTAGGCAGGGTACAGTGCCAGGACTCATAGAGCCAAAATCACCTATGCCTCTTGTGTCAGTAGCTGTGGACATTTGAATGCATATACTTATCTATTTTGAAGTCAGCCAACTCTTCATCATGAAGTAGACTGGTAAGCTTTTGGGTAGACCTAATCAACACAAACCCCACAGCTCCATTCTTCCTACTACATTAGCAAACACTGACAGAAAAAGTAGAATTCAATCCTAAAATCTGTGAGGACAGAGTCCCCAGTTTTAAATTACAATGGAACTTCAATTATTTAACTGTATGCCTTGCGTTACTGAGACAGGCCTGCCAGCTGATTACTGATTAGTCCTGAACGTAGCTGTGCACCTGAAACTCTGAAAGCTACCATTAAGAAGGACAAATCCTCCTTGATTAAATTTACCCAACCTGTTGAAATGCTTATCAATGCCAGAGACTTACCTGGAAGGTGTTCTTCCTCTAAGTAAGTAAGGGAAAAACATTCTGAAATCATCTAGTTGGACTATGCAATTTGCTAGCTCTATAATGCCCCCTCACTTGGATTGTTCCTACTTCTCTAACACTGAGAGTAATCATATTTATCCTAGAGATCACTGTCAAGCACAACCACAGACTTGATTTTGACATTTTTACCAAGGTGGTTCCCTTCTTGCATCAGTGGGTGCTGAAGCTCACTTACTGGGCTGAGCTTCCTGTTTTGAAGGATTAATGGTATCTGAGGCTTAATGCTGTCTGACTTTCTCAACGAAAGAGTGACTCGCACCAATAGCTGAAACATCCTGGGCTTCAACCCTGCCTTAGCATATACTGGCATAGCATGACAAAAAGAATGTTGAGATAGCTATACCTGCACAAGATTTTATTTGTGAGGTCTTTAGCTAGTTGCATACACTGACTTCGAGGTTGACACCAAGAATTAGAAAAGTTCATGCTGGTCTTTCACCAGGCTTTTCCCACAGCCCTGGATACTTTTCATCAGGATCCCTCATGACTGTTCTCACTAACACCACTGACTGGAAGACATTCTAATCAGCTGCAGGTGATGCCCATCTTTGTGCATGCATATCACTAAGTAGTTCATATTGTTTGTTTAACTATTATTATCTACACTGTAATTCAGCAAGTCTTATATTTCCTCTCATATAAACTACAAGCTTCAAAGCGACTATGAAAATGTGGCAATTGCTTCATATGATAAACCTGTCATAAAAATCCTAGAATCATAGACTCATGGCACAGTTTGAGTTGGAAGGGATCTTAAAAATCATCTAGTTCCAACCTCTCCACCATGGGCAGGGACACCTTCCCTTATACCAGATTGCTCAGAGCCCCATTCAACCCAGCCTTGATCTCTTGCAGGATTTTCAGGTGTAAGGTATTAAGAATAACAGCACAACAACAGTGTGATAACCACAACAGATAAGATCATTCTACAGGGCTGCAAATAGAAGATCATTAACATTTCACAGGCTAAGGCACTGAGCAAGGATTATATTCATAATGAGAGGAAAGTGGACTTTACAAGTGATGATTTTCTAGATGCAAGACAACTGAGAACTGAGAAGTTCAAGAAAGGCAAATGTTAGTATACCTTTCACACCAGTTTGACAGTCCTTGGTTTTTGTTTTGGCTATTCTGCACTGAATCCACTTACGGAGTTTTAAAGAATGAGTACATCCTGAGCCACTTGAAGAAATGGCTAGTTGATCTAAATCCTACCTATTAACTAAGCTGGTCTTCTCAGAGTTATAAGTGCTGCACCTGCAGAAGGTAAGTGGGGAGTTGTTTGTTCATGGCTTTGAATCCATGAAGGTCATTAATGAATTCAGGAAATGCACCAGAAAGTTTTCTCTCATAACACAAAAATCCCACATTTTGCTCAGAAATGGCACAGTAAGAAAGGCTACAGGAGGATCTGAACATTATGCACTGGCACTGTGGCAAGTCACAAATCTGAGGCAAAGCAGAAAATATCCTTCTTTTCTTGCCTGCAAAACTCACTGTCCCTGTAGCAGATGGCTGAGTCCATGCACCACTGGACTGGTGCTTTCTAATAATTTTCTTTTCCATCCAGTTTATAGCAAACGACAGCTATTTCACCCATTTTAACATGTCTGGTTTTGCAGAAGAAAGAGATCCAAGCTATATTTGCAGAGGTCTTTAATAGTTTTAATAATCCAAGTGAAAGAGTGATTTTGATGGCTTTTGGGGCCATTGCCAGAACTGTCACGGACTTCAAGAGCAAGGACAAACATGGTGTGGAATTTCTGAAGATTGCCAGAGTTTCAACACTTCTCTGCCGATGTAAAGCACAAAGCAGACTGATGGGTTTAGTAAGTGTTGTTAAAGTTTTAAGAGACTAGTCAAAGTGTTTGTGTCTGTGCAAGCAGAATAAAAACAGAAGCAAAATCTGATTCTATAGAAAACTGGAAGCATGCTTCAAAAGAACAACTAATTCAGACATTTCAGCCTTCCAGAGCCTGGCTTTTCCATTTGCATTTTTGCCAGATACCCCAGCAACAAACATTAATAATAGCAATTGCCATCCACCATAGTAAGAGTAACAACCAAAGACACTGATGCATGGTAACCCAGAACAGAAAAAGTGAAAACAGAAAATACTTGCTCCCATAAAGACAAAAAATGAATCCTAAAAGGCTGAATGCAAACCATACACAGAGACTGTACAGCCTCTACACTTTTTGCTATAAACATGGTGTTGCTGAAATTGATAGAATTACAGCAACATGAAATCAGCACAAAAATAGCATCAGGCCTGTATTACATAATGCACTAAGGATGGCTTTACAGGTATATAACTATATGGTATCATATGCGAACTACTACCATCCACAGACGAGCCTACTGCAATAAGACATTGATATCCAAGCCAGAAGTAGAACATCTTCCTTCATCACGCTGCTCATGCCAGAGACATCACCCATGCCTTAATCTGGTAACATTCAGCAATTGAAGATCAAACCATTCTGTCATTCTCTGATCTTAACAGAGTTTCAGAATGTTTTGGAAATGTTATCTAATTAAGTCTTACTGAGTCCCAGTGCAGTAGGTAAATGTTATTATCTTCATTTGTAGTGATGGGAAAACTGAGACACAGATGTTTAATGAGTTGCCCAGCCAAGGTCACCCTGGGAGCTGCAAATACCCTATGGTATAAGCAGTCAAACCTCAGAAGAATGCAAGTGAAGAACCCTTTAGATAAGCGGCTAATACTATTTTAATTTGATTGGATTTAGATTCGAAGTTGTTTGCATTCTATACATGACTGAAATAGAATCTAGTTCCTTACTCTGGCTGCGGTGCTCACAAGACCATGTCTTTTCAAAGCCTCTTCATCAGTGAAAATACTTATTAAAGTCCACATTTTGGCAAATTGAAAACTGCTCTCCTTCTGCCAGTGATTTGTCTGTGCTGTGATTACTCTGTAAAATTGATGAAGCCCCTCCCTGGAGTGTATTTCACAAGAGTGACAGAAAAAATGCTGCACTGCATTAAAAATATTTAGATATTTGCTCAGAACTGTCAATGGGAAAGATAAATTCCTAATAAAAGAGGAAATCCACACTAGTATGGTCTCACTACTGCTGAATCTGCAGGAGCAGAGTCTTGATGTATCCAAGTAAGTGACCTGGCCATTCATGCCATGATACTGAAGAATATGAATGCTTGCTAGCTTTCCTAGTACTACAGAGTCTCATATGTCACATCTCCTATATTAGTGGATGAAGAAATGAAGATATTACTCAGGTATTCCCTTCTGATTTCCCAGGTGCTCAACTCATTGAGAGTAATTCCCTTAAGAAGAGCCAGATGTGAGTGGCTCAGCAAACCATCTGGGGCCAGCAGGCTGCCCACCCTGGAACTGATTTGAAAGAGGAATGATAAAAAGGAGGTATGTTTGGTCCACTGAGAGGTCATTTTAACTTTCGTTCTTCTAAATTCAATTCTGAACTGGGAGTAAACAATAAAGAAAAATATTGTAATTGTCTATCAACATTCATGCTGGAATGCTTGCTCATGCCCTCTTGTTTTGTAGTCTTGCACAAAAACTGTAAAGTCTTTTTGGAGGGAACTTGAAATGACAGTCAGGAATTCAGGGAAAACGTCTGCAAGCAACTTGCAAGGAAACCCTGTGCAAGCATCTTGCTTTTAATTATCTATAAAGGACAATGTCTTTCATCCTGCTCACCTCAGGACTTTGGTTTTGGGGATCAAGCAGCACCAGGACCATGCCGAAAAGGATGGAAGAGGCTTCACTTTTCCACAAAGTACTCTGAGAATTCCCAAATAGCTCTACTGCACCATGTCTTGAGAAGATGCTCAAATGGAGGACTTTCTCAAAACTGGGAGGGAGAAAACACAGCTCACAATCTTCATTTGAAGACTGTGAAGGACTTGAATATTTCCAGATACAAGCAAGTACTAGTACTTCACAATATCTTAAATTGAATGCAGTTTGGATTTTTTGGAAGGGGGGGGGCATGTTTTTCTGCTTTGCTTAGTTTGTTTTTACAATAGAAAAAACCTCAAATTTATAGCACCTACACACTCCCAGGACTTTTGCTCTTCAGTAGTTTGAGAATTTTCTGTCTCTTCATGTTGAACAAGACCTGGGAAGATTGTTTGACTTTTTAGATCAGATCAAAGGATATCTCAGCAACACACAAGCTTCCTTAAGTAGAGTTGCCAGGAAATATATAGGCAACTAAAAAATAATTTTCTCTCCTTTCAGAGGCTATCCTTTACTGTGCAGAGAAACCATTCTCATTGTCTGGCAGAAATAATAATGCTTAATTCAAAAAGACTTGATTTCCTTCACCTTGGGAGCTTAACACCAAGAACATAAACAAGAAAGGGGAAAACAAATTGTTATGCTAATTCATGTTTTCTACCATAATTGTCCTTCTAAATAGTCCTCATGTTCCCTGTAAAGACATCTTGCGTGTTACTGCTGGACCAATCACTTTCCTAAGAAATACTTTCTTCCTTAATCTGAAAACTGGTAGCAGAATGAAATACTAGACCATAGCACTTTAGAACATAAAAAACCAATATGAATGTTTAATTCTTCTTATTGCAAATTGAGAATGAACATTCTGTTTTATGGAAACCAGCTTGGGACAAAAGGAAAAAGTAGACTTGTAGTATGTATTGCTGGAAAACAAAGATAGTTCATTCTTTTTCACATATAAATATTATTGATACCTGTCTAACAGTAGAAAAAATGATCAAATCATGTATGTTTCAATTGTGGTGTCTGCTCCTATGGTTGTATGTAACACTGACTCACATTGTATATGAATTATACACAAACAATTACTTACACTCTCCTGTTCCTTTGCTGCAGTACAGTTAGGAGCTGCAGCATGGGAAATTTTTTGTCTCTCTTCAAACAATTTTGCCAAAAAGCATATTTTTTTTGTAGACCAATTAATCCTTGAATTTTGCTTGAATTTGCCAGACAAGACAGTTTTGATTCAAAATGCTGAGAGATGCAAATCTGGAGTGAATAAAAGAGAACAAGAAAAAAAAGGCAGAAGTGAATAACCTTCTCCAGCTTCCTCGCTGGTGAAAGAGCAGTTTGAAAAAGCCCCAGCCCTTTCTTTTGTACCACGATCCTGTTTCTGCCCTGTTCTTTTGCATTTCACATCTCCATTTCTATGACTGTCCTTTTTTTTTGGAAATTCCCAAAATAAGCACAAAATTTAAATCTGTTGAGCAGGTGATCAGAAGAAGGAAGGTAGAAGGCAGATGCAGACTGTTATCCTTACCCCTTCTGCTCTTTTTACTTTTTTTTTTATCACAATGGCTTACCATTCTTTTAAGTTCCTGAAAGCATTTTGTTCTTCTTATATTCGACATCAGAAACCGGTTAGAGGCTGCATGCATCAACTGTTCTACAGATTGCATCTTGACCCTGGCTTTATAAAAGCTGAAATGAAATGTCTTGAATGAAAAGTCTTCCATTCTGGGAGTCTAACAGTCATGATCCCTCATTTCAGGTATTTAACCTTCATTTCAGGCAAGTATATAACCTCTTCTGACTGTCGTACATTAGTCGTATTAGGTCAAGGAATAAGCAGTCCATGTAATGTGCAAAGAGCGTAAGATCCTCTAAAAATAAAGAAAGCCTAGAGCTCGGTAGACCAGAAATGGTAGGAAATGGAAAGGCTTCTGAGATATAGCCATAATAATGCAAAACATCTGGCAATAGCAAGAAGCATGGAGTCATTCTGATATCAGAAGTCTGGTTTTCAAGAAGTGAAGACTTTCATTTCTTCTTTGGGTCAGTTTTCCACTCTTTACCCTTAGAAACAAAATTCTTCACTCACACTGTTCCTAGTGTAACTTCTGAGGAGAAAGCAGCACCATGCAGCTTCCTCTGGAAAGTTAGATTTTATTTTGGTTTGGAGAAATACATGAAAAACCACAATATCATCAATTACAGTCTTTTGCACTGCTAGTTTAACACATTTACAGTCAAAAAAGACTTCATGTTCACAGCCTGAAGCATATTGAGGTCAGGCATTTTAAATCCAATTCCACATTACTAGAATATTGACATTGTGATAATCACCATAATTAAAAATATAGCTAGAAAAATCCCTATTCCAATCCCACTCTCGCAGGCTTTCAGCCTCATCGCACAAATCCAAGATGATCAGATAGTTCAGGAAATATCTGAAAATACAAAAGGCTTGAAATGCACATAGAAAAGGAGAGTTCATAGCTTAAAAGTTTTCAAATCACACAAATTGGAATTAATAGAACTATAGAGAAAACCACAAAGCCTACCAAGATGGACGTTGTTGGATGCATATCAGCTGAGCTCATGCTTCTATTTTAGTTTGCAGTACTCTTTCTCTGGGTCCTGAGCAGTGCAGTTTGAAGATGATCCTTAGGAAGCCTTTCTCAGATGTCAGAGGACTTTCTCATCTGAAATTTAGGCAAACCATCAGTGTTTGCTCCAAGTGCATCTGGGAAACCATCAGAAAGGCTAAGGAAAGACCATTTGGACGTGTGATGAGTGCAGGGACTAACTGCAAAACTGAAGGCAAGTATAGAGTTGATTAAGGGGTCACAGTGACCTAAACCCAAAAAATCCAACTTTTTCTTTTGTGGGATGCTTTTGCAGGCTGTTGTTGAAGCCTTCTCATTTATCTTTTTATTGTTTTTCCTTTGACAGCTCTTGGAACTACTGTTTAATTTCATCTCTGTCACAAAGATAAGACTTAATACATCAATGTACATGATTCTCAATAAAAATTATCTTCTGCTTCTTAGCATTTTTTATACTGATAGGATCAAATAATTAATAACATCACCCACTGTTCGTAGCTCTTTGAGTTTTCCCACCAGACATTTGCCTTATTTGTTTCTTTTTTCTTTTGAATAGATAGAAATTGCAACCAGTATGTGTACTGACCAGCCTTTGAGAAGGGAGCAAACACCTCTACCCTCTTACTGCTTTGAATTTAGAATGTTCTTCGGGACAGAGCTGCCAGCCACCACTCCAGGCCCAACAATAGAGTTTATTTTTCCTCTCTATCACACTTAAAACTCTGTAGCTTACAAATTCACGTAAGGGTTTTGCAGCATTTACTGAATTGTGAGTATGAGGGTTAAATGCTCTATACCATGGTCTTATTTTTAATTAAAACTGTTATAATAGTCTCCATTTTACAATAAAGAATTCTTTTTCTCCAGTGGAGGGTTTTCAGTTGCCTTCCCGCCGGTCTCTCTCAGCCAGGTCCTTAGTCTGAGCCTACTTACTTATGAGATTCGGGCCTTGGAAGCAAGACATAAACAATAATAAATTTTTTTTAATCTGTAAACAGTAGCCTGAACTGGGTGTGAAGTGCTTTGGTATATAAGGATATAGGCAAATATTCCCTTCCATTTCATGGAATAAAGTTTGGCATACATGGGGCACAGCAAATGCACTTTTAAAAGGTCTGTATTTTTAGAATACAAGATTGCCTCAGAAGTAATTAACTGTTTATCACGTAGCAACAGGGGTTATTGTAGAGCACCAGTTCTACCATAATCATTCATACAGGCTTCCCAAAATCTCAGCTTGTAGCACACTCAAAAAGAAAGTGACCTTGAGGTCAGAAGCAAATTGCTATTATACATCACCAAGGACAGCATGTCAAGTACCATATTTATGTGTGAAATGGAAAGGAATTAATGAATACAGTTCAGACAGTGTATGTTCTCTGGAACAATACAAATGAATGATGTCTTGCAACAATTATTAAGACAGATCTATTCAGATAGGAATTACTAACATATTAACATGTTAATTGATTTGTTAACCATCATGACTATGAAGTCCATAACAAAAAGTTTGCATTCCTTTTTTCTGATGTTTTTAACAAGCTCTCCATTTTCCAAATAAACACTGAGTTATAAAGAGGTTGTTCAGCTATCATTTGCATTATACACAGTGCTTAAACTTTGGACTGCTAATACAATATCTAATTTTATAAAAGTACCTCAGTATTTTGCATGAGGCTGAGATAAACCGTTCATGCCAGAACATTCACCTGTCAGAAGTTATGACATTCAGTCATTAGTGTCTGTGTAGTTTAACCACCTGATTTTTTTTTTCCCCTTTGGAATAACCTGTTCTTTCCTGAAAGCCAGATTCTTACACTCTTTCCCGTACTGAGCACTCTACACACATAAGGCTGTACCAGTGGTGAACCAGTTTGGCAGAAGGCAAGAAAAAGAAGAGACAACATTAACAAGAAATAAACACCATAAGAAATGAGAGCTAGCTTATGTCATTGCAAAACCTCTCTTGATGATTTTTGAGCAGTCTTGGGAATCCAGAGAGGTCCCAGCTGACTGGAAGCTGAAATACGTCGTCCTGATTTTCAAGAAGGGGAAGAAGGAGGCCTTAGAAATGTCAGTCTTACTTCAGTGCCTGGTATCCTTATGGATAAGATCATTCTGGGCAGTACTGAAAAACACTTAAAAGACAACACAGTCATTGGTCAGAGCCAGCATAGCTTCAGGAAAGTTCTGCTTATCCAACTTGATTTCCTTTTATGACAGTGTAACCCACCTAGTTGATCAAGGGAAGCCAGTTGATGTAATTTTTTTGATACTGTCTCTCACAGGATCCTTCAGGAAAAAATGTCCAGCCCACAGCTGGATAAACACATCATGTGGTGGGTGAGCAATTGGTCATGGATGGAGCACAGAGGGTAATAGTGAATGAGGGACCATCAGTTTGGTGACCTGTCACTAGTGGGGTTCCACAGGGCTCCATCATGGGCCCTGTGCTCTTCAACATCTTCATAAATGACTTGGACATAGGACTGGAAGGGATGCTAAGCAAGTTTGCAGATGGCACAAAACTGGGAGGAGCTGTTGACTCTCTCAAATACAGGGAGGCCCTGCTGAGAGACCTGGACAAATAAGAGGACTGGGCAGTCACCAACCATATGAAGATCAACAAAGTGCCAAATCCTGCATCTGGGATGGGGCAACCCTGGATGCATCTACAGACTGGGGAATGAGATGCTGGAAAGCAGTGCCACGGAAAGGGACCTGAGGGTTCTGGTTGACAGCAAGTTGAATATGAATCTGAGTCAGCAGTGCCCTGGCAGCCAGGAGTGCCAACCATGTCCTGAGGGACACCAGGCAAAGCATCACCAGCTGGTCAAGGGAGGGGATTGTCCCGCTCTGCTCTGCATTGTTGTGGCCTCACCTTGAATATTGTGTGCCGTTTTGGGCACCACAATACAAGATATTAAGCTGTTAGAGAGTGTTTAAAGGAGGGCAAAAAAGATGGTGAATGGGCCTTGAGGGGAGACCTCATTGCAGTTACAACTTCCTCGTGACAGGAAGAGGAGGGGCAGGCACTGATCTTTTCTCTGTGGGGACCAGTGACAGGACCCAGTGGAATGGCCTGAAGTGGTGTCAGAGGAGGTTTAAGTTGGATATTAGAAAAAGATTCTTCACCCAGAGGGTGGTTGGGCACTGGAACAGGCTCCCTAGGGAAATGGTCACAGCACCAAGCCTGAGAGAATTCAAGATGCATTTGGACAATACTCTCAGGCACATGGTGTGACTCCAGTGCAGGGCTAAGGGTTGGACTTGCAGGTCCTTTCCAACTTGACTTATTCTGTGATTCTGTGAAATGGCTTAGAAAACTCTGGTGCTGAACTCTAACAGAATTTGGAAAGGAGCAATTAACAGTTTTAGGAACTTACTTTCAAAACATCTAGTAGAGAGTCTTCTCTCTAATGCTGCCTCAAGAAGAAAAGAATACATTTTGTTGCATTTTTTAACATAAAGAAAAATACCACACAGGCCTTTGGTGGTGACAGAGTGTGGAGTACAAAATTGATTTTGTATTCTTTTTAGTTTTCACTGAGAAGACTTTTAGCCAAAGCCAAATTGCCGTCATTTCCAGAACAAGTAACCAGTAGAGAGAAAGCTGTGTGTTAAAAGTGTGATGGTGGGTACTACACCATATTGAGCCATCTGTGCAGTTGTTATTATAATGTCCCTCTCTTTCACTATTTTCTTAACTACAACTGCTCATTTTAGTAAGATAAACATGTAGCATTGATGTTTATGCTGAGATAAGTAACAATCTATGCTGTGCTTTAGTGAAATGATGTGAGAAAAATCAAAAGACCAAGCTTTTAAAGTAATTTCATATGAAGCAAACGTGATTGCTATGTAATGCCACCAGGAAACCAGGTACAAAAAACCCACAGACCTAATGGAATTAAATTCCTCAAGAATAGTGAACCAGCAGATATTCTGGAAGTAAAGAATATGATACGTCTTTGAGATTCCAATGAACATGAGGCCGAAGCCATCCACATATGAAGAAACATAATCAAATATCACGTCAACAGCTCCCACCTCTCAAAACAGTGGCTGCATCAGTGTCTGATGCAAACGACTCCAGCTGAACTGAATCTTTTTTGCTGTTCTGGGAATATCAGTGCATCATGTGAGAAGTTTATGAGAAAGAGAGAGATTCTGGAATAAACTAGTGCCTGTCCAAACTTCCAGGGATTTGCCTTCATGTACCTTCAAGGTAATTAAGCATAAGTTCAAAAGGCTACATTTCATAGAAGGCATGGAAGCCAAAAGGTAAACTTAGCATTTGAAGCTCTGCCTTTAGAGCTGTTTATATATGAATGGATCCAAAGAAAATAAACAAAAAACTCCCAACTTCCCAACTGTGGTGAAGGCTGTCAACAATTGCTGCAGATGAAAAGGTTTCAAACATAGTTTACGTGCATACATTATCAAGTATAAACTGCCCTTGTTTGTTTGTCCTGTCCCCTAGATATGTACAAATATGACTTTTTGGTGAATCTAAAAATTAATCTTCCTGATAAAGAGAAAAGTGAGAATAAATCCTTCAACGGACTGTAAAAAAATAAATAACTTTCAACAAATCTGACCCTTCTTTATGGAGCTGTAAAAAGATTAAATAAACTGTAATACTTTTCTTGACTTATACATGACTTCCATGAGGCCTAAAGCACAGAGCTGCTATGTGCACAGTTCGAAGTATTCTACCAACAAAATCTCCTCTAATAATGAAGAACCTTTTCAAAGACACAAATTCTTTCTGTCCTCTCAGGAATTCTTTCATTTGCTAGCCAAAGTTTCCTCCCTGCCTTCATGAAGTGTTCACTCCTTCTGTAATATTAATAGGATTCTTCTCTGTCTTCTTTGCAAAATCTGGAAAGAAATAACATTTCTGCCCTAACCTCTTGTCACCTAAACATTTAGTTAAAAAATTCTCATATCTCTCAAAAAACATTAGCTTTGGCAATTATCCCAGCACACTCAGGAAATCATAAAAGAAAAATCCCACTGCAGACCTCTGTGTATTAAAACTACAAGGACAAGCCTCACAACCTTCTTATTCTTGGTTTTCAGTGTTTTTTACTCTTTCCACTGCTGCTATTGTTTATGACCACGTTATACATTTTTTGCAGATGCCATAAACAGAACACATAGAGTTGATAATTTGATTGAAGTGGAGTTATTCTCTTAGCTAGTCCCCTCAGTAAGCAATATCATTGATGAACCTAAATAAATTCCTGGAGTCTGTGTGCTTATTACATTATATGCTTATTACTAATGTATTGCAGAATGGTCTTGGGAGACAGGCTCTGCAGTCAGTTTGAACTTCATGCTTACTCTTGCTTCATGCTAGGATGGGTGACAACTGCCGTGGAAGATGGTGGAAAGATTATTAATATTGTGATTGTAGGTTTGGTTGATGGTAAGCTCTATATGAGTCAATAATTTGCCCTGACTGGCCTAAAGGGCCAACTGTATATCTAGGAAGTCAAAAGAAGTGATTGCCTCACTATACTCTGCATTGGTGTGGTCTTACCTGAAGTACTATCTGCAGTTTGGGGCTCCCTAGTATAAGAAGGATATAGAAATGTTAGAATGTGTCCAGTGGAGGGCAAGAAGATGCTGAAAGGACTAGAGAGTGTGACTTTTTAGAAGCAGCTGGGAATACTTGCTTTGTTCAGCTTAGAAAAGAGGAGGCTGAGGGGTGTCTTCATTGTTGTCTACATCTTTCTCATGAGGGGGAGTGGAGAGAGGGGTGCTAAACTCTTCTTTCTTGTGCCCAGTAATAGAATACAAAGGAATTACTTAAAACTGCATCAGTGGAAGTTCAGACTGGATATTGGGAAAAAGTTTTCACTGAGAGGGTGGTCTAGCACTTAAACAAGCTCCCCAGGGAAGTAGTCATGGCTCCAAGCCTGTTAGTGTTCAAGAAATGTTCAGATAGCACTCTTAGATACAAGAGTTAACTTTTAGGTTGCCCTGTCTGGAGTCAGGATACTCATAGGTCCATTCCGAGTGAAGATACTCTACAATATTCTAACTTTATTCCAGCAAACAACCTTTTGCTTTGGTAGTGTAGTGATAGCAACATCTCAGCCAGAATTGTTTGTCCTCCTGAACTAATTGCAAATTTATCTCCATTTCAGTTACAAAATCAAGAAGAAAAAGCAAACCCATGAAGTATCTTCATATTATCCTTCTATGCAATCTGGTCTGTCAGTCTGTGCTTTTCCACTGATACCAATTGGTAACAAATTTGTTCTTTTATAATTGCCTGTGAGAATGTCCAATCTTCAGAGGGAGGAACTTGAGTGGCAGGTTGTTAGCAAGACTCTTAAGACTGGATAGGCACATTCACAGGCACATAACATCCTCAGCAGAAGTCAGTAGATGTTTCATGAGAACAATTTGTCCTTTGTTGTACTTTCTGGCACAAGAAAGTGTGGTGTGTAAGTAGTTAAATTATTTTGCCATCCCTCCCACCCCCACTTGTCACCTAACTTTCAAAAAAGTTTTTGAACTGCAAATACAAATTTTTCATTATGCTGAGTCTTCCCTACAGTAAAGACTTAAACTAATTCCAAGAGAAGACTCAAGGGAATGGTTCCTATAGACTGATCACAACCTCAGGGAATTGGCATATCTATCTTCCATGTTGCTATGCCCCACAGATGCAATTATCTCGCTCCAGCTGCACAGTTTATTGTGACTGCTAATGAAGTAATACATGTACAGAATTACAGTTAAATCCAAAAGCAGAGTCACACATAAAAGAGCAGCAACATTTACAGATAATTATTGAACTAATCAAAACATATTATTATGTAGACCTTGAGACCTCACATATGCAATGAATGATGATACCTTTGTAATATTATTTGTATAAGTAAGGTTACAGGATCAGGTCCCAACTAACCAACTTGAAGCACCAACCCAAGCAGCACACTCTAGCAGAAGTTGCAATTTAATGAAGTGTCAGTTATAAACTGCCAATTTAAAATGGATTAGGCAGTCAGATTCACAATAAAAATCCCCTCTGGGGAGAATCTTGGCCTATTTAATTCACAGGCATGGAGACAATTAAACTGTAAAATAATTTTACACTGGATAAATTGTTTCTGATATATTTTCCTCAAAATATTACAAATTTAATTTTTTCAAATCATTTAGATAAATGTAAGATCTGGAAAAGTCCCAAATTATGATTGTAGTATAAAATAAAAAGCATTACATGTCAGTATTCTGCTTTCTGAATGAAATAAAAGTATGAAAAGTTACTGTGCACATTTGCACCACTTTCTTCTTTACCTCCAACCTTTCTCTTGGCTTTCAAATTTCCTTAGTTCAATTCTTCTACCATCTCTTTTCTCCTCCTCTCTTCCAGTCTTCCAGTGATGACCTGCATGCGTTCCTACGGCATCCACACCTTTGCTAGAATAATGGAGTAAGTCAAGTAAATAGAATTTTTTCCCAGCTATTGGTGAGAAGAGGACAAATCACTTCAATATACTGACTCTAGTCAGCATGAACAAACTCACACATATACATACACAATTACACATATATGAAGTCAGAACTTCAAAGATAGGAAATTGATTCAAAAATTTTGTTGGGCCTGAAATGTCAGTTATGCCCCTTTGGCACTTGGTGTTTCAAATACCTTTACCATAAAGAAATAGAAAGAGAAAGAGAAAGAGAAAGAGAAAGAGAAAGAGAAAGAAAGAGAAAGAGAAAGAGAAAGAAGCCTAAAATGCTTCTGATATTAATGAATATTTACAAAATTCAAAAACTGCTTTTGTTAATACTCAAAAGAAATTTCCTTGGACCATGTAATTTTCTCTGAAAAATGAACACAGTCCAATTTACTCTAATTTTCCTAATATGTAAAACCCAGGGAATTTTTTACAGATTAAGTAAATATTTGATAATCTCAAGATCCCACATCTCCTTTTTTTTAATGTATCATTTATCATGGACATCTGAGCTGTAGTTTATTTTATAGACTACACTTGTAGACTTCACAGACTTCAAGGCTATCATAAACTACATGGCAAGACATACAACAGGAATAAGCTCTGTAAAATCTATGGCATTTGACGTTTTTCACTTCAGACCATCCCTCATCCTGGAAACAAATGTGGATACATGTCAAGACACCTTCACAACATGATATTCAAAGAGAACCTTAAAAACACACACATTGTGAATGGATCCACTGTAGGTAGCAATTTTCATGTATAATCTTTCAATGAGTTTCCTGTTTCAATTGGCCATTGCAAAGGCACTGTTTCCACTGGCAGAAAAAAAAAAAATCTGCTGATGCTTCTGAATTATTTAAAATACAAGATTTTTAGGAAGTGGGGTAATACAAAAGCATCCTTTACAAAATTCCAGTCTTAGAGTGCTATACACCAACAGGTACATGTATGAATTTAATTATTCTGCTTGAAAAGACACCAAGAGCAGTACCAAAAGGCAGCAGATTGAATGAAGTCCAATAGAACAGTAGAAAAAATTAAGATAAAAGTAAAACAAAGTTAGTCCATGGCATTAGGTTTCAAACTATCTGCCTTTTCTGGGCACTCATTTAGCATTGAAATAACAGGCTCAAGTCTATCCTTCTCTTCAGTAGATGATCTCCATATGTCTCAAATAGAGGAACTCCGTAGGTCTTATCCTTCACCAAAGTACTACAGATTACTTTGATTAGAGGGAATATACAGCAAGTTTCTCATATCTACCACTGTATAGAAAAAAAACCTCAAATTCAGCAGGACAAGGAGAGTGAAAAAGGGAGCATGATTCTCAGCCCCAATGGAAGAACCCTGGTCTCCAGTTTCTGTTTCACATACTGTTTCATTTGTCTGATTCACTGGTTTCTTCACGTGAACCACAAAGTTCACTGGCTTAGATTTGTTTGGACAGCATTGTTGAGCTGTTTTATTGTAGGCAAATTTGACCTCATTAACACCCTCATTGTTCATGTTGGCAAATGGCTAAAGTTCACTTTTTGTTAAATGTATAGATCTGCTTACCTAAATATAAAAAATAAAAAAAAAGAAAGAAAGAAAGAAAGAAAAACCAAAGCTAAATCCTTATATATTATTCAAATTAATAAAAAGCAAAACAATATAATGAATTATCACTGCAGACTGTCTCCAACTAAACATAATGAAGATTACATTTGAGTCCACATTTGTGGTGTTGGTGCTTTATCTGAAAAACCTGTATAAAACTTACCAGAGTTAAAAACTCTATGAATGTTGACAGCTTCTGACACTAATGGTTTAAAACCTGATTGCAACAAACAATGAAAAACTCCTCTCAAAGCCAGGACAATGCATTACAAGCAGATGTACAGCTTCACAAGCCAGAAAGGATGTCAAAAAGAATTTCACAAGCCAGAAAGAAGCTATATCTTCCAAACGTAAAGTAACACTGATGGAAGCTGATGGTTTGTCCCGTGGAAAGAACAATGTCTATCTGTTCATGTAAATTTCTAACATCTACAAAATTTTCAACCTGTACCCCTTAGCCAGTGTTTTTTACAGTTGTGTTCATGCACAGTATCCTCTAGTTTATGAGGTGTTGAAGGGCAAGGGGAAAAAAATACCCCTAAACCTTTCTATAATAATGCATTTCTAGAAGAAAATCCTACAGCTTTAGAATTCCAGTCTTTCCCATCTTTGAAAAACAGGTATCTTAGCAGAAGTTCATGTGTTTAGTCCTTAGTATTTGAACACTAGATCACAGAAATCCACAAATATAAGCACTATGTCCACTGCCAGGCTGACAAATAACTTGTCAATTGAAACAGGCCAAACATGAGATGACAGCAGGCTGTCAGAGCTGGTTTCAGTCGACATGAGAAGTCTGCATCTTGTGCATCAGGACCTGATACATTACTAAAATAAATGGGTTCAAAAGTAGGGCAGGACTTATGACATAGGATAGCACAGGCAAAATTACAGGCTATGTGTCTACACAGTGAAATAGAGCATAGAGAAGAGATGCTTGAACTACCAAAGTCCTGAAACAGCGAGTGGCAACATTGCAACTGCTCTTCTTGCAGACTTCAACAGAGCAGATCTGGACACACATTCACTGGCATTCAGTAGTGGGATGCATTCAGCTGCATGTAGTGCTGCAGTAGATGGATTCACTATCTCAGATCTCTGTTAGCTCAAGCAACTCCATTTCATATGTAGACAGAGGTGAAAAGATTAAATAACTATTAATTTTGGCTTGCCTTCAGACATGCAACTCTTGTTTCTTTTATTAAACTGTGAGAAGAATAGTAAACCAAACTAAATCAGAGGAAATAAAATTGCTCAGAGGAATAATTATAACTACTTTCACCTCAACAGCTGGGTCATTGGTTCAAAATCATTCAAATCACTTGTGACTGAAAGTCATTACCAGTTGACTCCACTCAATGAGCTTGTGCTTCAGGTCAGAGTAATAATTACTGCAGGACTAAAACCACCATTAGTGGCTCCATTAGTAAGGAGAAAGAGAAAAAGTGCCAGAGAAAAGAAGTAGTAGCCTCAGTGTCATTAGTGCTGCTTCTCAGTCAAGAACGAGAGGAGAAGATACTTTGAGGAATACTGCTGAGGCCTGATTTAGCTGCCCCAAAAAAGCACCATTTGCAATACTCCAGGATATGCCACTCACTCTGCATCTGCATCTCCAAAAGGACACAGGTCTCCCCTGGATCTTGTCACATCTACCAGTGCTGTTTAGATATGATAAATAGCCTACATTGTCTTAACTCTAGCACTAGATGTCCATTTAGGGACAGATGAGTCCTGTCCTTTCCATTCCAATCTCCCTCCAATGCTTCCAAATAGAAACTCCAGCTTCAAAAATTATTGAGTTATTAGTAAATAGAAATCTTCCTTTTCCCCTGTTTTTGTCTTTGTCAACCAACAAATAACATACAGATATTGGGAAGTATTGTCACAAAATATGTATGTATAAATCATAACTAGGTATCCAACAGATATCCACCTGGAGACCTATTTATCTAAAGATTCCTTACAGCCTGATATTTGCCACACTGTCTAACACCAGCAATTTACCTATATTTGTGATGGTTATTTTCCCTATAGAAAAGTGATATCTGAGCATTTCAATATCATAGAAATAAACTGAAGGAACTGAACTGATGAGCTGCTCTAGGAAGGACAGCCAGACTAGGAGGAAGATTTATGACAGCTCAGTGTGGATGGACATGCTGATGGCTCCCTGGTACATGAACTGCACTGTAATACAGCTGAGCTAGGATATTAAACCCACTGTTCTGTCAAGTGAATGATAGACACAGATGAGGCCAGGTGAAAAAAGAAGTACAGATTTACTTCCATCAGAAGAAAGGAAATTCATGCTGGAAAACGAAACCTTTAAGAGATGTGTTTTTTATGTTTTCCAAAGGAACCCCATGAAAATGCCAAAAATTAATGACCATGCATTCAGAAAGGTATGAGCAGAGAGCAGTGTTTTAAAAACAGTGACAAATGCATGAATACTGTGTTAAATAATTATTATAGAACATCTTTTTTAGTAGCAATTTCTGGCAGTTTTTAAAAATACATTTGCTTATATGAATGGATTCTTTATACCCAGAAACCATCACAATAGCATGTACTCATAATAATATTATGGTCTTATTAACCTTCCACATTTAAAAGATCAGCTGACATGTTCAATTGGGTCTATTAACATTGTAACAGTTTTTCTAATGGTTGCTATTTTAATTTGTCTGTCTCTTTTAAAATATCACTCTCTTAAAAAATTATCTCTCTCTTTAAGCAGAGTGTTTTAATCCAACATCAATTCCTTAGATTTTAAGAGAAGGTTATTACAACACATAAAACATATGGTCTCACTTTGGTTCCCAGTATACATAAAATTAGTCAAAACAAAACACTCTCTAATCACTACCAAAACATGTGGTTCAGTCAGTAATTTTTACTCAGAAACATCTTGGGACTAATTTAGCAAGAACAACACAATTTTTTTTTCTCACCTCACTCTTATGTCTGTAGGTCACACAGCAGCGGAAGGCAGAATTGCAAGATGAAGTTCACCCTCCCTCACTCTGTCCCTCACTTATATTTCATTCAAGGCTGTCTCCACTTCCAAGATAACATATGCTTTTAGAGATCGGGAAATCTATTTTCAGAATTTATATTGCCTTTTGGAATTACAGAAACATATAAATCTAGCAACACTGGTGGAAGCAAAATCTTCAAATATAGATGTAGTATGGGAAGCCTGAGATAATTCCAGAGTCTTCCTCACAATAAAGATTTTTTTCTTCTGTTTCTATTTGAGAAGGGAAAAAAAGTCTATGGGAGCACCTAAGCTTAATGCCTGGCCTTCTGTTAAAACAGGGAGCACACCTGCCTTTCCAGGGAGCAAATTCAAGCACTGAGCTTGGGATCATTAGTGAGTGGCTTACTCTCCACTGGCTCTGTTTTGGGGTACTGGGCAACACTGCCTTCATGACAATGCCTAGGGACCTTTAAAGGTATCATTTTCTCCCAGCATCCCACACTATAGATGACACACTCTGGATTTGCCACCTTCTTTCCATGCAGCCTTCAATCACTACCCCAGCAGGTGCTGCACTCTCAGGATCCTCATGCCACATCCTGGGACAGACGAAGTATTCCCTTAGATTCCCACTGTAAAAATATTGCAACTTCATGTTACTTCAATTTCTTTGAACTGGAAAAAGCAGACCCAGTAATTATTTCATTTGAGGGTCACAGGAGGGTCATGCTGAATGCAAAGGACTCCTGCACCCAAGTACAGCACAGGGAGGAAGCTGCTGCCCATGCCACAGAGCAGGTGGATGCAGTATGGGATGGGATGATCCTCACCCTGTCACTTTCAGTAGCATGGGCACAGCCAAGGAAAGAAGGCAGAGCCCTTCCATAGGACTTTCACTCTGCCCTCCTTTCTGGGAAGCAGAGGCCACCAGCAACTCCCTGAACGAATATTGTTCTTTGGGCTGATGTTCCCCCACTTGCACTGGTAGATATTAAGGGCAGTAGGCTGAAGTATTATTTACGATCAAGCTAGTTTGATATACACTGGGATAATTGTAAAACAGGATTAGCTCATTCACAGCATTTGGGCCTGACTTTGAGAAGGACGCGAAACCCACAGGCCCACTCCTGTGCCTGCTGCAGTGAAGTGACATGGAGGACCAACAGATGCAAAGCCAAACTGTGATTCACCATTGACATGTGATGGCACTAGTAGCTGTCAGAGGTTTCAGGCCAGGAAGCAGAGCTAAATGCAGCTTTTAAATACAAAAATACTACTCACACATTTATCCACTTAGGAGTATAATTTCCCTCTAACATAATTCCACGGCAGTCTATGAACAGTGTAAAACCATAAAGGAAGATTGAAAGTGACCTTTGACATTCCTGACATAAATCAGGAAGTATAGTGTAATTCTGATATGAGAAAATCAAAGCAAAAATGAGTCCTAACATGACCAGTTTTAAAAGAAAACCACTTTTTCATGCACATGTATCTTCTCTTTACTTGTATTTTTTCACAAGATTTTCTGAGACAAAAGAATCCATGTTGCTGGGGAAACTGAAATAATGGTGTAATCTTCTGAGAAAGTGTGAAACGTAAAATTAACACCACTGAATTGAATTTAATAACACTGTGCAACATCAGACCTAGCCCTAAATCAATATTTAATTTTCTCAGTGATCTTACAGATTAGTTGCAGCCATTATATCCCCAGGGAATACCAACCACCCCTTGGAGGATCAGCCTACTCAAGTAATATTTTTCAGGATCTTCTAGTGGATAGATGTCAAAAGATTCTTTAAGAGTGTGTAACCTCAGCTTCCATGAATACTTGATTTTTTTAAATTCTGGAGACATCCTTCATGTTCTACAGTAAATGCTACAGTTTGTTTTACCCACTTAAGCTCAGTGATACTTATGACACACTTATTTCTAAATTTAGACTAAACATAACCCACTTTTGGAAGGCAAGAAAAATAAAAATAATCACTAATGTGACTGCATAAAAATAAGTTTCTACAACCACTCCTTTCCCAGAAAGTTAATTTTGGATAGAAGTCAGATCTGTGCTTTAGATTACTTCTCCCGCTTGAAGTTCTTCCATATTATACGTCAACCCAATTTTTACTTGGAAGCACCTCACAATCAAAAGGAAATTGCATGGACCATATGATGCGCTTTCAAAACCCTTGCCTAGAAAAAAAATTGTGAAAAGGCTTTGTGGCGGCAGCAGCAGAGATGCTACTCCTTGGATGATGTTCCCCTGCTGCAGCGTGCAGGCATGGCAGAGAGCACCATTGCAAACCAGGGCATCAGCAGATCACAGCAGGTATGGTGTCATCAGCAGATGCTCATGTAAGGTTGCTGCCAGGCCTGGGACCCCCCAGCGAACTGCATCAAACATATAGGGTCCTTGACCTAAGAAGTATGGTAGCTTGATGCTACAGCTCTGTTCTCTGCTGCCATGCAAGAAGAGGTTCATCCATCATGACACTTGGTACACAGATGAGTATCAAAGTCTATTCAGGCTGTGGCCCAGGGCACAAGTCTTACCTCACTGGTTCCCAGACATTTAACAGAATTGTGCTAGCATAAAATGAGCCAGTGCTGAATGCACTCAAATGGACATAAGCTTGGCCAAGGTGAGCCCTGCAGCATCAGCAGTTAAGCAACTTGCCTATAGCACTGCCTATAGCCCTTTCTGAATCTGAGCAAAGTTGTTTCTTCCTTAGGGCTTCATAGATTTGCTAAATTATTCTTGCATAGACAAACAGAAACACTTGTACAGACTAAAAGCTTGGTGCTACAGCGGATAGTACTTTCACTCAGTAAATAACATCACAAATTGACAGAAGTAAGAATATAGAATCAGGCTATGTCATGGCATAAATTTTGCAGTTTTCCCTTTGCCAGTAGTGTAGTTTGCAAATGAAACCCTGCTACCTGTCATACAGGTTTGATCAGCAGCAAATTCTTACAAATTCTCCTTCTCATGTCAGAGAAGAAGCCTACCCCTTTTTAGATTATATTTGATTTTAAAAATCAGTGATTTGTAAACTGTCTGATAGAGATATTTTAAATCTAGACTTAATATTTGTTAACAAATATATATGTTTCATGAACCAAAAAGTCAGGGATATAATAGAATGCTACAGAGATCGTTGATGGACTTATTTACAGACTGCACTGTACATACTGATCTATTTGTAATTGTTGGACAAGGAGATTAGTCCCTTATTTGCATAAATTATAAAATTACCCTAGAAGAAAGTATTCCAAATTCTCAACAAAAAAAGATTTTGGTTCTCCATCAGTTTGACAAGAAAATGAAGAGAGAAATTATAAAAGAGCAGATGGTAGAAGAGATACACCAACATGTTGTATGCAGCAGTGAAGGAAGATGGGAATCTTGTAGGAACAAGATATGATTTATGTGCTTAAAAATGACAAGCAAGGAAGATCTGTAGTTCAATAAATGAGACAATGTGAGCTTCTAGAACTGAAAAATAAGTGGATATTTTTTCCGGGTTTCTTTCTACTATGGGAAACAGTGAAAAACAGTCTATAGAGTTTACTGGTTTTGACTGTAAGAAGTGATTGAAATAATTTATGCTACATTTACTTTTCATATTCAGTATTGGTCTTTGGGTAACCCTGAGCGTAGCTGCTGATATAGCTACAACAGAGGGCAAAATTTCAGAGAGTTCCTGCAGCCACAGCAGCCAGATACTAAACCTGGAAAGAATTACGGATAATGCACAAAAGTGTGCAACAAAAAATTTTGAAGATTAAGACAAAGGATATTGTGTGTAATTGTTCATATTCAGGTAAGTCTGAGTGGAAGGATATTTTTATTTCATGTGCCTGAAGAGTTATAACCAAAGTCACTTAAATGTTGACAACAGCATAGCCCCAGTGGAATAAAGTCTTTATTTACTGTATATAAATATTCAGCTAAGGGATTTTTAATAAATATTCATTGTTTATTCAACCAAATTATTCTTTATGGAATTTATTGAGGTTTTTGTGCCTTTAAGAATTTGCTTTTTTCCCAGCTATATTGTACTATATCATGTGTAAAGTAAATGAATAATCTATACAGCTTCAATCTCAAATATTTAAGCATTTGAAAGAAACTTAAAACCACACATTTCCACTATAATAATTCAAAAAGGAATCGAAGTACATCTTGCAACGTCTGAGATTACAGAAGTAATGTTGGGTCAAAAAGCACTGAGATTATATCCTATTGTTCAATGAAAGAAAAAATAACTTTCTAATATGGTTTAGTTATGTTTGCATTTACTGGCAACTCCTCCTGTCTTTTCTTACATTTTTAAATCCAGAAACAAATAACACTGCAGAGACGAAGCAATTTCACAGCACTCAGTACTTACGACACTAAATTGTAAGAAGTCAATATTCTTCTTAGGTAGTGGGCATTAAATGTAGATTTATTGTTTGAAAATATATTGCAAACTACTTGAGTAAAGAATAACCAAAATTCACCTGTTCTACAGTGGCTAGGAAAAACTCCAGATTTCACCAAGATTTTGAGAAGGGATGATCACTGTAGTTACTAGATGACTTCAGAAGTGCTGATATATATATAGATATATAGATATATATACACAAAAAATCTGTCACTTTAATAAAAGGGATATTATCATGCTTTAACACTCGTATTAAATAATGACATATGCAAACTAAACAGATAAACTAGGGAAGAGAGTTTAAGTGCCCATTGTGTTTCATTCAAGCAGTACACTACGCCCCAAACACTAAGACTATGCCGATCCAAACACATAGAAGTACCTGGATGTTTTTCAGAGAAACAGTGCCTGAACAATCCACGACATATTAGTTCAGCATTTTGACGGGAATAAATGTTCTTCAGTATCTTTGAAAACAGACACTTGACTCTCTTCTTTGAACTTCTGAAAGCATTATACACAAACAGAACATCTACCTGGACATTTCCCCGTTGAAAAGACCTAATCATATCGTTCATTCTGGCTGTGCTGCTTTTGGTTTTAGCTGAACACATTACTGTTAGTTTTTCCAAACTGAAAATTAACAACTCAAGAACCCAATTATAATAATAACTTGAGGGTACCTTTTATTTATAAGGTAATATGCATAATCTGGACTAATAGATTTCATGGCTGAAGGCCAAGGACATTATTAGCCCAGGATACGGTTATTAGAGGTTATTATACTCAATGTTTAATTAAATACTGAAATCTTAGAAGACAGAAGTGGGAGGAAATTTGCCTTCTTCCCGTACCCTCCTTCAGCCGTGCCCTTTAGTCTCCTGGTGTAGTTTCTTCTTTTTATACCATGTCCATTTTACATTATCTTCTGATCTTTTGTGTGCAGTTTCCTTTCATTTCCACAGATTTTGGTGACAATGAAATAAGGAAATAGAAAACACTTTGAAAACACAGAGAACTATAGTTTTTCACCAGAACTTGCAGATACTAACAGACAATTGAGGTGCTTGCATATACACAGTAAAAGCACTGTAGAAAAATCATTATGAGATTAGAAGGATGGAGAGAGGTAGGTTTATCACCGAGGCAGATAACATAAATCACCTAGTTACAGTCCTTGCCAGTGAAGGTACAGGACACTTCATACAACTAGGTCTGACTGCATGCCTGGTTTTAGAAGGCCATGTGGAAGGAATCCCGTCTTTGCTAAGAGTTCATTCCTGCACTCCATTTTCTTGATCTGTAACAAATACAGTTCTCAAATTCACCCACAATATACAGCAAATGAAATGCAAGCGACTCTACCAAGTGTGTTTAGCAGAACTGTCAAGGAGGTGGCTAAGGGAAGTTGCTTAGGGAGGTATCATCGAGCATGAGAGAGCAATGGATAATTTCAGGTGGATGTATATGAAGCAACATCAAATGAACATTGATCATGACAGCTGATGAAAGAGTTGAAAGTTAGCTGGCAGTTGTCCCCCTGGTGATGAAGGTAGCAGAAGTGTCCTCTTATGTGCTATAAGGTCACGTGCACCACCACAAGGATGAAGATAAAGGGTCCAGCACACAATGGGAAGAAATGTTAACCAATGGCACCGAGGTGCTGTTCATTGATGGCTTTGTCACCATTATGCTTAATGGCAGTATTTGAAAAGAAAAATCTGGCACCAAAACTAATGTAGATCTGTAGTCCCTGTTTTTCCTCCACAGATTGGAATACTGGTATTTCCACAGGAATCAGAAAGTAAGTTCCTATCCTCCCCTGCCAGTGATTTAGTTGGTTTTCCAAGCCGAAAAATATTTTTGTATCCCTAAGACCCTTTGAGCACATGCTGGTATCCAGCTCAAGTCTCTGGCAGCTGCAGAGGTTTAATATCTGGCAAGATAACAGGTTTTTGTCAACAAAATCAGTATCTTATTAAAAAAAAAGAGCTGTTTCAAAAATGCCATGGAAAACTGAGTATTAATAGGAGTAATGTAAGCAAATAATTTCCAAGTTTGATATTATTTACTCTCTAAAATGTCACATGAAGAAGCAATTGAGGAGTAAGGCTGAAAGTGGGCTTCAGCTTATCTCCAGGGACCCACACTCTGAACTTACACCCTGATCTAAGAGAAACTGTTCAAACACAACTACAGTATTTGGGTAACATCTCATGAAGAGGAATTCAAGCAAATGCAAATAATGGCAACAGAGCCTCAAAACCAAAGTGAATTTCACACATTTGTGGAGCTGTACTCTGGAATGTACATGGAAAACATGCAGGAACAAGCAACAAACATGATACAGGTTCCCATTAGTGCCACAACCAGGAAAAATTTGAAAATTATGTTTTAGATTGATTCTAAAGAAGAGTGGATAAAAAGAGAGATGGAGATGGACTTTGCAAATGAGGCTGCTTTCACAAAAACTTTGAGTAAGCAACAGCTCTGAAAGCAGGTAAAATGAAACTTTAGGTTTGGAAGTGATCATGAGTTGAAGCAAAAGAAAATTCTCACATTCAAACTGACTCATAAAATGAAAAATTTTAGCAGCTAGAAACTTCTCTAATTTATCTAAGGTGGAGATGGATTTAGCAAACTCCTCTACACCTCAACATTATTATATTTCCACTGAAGATGTGGCTCTAGACAACCGAGTCTGTAGGCAGGGTACATTTCCCTTTTTATTTCTTTTCTTTCCTTGTTTCACTTGCAATATATGTGTATCCACATCTATTCTACATCTCTCCCTACACTTTTAGAGCATTGAAAACTCTGCAACTAACCTTATTCACTCTACACATACACCTCGACAGGTGAGCTGTAAAATAAAACTATCTTAACAGAAATCTTCCCAGTTACCCACAGCTGTCACATGTGAGTGAGCCCGTGCTTTTAATACTGTTTCCTTTCTGTTTGAGTGAGGAGCCTTACTCTGAGCAGAGCACTTTCCTTTCTGCCTGACCCAGATTCACCCACACTGAAAGCTGAAATGTGCACAATATCCTACCAATACACAGGAGCAATACGAGAGGAGTCACTGCATTTTTGTCCACCTGTCACTCTAACCCTAACAGCTCCCTGCTTCTCATTTTCCCTCTGGGTTTTCCACTTCTCCAAAGCACTGATACTCGACCTCCGACACTAATGCTGAAGAGCAGGCTCTGCTCAGCGATCTGCACACTCCCTGGGAAACTTGAAGGGAGGCAGCCAAGCCTCCAAGGGGAGCAGGGGTTGTAAGGGAAAAGGCAATTGCCAAGGCATTTTGATGACTTATATTTTTTTAGTTTCAACACTCACATGTATTTCAAAGTTTACTCTCTGGGTATTTGACCCACATGGGCAAGTATTCATGCAAAAAGAGACTATCAATTCTATTGTGCATAAATTCTACTTGAGTGAATCTCAGAGCTCAAGCTGAGGGCCAGCTCATGTGCCTGGCAGACAAAGACACTTAACTTCCGGCAGCGGAAAAGTTATTCATCTACAAAATCAATAATTTACAGGGGAAAGAGAGGCTGCATAAAACAAAGAGTAAAAGGAAAACAGTGAAACTCTAATACAAATGCAGGAAATAAATCACTCTTTCTTCTTCTATGCTAGAAATTTAATTCAAAGATTCTTACATCCAGTAGTCAGCTTAATGGAAACAAACCACCAAGACTATAATTCCCTGTGGCATGCAGGTACTGAGGTCTTATCCAATTACCTCAGCAAGCAGTTGTTCTGCAGGGGCAAAGAAGTAGGTGAACAAAGAAGTTTAAAATTGAAGCATACTTTGAGACTAAGGGATCTGATCTAATCTATATTTTCTTTGCCTTTAGCTGACCTTGACAGTATCTCCATAGGAGAACTCTTATTATTCACTGCAATCTTATTTGATAGGGTCAACCAATCAAACTTTCCCACTCAGAGATCAGAGATAACAGCAGTGACTTTGTTTCAGGAAAGAAAGGCAAGGTGTCAGGAAATTACTACTGATGCCTGAATTTCAGCTTGGAAAGCTCTAGTCCATGGTGATCTCACAGTCAGCTGGATTTGTGGAGTCCAGATCTCACCACAAAGATTTTCCCCATCCCATATTTCAGTGGAACAATGAAGTGGAAGCTCCATGTGTAAAAACTCTCCTTGCTTCTTCCTTCTTTGAAAATATTTTTCTCCATATAAACAACAATTCAGCTCAGCACTATTAATGCTAGCAATTTGATTTTCAGAGTCTTGTGTAATGTTTGAAATTGCTTTGTCCAACATCATATGAAATGAAATAACTCAAAAAAATTGAAAATTTAACAAAACTGCAGGCATAGAAAATACCAGCATATTGTAATCTAATGACCCAGATTTCAGACGGCAAAAATGCAAACAATTGCTAGGAGGACCCATAGAGGGAAGGGAAAGTAGATAGTCAATGGCAGATACTTGGCCTATGCCTTATGCCATCCTAGCATAAAACAAGGAGAAGATGTGAATAATAGGGGAAGCTAGAGTATCCTACAATAGTTTTGCTCTAGATGGAATTTCTTGATCCTTAATGTCTCCTCAAGATGCCTTAAGATCACAGAACCAACCAAAGGATCTCTGAGATCACTGAGTCCAACCTTTGACCTAACACCACCATGTCAACTAGACCACGGCACAAAGTGCCACATCCAGTCTTTCCCTGAACACCTTCAGGGATGGTGACTCCACCACCTCCCTGGGCAGCCTATTCCGGTATCTAATCACCCTTACTGTGAAGAATTTCTTCCTAATGTCCAACCTAAACCTCCCCTGGCACAGCTTAAGACCATGTCCTCTTGTCCTGTCTCTAGTTTTCTGGGAGAACAGGCTGACCCACACCTTGCTACAACCTGCTTGTAGAGAGCACTGAGCCTCCTCTTCTCCAGGCTGAACAACCCCAGCTCCCTCAGCCACTCCTCATAAGACTTATGCTTCAGATCCTTCACCAGCTCAGTTGCCCTTCTCTGGACATGCTCTAGCACCTCACTATCCTTACTAAATTGGCAGGCTTAGGACTGGACACAGTACTCAAGGGGTGGCCTAACCAGTGCAAGTACAGAGGGATGATCACTGCCCTGGTCCTGCTGGCCACTCTATTCCTGATATAGGCCAGGATACCATTTGCCTTCTTGGTCACCTGGGCACACTGATGGCTCATGTTCAGCCTGCTGCCAATCAGCATCCCCAGGTCCTTTTCTGCTGGACCATTTTACAGCCACTCTGTCCCCAGCCTGTAGCACTGCATGGGGTTGTTGTGGCCAAAGCGTAGGACCCAGCCTGTGGTCTGGTTCAGCCTCATGTTGTTGTTCTAGGCCCATCTATTCAGCCTGTCCAGGTCCCTTCACAGAGCCTTCTTACCCTCACCCAACTTGGTGTCATCTGTGAATTTGATAATGTTAGACTCTATTCCCTCACCCAGATCATCAATAAAGATAAACAGGACTGGGCCTAACTGTGATCCCTGGGGAACACCACTAGTGATCGTACACCAACTGGTTGCAGCACCATTCACCACTACCCTCTGGGCCTAACCTTCCAGGCAGTTCTTAACCCAGAGAAGAGTGAACCTGCCAGCTTTTCTAGGAGTATGCTGTGGGAGATGGTGTCAAAGGCCTTGATGTCAAGCAATGGCTAAAACATGGTATAAAGGTGAAGATAGTGCATATCACATCTTGAGCTGGTGCACTGCTCTAACCTGGTCAGTACGAAATAGATGCAGTCAAAAACTAGTCTCTTAACTCATGAAAGCAATCCCAAATAGCACTGGGAGATGCTGCCAGATGGCAGTTTCACTGAAACACAGTGTTATCTTTCACAGCATCCTGAGCAGGTAAAGCATTGCCTCCAAATCGTCAGACTCACACCCAAATATTTGTAAGCACTTCAGACAAGCTTCAGGCTGTGCATTAAGACCAAAACAAAAAGAGATCCATGAATTTCAGAGGAACTCCTGTTTTGAGTATAGTGAGCTGACTTCTTTTTGTCTGAAGAAAGTGTCTTCTGTTTGGAGTACTTACAGTGGCCCCGATGGGCTAGGCACTATGCAGCATAAAAAGAGAGGCACATAATAGCTCACAGTTCACAGACAAAAACAGAAAGATAATTATGCACAGAGACTCAAAGTCTGGATCCTGGTTTATGTTTTGGCTCTGACGATGTGAATGTAGAAGAGGTCTAGAAAACATCTGTCTCTGCAAGTAGATATTTTTTCTTGGTGATGCAGCTTTTGCCCACCAGTTCTGTCCAGACCTCATTCACGCACTCCAGCAAAGAGTAAGCTGACAGTGAGGCATATAGTGGTACTGAAAGTATAATAACCAAAGCAATCTGTGCTATAGCCTGCTGGGCTGCAAAAAAGACTCGGTGATTACTTGTAATACCTATCATGGTTTCAGCTTGTGCTAATGCTCCACTAGCTCCTATAAGCACCAAAACAGTACAAGATCGTCCTCAACTTCTTTTGGAAAAATTTTGAATCAAAACTCAAACAGAGAGGGGCACAGTATCTATGTACAGTACCCAGGTGATAACTGGCCCTGTTTTGATACTGCAGTGTTCAAACAGCCTTTTATTTTCAATGAAATACGTAAAGCTTATCCCAATTATTCATTACAGGCAACAGATTCTGTTCCTCTGCTCCTCTTAGAGAAAGACATTTGATGCCAGCTCTTAAATTTCACATAGTAGAAGGAGTGTTCTTAAGTTATCTAGCAAATGTCAGTGCATGGGGTAGATTTTCAGTAGTGTGCAAAGTATCATTACCTTACAGTTAATGCAGTTTTATGGGAGTATGCTTTATTTGTCATATCTGAAAAAAAACCCAAATCACAGCTGCTCAGGCTGACATAAATATTCAAACTGTTAATGCATTAGCATAAGTGACAGTACCAGATTGCAAAGCTTAGCATAAAATCAGAAATAACTAAATATGGTGTAGAGCATCCAAGCAATCAAAAACCTTGCATAATATAATAACGCAGCTGGTTAGTAGCTCATGCCATGTAATTTAAATCTCCTTATTAGATAAGAACTTTGAAACAGTCTCTAATGAAATATCTTTTTGGTCTCATCAGTATCATGAATAAGTTCTCTCTTATGTTTTCCCTGTTTCCAGGCATATTCATGACAATCAAAGAAATGGTTTCTGATTAGTATTATTATATGCATTTTCACATTTACCACTCCTATCAATATGTAAGTATCACATACGTACCAATGTGAAAAATGGGTGTTATCCCATGCCCCTGAGCAGCTGAGCAACGTATCTTTTAGAAAGTGAAACATTTGATGGCATTTGAATATTTGCTACAGCAAATTAATAGCTTACACATCCAGAGCAGTGCAAAGGAAAGAGACAACAGAAGTTCCTCCATTACAGCAATTAGACAAACCCAGTACACTTGGCTTGTTGCGAGAGGTGATACGGTCCCAGAAACAACTTTATTACCTGTCACATTGAGATCCAGAACCATAAAACTCTCATCTCCCCTTGTAATTTCTGACATGTTCAATAGCCCTGGTAATTGAACTACACTCCTAAGACATTTTTAGCATGCTGAGATACCTTACTAGCTAACTCTGGCAATTCAAATCTGTAATGTGAATAGAAAAAAAAATTAATTAATCAGCAGTATGTAAGTAGCAACAAAAATAGTGCTTTGGTGCAGAAGCCAAAATTTCAACAGAAAATGTGCCATATAATCTATGCTAAAATAACAGGGTGCAAAAAGCCTTCTTAAAAACTAGACTCTGGTATGTGTTCCCATAAATAAAAATATTCCTATCGTTCAGATGCGAAAAAAATTGCCTGGAGCTATGATAACAGCTGAATCTTTCATTCTGCAAAGAATTAATATTTTCAGCAACAGTAATCAGCACTTTATGGAGATCAGATAAATCATTGCAATAAATACAAGCTACAGCAGAACAGACAGTATGTTTTCTTAATTTATTCATTCAAAATATACATTGATGCATTGACGTTAAGATATATAAAACATTAAAAGAAACAGAGAGGTGTCTGGGGCTGTAGAGCTCTCACTTTGTTTTGATCATTAAATTCTAACAATAGAACCAAGATTCAATTATGCACTCCTACTTCTAAAAATATGGTATGAAACATACATGGTAAATTAATTGCTTTGCCAAGCCATTTGCAGCCTCTTGGAAAACACACTTTAGACATATACTATTCACAGAATACCCTGGAGATCAATGTGTTAAGCCTTAACAGTAATGAACTTTATGCTGACCACTGCATTACTAGTCAGTTAAGTATTTTCTTAGTTAGACGCTCGAGAATTTAGCGAGTAATTAATGATCATGAAAGATGAGAAGATTCATTATGGGCAATATGCATTTTTCTAAGATATGTCATTATTCAGGTTTGTCATTAAGCAACACCTATTATATTGAAAACACACCAAGGACTGTAGACTGAGAGACTGGAACACTGAAATATGAAATGCTGTAATATCCACATTTCACAAGGCCATGACAGTCTTAAGGTAGTCTGTCTATGCCCAGGTGGAGCTCCTCTCGTTTCAGAGGAGCTCTACAAGGAGGGTAAGCTGCCTCAAAACAAGAAATAAACAGGATTAGACAAGGCAATCCAAATTAGTTACAAGAGGTGCTGAAGAGGATAATGAACCTAAGCATCTTCAGCAATACTCTAAATAGAAATTGGAGCAAGGGCTTGAATTCAAGTATGAGGGCATTTTATAAACTGGAGCAGTAGAAGAAACCCAGTGTTATTTCTACAATGCTGCACAGGGTGTGACCTTGAGGACAAACTCAGTCTATCCGTATTTACCAAATGCTAATCTCCACCCAATCCACCTCCCTTGTAAAAACATTACTTCATCATATTAGGCAGATAAGATAGCTGGCAGCCTTCCTACAGCTGCTCCAAAGTCACATCCCTGAGTTCAGATCACTTAAATGGAAAATGAGAACATGAGGTAGAAGGAAGACAAGGACACATCACAACCTTCTTCTTCCCTCCCTCCTTCTTTCCCTCCTTCAGAAACTGAAGAGACATGCTTATTGATTATATGATGCTGACATTCTTACATTTTTCACTGTCTTTGCACACTTACCACACAAAAAAATCCCCCCCCCAAATAGTTACAATAAAAAAGGAGAAAAAAGCTGTCTTCTTGCACTACAAATTATTTAATTTGTAAAATTAAATAAAAAAATTAAATAAAAAAAAAAAAAAAAAATTGAAAGTCCAAGAGAAAAAAGGAAAACTCTATAGGAGCAGCTGTTGTTTTCTTAAAATCAGCCTACGTCTTTGGAGGGTTGAAGCAATCATAACCCACAAAATGCTATTCACTTGGAAGGTAATTCCTTACATACATACAAAGCTACACAAAATGAAATTTGGTAGTGCAAGTAAAAGAATATTTTCAGCCAGGGAAATGACCCTTGGAGAATTACATTTATTGCTTCCTCTGTTGCTGTCATGCTGACTCTTGAAAATCTGGACCATCATTCAACCTGTGAGTTCTCCTGTGCAGTTTCATAGAGAACTGCCTGGGTTCAATGAGAGCTGAGCTGTTTTTAGCCAAGTGCATGGAGTGTTTCACAAAGAGCAATTAATCTCTGAGATGCTGCTTTCATCCTTTTGATTAAAGTTGTATGATAAAGGTGATGTCTAGGAAAAACAGTTCCTAAGAAATCAGCTCAGTTTAGAAAACTCATTAATGTTACACTTCAGTTACATCAAAGAAAAACTGGCATGGAGCTAATAACAGTCACCTTCACAGAAACACCCTGACAGTCTGATTTGAGAAGAGGAAGATCATGGGCTCATTTGTCAAGAGAGATGAAAAGATATTCTCTTGAAAACCAAGGTACCTATTTGAGAAAATCTCTGCAACCAGTCTAGACGCTGTGCATTCAGCTGATGGCCCAGGCACAAACTTACAGAGATCAATAACAACCACCAGATATTTAGCAAACACATGGCAATCACTTCACTTGGTTGCTCATAATTCTCAGAATATATTCACAAGCTGTTATATATTGACCAGCAGTATGTTGTCTTCCCTGAAAGCCCTCACTGAGATAATAGCTTTGTTCCTGTAGGCAGCATCACTGATGGAAAAAGGACATAAACAAAGGGCCCACACACTATACCATAAATAAAGATGAAAAGATTAACCCTAAAGCCACTCTTCTGAGAAGACCAGTCAAGGAGTAGAAGTACAGGTGGGGGCTAAGCCAGCAGCTGAGCAGACCCCATAGATCGAGCCCTCCCCAATAAGCACCATTCTACAGGGTCCCAGTACAGAAGGCAGAGCCAGGGACCAGTAACAGGGTCCATGGAGAGACAAGACAAACAGTAAGCCAGTACTGAGATCTAGATATGGTGTCAAATCAGGACCAGCAGGAGATGAGACTGGGTATAGGCACACTCCCAGTGCCGCTCTAGGATAGGGCTGGGTGCCCAGGGCTGAAGTAAAATGAGGCTCGTGAACCATAAATAGATGGGGGTCTCAGGTGTGGCTGCTCAGGGCAGTTAGGACCTATAAGTGCACTCCTGCACCTGATCAGAACTATCTCTGGTGTCACTTGGAGGCTGTGACTTTGAAAACAGTAAATTTCCTTGGTAGCTTCCATTCTTTTGCTGTTTCTTGCTAAAAGTCAATGGAGTTATAGGAAATATATGCAAGGTATGAAAATTAAAGCCAGAGTACAACTCATGGGTTCCTGTAAAGTCTGATAAACAAGAGACAAGTGGCCAGTGAGAGCTGCCTCTTTGCTTTCTTAAACATCCTAATGCCATATCCATAATGAAAATTTGCATACAGAAAACTAGGGAAATCCTACCACTAATTATCATCAACAAGCTTATATATGCTTACATTTTTTATAGTTAAAGGTACTCTTGGTATAGGCCAAGGTTTCTGGAAGAATTAAAACAAGGTCTGAGCAAAAACCTGAGCAATGGTTGGCCAAAAGAAGGGCATAGATTCTAGACAGGAGGTTTTGGTTTTGATGGAAAGCCAAGATGATCTGTTTAGTCTTTACCTATCTCCTATGTTCCTTTTTATCTGTAAGTGGGTGGAATGACACTTTAATATGTCGTGTTTATTGGCTTCCTGAAAAAATTGGTATGCATAATATCTGTGTTTGACTTGTCTACTGATCTTGAAAAGAAGCAGCAGATTGCCCTGACATTTTGCTTAACCTTTGCTGCCTGAATTAACTACAGCCTTTCTATATGAGAAAAAATATATAGATTAACAAAGATGCCTATCTTGTCAAAACCAAGACCACTAGATCCACGTTATAGCCTTATTTTTGACTCAAACCTCTGCCAGGGCACCTATATAGAAGAGAGGTCACATAGACTTGAGGGTCTTCACCACTATCTACTTTTTCAGATTTATTTCATTATTTCTGTTCTGACAAGACAAATTAATGAACTCTTTGTTTAGACTTATTTACTATAATTTTGATCAGTAACTATGTTCAGTGTGGACATTCATTACCAGCCAGAGATGGGATAATTAGAATAGGAATATAAGTGCCTTTAATAAATTGCCTTGCAAACAGGAGTAATCTTGGGAACAGAATTAGGAAACTATTTTCTTCTGTTTCCAGAGAATGTCCCTGTGTTGTATGTCAAAAAGGGAAAAAATGTGAAACAGTGCAAAGCCAGACACTTAAACTATAATTTTATTAAAAGAAATTATAAGGCTGAATAAGATGTAGGCCACAAAAGGAGACTGGAAAAAGTGATTTGTGAATCACTTTTCATCATTCTGTAGCTACATGAAGCAATGTATTTTAATTGGCTGGATCTGAGAATCTATATTTCTCCTCTTTTCCTACTCCCCTTTTAACTGCAGTGTTAGCCTTCTTTTATGAGACCAAAGTTGGCAGGGTACCAGCACAGCTATGAAGGAAATACCTTACCATACATGTAGTGTAGATAGGCTTCAGCCACTGCCAGGAGGCTGAGTCTTACCAGAATGAAAGGGAGATGCCAGAAAAATGCTCCTTCATTGCAAGTTGTACAGGAAGAATTTTCACCCACAAGGTTTGTGAATCAGCACCACAGGGGCTATTGTGAGGGCACGGGAAACCTAAAATAAATCAAAATTAAAGCATAGGAAGTTACCAGTTCCCTAAGGAAAGAAAAATCCAAGAAATAAGAAAAAAAATGTCTTTTTTTTTGAGGACCATTCCACCAGCCTAAAGTAAATACAACCCCCTTTTTTCAAAGTCAAGAAATAGAGAGACAAATAAATGTGTTTCAAACCAGTTGGGCAAGCTATTATTAAGATAGCTTTTTAGAAAGAGGTCTGTGTCATGAGGAAGCCTGAACCTCTGATCCACAGCAAGGATCATAAATTCTGTGTGGAAAACAGGGAGAGAGAATGTTCCAAGTCCTGACAACTGCAGTTCGATTGAATAAAACATCAAAATAAACAATGTTATATCCAGCTGTTCCTAAGCTTTTTAATCGTAGGAATTGTATGTCTCCTGATGAATATGATGTAAAAAGTCAGTAATTTAATGTTTAAGTAGATATATATTTCAAGTTGGCACTTTCAGGTCTCTTTCAGCATCAGCCAGCCACTGAGATAGAAGCACCATTCACCTTTCAGAGCAACAACTTCAAACTCTTTCCCTGTCCCCTGCAAGGGGGGACTGGAACTTGCAGAGTGTATGCTCCCTGTGGAAACGATGAAGGGTGCCAATCTATAACAAATACTTCAATTTTAGTTGTCCAGCTACTCACTGAATAACTTAATTTGTAACCAGCAAAGACAGATTTAGAAGTTCTCTCAGAAGTTGTCTGCTATCCATTAGCTGGTGAAATATGGCATTGTTCTCTTTTATATCTATTTTACTTAAATACATCTGTCTTCCAATATCAGTTGTATAGAAAGGATGAATTTGCTGCTAAAGAACTACACTAACTCCGCGTTTAAATTCCCAGCTGCACCACTGATTTTCTGTATCCAGTAAAGATGTAGTCCAAGCTTTACTAGTTAGGAATTGGTTTAAATTTCACCTTCTCCCCAGAGTAGATGGAGAAAAACATGTTAACATAAGATCTTACCTAGAATTAAATATATTCAAGGAGATCCAATAGGATTAAATTATCTAACTTACCCTAGGTGCAAACCATAGCATAGTTAAGGTTGAGGGTAATACTACAGTAGGCCCTTATTAGCCAAACCTGATCCAGGTCAAGCTCACTCAAAATTAAGCCTTAAGCAGATACTCTGAAAGCCGAAGAAAAAAGCTTGGCAAATCAGTGTGTGTTGTTTTTGTTTTTTTTTTTTAAAAAAAAAAAAAAAAAAAAAAAAAAAAAAAAAAAAAAAGCATTTGGAGTAAATTCCAAGCATGCTTTTTTTTTTTTTTTTCTTCACTGAAGTAGGAAGAAATGGAAAAATGACCTAAGGTAACACAGTAATTTTAATTAAGCCCAAATGAGATGTTTTATCTCCCTTTATTCTTTAGCATATTTCTAACATTATTACTACTATTAGTCAAAATAAATAAAAATAATTTTTGTGAAATGCAGTAGTGAAGCATGGTTTTGGAATATATAATTGAAAAAGCTCCTTGAAAACACCAGAAGGAAGCATTTTCACTTTTCAGAAAGAATCTCCATTTCACAAACATTTTCAGTCAAAACTTTGGTCTTCCTGTAAAAGTGCTGTTCACCTAAGAAATGGCCCCTACCTGCACTCATCAGCACTCTTATGCCAGGTTGGAAAGAGAGAGCTTTGCTGAGCCTTCCAGGGGATGAAGGGGGACATCATGGTCCCTGTGAACTCCTCCCACCATGAAGAGTGGATGGTGAAGCGATTTAGTTCTAGATCAAGCCTGTACTGGAGGATCAAGCTGTCGTAACCTACCCTGACCACATATGTCTACATTCACATACGTGTACTTGTGTATGAGCAGTGCATGCTTGCACAAAGACCCACAGACAGATATCGTATAGGCACACACACATGTACTTGTACATATATGTGTGCCATTGCTTTAGCCTTATCCACAGCCAAAAACACGACAAAAGGACATGCTGCCAGGAAACAGAGGGATATCTCAGAAAATAGTCCTCTCTAATACCGATAGACACAGCAGAAGTAGATTATCTCTCATGAGTTTCCATGGTAAACTACATTAATGAAAAATGCCTCATTTCTGAATTGCATCACAAGAGAGCAATTGTAATGGAAGCAACAATGAGATATGTAGGTGATAATATTCTTTCTCCTCAATGTAGCAGAATGGGAGGAATGCATCCCTGTTGTGCAGTAAATGCCAATAGGTGTAGCCAAAGTGTTTATTGTTCTGAAGCCCTCAGGAAATCTGGGTAAAAACTAAAGCCAATTTTTCTATTGGATCATTCAGTGAAATGAATGCTCATTATAACACAGAGAAATTAAACAATGTAAGGCCATTTTAAATTTAAATATATTTTAGCAAGTAGAGCAAGGAGTGCCACATTATTCTCTCTGTAGGGTGTGAGCTGCTGTATCAGTTAGCATCTGTTCTTTGTAATTCCTCCAGTCAGAATGTGATGATTTAGTAAGTAAGCAAAAAGCCATACTTCTGAAAATTAACATTGTTCCTGAGGTGTTGTTTCTAATTCGTATACAGTAGATGGCACTGGTGGAATAAGAAGTTATGATACGTGGCAACTTGTAGAAGCCCCTTAGCCTTGTCCATGGCTATGACTGGACCACGTCCAGTCAGGTTTTGAATGTCTGCAAGGATGGAGATCCCACAGTCTACTTGGGCAACATGTACCTGTGTTTTACCAGCCTTACAGGAAATTAGTGTTTTCTTATGCTCAAATGGAATTTGCTCTATTTCAGTTTCTGTCCATTGTGTCTTGTCACTGGACACATTGAAGGGACTGGATCCCTCTTCTTTGCACCTTCCAGCTATTTATACATGTTCATAATATCCCCAACTGAATCTTCTCTTCTTCAGTCTGAACAGTCACAGTTCTCTCAGCTTCTTCTCACATGTCAGATGCTCCATTATCATCTTCAAAATCTTTTGCTGGATTAACTCTAGCAAGTCCTTATGTCTCTTGTACTAAGGAGCCCAGAACTCGACACAGTGCTCCAGATGCTGACTAGAGGGGAAGGATTACCTACTTTGATATGCTGGCAATGCTTTTCCTAATGCAGCCCAGGGGGTTTTTGGCTTTCCATGCTGTAAGAACATATCATCTGTGAAGATCCCCAAGTCCTTTTCTGCAAAGAACTTTGCATTTGCCTCTGTTGAACTTTATGAGACTCCTGTTTTTCTCCATCCCATCAAGGTCCCTATGAATTGGTAGCACAACCATCTCCACCACAATAACCAGTCCTGCAAGCTCTTTATTATCTGCAAATCTGCTAAGGCTGCACACAGTCCTCCAATTCCCCATTTGCTTCTCCTGCCACTTGTATTTAGCATAAGAGCACCTGGTCATACTCATAATGATCAGTGCTGATTTCCCCGAGGAAAAGTGTGAGAGGCTGCCTCCTCCCCTCTGGTGACGTTTGGAAGAGGCTGTCGGGCATGCCTACAGGGAGGTCCCAATCAGGGCTGACCCTTTCACTCTGGCAGCTAACTTGAAGTTGAGGCTGGGCCCTGCCTAAGCTACAGCCCCTGCTGCTTCACAGCCATGCCCCTGCCTGGCCCCAGGCACCACCACTCCAGACCTGGACCCAGCCCCGGACCCTGACCTCTGGATCGACTTCACAGCTTGACCTTGCACCTGCCTCATCCTGGCAGCCCCCCAGGCTGCTCCCCATCCTGTCTGGGGTGGTGGAAGGGGTCCTAGCTGAGGATATCCTGACCTGCCAGTCCCATGAGAAGCTCCATCAGCTTCCAAGTCCTCAGCCCTTATGGAGCCACTGGCCCACAAGACACTCTGACTGACTGAAGAGATTATTTTATATGTCTTACATTGGGCAAAATAAATTTCACCTTTCTTCTGAATTAATGCAGAAACTCCCTTCCTCCCTGCTTAGATGCAACATCTCAAAATGAAAACAAAGCATGTTTGTTGATTTGGAATACATTTTTCTAATTTCACCATGTATGAAGCACAAAATTGTTACTAAATGAGCATTCAGATATTTTACACTACTGAGAGATTGCTGAAGCTCCAGTACAGTTCCAAGTGACCATGGCTGAAAGAAAAGTGATGTATATTTTAGGAGAAAGCTCCTATGGCAGCTTCAAAAAGGCTGTGGTTTTTCAGATAGGCAATGTGTCCCCCAGGATGACACTTACTTTGTTACCGTTGTCCTGATAATGACTACCATCAGAAAAATGTTACAAAAGCTCCAGGAAAAATCCTTTGACTGATTTCTAAACTGACTGCTGAGTAAAAAAGTACATCCAGTGTCCTCACAAGGCTGTACTAAGGAGGGATATGACATCATTTAAGGTATAGGGAGAGAAGAAAGAAAAGGATGGCAAATTTCCTTTATGTCACTCTTAAACTATGCCTTCTTTGATATTAACAAAATATGCTGGAGATTTAAAATTGTATTCATTTTTATTTATTCAGCTTTTAGTGGAAAGGTTTTTTTCCTTTAGGAGGAACAGTAAATCACCAGAGCTGTTACGTAAGGTTCGCTGGTGCTTGGAAGCTTCTAGACTATTCACACCGGGCATTAAAACATAGTTCTGAATTTTCCAGCTTTTATTAGCAGTTTAAATATTACAGCCCAACCAATTTAGTGTTATACTGGTTTTAGATTTAATAGTGGTGTTTAAAAAGGGAAGCCAAATGGAACCTTTTGCTTCCAAGTACACTTTAAAAGCATTTTGATAGAAGATCTTAAACAAGTTACAACTGTTATTCTGACATGCCATGTGTGAATAGAAGAACAGAGACTGAGCAATTTCCTCACTACCTGGATAAAATGTGGTTGGGATTGCCAAGTGTTCTAAGAGTAAGGAGTTACATAGTAAGCCTAGAAGAGAATAAAAAGGACAAATAGTAATTCTTACGTACACATTACCACTTCAGGGGTTTTCCCATGTGTTATACATGCACCACACTATCTTGGAATGATTTTCATTCAGCTTTTGCACAAGATGCACAACTGACAGGTCTGGGAAATCATTCCTAGATCTTTATTCTCCGCTGGACTTTGGGACTGAACAATCTCATCTTCCACTTCATTGTATGTCACTGTGTTGAGTGAAAAGTGGGCAACCTATTGGCTTCACTAATACTCTGGTGCCAAGTAACACATTTATAGTTTCCCCAAACGCTGTTTTGGCAGTTACTTCACGAACATCTGCTGCCCACAGCCAGGAGCACTACCTTCCCCTGCAGTTGATGATAGCAGCAGGCGGCTTGTGTCTTCACCTTCTTCTGCAAGTTCAGTTTCCTCTATCAGCTTGAGGTCTATGGCTCAGGGCAGTGAAGAGCAGCTGCCACAGAAAAGGTGCAAGCAGAGCAGTTGTGGTCAGTGTAGCAGTGTAAAATGAAAAATTATGTTTCAGTGACTTTCTTCAATGCTTCAGTCCGTTCTTCTGGACACAGTCCAAATTTTCAGAATTCATGAGAATGGCTGGAATTGCAAAGGGCCTGATACGAGTAACAAAATATGTTAAAATTTTTACCTAAACCTTGCTAAAAAATTGAACCATGAGAAGGAAAGTAAATTGCAAATTACAGTAGAGAAATTATAGAAGTTTAACTAGACTTTCATTGTAAAATCATATAAAAGGGAGACAGCTTCTCTGAAATCTGGTGTAACAATGTCTGGAGTGATGTGGAGTTAAAAAACAAGAAAATGGCATTAATCTACTCCTCTTCTTGCAGCTGGACCCCATCCAAGGCATTCACATAGAACTACATAATCCCCTCCTCCTCAGAACCAAAACACGCAGTAGGTATCTTTAGTGATACAGATGAGAAGTGAGCAAAAGAAGGAAAATAGCCTGGGGTATTCTAAATTCTTCTCCAAAATATATACCCAGGAGGTATGAGTATGAATCACCAGCCAGAAAGACACATAAATTATCATCCACCTTGTGCTAGCTTTGTTTCACTTGCTTTTCAACTTGTCGAAGAATTGTTTTGTTTTGTTTTATCACCAGAGCCATTGGGTTTTGTGTGCTCTCTTGGGTTACTTTCAGCCTTCAGAACTGTCTGAAATACAAGCCATACAAAACAAGTTATTCCTTGTTCACCATCATAACTCATCATACAACAAAATCATTGCTCTACTGCCTGCAGGTGACTGATTGAAAAGATGAGTTCTGACGCTAAAGAGATTATGACAAAGAATAGGGCTTAAGAAAACATAACCTGATGTAGGAAAAAAAAGGTTAGTTTCCCGTCAATTAACTTTTGGGACACAAACACCAGCTCACCAATTTGAAGCTGATGCTTCATGTCAAAAATCTGTGAATTAAAGTAGGGTTCTTCTCTTCTGAGAAGCAGGAATGAAAGTTTTGCAAAGGAACTGAGATTCAGATGTCTGGGCCTTTTTCCTCTATGCCATGTACAAAACAGGATGCCATTTACTAGTACAGAGTAGTTCACCATTTGCTGTTGGCTGCACTCTCCACAGGACTGAGTTTCTAGTTACTAGATCCCACATTTCAAAAGTGCTGAGACAACCTGGTTGCTCATTTTTATTTAGCAATGCAATATTCAATACTCCATCACCTAGAAATTACCCACAATATTTAAGAGCGAGCTCCAAAATGCTGAGTCAGGTGCCTGCAGTCTATAGAAAAGGTATATCTGAGCTTTCAATAGCTATTTCACTGAATGGAGCAAAATCTGAATTGCACCATGAGCAATGCCACATGAGAGCAGTGGGGAATTTTGAAGAACTTAGGTTTTGAATAGAGGCATATGATCCAGTGTGAAAGGGATTCATCTTTTGCACTAGAGACCTGTATGTCTTACCTATAAAATCTACATGTTGATGAGATAGCTAGGCTCCATTTATACTCAAAGAGGAGATGTGAGCACTCCCAGAAAGATTGATTTGTCTACTTTTAGGTATTGATTATGAGATAAACTAAGTCAAAAATCACATTATTGGCTTTCCTATATGTAGTTTCTAGGCAACTATTCAGATGAAGACTTTTGTATTTTTAGAATCATAGAATGGTTTGGGGTGGAAGAGACCTTTAAAAGTCATCTAGTTTCATGAGCAGTGACATCTTCAAGTAGACTCGGTTGCTCAGAGCCCTCCCCAACCTGACCTTGAATGTGTTTAGGGATGGGATATCTGCAGCCTCTGGGCAAAATTTCAACAGATGACTCTCATTGTCCTGTCAGATTGAAAAGATGGTCATGAAACAATTTGCCTGGGTTGGGGAACAGATTAATTATTAGAGCATTTACCAGATCAGTGAGACAATTGAGTTTCATTTTTCCCCACAGTGACCAGGGTTCAGGTCTGCTGGCAGAAGGGAACTTTAATCCCTCATCTCTTAGTACAGGTGGGCCACAGTTCAAGCAAGTAATAGGGAGTAATCAAGTGGCATTACCACTGAAGTGGTCACAGTCATCTGGGTTCCTGTGAGCACTTCCCTGAGTGAAGCAATCATGATTAAAAAAGAGCAAGAACACTTAAAGCCAGATTTAGGTCCTCTGTTTCCTTGCCAAAACACAATGCTGGAAAGCAAGATGTTCTTAGCGCACACTTTTAGCCTCTCTGACTCTTGAATTCTTTGCTGCCTGAAGAGTGAAGAGTGCCTTTCTCATAACCAGATGGTTAATTTCTGCACTAGTTGTGTAGCATTCCTCTCAGGCATGCAAGCAGCTATGCCATTGACCAGAAAATAGGCTTGTCTATTCTGCTTTTATCTGATGACTTTGAAATGTGGCAATACTGTTAATTTGTTAATGAGAAAATGCTTAGAAACACTGCAGTCTTCAGGGACTTTAGACTCCCAGAGAAGCCCAGGCAGGGAATAAGTTCCCAAATGTTCAGTTCAGCCACAGTAGCAGTATTCTTAACAATGCAGAATAGAAAAACTTTAGGTACACAATTAATTATCAGTAGAAATCTGGAAGTTCCATTGCTATTTAGCCATAGGGATGATTGCACAGATCATTTTTTTGTAGTTTTCCTTTCAAAATTAGATACCTACATTCTTTCAAATTACACTTTGGCACCTAGAGAATGTTTTCAGATTTTTAAAAAATATTTGTACTTTTTTGTATTAAATTTCATCTCATTCCCACTGTTCTGCTCTCAAGCTTATCTAATTTTTCCTGCATCCTAGTTCTCTTCCATATCAACAGTGTGACCTAGTTCCATATTAGATATCATTAGTTCAAACCTGCTTCTCATGCCAAAATCATTAAAGAAAATACTAAGAGCCACTCCAAGGCTGATTCATGAGAAATGGTTCTAGTAGTTCCCTTCAACCCATTAAATATTTTTTTCAACATTGCTCATTTTCATCTTAACTTTAAGCAACTCCCTAACTATGTCAAAGTTTACACCTCTGTCTTATTAATGAGCACTTTCCTAAAGGCATCATTTCAAATGCTTTATTCATAAATTAGTCTGTCTCAGTGGGTTTACTTCCATTTAACTTCAGATGTCTTTAGGGTGGTCATCTACATCTGAGCTAATGACCCCTGGCTGACTTTACAGTCAATAGAGAGAAATAAGCACTTGTAGTGATTCATCTGACTTATTTTAGATACTTAATTCAGGATGGGATGAATCATACCCTAAAAGGAACTATTTTTTAACGTTGCTAAAAAAGGGAGCATGAGGTGACTAGTTCAGAAATAAAGGTCTCCAGAGCAGACACGTGCATTGAGTCACATTAATCCCATTATTTGTGACCAAATTTGATTTCTGCTTTATAAAATCTGTTATCCAAAAAACTAATTCAGGCATAAACCTCACTTGGCAAAACTCATTGCAATTCATATAATTTTCTTTTATCTTTATGTCATAAATTATTCTTTCCATCATAATTTTATCTTGCATACTCTTGATGTTATACCATTAGGTGTGTTGTTGATCAATATTTTCACTCTGAATAAATTAATCTCATGTTTTGCTCTGATCTGCAAAGCAGATTTTCTGTGCATTCATTTTGATCTGTATTTCATTTTTTTAATTTACTATTATATATTTATTTATAAGTAATTATGTACTGGATAATATGGGTCTTCTTTATGCTTATATTTTACATTTTCTAGTAAATTGCTGGATTATCTAAAAATTAAGCCCAACCAATGCCAGAAGCTTGAAACACAAGAGATTCATGACTCAATTTGTTTTGAAAGGATATGCTGTTAATATATAGCTCTTCAGTTGTGTGTCTTTAGAATCAAAATTCAAATAACAAGTAAAGGTAATAAATGCAGTTAAGCATTCATTTTACATCCAGTGAATCACAATAGTTATCGAAATCTGTAAACATGAGAGGGGGAGACTGTAAAATTAATCAGAAACACATGACCCCAGAGCAGTAAGCAACCTCTGCTCCCTGGCTCCTCTGTACTGTGAAGCCTCTTTGCAAACAGATGCACTCGAAAATGATCTCTCTGATGCTTAGTAAATTAATTTCAATTTGAGTTTATTAATACCAAATAGGTATCCTTATTAACAACAAACATTCATCACTAGATTGCCACATTTATCAGAAATAATAAACTGCAAACATTTAGCATAACATTAAAATCATAAAACAGGGTTGTTTTTTTCATGCTCTGAACAGTCAAGAATCATGCATAATGTAATAGCATATTTTTCAGCTGGGAACACCAGGCCAGATTTCAAGAGATATTTTAAATCTGTTTTTATTAACAAGAGAAAAAGGTCTTTCAAATTATGTGAAGCAATTTCTGCAAGAAAAGCTGAAGAGACTATCATAATAAAATGTAATGGTAAACAGAGAATCCTGACAGAGAACATCCTAGGAAACTGTTTTACTCTGTAGTTGATCCATACATAGTGAGGACTTGATCCAGAGCTCATTTGAAAGTTATCTGAAAAGCTCCTGCTGAAGCCAGTGGATTTTAGACCAGTGCTGGATTGCAAGGATAAGGTAGCTGAAATTATCCACAGGGGTTTGGACAGAGGTTTGAGATGAAAAGTAAATGTTGTTCAAGAACATGTTTATAATTGACGTTAAAATGCAAAATGAGACTAAACTGCAAAATTGGAAACAATGTGGAGATCTTTTGGATTTCTTTCTCCATTCGACCAACCCCCATGGCCCTCAAGGCTTTGGATCTGTGGTTTTATTCAGAAGTACTACAGAAATGGATGGCAGGTATAAAGTGTAGCATCTAGAGGCTTCTGTAGACCAACCAATAAATCTCAATCCATATATCAGACCCTGGTTTATTAAGTATTTTGGTTCAATAATACAAGGACCTCTTTTAAAAATATATGGATGAAAATTTTATGTGGGAAATCAGATGACCAGAAAACACTGATTGTGAAAACATTCACATTCAATAAATGTGTCAGAGCTTCCTATGAGCAAAAATAGAGAAGCCAGCTCATTCACAAATGGGCTTTTTAACATTTACTTCATGTAAGAGTGAGACAGTTTTGTATTATCAGTAATTCACTCATCTACCTTTTATAGACTAATATAATTTAGCTTTTTAATATTATTACATACAGTAAGCTGATTTTATATCAGAGTTAGAGTAATAAAAAAAGAATTATGCTTTGCAGCAGTACTTTGCTATTGAGTCAATGCTCATGGTGTGGTTTCAATCTGCAGACTCTCTCAAGCCCTTCTGTATCTTTAAACTTAGGCAAATTAGGTAAGATTAATCCAAAATAGGTTAACTATTTAATAATGCTATGTTGGGTAAAATGTACATTTTTAACTGAGAATTCTATTCTTTCCATTTTTTTTTCTTCCTTTGGTTATTACTGTAATAATAATTGTTAATGTATTTCATATAATTGAAGATATGAATTCCTAATGTACTATCTGTGTTGCATTATTCTTTATTATTGCATTGTATCATGTATTTAAGATTTGAAGTAAAAATTTAAAAAAAATTGTTATATTGGGATACTTTTCCCAGGGCCTGGCTCCTGGAATTCTCTTTGAGAGGATCTCAGGATCAAGAAATGACACATAGTTTCTAGCATTAAAAGAGACAGACTTTGTAATATTCAGATTTATCTTCTATTTACACAAACCTCTAAAATAAGTCTGGAGATCCAGGGGTGCCTGTTTTTCTTTTTGTTCACTATAAACCAGTCCAGAACAAGAAGCTCAGATGTAGATAAAAAGCTACATGTGATCAGCTACATTAATCCCACTCCAAGTGATGTAAATTTATCACTATCATCTGATGGTCTTCGAAAGGGTGATATAAACCCCATTCAATACTCTATTCCATGTCTTCAGCAGCAGTTCCAGCAGGGAGGAAAGGGAATGAACAGGACAGTTTAAGCACTGCAAGAGTCTGCAATTCTACCAATTTGAAAAGGTACTATCCTTTTCAGAGTGGCACTGCTTGCCTTGAGAAACTGTAAATCCTGAGACACTCAGAAAAACATTTTTAAGCAGAAACTTCATAAGGGGGTGCAATCTTTGCCAAAGATACGGCATATTCAAAGAGGTACTCACTCTACATAGCCTGTTGATAACCAGAAAACTCTTTGGAGTTTGAGAACAGGTATGAAAGGAATATCCAGCAGCCACCTGTCAAACAGAGTTTGTGGGGTGGTTAAAGAAGAAAAAAAAGTTTTATCTACAATGTTGTGTAAGAATAACACTTGTGAGCACAGTGTGTTCTGCCTTCCATTAATTTACAGTACACACAACAGCTTCCTGGTGCTCTTGTCCATGCGTCCTCAGGCATGCTGATCAAGTAAATATAAGATGAAATGTAGGCTTTTGAATTATCTGCAGGGCATATTCCACTGAGTTCACACGGACAGAGTGGTCTGCCTGACTCATAAATTTAGTCTTAATAGTTACCTTCAAGTCACTAATCTGCTTTCCACACATCACATAGGCATGATCTGGAAATGAATGGCTGTTCGTATTGCTCTGCCTAGGCGGTGTTCCCACTGCAGAGAGAAAATCCCTGGTCTTTTTAGGAGTTCTGTAGGAACGAATGATCGTGACCCAAAGCTTATGATCTACATCAGGCCTCAGCCTAAAGAAGAACAATATCAAACTTACAGCTTATTCTCTTCTGTAACATTCAGGATAATAGCAGTGTGACTTGCTTAACATGATGCTATATACTTCAGTCAGCAACATAAACTTATCTGAAGGCTCATTCAAAAGACATGGTCTGGTTGAAAGCCCTGTATGGTCCTTGTTCGCTCAGTGAAGTGGCGACACTGTCAAAATCACATTTCTGTTGCTGATAAGAACAAACAAGCACTTGTTCTTTTCTGGTTGGTTTTTGGGGGGAGTTGTTGTTGTTTTTTGTTTTGTGGGGTTTTTTTTGGTTGGTTGTTTTTTGTTGTTGTTGTTGTTTGTGTTGGTTTGGTTTTTGTTGGTTTTTTTTTTTTTTTTTGAGAGGTAAGGTGCCTTGTTCTTAAATTTAGAGCACAATAAAAGGATCTGGATACCATTTTCTAGAGTGCTGTTAATGCAGAGTGGAAGTGAGGGCTATTTATAGCCCTTGTGACTTTAACCAGCAGATTGAAGCAGAGACCTTCTTAATTCATTCCTCATCATCCTATAGTTGTTTTTGTTTGATCTAATTATCTGTGACTGCAGGTGTCAGCCTTTCTTAATGTGCTTGAATTGTGTGCTAGGAAAAAGCATCACAAGAGCCTTGAACATACAGTGTCCCAGACAGACAATCTATGAAGCCTTTTATTTGCTTGCCCTGTGTAGAACTGGTGGGTTTAAAACTATTCAAAGAAAAATAGGATTTTTTTCAATCAAGTGTAGTCATTTCTGGATAAGCTTGGTGCTATAAGGCCTGTAACAGAAGACAGGGGCACTCTGTTAGCATCTACTGTGTAGCAAGGTATTTAAATCATTAAGCAGACAGACTATAGCAGATTAAATTTACATGGCAGCTATTGTGCAATGCTGGAAGGTGATTCTACCAAAAAAAAGAGCCATTCTGTAAATTTGGGCTAAATATGGAATTTCTACCCTAGCAAGAAAGTCAGGATGTGCAATGTTACGTGGCTATCATCCAGATTAAAGGTGCAGTTTGCAACATGGGATTGAAGAAGACAGGACAGTGCCCTATCCAGCATCCTAAAATGGAATAAGTGGTGAAATCAAACTCAGCTCCACATCATATGATGTGTGTATAGTAGGAGGGTAGTACCCAGGTGTTCTATTAGTCACTCACTGGAGAGATGAGGACTTAGGTTGCACTGTAAATATCTAAAGTGGAATCAGAAGAATCCTCCCCTTTTTGTTACATGGTCTTCCATTGCTCTTTCTGTCTCCAGTGTGCTCTCTCTTCTTTCAAGGCTAAACTCACTCATTTAATTAATCACTTGGTAGTGAGAAAGTATCATTCTCAGAGAGCTTGCTTTTCCACGTTTGTTGAAGTGATGAGGAAATTTTGCATGTCTGTAAAGATACCTAAAAGTTTACTGTGGTCATTTCTATTGAATCAAAATCGGGAACCTTGAGCAATTTGTTTAGGGTTAAGGTAAAGTACTTAATTGCACAGTATATTTCCTTGTATTCAATTACTATATATTTTATTGTTCCTGTAGACTATAGCAAAAAAACCTTCCACCAATGCACATCCTTTCCTTTAAACAATGGGAGACTGACTTGGCTTGTATTCAACCTTTGCCAGTGGTTGTAGAGGTCAGTCTTCACCAAATGCAATAGCACATACTCTGACTCTTGGGCAGCTTTTGTATGCTATTTTGTTATTTGGGATCCTCCTGCCATGCTGGGGGGAATGGGGAGAAGGGCATCCCCATTCTATTCATAAGTGCAAGTAAAATGCTGGTGTTACATTCTGCTTGATCCCTTAGCACTTCTGTAGCTGTGTTGAGGCAATCAAATTCATCAGTGTTGTATACAAACCAGCCCTTTGCAGCAGATACAGAATATGAGAATCCCACTGTGGTAGCTGTCTCATTTTTATAATGGGACATGTAGATAGTAAAATTGCCTTCTGTGTTCAGCATTACCTTTTCAGAGTCAGGTACAGACTATTTCATGCTTACTGCTTCCCTAAATATCACCACCCCTATGGCAACCAATGAGGAACATGGTGTTCTAGATATGCTATGCATAATGCCTTCTAGGAAAGAGCTTGGATTCACTGCTGATGGTTCTGACTGTGTATCTATAAGGCCCCTCACCTGCCACTGCTGAGAAACTAATGAAATGCATCACAGGTCAGCAAGAGGGAAGGCATAGACAGATACTTCAGCTGTCACATAGCTTTTGTTTTGAAATTCTAACTCACCAGGATCACTTTTGGAGCTCTACAACACAGCTACCATAGGGAAATAATTTTGTTGCTGGAGTTATCTCAACTATAGAACTGTTTGTACCATTTAGCACCCCTACACACCCCAGCTATTCTTTTTCTTGCTTCACGAAAGCATGGCTAACTAGGCAAATCCTTTATCTCAGACTACCATTACAAACACTTCTCTACTATTCATCAGGATTGGCTCTAACATCTACCCACGGGGGAGAATCTGGTGGCAGATTAATGATTCTTCTGACAAGAAGATAATACATACACTGCTGTAAATACAATTTTACCTAACTATGCTCCTTGCCACCATCTAGTGGGTGGCTGGACACTTTGTTTATCCCTAAAAATTACAGGGTTATCTTTTGGGAGAAGGCACAGAAACACTTTGCATTTATGCCACACTTAAATGTGTTTGTCAAAAATAGCTTCTTTGCTAGCTGGTTCAATAACTAATATATCTCTCTTACATGTTTTCATCATAAGTCAGATATGGCAAGTCTTTCCTCTGTATTTAGTTTATCAAAGCTGTTTTTGAAAATCTCAGCCCACCGAAAGCCCAAAAGAACATATGACTGTTTTTAGATGGAGCAGTATTTGCCTCAACTTTGCTTTTTGTTTTTATAACAAAATATACTGTATATGGACCAAACACATGTATACACAAAGAGAAACCCAGTCATGATTCCTTAGTCAAATTTACATCTGACCTCAGCCAGTAAAAACTACTCTCTGGTTTTTCATACATTTGTCCATAAGTTCCCCTAGTCCTTCTGGACTTCTATAAAAGTACTTCTTCTGTCTACTGAAGAACTTCTTCTAAACTGAAACCTTAACAGAATTAAAAATTGATGCAGACTTAAGAATACACTTACTGTGCATAAAAGTGTTTTGCTGTGCTGTCCAGCCACAGTTCTGACCTCCTGTTACACTAACAAGCACTATCTCCACTGCAGAAGATTTTCAGCTGGGTCTATCAATACAAACTCAGTCCTCTGAAATTACAGTCAGTTGTGTAATAGACACTGAGTTCTGAGAACCACGAAACTTGCAGTGAAGAAGCTTAAAACCTCTACTGCCAAAGTCACAAAAACTGCAGCTCCAATATCAGAGAAAAGAATAGCAGTATGGTCAGTGCTCAAAAAAAGTCAATCAAGTTATCAGGACATGGTTAAAAAGCTGCTCTTATTAGCCTCCAAGCATGTTTCCAGAGCTATTTTGAGTCATTACAGTCACTCACTCACTCATATATATATGTATACATATATATGTATGTATGTATATACACACATACATATTTCTCTGTGTGTGTATGTCTGTGCATGTTTATGTATACATATGTCTACACACATACATGTATTTTCATACACTTCATCTGTTCTGATGTACTGATGATTCCTTATCCAACCTTATTCATAGTGACAAGGATTTCCTCAAGTCTTCCAGCAGATTTTGATAGCCTTCCTCTGAAGTGGCTCTTGGGGACCTCCTATGAGAACTCTTTTCTTGCCAAGATATGACATAATTATTACTATGATACATACTGTCAAAAAATACTGAGTGAATTCACAATGATTAGGCTTTCCCATGTTTAAAAATGAATAATAAATAATTAGCTACAGTTTCAGTAGGCAAAACAAGATCTTCTTTCAAAACCTGAGATTCATCAATAACAGAAATGAAGTTGGTGTACACATCTAAAGCAGGCAATTTTCACAGAATCATAGAATCACAGAATGGATTGAGTTCGAAGCAACATTAAAGATCACCTAGTTTCCATCCCCCTGCCATGAGCAGGGACACCTTCCACAAGACCTGGTTGCTCCAAGCCCCATCCAATCTGACCTTAAACACTTCCAGGGGTGGGACAGACACAGTTTTCCTGGGCAACCTGTTCCAGTGTCTCACCACTCTCATGGTGAAGAATTTCTTCCTGATATCTAATGTAAACCTACCCTCTCAGTTTAAAGCCTTGTCCTTTCACAATATGCCCTTGTAAAAAGTTCCTCTCCAGCTTTCTTGTCAGCTTTTAGGCACTGGAAGGCTGCTCTAAGCTCTCCCTGGAGCCTTCTTTTCCCCTGCTGAACAACCCCAACTTCCTCAATCTGCCCTCATTGGAGAGATGTTCCAACTGTCTCATCATCTTTGGCTCTCTCCCGGACTCCTCTGGACTCACTCCAACAGGTCTACATCATCTTTATCTTGGGGGCCTCAGAGCTCAATACAGAGTTCTCATGAGAGTAGAATAGAGGGAACTACCTCCCTCGAAGTGATGGTCAATTTTTTGTAATGCAGCCCAGCATACAGTTGGTGTTCTTGATGCTCTAGATCTCACCTGAACCAAAACTTGTCTGAAATGACAGCAGTGCCCTCTTGGGAAGAGCCTAGGATGCCTAAATAGATCACACGTCTGCCTACAAGATCTAGATTTACCTGCAGAAAGCAGCTCCTCAAGTAGCTGTTTTTTTAACAAACTGTTACTGTTGCTTCAGTATTTACAGATTTAGAATATCACTCATAACAATAATATTCATGTGTTTTTCTTTGCTGCTTATGAGAGAAATAGGTACACTTTATATGACAGTTATTTAACTAGTTAAATTACCTCAGCCAAAAGTAAAAAAAAAATTAGTTAGATGTGATAACATGCAAAAAATATCCTTTCTTATGAGAAACACCTTTTGAATTTTATAGATGGCTTAATGTGAGATCTCAACATACCTTCAACAGAAAAATAAATCAAATAAAGGTGGCAATACAAGTGGATGGCCTACAGGTATGTTAATTGCATAGGATTCAGAAAATTAGTTTCCAGTTTGTGGTGGGAATTCACAGTAGCCTAATAAGGTTAGTCTTATTAGTCTCTACTCGTAGGCACACATGGGAATTTAGAGCAAGAGGAAAGTTAGCCATTGGAAAAAACCTCCTTCCTTCATCCATGTCTTCCTTTCCCTTTCTTCACTGGACTATTGAAACCATAAGCAGGAAAGGGTAGTCCTGCACTGATAAAAGTCAAGCTGAAACTAGGGAATTTATTGCTCATCTCTCACTGTTAAGACTGATGCAATGATGTGTGAAGATAGTGCACATGGATGGTGCCAGAAGCTTTGCTACTCAAGAAGCTGAAATCCCTTTTCCAAAACGAGGGTACAACAGAATGGACAGCCACTGATACAACTGTACAAATTATGCAGTCTCAACAAATCATTTTCTATCTACCAACCAGAAGAAGCCTGCAGCCTTTTAAAAAAATATTTTAGAAATTCTTTCTCAAAGTTGTTTGATTTTTTTTTTTAATTTCCAAGATGGATAAATGCCTAAAATAAATGTTATTGTGTATGAACCAGCTTTAATGTACTACTTAAAGGATTTGACACAGATCATGACACACCATTCCAGAATGAGGCTTGGCAAACCTAAACATAAAGTAATGGTTCCTGAAGGAATTATAAAATCAATGACATGAGCATAAGTGATTTGCACAAAAAAATTTTATTATTATGGCAGTCAAGAAATATAACTCTTTTGCCACATATTTAGGGGAACACAACTGCATAAAAGCAAATGTTTAAAAATTCATGTTATAGAATTTTGTAGGACAGCATAGCTGGAATTATTGTCTGCTATTATTATCATCTTGGGTCTTAATTTTTTTTCTCCTACTTCTACTTTTCCCTTCTCTTTTGTTGTACTTGTAGTACTTGTCGACAACTGCTCAGTATTTCAGACAATGTGATATGCTAATAAAACACACAAATAAAGTATTTTAAAGTACCTTTTCAGAATACAGAGTTCCAGTATCATCTCTTATGAAATCCAAAACTTAAGAATAGTAATACAGCTAAATCCTTATTATTTTACATCAAATGGGTTTAGTGGTCTGCATTAGACTCTTTGCCTTGAGTTCTGCTGTTAGTGAGCACCCTAAAAGTCTTGTAGGAACAGAAAATTTCTCCTTCTGGCTTAATTTGCACCTTCATATATGTTTGTTTGTTAAAGCCACACAAGCATATTTCCTGACATCTCTCTGTAGTGTTGTACCAAGGGATAATTTAGCCAAGAGAGTACAGGACTGCATCTTTGTAGCACACCAGACTGCTGTCATTTGAGGTCAGGGACATAGCATCACTAGGGCTTGATCCTGTGAAACACAGCAAGCTTGCTCAGAAACAGCTGATATCTTGCAAAATGGTTTTCAAACTAATTGCATTTGGAAAAGGAAGCTTTGGAAGATAATGTCAATATCTTTAAATACATACTGTCACCTTTAATATCTGTAAATACTAGCTATGGCTACAGTTTCTGCCTGGCTCCAATCTTCCCCACCAAAGTGTTGATCTGCTTTCATACAACGACTGTCACTGAATTCAACACATAGAATTTAAGAGCACTTGGCACTTTTCAGAAGTGGGTCCTCAAGCAGATACTGAAAAAACACGTACGTGCTGCAAATGCATGTGGGTTGTCAAGTGTTCTTTAAAGCCATAGATATATGTAATAAAAATAACTAATGCCTGAGCCACATTCAATCATTTCCTAGCATGCAGGCCACTGTATCTGTGGAACAATTTCTTGATGCTTCTGACTCACTTGGAAGGCTAAAAATACAAAAGTAAGACATAAGAGTAGAAATGTTCTTCCACCAAGACGTGGTCAAGAGATCTCTTATGTCTCTGGATTCTGCCTAAAGGTTTTACAGAAAGTTCAGAGACAAACTTGCTGAAAGTTCTCCATGTATTTGCCTCAGGGAGCTGGACTGGAGTGCATTGCTGGCATTTTTACTTCCAATTTGTAGACTGGAGCTATTTCTTCTTCTTTTTGTTTTTTTTATTTTTTTTTTTACATTTATTAACTTTATTTTTGATGTGTTAAAAAAGAGAATGAGAAAATAGGCAGTAAGGGTTTTGTTTCTTTTTCTTTCTCAGTAAATCAAACTAATAATTGCAAGAAATGCTTATTATTAGGTAGGCCTTGATTTGTGATGTACTGAGCCATCTACCTTTTGCTGTGGTTACAAGAATAACCTGCTATGGGTAAGCCAACACATGCAATCTTGTGGGGCATCAACTCTTTTGCAGCCACTGCCTGTGCACACATTGCTACTCTGGCATACCCTGGGGTAGGTGCAAGCAAGTTTACCTTCAGTTAAGTTATTTTTCCTTTATTATCCTATTTCAGAACCTATCACAGCTCAATTCCACAATTGATTTGCTGGCAGCCGAGCCCTGGGGCTTGGAATGTAAATAAGACTCAGAATGAAAGTCATGTGCACTGCAGCAGCCGACATCGAGTGCAGGTACTTCATCAATTGACCTGATTTCTGGAAAATCTTCTCACAGCCTTGAAACTAGCTTGCAATTACAATTTTTGCAATTAAATATTAGTCACCATGGTAATGAGAAGTGCTTTACTAACTTAAAAACAAAAACAAAACCAAAACCAAAACATGAGGAGATGACACTATCTCTGAGAAAATGAAATTTTCAGTATTATTTCACAGTTGGACAGCTCCGTGCAGGCTTGTCAACAGATCAGTAGCATTCTGCCCACTTTATATATGGAAAAACAGAGTAATTAATAGCCCCCAGGCTTTCCTCGCAGAAAGGAGCTTTATCAGGACAGAAGAGCACATAAGTAGTTTGCCTGTGTCCATGCAAAAGAACGCCACCAATGCAAGGGTGGCCCCACCTCACTCCCTACAAGATCCACCAAATGCTCTGAGACAAGTGCTGCTCTACCCACTTAAATGTTGCAAAATTGTGGGGCCAAATGGGCAGGAAATTGGGCGGGAATTCCGTCTTTCCTATGTTTTTGTGTAATATCCATCACAATGGGAGTCTGACACACAGGCTCTAGCTTACTGAGGGGGAAAAAAGTAATTATGGCCTATTAGGCAACAGAAGAATAAGAAAAACATGTCAGGCTCTGTACAAAGGCAGGTGCTCAACAGTGTATTAGTCAGACCAACTTATGAATAAGGGGTTGTTTTAGAGCTACATAAACAGGCTTCCAAAGCTGTTTGTGAAATCTTTCTGAATAACTTCCTCACAGTCAAAACAATGAGTAAAAATCTTCAAGGCTGGGAACCACAGAACTGAAGTCAGGCTGGAGAGAGAGAAAACAACCATCCTTTTTCCCCCTGGTTAGAAGGTCAGAGAGAGAGAGGCACAGAATTCAAACTGTGGCAGCCCACCCAAGGGTGTCCTATCAACTCTACTTTCCAGTGAACAAGAAGTCTTCTAGAAGATAAATGGTTACTTGAAAAACTCAGTCCTATTTCTTCTGAGCTGGAGCTCTCTTGGATGGGCAGCAAAAGAAGAGCGCAGTTTGTGTTCTGCGAAACTCTTGAGGTTTCACCTTTCTTCTGTCAACTCAAGTTTTTCTGAAACCTCTGAGTTCCTCATAGGAAGGAAAACGCTGTGTTATAACAAGCTCTGTTAGGTCCTGATTCTTGTTCTTGCAACTGAATTACTTTTCAATCTCATTATTCCTCAGGTTTTTCTCCTCTAAAGCAGATGCTTTCATTTGCCAAGCACTCTAGATGAAAACAAGATTAAGTATTCCTTCTTAAATGTCTTATACAGGCCATAATTACCCCTGAGCAAGAAGGGGAAAAAGAAAAATGTTATTTACAAATCACAGCTGGAAATTATCTAAAAGTAGCCACTCTTACTACACTCCACAGTAACTCATATGTCTTAAATATCTCAGTGCTTTCTTGGGTAGACACTAAAAACGCAAGCATTACTGTATGATCTCATGCTTCTAGCCAGAACTGCATGAAACAAAATTATTTTAGCAAGAATAAAAAATTAATTTCATAAATATAAGTAACAAGAAAGCTTAAAATAACTTCTGCATTTTACGGCAGTGTTACTGTCTGATGTCCTGGCCAGCAGTCTGATGTTGTCTAATGGTTGCCTGTTGGATCATGCTGCTTGCCAGCTATACCTCAAACACTGATGCAGTTTTAAGATCTTTCAATAAAGCTTTTGATGTAGGAATTATAAACTGGTTCATATGAATCATGAACTACTAATTTCTCTCTTTTTTCATTGAACTATAGCATTTCATGGTATGTATTTCCCTGGAGTTCTTTTATCTTTCAGGGTTAGCTTCAAAGATCCCTTTTTTCCCCTCCTACTTTTTAAATATAGGCCATGGTCATGGAGTTCTGTAAATGTGGATGAACTTTCAGGATTTGATGGAACCCATTGTTAGGTAAGCTGGTCTGTGAAAAAGAAATAAAAGAAAAGGTTAAACACATAGTTGAAAAGTTAAAAATAGCATGAAAACGTACAGGCCCCAGCTCATTCTTTCCTGTACCTCACATCATCATTTCATACTACTCAATAAAAAATGACATCATCTAACTAACTTACCACATTCAGCACCATATTTCACTTAGGCAGATGACTACATGAGTGCAAAACAAAGGTCCAATTTGCTAAATTTACGTAATTCAAGGAAAGGCAAATAATTTTTCTGGTGCTCTGGCCATGGCTTCAAATGCTTTTCAAGAGAAGCTACTTTAGATGCTGTTGGATTTTTGCAGCAGATATAAATTTTCCTAATCTGTTAATGTATTGTCCCATACAATTTTATATACTGTGCAAAAAAGTTTCAATCAATCCTAAGACAGACACAGCTGTCTTTAATTATTTATATTTGTTCGTGTAGTTAAAAGACTATTTACAAATTGATTCCAACATCAGAGATGCTTGTACAGCCCCTTAATTAGGACAATATAATTTTAAGGTGTAAAACTCGGAAATATTCTTAAATCATAATGTTAGCACATGCAATAATTCTGACTGTCTCCAGTCTTTTCCTTGTACAGCTTAAACTAATTTTAGGAAGGGAATTTTAGTACCTTTGAAAATTATTTAAAAGTTCCACTTTCCATTTAAATTTTCTTTTTTTTTTTTTTTTTTATCTTCTGTTTCTTTGTGTCAAGAATAGAGAGTTATTTTAATTTCAATCTCTGGCAAAGAGAGGGTGTATTTTTTCTAACGTAACAAAAGCTGGGTAGATGCACAGAGTAAAGTAGTTCAGTATTAATGCTGAACTTGAAATGAGTTGGAATAACTGCATTGCTACTTTCCTTGAAAGCTTAGATTGATTCAGTTCTGTATTTTTCCTATAAAAGCTGAAGTATAGTTTGTACTGTGCCTAAAGTACTATAGTGAGAAGTAGTGATGAGGATTCTTATAGTTCAGAGAACAGCAGAATCTTTGTTATTCAGAAGTGTTTGACCTGCTAGATCTTCAATTTATATTGACAAGAACACATTCCACAACCACCTGTATAGCATAGCATAATTCTCACTTTCAGAATTAAATGTTTTAAAGTATATTTCTTATCTACCTATTTAGGGGGAGGAGACTGTGTGATTAAATATACACTTAAACATAATTTAAGACTGTGAGCCATAATCTACCCTAAACATTTTAGCAGGAAAAAAATGTCGGTCATTGTTGGTCAATACACCTGTTCATTCTCAACTAGTGAGCAAGGTTTCAATCTTTCACTGAAAACCTCAATTCTAAGGAAAATTAAAGTTGTGGGGTCTGTCTGTCAATCCTCTTCTGATAACTTCTGTGCCATTTATTCCAGAGTTATCAAAGTACAGGAGCTTCAAGCATGTTCAGTTCCTGTATGTTTCATAAAAAAGCCCATAATGGCTGCATAAATGACAGGAATCCTATAGACACTTTCACTGAGAGACTAAGCCGTCAGTAATCCTGTGTGCTGGTTGGCTGGCCAGGAAGTCTGGGCAGGCTGTTCACCAGGGAACACATTCATAGCTCTGGTGAGTTATAGAATAAAATAAACCTGGAACAGGTGGCAAGCCAAAAAGCAAAGTGAGAAGTATCAAGGGATCTTAATGAAGATGTCTTACATGGGTCATGAGGGGAACTGCAATTAGTAAAGCAAGGAGGTATAGGAATATGAGACACATAAAAAACAGGAAACAAACTCTATTCATTAGAATCTTGTTGCAACAATCCTGTTTTAACTTATGCTTCATTTGTTTGGTTTTATGACTCAAGGTTGATCAACACTGCAACTCCAACAGGCATATGAGTTTGGCTGTCTCTATATATGTATATTCGTGCATATAAACACACACACATACAAAACATTACATCTAAAACAACCTACCTAAGACATTCTGCTACTTAAAATGCCTCATAGCAGAGTAGCTACTTAGGACACCGGTTGTGAAGAGGAAGAGACCATCAAAACTCTATTAACAATAATAATGCCAATATGCATATTATTTATGAAAATATTTGCATGTATAATGCCTTTTTAAGCTTCTGAAATGTTTGGGTTGAATCCTGCATTACCACATTCTATTCTCTTCTCTGCAAAGTCACTGTGATACTGGCAAATGCTGATCCCTCGAAATATGTTTTTGCACACTCCTTTCTTACAAGGGAAAGGCTGGTCTTTGTGCAGATCTGCAATGGCAGGCTGCTGAAAACACGGATGCAATAGCCACTTAGGCAGATCAATTTAGCATGCTGAGAAAACTACAGAGCGAGGAGATATTCACTTCATACACATAACCCTCCTAGAAATTGCAGATAAAAAAAAAAAAAAGAAAGCAGCATTGCATTTAGGAACTGTTTCAAACTGAAGGGCTATAATAACCCTCCAAAGAAGCAGACTGGAGATAAATTATGCAACTGTAGCTGATTTGAATCAGATTTTGAGGGAACTAGGGAACTCTCCAGAACAGGTATTTGCTCTGCAGTTCTTCATGTTAATTAAAACAGAACAGAAGGTCATCATAAAAGCTGCTATATTATTAAAAGCAAGATAATAAAACCCTAAGAAAAAGGCTTATTTCAAAATGGAAAATAATGGGAAGGAGGGGCTTCTGCATATGTTGACTATTTCATAAGGAAATGTTAATCTATTGTTGTATTGACATAAGTGGTGATGAAGTGATTTATACCATCTCTGCATCTGGCTGCGTGGAAATATACATATTTGACCAGAACTGATGATATCAGCAGATTTACACTGAACAAATGAAATTCTAGTTATAAAGCACAGATCAAGGATGTGCAGATGTATAAAAAATGTGAGCAAAGGAGCTACTAAGATGAGTATGTGATGTATTTATTTCTACTAATGGTCGATTCACATCAGCAAATGTGATACAGTCAAACTCACTACAGAAGAAAATGTAACACAGAAATGTCAAAGTGACTCAACTAGCACAAGTCTAGCAATTATCACAGTGAGTCTGGTGAGGCAAATCTCAACCTTGATTCACAGAATCTTACATATATTTACATATGCTTAAATTAAAAAAATATATATGTGCAAATTTAATCATGAACTGAAATTTCATTTACTTCATTAGAAGTTATAAAAGACGCCACTGAATACATGATAGACTGCCTTCCTTAACTAAGGAATTTCTTTCTAAATTGGGCACCTCTCTTCTGATTTGGGGCCCTTCCATTGTCAAACACAGATTAAAAAGTCTATGAATATTGTGATCTCAGAAAGATTGTTGAATTTGAGAATTCTTGTTGACAAGAAATTCACTTTATAATACATATTTGTTGTAGTTTGGGGAGTGGAAGTTGAAAAAAAGTAAGGAAATATCAAGAAACAGACATTAACCAGTACTTCCTCATCACAAACTAGCATGGCAAACTAGCTATTTTTAGGAAGCAATAAAAATCTCAGTGCTTTGAATTGTAGGAATAAAATCCTAGAAACCATGCATTTGCTATCTCACATTTTATCTTGCATTTGTAAGGCAAAGCAACCCAAACCTCAAAAAAAGACATCTTTCACCTCTGTCATTTTACAGTGACAAATTATAAACCTGATTGTGCCTACTTAGATCACTCAGCTGGGGACAAGGTCAGAATGGACAAAATAATTTTAAAGTACAACGCCTAATTTACCAGTTTGCAGATCTTTGTGTATTTAGCTCTTATAACATAGGGACCCAAAGTTCACAGTCAGTGAACAGAGCTTTGCGTGCTTGATGATAGCAAGTCCACCAGCTTTCCACCACTTGTCAATTGAGAAGTACCTCAGATGCTTTGTGGTAGCTCTTAAACAAGCACAAGTTACAGACTATCATCTCAAAAGCAGGAGCTTCACATATACACTTGAATAATATATGACCCTGGCAATTGTGCTAGTTCAGCTACTCCCTCACACGCAGCTGAGCTGCCCATGTTGCAGCAGATGTTCCAAAGCAGGTGTCAGTAGACAAGTTAGGGGATGGCAGCCATTGAAGCCCTCCCAAAGCAGTACTTCCACTGGAGAGTTAAAGCCTCAAAGGAGCCATGAAATAACTGTTAATTTGACACTTGATAATGCAAACATCTTAAAAATTCCACTACAAATTGTATGTCAGTGCCTGGCACACAGCCAGCATTTCTCACCCAGTTTCAGCATATAAAGATTTTAATGTGGTTTGGTTTTTTTGGCTTTTTTTTTTTTTTTTCAAGGGAGCTGCTGTCGAACATTTGCGTATTACCAGTTCAGTGTTTAACCACACTTTCTTTTACAAGGAAATCGCGGTGATGAAACGTACGAATTATGTACACCTGACTTTTTGTTGCCTCCTTACAGTACCCGTCCTGCAGGGAGCACCTGCAACAACCCCGGCAGCAGCACCGTGGCCCCTTAAAGCAGACAGGCTGGAACGCTTTGCTAACGCGCCCAGCTCGCCCAAGTATCCCCCCTGGGCTGCGAGACACCGACACACCACTACCACCGCCACCACCATCCTCCCCCCGCCCCGCTCCGCTGGCTCTGTAGCTGCTTTTCGGGGGCATTCTCGCTCCTCGCACGCACGCCGCGGCAGGAACCTCGCCTTCGAGGGAAGAGTGGGGGACTCGGGACACGGAAACACGCGGTTCCGTGCTCCCCGCGCTGGGCAGCCCCCGCACACGCCGCTTCACCCGGGCCGCCCCTCCGCCCCGCGGCCAGCCAGGTGCGCGGACAGTGACCTGCCGGCATACCGAGCGGGCGGGCGGGCGGGCGGGCGGGCACGCCTAGGAACATAGCAGCGCTGGGAGCCGCCCGGCCCCCGCCTTTGTGCGGGGCGCGGAGTTTGAGAGGGCGGGAGAACAACAACCCACACCGGCCCCGCCGACGCCGCCACCGATGCCCCGGCCCTGCCCACCGCGCGTCACGGCGGCCGCAGCCAATGGGCGGCGGGGATGTTTCGCGGGGGCGTGGCCGCCGCGGCCCCTCCCCCTCGGGCCGCTCCGCTGGCGGCTCGCCGGGCGCGAGAGTTTGGCTCGCGGGTGGAGATGCCGCGCGGGATCCGTGTCCTCGCAGGTAACGCGGCCCGGGGGGACGGGGGTCTCGCCCGTACCCCGCTCTGTGGCGGAACCGGACGGGGGGTGCTGAGGGACGGCCGGGACAGGCCACCCCCCCACGGCGGAGCCGCTGCCGCCAGGACAAAAGGGGAGCGGCGGGCGGGGCAGGGCCCCCGCCGAACTCCCTGCGCAGCCTCGCACCTTGCCCCGCGCCCGCCGCTGCCTTCCCGGGTCTGCTCCTTCCCCGGGACCGCCCGCCGGGCGCCCGGGACGCCCCCCAAGTTTGCAGGGCTCCGTGCGCGGCCGGGGCGACCCTCGGTGCGAGCCCTCCCGCTGCGCTCGCGCTCTCGGTGGGACGCGCCGTGCCCGCCCTACCGGGGGTCCCTGCGGCGCGGGGTCGGTGCTCCCCGGGTCGGCTCGGGCTCGCCTTTCCCTGGAGAGGGCGGCGGGGAGGCGCCCTCCCTCCCTCTCTCTCTGCCGCCGCCGGGCAGTGGCGTGTGCGCCGGTCGCATGGAGGTGGCGGTCCCTCTGTCCCTCGGCGGTGCCCGTGCGGCCACCGCGTTGCCCTGAGAAGGGACCCCGCCACGGCCGGGCCTCCTGGACCGCGGGGAAGAGGACTGGCAGCAGCTGTGCGCCGGATAAATGGAGCAGGCGTAATTGGAGAAACTTTCAGGGCGAAATGAATTTTGAGTAGATTAAGTATTTTAATTGTGTGGTGGGCACTGATGCTGTATCCGTGCTGTTGGTTGCAATGCGGTGCACTTCCCTCAGTTAACAGCCACGCTTTCCGTCTTTGTTTCCGTCAAACTAAGAGCGTAAAGGTAAACTACTTTGAGAAAAGGTTTTGCTCTTAAAGCAGCTGCTTTGCTCAGCCAGGGAGCTCCAGCCTCTGAGATTGCACAGCTCCAGGTTACTGACTTTATCTGAATTTGCGAGCACCGCTGTATGGTCCCTAAAGCGAGGAGGGGCACTGATGTGACAGGGAGTACCGTCTGTCCCTGTGCATGTGTGTGCGCAGGAACTGGAAAAACGCGGAGACTGGAATTTAGTGTTGCAAAAAGAGAAAGCTACAGAGCAATTGCTATAGCAGCTCTAATGGTCAAGCCCGTTCCAGAAGCCAAATGACTGGAGCTTTTTTCCAAGATCGTATAAAGACATAAAATACCCAGTATTTTCAGGGGTGCAACGCTTGATTTAAAAAGCAAATAAAAAAGAGAAACTGCAGATAGGCTAGTATATGTGCTTATCATTCTTTGGGCTTACAAATAAAAATTTCATATTCTGCCCTGTTTTTACTGCAGTTTTCCATTCATAACCTCCTGCCCTTGCCATTTATACCAGCACTTGATAATAAGACCAGTCCCAGTTGAGTTGGAGCACCAGAGAAGCAGAGGCAGAATAGCAGTCAAGGCGGAGGGCTGGCTTTGGAGCATTGAAAGAGATCCTTCTAAGTAAAGGTGGTTCATGGGTGTAAACCTCCAGCCTTAGTACCTCCACACTGATGGATCACTCACTGGGGTTGTGATTGCAAGGTCTTTTTCATCTACCTGAACAACCTCATGAGCCCATGGATACAGCTGTGGAATTTAGCCTGTACTTGAGGTGTGCAGAGTGATCTAACTAGTCCAGTCTTAATTCTGTGGGTCTTGTCTCATTGCATTGTTGAGATTTAGGGCCTAGTCCATTAACTGCTATCTCCATATATCCGTCTATCTGTGATGTTTATATGAATTCCTTGCATGGGGGAACGTGTGAGACCAGGTGCTTTAGTCTGATTAACAGAAGAGAGTTGAACTCTTTTGGCAATTGATGGTTTGCTTTTCACTCGCGGAAGGAAATTGTAATGCTTATCATTCTCTACAGAACTTTATAAGTACTCCACAGTCTCTGTGATACCTCTGTTTGTATTACTTGAACAGTAAGGAACAGAAGAAACAGTAATTTGTTCTAGGTTTTAGAATTCTCCTGTGCCAAAGCTTTAACTTAGTATCTAAGAATTTCTCTGTGCTCCAGCCATGAGAAACTCTGCCTTTACTTCCCTGTTTGAAGTACAAAATTATGTTTCGGTATATTCCAGTAATTGTGAAACGCACTGAGAGAAAAATGTAAGATTGTATGGAATTTCATACAACTTTCTTATCTCCCAACCGAACTCTCTGTTTTTAAATTCTTTTTTAGTGAAATGCGACTATAACCGTGCATTTGTATGTATGTATTTCAGATTTTCAACCAACATAATGCTGAAGCTCTCAGCTTGGAACAAGCATTTCACAGAATGGCACAAATGGAACCTAATCTGGACCATGACGTATCATGGTTCCTCCTTCCACCGTACTGGGCTAAAATGGTTGTGGCTTTAATTTCCTTCCTCTGCTTTGCTAACAGCTATGATGGAGATTTTGTCTTTGATGATTCTGAAGCCATCATCAATAATAAGGTTTGTCTCTCTTCTTTACCTCACGCCCTTTCGCATAAATGGTCATAGGAAAAAGAATAATGCAACTGTTGATCCAAGTAGACCCAAAGTTTCAACCTAGCAAAGAGATTCCTCGCTTTTTAACTTCATTTTTCCATTTTGTTTTATTGAGTGTTTTTTAAGTAAGCCTTATTTAAGGCTGACAAACAAGCAGTGCAGCAGTGCTCTACCAAAAACTTAGAAGCCTAAATATGCTTAATGAAATTTTACTCCTAAAGCTATTCAGATAACATGACTTGGGTTCTAATATAGAAACAAATTAAACAGCTTCTTTACCTCTCCCCTCCTCCCACCTCAGAATGCATCCCCTTTCACTCTTTTGGAAGTAAGATGCTCTGCTTAATGAGTGTTGATATCTGGTCAGGGGGAAGGGAGCTCTTTTGCCATTCCAAATGGACTTTGCCTGCTTATCTAATAAAGCATTACCTAGGGTTGCAGCAACTTCAGATGTGATGTTTATTAAGGCTTATTCACAGGGTACCTGTACATCAAGACTGCCTATAGGTCTAATTTTATGCTCATTTCTAAGTCAGTGAGAGTGTGCAGTAGACTTTTTTGATACCCATTGATGTTAATAGATTTTTTTTCAGTATCTCCTCAGGTCACAAATTAATAAGCCAAGTGAAACAAACTTACTCTGTTTGCAAGACACATAATGCATCCCTAAGCTATTGTAGGGTGCAGGGAGTCTCCAGCTGTGGCTTATACCACAAAAATGTTACATGAAGCAAAGCTTCCTTTTCCTATGCTTCTTCCCCACTGAAAGTTCCTGTGACAACAGTTTTTTTTTTTTTAAATAGAAGCAGAGTATTCTGTTTCTCTGTTTTAAAACTGATCATACATGCAATGAACAGTTCTTGAAATGCTTAGACAATAACACGTGACTCAAATAAACCTCTAGCTGAGATTCTTTTGACTTTGAGGAGTTGAGTGTCTTCAATTGTTGAGACATTTCGCAGGATCACATATAGGGGTGAGTGAGCCTATGCCTATGGATGGGTCTTGGTGTTCCAGCTTTTATGCTATTCTGGAAGGTACTTGTTAAATGTTTAGAGAGAGAAGCACAGTGTAAAAGTTATCACATTTATCTACTGGTTCTGGTTTCCTGAAGCCATGGGGTTACAAGGAGGATAATCTGGAGTGTCATACCACTAGAAGAACAAATTCACTTTTTTTTTTTTTTTTTTGCCTTGCACAGGATTTAGAGGTAACTTATCATAATGTGTCTTTTAGAATCCTGCCGAATTACTGTTTCCTTAGACAAATTTCTATTGTGCGTGTGTAAGTCATCATACCTTCAGTTGTAAATGTATGGGGGGATAATGCATCTGCCAACTTGGAAATAAATCTCAAAGCTTTCAAGAGAATACTGTAGACAAATTAAGAACTTGTAGTGTTGGTGTTTGGTTTTTGTTTTTTTTTTTAGAGAAGCATTGTGTTGTAGATTGCACAGCTCCAGGCAATGTTTCATTCTGCAAAGTTTTGTTTGGAACCTGTTTATAATATTTCCTGAAAGAATGAACAAAAGACTGATGTTGAAACAAGACAGGTTGTTTGCTTAATGTGCAATTTCCACACTTATCATCTCTTCCCATTTCTTTCAATCTTTACTTTCAAAATGTTTCAGTTTATCTATGGAACACAACAACCTGCACCAAGATTCTAGCTGTTGGCAATGCTGAGAAATTCAAACAACTGCTTAAATAAATAAATTTATACCTAGTCTGTATATATGAAAAACTATGGGACTGCTTCTATTTTTCCCTATATTAAATAAGGATTTTTTTGACAATATAATTTTAGATAGGGGTCATATGAATATATGGAAATACAAAATCGAAAAAAAAAATGCAGAGACAATGAGTTTACAAGTTTAATGGGAAGGGAGAGCATCTAGCAGTGGCACAGTTTATTAAGCAAAGCATAGCATATTTTATTCCTATTCAATAGGAGAGACAGGAGTTGAAGTAATTTTGTAGATTTACTGAGCATTACTCACTGGTATTTTCTTGGCTACCACACAGTATTTACTACCTGCCATCACCCTAATCTTTCAATATATATATATTTTTTTTTTAGTGAAAGATACACTGTTAGTTGACCCCATGGCTATCATATCATGGAACATTCTGTTACTAGATTTTATTGGAGTTCAAGACTGTTTTCCAGATGCTTTCTTGTCATTTTAAGCAGCATTTTAACTGGTATATGACAGTGACTTTTGTCTTTATTTATTTACTAGCTTGGCAAGACAAACAGTTGGATTAGGCAGAGCTTCAGACAAATTTGTCATTTCCATAAGCCTTTATATAGAAAAACTGACCTTTCTTCAAGTCTTGAACTCTGCTGTCTGTAAGCTGCTGCTAATCAAATATTTAGAGATCCTTTGATATCTACTTTTGGTTCTTAAAGAGGAAATCATATGTAGCTTTTAAACAGCTGTGTCTCTTAGAGCAAATTGTTCCTGTTTTAGGGTAAGTTCACTGAGTAGGAAAATTAATGTAAGAAACTTTCTCACAGAACTTGGATGCAAGAGCAAGATATGCAGTTGAAGATTTTTGAGTCATGTATAAGTGTAATCTAATCACTAAGTAATTCCACGCATTCAGCTTTTCCTGCATTCTTCCGATGGAAGACAAAAGATGACTGATTATAGCGGAAAGGGAAATCAAGCCTTGTACATCTCAAATATATTTCCCATCTCAAGTTATTGAAGACCATCTGTGACATAAAGACATACTTTTAAAATTTTAATAGTAAAAAAGAAAACTCTCTCTTTTATAGTCCCTTTCTTCGGTAAATGTACATAAGGAGCAATGCTGCTGGTTGGAAAAACAGTCTTAATGCCACACCACCCTCTGACAACTGTCCCCTGCAGAGTGCAAAGACTTGAATAGAAGTTGGTGTGCATCCCTGTCCCAACTTGCCCCTGGAAAAGCAGGCTGTATTGATTCAGTGAGCTGCTGGTTGAATGCGGTCCTGCTCTGAGAGTCAAATTATGACCTTTAGGGTTTGTGCATACCAATGAGGAATAGAACAGGAATTTAGGTGCCTAAGGCTAAAATTGCAGTCCTGGGAGAAGAAATTTTTTGCTATTTCTTGGCAGTAGAAACATCAGTGAAAGAGTGAAGAAACTTTTTACCTTGATAATTCTTAAACCCAAATAGGATTCCCCCATATTTCTTAAGAATTTCCCTGAGGGTGCCTTAATTCACAGCTGCAGTGTAGGACTTTTCAGACTGCAGTTTTATCCCTGCTCTCTTTTCTGAGTATTGATTAGTAACCTGTTAGAGAATGCTTCAGTTCATTTGACAGTGTGCTAGGAATTTTAGCTTACTTCCCCTTCCTACTTCTTTTTTAATTAGTTATATAATACTGGCTAAATTTGATCAAGTGATAAAAATCTTACTGGATTTTTTTTTATTATTATTTTTGGATGGATGAAAGACAGAATATGTTAAGAGAGAAGCAACAAAAAATAGGTTATTTTAGGTTCAGTTTAGCAGCAGCCAGTCATTAGGGTCCAGAAATTTTGTTGTAATTTGGGCAGAAGGTGGGGGTAGAGTAACTTGTTGATTGCAGGCGTAATACTAACTAGTAAAATTTTGGGTTTAGGTTCTGTGTCAAGTGTTTTTAAGCTGAACATTTGCTATAGCATAAGTTGATAGTTAATTGCGCCAGTGAAGAGGTGAAGAGGGGCAAGTGTTAAGTTTGAGCATCCCAGTTTGTCCTTATAGAAAACTGAGGCAGGTGCTACCAAGATCCTTATTTTTGCTCTCCAAATGGAATGCTTTCCATTCAACAGCCTACTTTTTTTGATCTTTTCATTATCAGCATGGCTTGGAGATAAAGGAAAGAGTAGAATTTTCCTTTGCAGTGTTTTTTTTAATGTCCCCTATTGTACCCCAAAATAAAATAATTCATTACTCTTCTGTCTTTCACTTTTAGTCTTTTAGAGCAGTGTACAGAGGTGTTGATTTTTGATTTCATGTGTTAAGAAATAATTTTAAAAAAGCTATTTGAATATTGTCCTGTGTGAAGTAAGGCTTCAAAAAGAGCTAATTGTTGTTTTCTGTCTTTGGTGTCCTTGCTTTCATGCTTTCATTAGTGGTTGTGCTACTGACACTGGTAAAACAATAGCTATTTGAAGCAGTTTGTAGTTGATCTGCTTTGCAAGATAACCTAGACCTAAAATTAAAGGCTTTTTACAAAATTACAAAGTTTATGTGTTTTGTATCTCAGCTATTGACCAGATTATAAATCGATGTGAATATGCATAGTTCTAAATTTCATGTAGTTATGCCTGCTTACAGAATTCGAGAGCAAGGCCTTTATGATGTCAGGCATTCAAGATGTAACCTTCACTGAAAACTTGAGTGCCTTGTCAAATGTCAGTAGTGAGCCAACAAAAGTCCTGCTATGTCCATGTTAGTGTGAGTTTGTGTTATTAGAACTTGTTGGTATTTCAGCTGCTTTGAACAAAGGAGAAATGTTAAGAATCTACTAATTTATTATGTTTCCTTTCAGGACCTCAGGGCAGAAACCCCACTTGGTGACCTGTGGTATCATGACTTTTGGGGTAGCAAACTCAGCAGCAATACCAGTCATAAGTCATATCGACCACTAACTGTCCTAACTTTCAGGTGAGACTTGTCTTTTTGCTTGAGGTCTGAATATTTTTTTAGCATATGTTGGCTCAATTGATTTTAGGGAGGAGGAACAGAAAAGGAGAGAAACAAAGTATCTGGAGGGTAGTTGGATACCTTCCCTAAATATGATTTTCCTGTTCACTACCTTAATCTCAATTTGAGTTTTAGTTTTCCATTTGGTCCCTTCCCAAAGTATACATTATTTTGACATTCTGTATTTCTATGTACTTTTCAGAGATTTCATCTTATATAGCTGGTACTAGGGGCAGTATGGTTTAGTATGTATGTCACATCATCAAAGAACTAGGCTGTCTATGTTCCCTTCACTTAGCCATGCTGCCACTTATACTGCTATTGTAGTTGCTGTTCTCTACTTTCCTGCTGTCAAATGGTTTATTTCATAAATAGCATCAATGTACTGTGGCCTTTTGCCACCATGTCACTGAATAGTCTTCCCACCTCTTTCCCCCGATACTCTAACTTGAGTGTTTGTGTCTGAGAATCATAGCCAGTGAGATGTCTGCCTGTAAATATGTCTTGCTGGTGTTCTCAAATAACTAAAGGTTTAAGAGGATTACTTCTGTAGATGCTTAGCTCATGTATTTTGCAGAAAGATTTGAGCAAGCAGTAGAAGTTTGTCACAGTAATGCAGAGAATCTTTGAAGACACAGTCTTAAGCTTCTTATTTTCCCCATGTGATTCAATATTGTTGATGGGGACCTGGAGCTTGTTCTGCAGTTGTGTCAATTCTAAGCCAGGGACTAAGTAAGTGCAGAAGAAGTAGTCCCACTCTTAGTCCTCATATTCAAGCAAAAACTTTGATTCTTGGTGCACTGTCAGTGTTTTAAGTACCTAGCACTGTGGATTTTGCTGTCTGATGGACTTCCTTCACATTTTCATCACAAAAAATATGCAACTGAATAGAAAGTGTCAGAGTCCTAAACCTATTAAAGCTTTCAGTGCACTACACATTACATGCTTTCCTTTTTTTCAAGGTCTCTGTGGTATATTCCATCTCTAATATCATCCTGGTTAGTTTAAAGAGTGAACTGGGATACAACCATTACTATATCTGAAAATGTAGATGAGCCTGTGGAGATGGTCCACAAAATGCTATTTTCATAAGTAAAAAATTTGTTTCCTTGATTTCCCTACTCCCCAACTTTTATGTGTGTCATATTTATAATAGATTAGGGGGTGTTGATAGATTTCACTCATGCCAGATGCAGATTGACCAAATGAAGTGTGTAAAATTCCCTATTCAAACCAAGTTTCTGTATATCTCACCTGCTGATAAAAGTATATGGATAATAACAAGATGTTTCCACCTTTTCTTCTCGCTTCCCAGTTTACTGCAGAGTTCCTGTCTTGAATAGGGTTTTAGACTGAATTTTCACTTACACTTTCTTCTGCTTCTAATACTTGTATGAAATGTCTTTCTAACCAGTCTCATAAATTAGTTACTAAGATAAGCTAACTGACTACTTTCTGGATGGAAACTGATGGTATCCAGACAATTTCCACATTGTCAGTCCAAATGCTAGGACCTTTTCAATTAGAATGTCAGTGGAAATCAGTCTCTCTGCATATTAGTTTCCTCACTGTGGGGATTGAATTAAAATAATTTTATCAAGTTGGTTTTGGACATGGCTGCTCTTAAGCCCAGGGGTATCCCCCCAGTAGTCTTTACCCACAAGACACTCCTGCATTGCAACTCTGAAGTTATGTTGTCAACCAAAAGCCAGTTCTAAGTAACTAAGTATGATTAACATAATAGCATTAACTAAAGAGGATGGATACTGTGCTGAATATGATATTCCATATGAATACCATGAATTAAAGATTGGGACATTGTTTCTAGCTGATTTTGGTGGTGAAATGGTGAACTATGTGTCCTGAGACGTGTCAGCGTTTTTTGTGTGTGCATGTGGTCTTGCTATAGAGTTATTTAGCTTTTCTATTTGCATATTTGTAAACATTGTTGTAATTCCTGACCTTAATATTTTTGTATCTATGTAGAATTAATTACCTTCTTGCTGGAGGCTTCTACCCAGTTGGTTTCCATGTCATCAATATAATACTGCATTGTACTATCTCAGTGTTGATGATTGATGTGTTCTCAATATTATTGGGTGGACTGCAATTCAGTAATAAAGGAAGACGGCTAAACCTGGCTCCAAAGTCCTCTCTTCTAGCTGCCTTGCTCTTTGCTGTACATCCAGTGCACACTGAATGTGTAAGTATTGAATAATTATCTGCAATGATTTTTATCTTTACAGTTCTTGACCATCTTGACTAATTAATTCTGTTATAGCTTTAGACTCTACACATTGCTTTTATATATTCTTAACACTTCTCTTGGTAAATGTCTTAATAGAACAATCAAATATTATGATTAGTACGTCCAAAGGCTTGTAATTCCACTGGGCTAGGCCTTATTAAGGAAGATAAATCATTTAAGTACAATAACCAAAGTATAGCACTAAACTACAAAGTTTCCCTAACTGCTGTATTTCCATAATTACTTTTCACTTCCATTTGCTTTGATAAGCAAATAAGGAGATAGAATGTTGGAGGAGGGGCATTATTATGAACTTTACATGTGACTATTGGAATAGTGCATCCAGTTTTGCATTCATGCTGCAAGGTCAACACTGGGAAAAATGGAGAGGGCTCAGAATCAAAAATGATTAAAGGACTGGAAATCATCCTGTGCCATGAGAGATCAAACTCCATGGGTTTATATTTTTAATATGAAGAAGAAGATGTAAGGATTTTTTTTTTAATCACAGTCTGTAATTATGTAGATGGGGAACATGAATTTGATAGTAATGGGCCTTTTAGTATTGCAGCCAAAAGCGTAACAGTGGCTGCAAGTTGAAACTGTAAAGATGCAGAATAGAAACATGGTACATGTATAGCAGCTAATCAAAATACCTGACCAAAGCTCAAGTCCTTGTGTGGAAATTATAGTGAAAAGAAGATGGTGTTCTTAAAAAGCTCTTTTGTACTAATAGCTAAGAAGATCTTACAGCCTTATACCCGTGGCCTTGCTGGATGTGGTCACTGATTTCTTGATCTTTTAGTAATTAATAAATGAAATCTAAAATTAGCCCAATATGGGATTTTTTTTTTTGTTAGAGTTTGAATGGTCTGAGCAACATCAAAAGTACTAGCTTTAATTTTGATTTTGTCCTAGCAATGAACACTGAATCCTTATTGCACCTTATTCTGCCTATGTGGCATTGATTTTTCATTTATTCACAACATGCCTTCGTTTTGGCATCTTGCACATGATTGACAGGGAAAAGGTTATTGAAAGCTATTCCTCTCAGGTCACTGGAGACCTTGCATGTATTGGAAACCTAGAAATGGTGTAAAGTTATGTCTTAGTAATTTGGCACCATTTTTGGCAGTGTGGCTAAAACATCCTGCCAATCATTCTCTGGTGTTTGCTCACACAGTAACTTCTTTGTGAGAGTGCATTGTGCTAGTGTCAGAAGGGCCCCTTGTATTTGTTCTCCAAAACCAGTTTTAGATGTCAGAGTAAAGTAAAACAAGCCTTCAGTGCTTCTGATGTTCTGATATGTAAAGAGAAATGTCGCTTGAGTCTTAACTTTGTAATAGACCTACTGTTGACTCCATTATCAATATCCATAGTTTTATTCTTCATTCCATTTGACTCTAAAAATATGTCTAAATCAGCATGCAAATATTAATGGGCCCTTTGTCATGTCAAATAAATGATGCGGTCTGCTTGCATATTTGAAGTTTGAAGACTTTCATATGCTTTGGGCAGACATTCGAAGGGGAAAAAGTATCATGCTTATATATCATGTCTCTTCTAAGATCCTAGATGAACAAAAGCCTCTCATCATTTACTTGGTGAATAATAAATCTTGCTGCACTGAAGCAGTCATTATTATACTGCTACAGTTCTATCATGAGTGTGTGTCTGGCAGCATCTCTTAAAAAGCATTCCTCATGATTTTAAATCTGTGAGTTTTAGGTATCACGACATCCTGGTTTTGAAATGAGATGACATATTTTGACATAAAATTGTGAAGAATCTGTCTATTTGCTGCTTTGGGTTCTGGTATATACAGCAAAACAAACTGTCATGTAAAACAGATCTTGAAAGGTGTAATGTTTTCAGTACCTATGTAAGGAAAACACTATCATTTTTCTACCTGCATGTAAACAGTCTTGTGCTGTAGTTCTCTGTTCTAAAAAAGGCTTATTCTTTGTAACACTTCAGTAATGAAATACTAAATGAATCACTGGCATAGGAATATATCTGATACTAATTTAAAATTTTCCTTGTTACCAGAGTCTATATGCCTGATCTTGAAAACATTATACTGTTGGAGTCATTTGAGGCCGTGTGTGTTATTCGCCCCTTTAATCTCTTTTTTGTAACAAGTGGACATTTATTTTCGAAACTGTGTCAGTTCACCTTTACTTTTATCTCATTAGCGAGATTGGCTCCTGAAAAAGAGTGACACTTCATTATTTTCACCTTTCAAATCACTCCACAGCTATTGAGTTAATTCTTGTAATTCCTCTTTGTGATAGAAAAAGAAGCAGAGAAATTAGGTGCATGGCTTTAGATAAATCAAGAAGTTTTTCTGAACAGAATTTAGGAGTCCAACAATTTCTTCTTTTACAGTGCTCAAGTGAAACTGAGGGTAAAGTGGGAGAGTCTCTCTTCAGTGGAATTAATCATATTCTCATGCCTCTACACTTCACTTTCTCTCTCTAATGTTATTTAGAAATAGTTGCCCCATCATTAGACTGACACAAAAATGCCCCTTTCCTAAAAGACGATTAGTAGGTGCCTTTAAACAAAATGAAGACACAATTGATCTTTTTACTTTCCTCTTTCTGTATCACACACAAAGTAGCACAACTGGTGTACTATACAAGAACTGAAGTTACTGCTTTCGCCCCTGAAACATAATCTCAATAAGTGAATTTTTAAAAAACCCTATAGCTGTCTTGCTCTGTTTCAGAAAGGGCTCTTTGTACATACATGGAACCCAGCACTTCATGGAGCAGAGCTAGACTGAAAAGTAAAGGGTATTTCCACAATCCTTGCTGTGTATGTTCTAGTGAGGTTCCAGCGTCAGGGCTTATACAGTCTCCTGCCAGTCCCATGTCATGATTTCCACAAAAAAAATTTGTAGTGTATCCTGACACTTGGGTAATTGGAAACCGAAGATCCAAAAATACGACTTGCTGTATCTCGGCAAGTTATTATGAACACATTTTAGGGGCTTGCTGGTAGTCCTGAGATTGCTCTTGATTTAAATATGTTGGTGCAGATCCGGAGTGGAAAGGTCCCAGGAGTCGCTTGTCATTTTCTTTTACATTAGTGCAGCTTCTGTTACAAGATGCATTTGGAGGTAGCTCTAATGCAAACAATTAATATAACACAAAAAACTGCTGGAGGGGGAATTTTTTTTCCCCCTGAATCTGCAGGCTGGAAGCTATTTGTCCATTCTAAGTATTCAGACTGTAATTTGAAGGCTGGCTTGTCTTCTGAAAGTTAACACTCTTGATTTGTGTTTCAGCAGAGCTGCCAATTTTGTTGAGGTTCAGGATGTTTAGCTTCAGAGCTGTGTAATGGCTTGAAACTGAAAGAGAGTAGATTTAGATTAGATATTAAGAAGAAATTCTTTACTGTCAGGGTGGTGAGGCACTGGAACAGGTGCCCTGAAAGTGTTCAAGGCCAGGCTGGATGGAGCTCTGAGCAACCTGGTCTGGTGAGAAATGTCCCTGCCCATGGCAGGTGAGTTGGAACTGCATGGTCTTTAAGGTCACTTCCAACCCAAATAATTTTATATTTTCATGTTTGCTAAGTGTTCTACTGAAATGCAGTCTGATCCAGAAAACAGATAGAATTGTATAGAGTCTAAATTTTATTCAGTAAAGTCCTTCTTCATTTCTTAGAACAGCAGTTTTTCGTAAACTAAACCCAAATCATTTATATAGTTGATACTAAGACATACCCAATGAAAACTGGGATGCTTCTTAAAAAACTGGGTATCACTAATCCAGTAAACCAAGATAAAAAAAAGAACAAACAGTGATACAGTGATATTCTTTTATATATTTCAATTTGTATTTGTGAGTGTACCTTTATGTCAGGTTGTCTAAGAATAAAAATCTGATAATTGGAAATTCCTTTCTTCTTTTTTTTAAGGTTGCTGGGATTGTTGGAAGAGCAGATCTACTGTGTGCCCTGTTCTTTTTGTTGTCATTCCTTGGCTACTGTAAAGCCTTTAGAGAAAGTAAGCATTCTGTTTGCCCCTTTAATTTTCTGTTGTGTACATTTTCAGTATTTGTACATTTCAGTGAAGAATAGCAAAACTTAAAATGTCAGACTGATTTGCTTAAATTGGTTCATGTTTATACCCTCATAATATATATTTTAAGAAAACCTGCTTTAGCAGATATTTATTGTTAGAAGTGCTGGAAAGGTTGCTGTCCCTAGTCTCTGTTAAACATTATGAATTTATTTTAAGAAAAGTCTATTTTATAATAGGCTTATTTGCTAAATGATTTATTTTTCAGAAGTATAATGAAGTATTTTAATAAGTATTTTAGAAAGAAATTAAGCCTACATATGTATATTCTGAAATATTTTGATACACTTTATCTCGTTATGTTGTGATGTCTTAAACAGGAACAAACTTTAGCAACCTTAGTCATATTTTAATGAATTGTAAAAAATTATTTGTATGAGTAAGCCTTCTAAGTTTCTGCAATATGCAAGTGCTTGCTTATAGTGCTGAATACAGTGTTACTCATAAAGTTTTTATAAGACAGCTGTATTTAACATGAACAATTCCTTTTTAGATGTTTTTTTCAAGTCAGCTTTTAGATCTCATGTACTATTTGATCTGAATGCAGGTTGGCAGTTCAAGTACAGTTGTGGAGAAATTATTTTGGTGCACATGCAGGAATTCATAACTATGAAAAACTATGCAGCACATGCAATCTGCTATCTGAATGTGCTCTACCACAGGAAATACGGGAATCATTTGGTGAACCCGTAAGGAGCTGTGTTTTGAAGAGCTTGTATATCAGCTCAATAGGCAGGGCCCGAAATGATTAACCAGAGCTGTCAGTGTATTTCAGAGGTACCTGAGCTGTCTTTATGTGATACGGCTTAACAACACAGTTGTGGCATCATAGAGACCTTGGTGTAGGCTGAGGGAAGTAAGTTAATGCACAGTGAGCTGTAAGATGCTGTGAATAGCTCCTGTTAATTCAGTTTAGATTATTTGGAACTATTTTGCATATTGCTAGTGCTGATATAATAAGTTTAACCTAATCTTTGCCACTTCAAATGATACCTATAATGATTGCTTATCACTTCTGATATATTTTTCTTTCCATTGGGTAGGTTTCATTTCTTTCAACTGAACTAATAATTTCTTGATGAAAATTTGCCTTGGCTTCTTGCTTGTTCGTTTTTTCTTTTCTCACCTGTTTTCCTGGATATGATTGTACTTATGATGTTGCTTTTATTAGCGGAAGAGTAAATTAGACAGATGAAAATAATGGCTATGTGCTTTCCAGTGTGTTGGTACGGGTAGGCCCATAAGGCAGGGGTAATAATCTTTACTTGAAGAACTCAAGAGCCAAATTCTTAGAATGACGATTGGAGACAATTGTGTCGGACTCTAATTATTTTGTTATGGAGGACATCTCGGGAATGATTAAGAATGCAATGTGTACTCTGGTTAAGGTGCTTGTACAACTTGTGAAGGCCAGTTTGATAGCTTTTAGAAGTCAGTGCCATTTTAATAGTATCCCTGGACTAAAATACATGTCATTGATACAGAAGAAGGAAACTGTTGTAAGACAAGCTACTAAGCAGCACTTACTATTTTTTGTTGGACATTACATCATAATAGGGGAGGAGCTATGTCTCTTAGCCAATTTGCCAAGGAAAGCTACAGTCTGCCAGCATCGTCTTTCAAATCAGTTTTCAGTGTCTACTGTCACCTTCACTGCCTGCTTTTCCCTCAGCAACTTCTTAAGGAAATTTAGACTTTGTACGCAAGAATTTCTATCCAAGTTACATATTTGAGTCTCTCTTTCTTTAACCTTTATTGCTGCAAAGGCACACCACTGACTCATCTTCAGCTTTTCAGCCAGGAACTCCATACCCATTTCTGCAGAGTTGCTGCCTAGACAGTCCCACAGCCTTGGTTGTTGCATGGTGCTGTGTTTGATTTTCATGAAGTCCATTCCTCCAGCTTGTCTTGGTTCCCCCAAAAGAGCAGTCCTGTTCATCACTGTATTCATGTCTCCTCTAGCTGAACTCCACCAATAACCACAACCAGTTTTACTTTCTGCCCTGGCAATAACCTTTTTTTCTTTTGGGAGTGGAGGTTGGTCCAGCCAGCAACTGTTTGAATGTTAGTGCTTGTATAGGAAAGGGGGAGAGTGCCTCTATTGGAAAGGACATCTACAAAGAGAATGGAGGCTCGCTCTTCACGTGGAGAAGACAAGGGGCAATGTGTACATTGCACTGATAAAGGTTTCACCTTGATATAAAAAAGACGTTTTTTACAGCAAGAACAATCAGTCACTGCAAAAACTTCTCCAGAGGTGTGGCAGTGATCCCACCACTGAAGGTTTTCAAGATGCATTTGGACAGGGTGGTCTCATCTAGGTTCCCTTTCCCCCAGGAGATTGGACCAGATGATCTTTGAAGGCCCCTTCCAATCTTGAGCTCCTTTTGTGATTCTTTGTATGAAAGGCTTCAAGAAAAGGTATTCAAATATGGGGAAGTGACTGTAGCAGAGTTATGACTCTTCAGTAGTTTTGTAAAATAAATAGAAAGTATTACCCTTGGATGCCTCCATTTTGGTGGTATGAATTTCCTTTCATGAACAGTTCTTTTAGCAATTCTTAAATAATAGAATAAATAAGGAGTAAGGAACTTTTTATCTGAGTTTAGCTGAGTTTGATTCCGCATAAATTGAAGGAGTCAATGACAGCAAGAACTCTTAATCCCAAATGTAAGTTGGTCTCAGTCTGAATATAGGTAAAGAACATGCATTTTAAGAAATATGCACATGTAAAGAACAGGCTTAGCCAGTATCTCCTAAGCTGCAAAGAGAAAGTACCTTTTCTGCTCTCAGAATGTTTTCCTTCTGATGTCAAATCCACAAGATCCAGAATGTCTTTGATACCACCCGTGCATACTGGTAGTTCTAGTGCAAGTTAAAAGTTAGTATTGCTTCACTTTCTACTTCAGACCAAAATGGTAATTTATCTTTGTGGAATAGTCTTTGTTAATGAGAAAGAGGGGGAGAAAACAACCAAAAACCCCTCTGTGCATTCCACTGCGTCAGGCTTATGTTTCTAATCCAATAGAGCTGCTTTATGATGGTCCTACCCAAAAGTAGATTGTACCAGTTTGTTCTGACATGCCGTTTCCTCTTGTTCTGCTAGGTTCTTTATATATTAAAGGCAAGCATGACCTTAAACTATAGGTCAAGCGTATGTGTCCTTGTTCCTGGATCTGGCTTTCACATGTGTATATATAGTGCTTAGCTCACCAAATTTTTACAAGGAGTAGGAGAAGAACTGTCAAAGGTTTTTGTGGGGTTTTTTTTTGGTTGTTTTGGTTTGTTTTTTTTTTCTTGGTTGGTTGGTTTTTGGTTGGTTTTTGTTTTTATTATTACTAATAGATGCATGGTAGTGTGAGTCTTTTGGAGCACTTAAAAGAGGGTACAACTCCTAAGACCTTAAGGATTTGTAGACTGCATTTGTATTGTCTTTTGAATACAGTTACCGAAACATGTTTTGATCCAATTTGTTTTTATTGATGAACTGTAAGTGAGCATCAACGTAAAACAAACACTGAAAAGCCTGAGCTGATGCTACTAATATGGTTGGGTCCTCAGTGGCCATATACTGTTTTGTTACCAGCAGCATTCCAATGCTACTATCAGACAGATAAGATTATCTAAGTCTTTAATAAAGAATCTGACTATTCATGCAGCAAAGCAATGTGAAAGTTGTGGATGGCTGAGTTCAAGAAATCTGTTTGTTTCACTATCACAAATGTAGTTGATGAATTGCCATTCTTTAAAGAAAAGGAGTCAAAAGTCATGTGTGAGAGACTGATTAGTGCTTGTTTTCACCTGACAAAATGAATGTAAGGATTTTTCATTTTTTTTGTGGGGAAGTTAGAACTCATATCTGAGGAGGATTTGGGAGTACTATGGAGAAAGTATATATAATAGTGAAGAAACTCAGTGGATCAGAAAAATATCAGTGTCAGATTGGAAGACTTCCAAAGGAAAATAATGGGGTTTTTTAAAGCTCAAGATATACTGCAGTTTGTCTGCCTGATTTATTTGTGGTTTCGGTCGATTTTTGGATAGACAGTTTCTTTTACCCAGAATCTGTAGCTTTTTTTTTTTTTTAAAGTGTAGGCATTTAACACTATGTGGGCTACAATTATGTCTTATTGAAGTTCTACAGTTCTGTTACTTTTTCCCAATATACAGTTTTTGAAGTTACCATCTTTGAGAGGATAGCATTTATAATTGCAAGGAACTAATCTGTTGTTCTCATTCTGTCCTGCTATTTTAAACACAACTGTGGGAACAAATCCACTGCATAGGCTTTGGAGACAGCAAGAGCTGACAACTGTTTAGGTATGTTCTGAAGGGAATTGTGAGTTATTAACTTTGCTGAATTTTAATGCAGCTTCTCTGGGAATTCGTAAGGCAATTTAAAACTGCTGTAGTATTCATTTTGCCTTCCTTTGTCTTCAATTTTGACAGTGATCCAGTTGCATGTATTTGCCATCTGCATTGGCGATCCCTGAGTAGTGTAAAGTGAGGAGTTCATGATTTGGTCCATGTGAATAATATTGGCCTGGATATTAAATAGGGGATCAACTCTTTGCTTATGCACTATGATATCTAAAAATGACTTTGTTCTGGTTGTGCATTTCTGTTTTGTTCTGTTCTGTGTAGTTGCCCATTAGTCATCTACTTGTTCATTGCTAATTTAATAAAGGATGCAAAGTAGACTGTAGTTATGAGTTTTATGAATATTGGAGGGTTTTATTATTGAGGTTTTCCTACAGATTGAAAATATTCGGGTCTTCTGTGTGAAAGAGATCATTGTTAAGATTTGGGGAATTTGTTAACTATTTTGAAATTGGTTAAGAGAAATTTATTATTGTTAAACACGTAAGCCCTGATTTTTCAAGTGTGTGCCCTACTGTTCATATTTGAACACTTTGGGAGCAAATAATTGTAAGTGGAAAACCTAACAATTTTATAATTTTAGTAAGCTGAGGAAAAACAAGAGCTTTTTAGTATCAGTGCTAACTTTTGCTTCTCCAAGATCATGTAATTCAGAGTATAGATGCTTCCTTCAGTGTAGCCTGTATGTAATGAATTTGAGATGGTTGGATATGTTTAGAAATGGCATTTGCTATTTTTATTTCATTATTAAGTGAAACACTGAGATGAGCTGAAATGGTATGTACACAAGGAGATTTCAAATTTAATTTAATTCTACCAGTGGGTTCTTATGTGATCTTGTAAGACTAGGTAATTCTTCCCCTTTTGCTTAGCAATTCATGAGAAGGGAAATCTTAGAGCTTGGCTAGATGAGTATTTGTAGTACTTTCGTTGAAAGGCACCATCCCCACAGACAAAGCACATTAGTGGAATGTAGGAGTGTTTATGATCCTTTTCAGTTAAAAATTAAAACTTCCTGCAGGAGCTCAACATAAAATTAGTTTGTTTCAACTTTCAACAGAGTAGGTGCTTTCACAGAATCAATTACTGTGTTTCACCTGAAGATGGTGACTTCTTGAACTGCTACAAGCTGTCACCTGGCTGAGCTTTAAGTTGCTGGATTACCTTTAAATAAGGAGATGCTGAAGGCCTAACTGTCTGAATTAGTAATAATTGTTTGGGATATTGTTAGTTTGACTTTACAATAAGACTAAGCTTGGTATTCTAAATGTAGCATCTTCTTCATATCCTTCACTTCTAAGGAGCTTGTTTTCATTGACTGGTGGATTTAGGATGCCAGAAAATAAGGTTTCTTGAAATAGGATTAGCATTTAGGAAGACAGAGTTGAGGTGCATTATCAATGTGTTGCTCATAAATTTAGGATCAGTCAATTTTGCACTAAAAAAACACTTTGTGTATGCATCCTTGCTCTAGAAATGCTTATACATAAGTCTAGCAGTCTAAATTGAGGAGCACTTGTGGCTTGTTTATGGTTTGCATAGGTATTTTATTGAATCCCCTCACTTTTAGACTTAATGTAGTCCTAAAGAGGGACCATCTGAGCAACACTTTTTGGTTCTGAGTAGAAACACTATATTTTTCTAGCTTAAAAAAAATAAGCAAGATACTCCATTTCTTTGGCATGCTTACAGTTTTGTCCATCTGTTAGAGTGGCACAGTGCCCACTCACAATATGGTGTACCAGTTTCAACCAGGCACAGGTGCCAATGAAAGATCGTTTTCGTTTTCTGACACAGGATTTTTCTGGTGGGAAGCAATGCCCCATTAGGGGAATATGCTTTGTTAGACTGATTACTTCTGTTGGCATGTGTGTATCTCATAGTAATAATTAGCACTTATGCAGTGCTTTACATTTCAAATCACTGTTTAAAAAAAAAAAAAAGATGATTGAAGGCATTACTGAATGACAGTCTTTTGTATCCATTTTACTGAGATTTCTGCAGTTAAGGGGAGGGTGGGGGGATGTGTGTTGTGCGTATTGACCCAGGAACAAGCACGAGATAAAATGTTTCTTAATTGAAATTCTTTCTCTTTGAAGTTTAATCACTGATGAATTATAATAAAATTGCAGTTCTCTGTATGACTGTATTGACTTTTTTGAGGCTGCAAAAGAAAACAAAGAAACAGAGATTATGGTTTTCAGGAGGAGACCTCTATTACAGAATCACAGAATGGCTGAGGTTGGAGGGGCCTTGAGGTCACCTGAGCTGACATGCTCATGTGGAGTCACCTAGAGCCAGTTGTCCAGGACTGTCCAAAAGATGACTTTTGAATATCTCCAATATGGAGACTTCACTGCAGGATTTTGCAGTTCCCTCCCATATGAGGCTCCTGCCAGCCAATTTCTCATCATGCCTGCCCAGGTCCCTCTGAATGGTAGCACGACCTTCTGGCATATTAGCCACTCTTCCCAGCTTGGTGCCATGAACAAATGTGCTGAGGGTGCCCTCTGCCCCATCATACAGGTCATTAAGCAAGTTGTTGAACAGGACTGAACCCAGCACTGACCCCTGAGTACACTGGCCTCCAACTAGACTTTGTGCTACTGATCACCACCTTCTGGACCCAGCCATTCGGGTAGTTTTCAGTCCATCTCATTGTCTGCACATACAGGCTGTACTTCAACACCTTCTCCAAGAGGATGTTAGTGCCAAGGAGACCATGCCAAAGGCCTTACTAAAGTCCAGGGGTTTTATGCTCATTATTTGGGTCCTTCATTATTTCTCTTTTGTATTTTTATCATCTTTGAGACTCCATGCTTAAGCTTGGCTTTACTTGGCATGCTGAGACATTTCTGGCATCTGAGATTTGGGATGTTCACAAGACAAACCTGTGTCCGCACAACTTTGAATGTTTACCTATTGAATGGTTTCTGTTTTCTTTTATTTGGCTAGACCATTTCTTCAGACCAGGTGTGATGGGGCTTTGAGCAACCTGATCTAGTGGAAAGAGTCCCTGCCCATGACAGGGGAGTTGGAACTAGGTGATCTTTAAGGTCCTTTCCAACTCAAGCCATTCTCTGATTCTGTGATGATTCCAGTATGTCAGTGGAATTCTGGCTTCTCCTTCATATGCTTCCTGGCCATTGCATCCTGATAGCACTTCTGGCCTTAATATACATATTTTTATTCCTTCATCCAAATATTTAAAATTATCTATTGAAACCAGACAAAGGAAGGACCCAATAGAGAATGTTATCTTTACTTTTTTTTTGCACAGCGAGCTAGTATCTAACTGTAGTTTTCCAGCTGTTATTTGTACCCATTCTATATTAACTTCAGGCAGCTCATATTTTTTTCTGGCGTATTCCACAGTTTCCAATGGTTTTCTCATGCCTTTGTGAGGTCAAGGTATAGGATGTGTTTACAGCTCTGCTTTCATGGACTCTTTTTTTTTTCTCTCCAAGTCAAAAATGATACTTAGTTCTATATAAATGACTAAAATATTTATTTGGCAAACATATCCTTTTATATTTTAGGGTGTCACTTAGAAAATATTTTGTCAAAGAGGGGTTTTTTTCTGGGTAATTTTGACCAATCAGCGTAACTTTGTTTCTTAAGCCTATCCTTTCATTTTGTTTCCTCTAAAAAGTAGGCATGTGGGCATTGTTTTATTTTATTTCAAATGTCTGGATTCTCATGCGTTTTTCATGATTTCTCAGAGGTAACAGTTAAGATTACTCTGGATTGTATAGGACCTGTTGGAGTGAATTTAATCAGTCATTGCAATTTATTCAGATTAACTTCTCTATGAATTCTGTGTCTTGTAGTTCACTATCTTTGTTTTGTTATTGCTCCCTCCTGCTGGTGTTACACTTGCCGTCTGATTGCAGCTGACCTTTTTGTGAAAAAAATGACAGAAAGAGGCACTTCTGTTTTCTTGGCATTGTCCATTTTATTTCTCAATGAGTATTAGAATAACTCCTTCCTTTCTACTCTTCTTACTGATATATCTATGGAATTTGGTTTTTATGGTTTTGTTTTTTATGTGCATTACTTTTTCTCATTTTGTGATGTGACCTCTCTGATCTTGTTTTTCTGTATAAATGTTCTGCTGTGACACTTGTCCTTGATGATTTGACCTAGTTCTCTTTTTCCCGTTACTCTCACATTTTGAATCATCAAAGCATTTGTGAATTGCCAGCTGGTCTCTTACTATATATACTTCCCACTATCTTCCGTGTTAAGACAGCGTGTATTTGTGTACTACATACTGCTTCTGTGAGAAGTGCTTAGTTGTCCTGACTCCTTTCCACCAGAATTTGATTCTGAGAAGAAATCTCTCAGCAGAAGAAAGCTGACTTCCATGAATACAGTGAAGTCCACTGGCTGTCTTCACTGTTTTCACTTTTACATTTACTAAGGATGATTGATTGTCATTTTGTGAATACTGTCAATTACTTTGCCTTCTATCCTTGCATTATCTTTGCTAGTTTATTTCTATGTTAAAAAACCAAACAAAAAAAAAAAAAAAAAAAACCAAAAAAACAAACAAACAAACAAACAAAAAAACAAAACAGAAAAACCCACAAAACTGGTTTTCTAGAACTGGCTGAACAGTCTGTTGTATTGTAGAGTCTGAAGAGGTGAAGAGCTCCTTCAGGGAATGTGTTTAGGACAGATTAATTTTTGTCTTAGCAATACTTATAGAACAAATGTTGAAGCTTTTTCCTCCAGTAGTTTCAACACTCAGTTTTTCTTCTGTATAACATGAGCTGTAGTTTCCCCATTGCATTTCTTTTTTCTGGTTCCAGTGTTTCTTTAGTTTAATCATTACGTATTTTGTATTTCCATGTTTTGTTTTGCTAATTATTTAGAAGTGTATGACTCTTTCCTAAAAGAAGGCTTTATTTTAACTGTATAACATCTGCACCTCTGATGTTAAGTCTTACCTCACCTCTGGGTACATAATTTGGAGTGGAGAGAAAAGGATCAAATGCCCGCTATGTATTGCAATGGTGAATCTCAAATCTTAATATTCACTCTATTGAAGCTTTAAGTCTTAGGTAAGAAAGGACTGTTACAAGTAACCTCAAAACCTGTTCTTCTACATATCTTTATGAAAATTTCTGCTCTCTGCCACAAAAGAAGTAGCCTGCTTCAAAATGAAAAAGAAGGTCAGTGTCCACAGATCCTTTTCACACTTGTAGTTATGGTTTGTATCTGACACAAGAACATCTGAGCTACTATACCTGTTTCCCTATATAGTCAGGAATAGAGAGAGTTATTTCTCTGGAAGCTGTTCAAATGTATTTAATTAAGTAACTTAATCCCTAAAACTCTCCTCTTCTCTTGACCAGTTACAAAGGAAGCCTAGTGTACAAGCTTAGTTGAAGGTGCCTACTTGTGGTGAAATTAATCCTAATCTTGCCATTTGCCCTTTCCATAGACCATTATTGCAGTTGTCTTTAAGCACTGAGGTTCAAACCTGCATTACGAGTAGAGAAGAACTGCTCTAGAGATCAAGGAAAGTAGGAAAGGGATTCAGTCAATGAATGTAGAGCTCAACTTTGTTTTTTGACATGCCAAGTCAAAGATTGATTCTTGTGATGCCTGTAGAGCCCATGTTACTTGAATCAAGAAACTGCCTCTGAATGCGCAGAGTGCTTCCCTCTGTTGCTTGCACCTGCAGAGTAGAGGTTGTGACAGATATGTTTTTATGTGAAGTACCCATGTACTCTGTACACCTTGGCTGAAGAAGGGTTTATTGTTATATTCATCTCAAATATGCCTGCCTGTAGTACGCAAAATCAGCTACATGGTACAGTCTTTAAAGACTTTTTCTTTTTTTTAGTAGAAGCTGTAGTTATTCTTGATCTCTTAACCCCAGAGTTCTTCACCCTGCTGTAAAACTGCTTCCTGAGTGTGAGAACTAACTGCTTCTGCTCAGATGCTGAAATTTTTGAGCTCCATGGCATTCTATTGCAGTGATAATGAAAGTACATGAGGTACTTGCTAAATACAGTAACCCTGGAGAAGCAGCTCATTGTGCTTTTGTAGGTTAGACTGCAGTTAAAACAGTTTTTGTGTGTGATACTTCATGAGTAACCATTAAAAAAGAAAGAATTTCTTGTTCGTATGGTAGCTTGGAAGAGAGTGGCCAGTAATGACAGAGCTCTAGCTAAGGATGATGAATGTTTCTAAATATTGGGAATTAACCTTTGCAGATGATGAATTGTGGAAACTATGTGGAGCTTCTGCCATTTTAATTATCTGGCTAAAACATCTTGCAAATGGGGAGATATCTAATGTCTTTGAGAACAGAAAATGACTGCAATAACGGGACAAATGCCAGCATATTGCAGGAGGTGTCCTATGCTTTTTAAGTCTCTATATCCAGATCTTGAGTGGTAGAAAAGATTGTGAGGTTAAATGCTGTTTATTTTTTAAATTCTTATTTTAATTTAGATTGCTAACTTTACCTTAAGTGTGTAAACCTAAAGTTATGTCATGCTTTATTTTGACAGATAAAGAAGGACATACATTTTCTGTACTCTGGGTGCTGGTGAGTGTTATCCTAGGTGCAATAGCCATGCTGTGCAAAGAACAAGGAATTACAATACTGGTAAGAATTGTATTATTCACTGAATTTTGACCTCAGATCTGTCAGATACAGTTGTAAAGCCTACAAAGATGAATCTTCTCCACAGCTAATGACACACACACCTTTTTGTTCTGTTCAGAAAACTAAATAATGTTGACAAAAAGCAGGATTCTAGTAGGTCTGTCTCGATTATGTCCTTGCCAATTTGTTGATTTTTTTCATTTTATCTTTTGTAAGCAGGTCATATATATCTGTTAATTTTTTGCAAAGTTTAAAAAGTTTACAGTATTAGTTTCAATGCATGTCACTTTCATTGGCCTTGTTTTTAAATGTAATTGTTAAAATAGCAGGCCTGCAAACTTGAAGGCTTTTGGACAAAGATAGATATAACTGGATGAGAGCATTTTTAAAAGCTCTACCCACTTGCTTTTGCAAACATTGTAATTAGAATTAGGGCCATTATTCATGCACTTCTGATACCAAATCTCTTCCTTCTGCCCCTTATTTAAGGATCTGTTCGTGCAAACAGATACAGTTACTGTTCATGTTCATTGTGCTCTGACTTTTTATAACTTCAATGAAGACATTCTGTTTTGAGTGACCAAACCAGCCACCTGAAATGCTGTATCTTTGATTTATATAGTGATATATCATTATAAATAAGTCCAATTTATAGCTTTAGCTGACATAGACAACCAACACAATCAGAAAATTCTTTGCAGCAAGGATCTTCTTGTCCTTGCTAAAAAAAAGGGAGAAGAAATTACAGAAAACTTCTTGCTTTGGGACATAATTTTTGGATAAATGTTTGTAGGGTGATGTATTCTTCAAAGGTGTCTGTAAGGAAGGCGTACAGAATTTTCTTAAAAATACAGTGTAATTATTTCCTTTAGTAGTATGAAGTAATTATTTGAGCTTACAGACACAGAATTGTTTCTGGATTTGGGTTTTTTTATTTGTTTGCTGTTACATTGCTAGAATGATTATATTTATTGTTGTGCTAACGGGCACAGGTCAGAGGGATGAAGGGGTGTAAATTGCACATTACAAAGATTACTTGGAGACTGAATGTATTTTTCGGCAGAATTCTTGCCTTCCTATCTCCATTTGAGTGAGCCAAAAACCTTTTAACTGCCAGGTGGCCTTTCTACATGGAACCAAGCCACACTCTAACCTATCTTCTGTCCCCTCCTTCTGACTGTTAAAAAGCCTTGTGGCCTCCCAGTGTACCTGGAACTTTTTTTCCTGTCTTTTTTCTACTTCGTCTTTAGAACAGTGAAGTAATTCCTGAGACTGTTGGAATATAGGCTCACTACTCAAAAATAATCATGGTTGGTAATTGCTGAAACTTTGTTTGGGAAATGCTAGTTTGATTTTGCTGATAACCTTGACAGAATTATCCCTGGACACATTTTGTGGGGGTAGTATGTGCAAGTGTAGTCCTGCAAAGCACTGAATATGCTCCAGTTTTATGTGTAGTGGCTGATGTCACATAGAATTTGGTGCCTTTTCTTTCCCCAGAAACTTGCACTGTGTATATTGGTGTCAGTGCAAGAAAAGCAAGCACTGACACCAATATGATACCTCTGTTAAATCTTTCTAAGCCTTTGTCTGTACCCTTTGGAAACAGTATTTCTGAAACCCAACAGTCAAAACATACCATGCTGCACAACAATACACAAAAAATAAGTTGAAGGCTTAAGAAACTCTGCCTTGCTGACAGAAGCCTTACCTTTTGACTGCAGCATTTACGCTGCGGTACATTTGGGAAAGAAGACGAAGAGCAAAATAATGTTGTGACCATGCATATGTTATCTAGCTTGCTGGTACATGGTATTCCCTGAATGATTATTCCATGTGTCAAGAGAATTCCCATTGCAGTAAAATATTATTCTACTCATCTGAGCTCAAGTTCCAAATCTATCATTCTACCTTCATTACTGTCAATGTATCTCTCTGCTTGCTTGGAATCAGAATTAAGATGTACAGTAACTCATGGTAGAAGTGCAATTAAAGATGTATTTAAAAAGAAAATGTTTGTGGTTCATTTTGTGCTCTTATTTTTCTCTTGGTTGCTTAGGGTTTGAATGCAGTGTTTGATGCATTAGTGATTAACAAGATAAATCTTTTGGAGCTCATTCAAAAGTTACTACATAAGGACAAGTCATTGGAGGTGAGTCCTTAGAGGTTTTGTTCATTCTGACCATTCCGACAGTCATGTCCTAAAAGACAAAGAGCCAGCTTCTCACAGTTTGTTGCTGAGATTTTAAAAAAAAAAGCTAAACACCAAAAAAGGTATTGTCAGTCAGTCTTGTAAGGCAATGTGCTATGACATCTCAGCAACATGAACAGTAATGGGGTGTTGTTAGAATTGCATAGGATAGTGAATTCTGTTCCACAGTTTTCTCAACAGTATGTTAAAAATGTGGTATGGAAGAGCTGACTGCTTGATGCAACAAGTTTTCCAGGGTCAGTAGCAAAAAACCTCAAATGGTACTTTGACATAGTTTGGTCAGAGTAAAAAGAGGGAGGGATGTATTCAGATTCTCAGTAAGATAGTAGACATTTGAAAAAATACAGTAAAAAAATACTATATTTAACTTTGCTAATTTCACTAAAGTATTACACTGGGTTTCTTTCAGAATAAAAATTACCCAACGGGAAATGGTTCCTAGTATCTTTGGAGTTGAAAAATTAAAAGAAAATATGTAAGAACTGATATTGCTAAGGATTGATTTTCTGACTTTCGTTGATACCACTTTATCTAGTATTATCTCAAGTGGAATCTGGCGTGCAGTATTTGCATTGACAAGCAAATAACAGAAACAATCAGCCTCAGATGAATGAATGATAACAGCCAAATAGACCAACAGCCTACTACAACATCACTACTGTTGAACAGTCATTTGCCTCTCCCATCCAAGATTCAACAAGGCAAAGGAATATGATTTAATATCCTTCACTTCAATCAGTGGTTTCACTGCAGAGGAGTCTCACTCCTGTTTCTGAGTGGCACAATGCCTATGGGACTTTTAAATTCCTTTGCAAGGAGTAAAGTGAGGAGTTTCAGGGGGAAATCACAGAAAATGGAATCTCTAAAACTGAAACAGTAGACGTAACTAAGAAGGATTAAGTGAAGGGTACAGGAGTATTCCAGGCAGCAAATAGGAATGATGGAGAGTTTTGCGGTATAATGAGAGTGGAATAAGTCACCAATCAGCCTCTCATCGGTGCCTGTTAAGGTCATGGAATAGATCCTCCTGGAAGTTAAGTCAAAACATATGAACAACAGGGAGGTGATTAGAGATAGCCAACACAGCTTCACCAAGGACAGATTGTGCTTGCTTAATCTGGTGTCTTCTGCAGTCGAGCGACTGCATCAGTGTTCAAGAGAAGAGCTGCTGATGTCATCTACCTGGATTTCTGCAAGGGCTTGGATATGGTCCCTCATAACATTTTTGTTGCTAAAATGGAGAGATATGGGTTTGACTGATGTACTGTCAGATGGGTAAAGAATAGGCTGGATGGCAACAATCAAAGAATTACAGTCAGTGGCTTAATGTCCAGTGGAAACCGTAGTGAGTGATGTCCTCAAGGGTCCATACTCACACCAATTTTATTTAATATCTTCATCAGTGGCATAGATAGTGGAATTGAGTGCACCCTCAGCACATTTAGAGATTACACCAAGCTCAGTGCTGCAGCTGAGGGAAGTGATGCTGTAAGCTTGAAGAGGGTGGGCTTGTGTGAATGTCATGAAGTTCAAGAAGGCCAAGTGCAAAGTCCTGCACCTGAGCTGGGGCAGTCCCCAGTATCTCTACAGACTGAGGGATGAATGGATTGAAAGCAAACCTGCAGCGAAGAATTTGGGAGTACTGATGGATGAAAAATTTGGGTATGACCGAGCAATGTGTGTAGGTAGCCCAGAAATATCCTGGGGTGCATCAAAAGAGACGACCAGCAGGTCAAGGGAGATGATTCATCTACTCTACTCCATTCTGCTGAGACCCCACCTGGAGTACTGCATCCAGCTTGGAGGTCCCCCAGCATCACGAGGGCTAGGATCTGTTGGACTGAGTCCAGAGGAGGGCCATGAAGATGAGAACAGGGCTGGAGCACCTCTCCCCCTGAAAATAGGGGTTGTTTAGCCTGGAGAAGAGAGGGCACCGGGGAGACCACCTCTCTAGGAGCGTTGTAGTGTTTGACGAGTAATAAATTCTGTACAATGAGGGTAGTGCGGCACTGAAACAGGTTACCTAGAGAAGTCATGGATGCCCCGTGCCTGGAAGTGTTCAAGGCCAGACTGGACAGGGCTTTGAGCAACCTCATCTGGAGGCAGATCCATGACAGAGGGACTGGACTAGGTGATGCTTAGAGGACCCTTCCAGCCCAAACCACACTATAATTCTGGGAAATGTGTCAAACCTTCTTGGAGGATTGTTCTTTAAGCATAAAGAGCTCAAAGCGTAATGCTTCTGTTTGGTGACTTTTAGACAGTTCTGTCTCGATGAAGAAAACATCAAATATGCCTTTTCCTTCTTTTGATAGAATTAATTAATTTTAGCTCCTGTTACTTACAAAAATCTGTTCTGCTCTTGTCATGGAAGTGTATCTAAGATTCTTTTGTTTTGTTTTGTTTTGTTGAAGAGCAGATCTTAAATGCTCCTTGCAGATTTTTTTTTCTTCTCGATTGAGACAGGTTTCAGTTTCATGCCAGATTTGAGTTAGCTCTAAATCAAAGAGGATGCAAACACTTCTTCCACTTTCAAAATTCTACCTACTAAGAGATTTTGTGTCAATTGTGAAATCTAGCCTTTAAGAAGCAGCATGTATTGCTAAATGAATTGAAGCCCTGGATAAGAGGTTTTATGTAGTTAATCTGTTATAAGGCAGTTATAAATTTTCTCTATGTGTTTTTTTTCATAGCACAATTTTATTCCAAAGGCCGTTTTATAGGAAAACCATTCCTAAATCCTCGTTATTGTGACTTTGGATACTGAGATGTCCAAGTTGGAAGCAATCATTTGAGCACAAAGGCTAACTTATGTAAAATCAGAATTACAGACTTGTTTATCCTTAGGCTTTCAGCTAAATATTTTATGGTGACACTGTAATCAACTAGAAATACTAAAAAGCCATCTGAATATTATTTTTAAATTTAACTTTTCTGTCTTTTTCAAGAATAAATATTTTCAGCCAGGGCACTACTGGATATCTGTCTTTGTGCAGTATGCCAACTTTTTTTTTTTTTTTTTTTTTTTTTTTTTTTTTTTTTTTTACTTCAGACATAGCTAATATTGATTGCCTAAAAAACTACTGTGGTCCTTGCTAAAGAGCATATTCCAATAAGAGGTAAAAACTATTAGTGTGCCAGCTCCCTTTGAGGACATAGAACTGATCATGTGTAACTGTTAGAGCAGGTTTAAAAGGGAATGGAAACCTATTAGACTAAGGGAGGAAAGTAGGAATAAAGGATAATACTTGGAATCGCATGACCACTTTTTTTTAGGCTCCAGTCAACTCTTCCTTGTTAAAATCCACAGTTTACTTACACTTTTACGTGTAGACAAGAAAGAGAAGTGGACCAAATGATCTCTCATTTCAGAGGAGCACTCCATCTGCTTTTCTGATGACTTGTTGAGGCTGCATAAAATAACTTCAGCCATCATATTTCAGAGAATTCTGAGGCAGCTGTACAGCACTTTAATATAGGGTGTCAGAAGAGAAGCTATGTCCTTAATTTCCCACGTGAGTTATCGTTAGCTACCTAGGTAGGGTGTTGGAAGCTTGGATTTGCATCTTAAAGCTGTGACTGGGATATCATTATACTGATGATTCTATTTCCAGTCTCTGCTGGTGAAGCTTGAAGAACCTCCACAGTGTACAGTGGTTTTCGTTCCATTTATGAAAATTATATCTGTTATACTTCATGGAGGAAAAAATGTAAAAGTCTGTCAAATTTAGCTTCTATGCCATCACTTCTCTATATTTAACATGAATTGCCTTCTTTAGATCCTAAAGTGTATATTATAAATTGTGATCTAAATCACTGAGTTAATGTAGATCAAATACAATTTTCTTTTTTGATATTGGGTTATTTTACCTTGAACTAAGTGATTTTAATTATGTTTTGGGCTGTGAAAATTTTAATTCAGTTTCTAATTCCTCCCAGTTTTTAACTGTGCAATTTTCTTGGTGTATGCATTTTGCCTCTGAAGAGACCTAGGTGGACAAAAACCTTCCGTAACAAGCAGTCAACTGGATATAGCTATTTCAAACAAAGTTCACAAAGTACCCACTCTCCATTTGAGAAAGAAAAGATAGATGAATTTAATAGGCTGTATTTTGCTCAAATTCCCTTCTGCTCTTAGAAATTGCCACGTAAAATTACATCAGCAATAGACTTACTGAGGATTTGTAGACAAAAGACTGCTTGAATAAAGAAGTTTTCTTTCTTGATTGAGAAGGAAATTAAAATGTTTGCAAAAAAATATTTTGCAATAAAAATGTCAACTGTAATAGCAAAAATGCACAGGAATGGCATCTTCTTTCTGAGATAGAGGTGAAAAGGATGTGAATGTAGTGGGTAAGAGAATAAATAATGTTTCTATATGAGGTGTTTTTTCTTTCTTTCATATAGAACACTGGGCAGTTAAGGAAGGGGCTGCTTTTCAGGATAACTCTCCTGATGTCTGGAGGGGCCAGTATACTTTATATACGCTGGAGGATTATGGGCACAGGGCCACCGGCTTTCACTGAAGTAGACAACCCAGCTTCATTTGCAGACAGTATGTTTGTGAGAGTAAGTTATGAAGTTGCTTTTTTTCTGACCAGCTCAGAACATTTGTCTTTGTCATAAAATCAAGTTTTCTGTTCTTTAAAGAAACAATAAAGTGGGCAATCTTTAAGTTTCAACATGTGTGATAAGTCACCTTCACTTGTGCTCCTGTGAGGATTTTCTGCAATTTTTTAATATACCTTTCTGCAATTTTTTTAGTATACCTTGCATATTCTTTGCATTCAATTTAGCATGCACTGTACACATTGATGTACTTTTCCATTTACGCGCTATTTTTGCCATGCATGCAAGAAATTAGGTTTTGCTGATTTTCATCCCTTTTCCACATACTTGTGCTTGAGTTTTCATCTTTCTTTCATGATTGAAGAAAATAGCATTAAGTTCTAGTCTGATATATTTAGACTATGTCTTGGCTATATACCTCTGATGGCATTAAGGCTCTTTCCAGAGATGGAAAATGAAGGACGAAGGCAGTGGGTGATGTCTTTTTTGATGTTTTCTCCTGTAGGAGATGCTTCTTTTTACATGTGGATATTGGCTGGGAAGTATAGAATTGCATTTCCCTGCTCTGAACAAGAGAGCCACCTAGCTATGTTTTTAAAAAATTTATTTTCACAGCTGTAAAGGAAATCTATATGTATATAGTTGTAGTGTAAAAGTATTTATGGCCTCTTTTTTGTATAAGATATGTTTTGTGATAAGGGAAAGGAGAGAAGAGAGAAGGACTAAAATTGCCCCTCCCCCTCAAGTTTAGTATCAAATAAATGTTTGTTTTCTTTTTGACTGACAGGCTATAAACTATAATTACTACTATTCCCTGAATGCATGGTTGCTGTTGTGTCCCTGGTGGCTGTGTTTTGATTGGTCAATGGGCTGCATACCCCTCATTAAATCCGTCAGCGACTGGAGGATAATTGCACTAGCAGCACTTTGGTTCTGCCTAATTGGTCTGATATGCCAAGCTCTGTGCTCAGAAGACAGCCATAAGAGAAGGTAAGAGACAGTGATGAATTTTAAATGCCTGGCCAACTTGAGTACAGTATTATTTTGTTAAATCCACTAGTGATAATTTTAACAATTCAGTGGAACCAGTGTCTAGCAAATGCAGTTCAAATAAATATTTATAGCTGTCATTACAGTTTTATCCCAATTTGGGCCCATCACTGTATACCGACTAGTGGGAAACAGAGTTGGAGGAGGAGGCATGGATGGCTGCTCTGTTTTTTCTCCTGAAATGGTATTTTGAGATCCTTAACACTGTAGGTGGTAAAAAGTATTATGTGCTCAGAACACAGTAGGAAATTATGTATGTTGTTGCCCTTACTTCTTACAAATCATCATTTCCTTTAATCTTCTCCTAATAATGAGAGAGGACATGTGCCTTTCAGTTCTTTAAAAATTTTCAACTTCTCAATCATAGAATGGTTTGAGTTGGAAGGGACCTTAAAGATAAGGTAACTCCAGTCCTCGTGCTATGGGCAGGAACACCTTCCATGAGGTCAGGCTTCTCAAAGCTCCATCCATCCTGGCATTTAACGCTTCCAGGGATGGGACATCCACAATCTCTCTGGGCAACCTTTTCCAGTGCCCCATCACCCTCACAGTGAAGAATTTCCTTAGATGTAATCTAAACCCATTGTCTTTCAGCTTAAAGCCATCAGCTCTTGTCCTAACACTACATGTCCTTTTGAAAAGTCCCTCTCCAGCTCTCTTGTAGCCCCCATTAGATACTCAAAGGCTGCTAGGTCTCCCTGGAACCTTCTCCTCTCCAGAATAAACAACTCCAACTCTCTCAGCTTGTCCTCATAGGAGAGGTGCTCCAGCCCTCTGATCATCTCCATGGCTCTCTTCTGTGTTCACTCTAACAGGTCCACATCCTCCTTATCTGGGGACCTCAGAGCTGGATGCAGCATTCCAGGTGGGGTCTCACAAGAACGAGTAAAGGGGCAGGATCACCCCCTTAACCGGCTGGTCACGCTGCTTTTGATACATCCCAAGATATGATTGGCTTATAGGCTGCAAGTACACATTGCTAGGTTGTCTTCAGCCTCTCATCAACCAACACCCCCAAGTCCTTCTTCTCAGGACTACTCTCAATCCATTTTCTATCCCACCTGTCTTTGTGCTTGGGATTGCCCTGACCCAGGTACAGGACCTTGCATTTGGACTTCATGATGTTTGGACTAGCCTACTTGTCAAGGTCCCTCTGGATGGCATCTCTTCCCTCCAGTGTGTCCTGCAGAGACAGCTTGGTGTCTCTGCAAACTTGCTGAGGGTGCACTTGATCCCACCGTCCATGTCACCAGCAAAGATGTTAAACAGCACTGATCCCAGTACCAACCCCTGAGGAACTCTACTTGTCACTGACTCCACTTGGATATTGAGCCATTTACTGCAACTCTTTGAGTCCATCCAATTTCTTATTCACCAAGTGGTCCATCCATCAAATCCATGTCTCTCCTATTTAGAGACAAGGATGCCATGCGGAACAGTGTCAAATGCTGTGCACAAGTCCAGGTAGATGACACTATTTGCTCTTCCCTTATCCACCAATGCTGTAACCCCATTGTAGAAGGCCACAAAATTTGTTAGGCACAGTTTGTCCTTAGTGAAGCCAGACTGGCTTTCACCAGTCACCTCCTTATTTTTCATGTGTGTTAGCATAGTTTCCAGGAGGATCTGCTCTATGATGTTGACAGGCACAGAAGTGATCTATTGACCTGTAGTTTCCTGTTTCTGCCTTTTTCCATTTTTAAAAAATGGGGATTATGTTTCCCCTTTTCTAGTCAGTAGGAGCTTCACCAGACCATCATAACTTCTCAAATATTTTGGCTAGGGGCTTAGCACCACCTTAGCAAGTTCATCCAACAGTTTCCTCAGGATCCACAGATGCATCTCATCAAATCCCATGGACTTGTGCACTTTCAGGTTCCTTAGGTGTTCTCGAACCTGATCTTTTCCTACAACAGGCAGTTCTTCATTCTCCCCGTCCCTGCCTTTGCCTTCTGTAATTCGAGCAGTGTCGCTGGAGCACTTGCTGGTAAAGACTGAGGAAAAAAAGTTGTTGTACCTCAGTCTTCTCTATGTCCTGGGTAACCAGGTTTCCCATTTTCTTCCAGAGAGGGCCCACATTTTCCACAGTCTTCCTTTTATCACTAACATAGGTCATTCTGTTGTTCAGAGTGAAAATTTTTTTCTTTTCTGTGGTATTCTGTAATTTCATCTATTCCCTCTCATCCCCTCAAATGTTAACAGCCCACCTGCCTGCCTTCCTGCTGTTCCCATAGTTATTTGCACAAATAAATCAGTTTGGAGAGGGTTGGAATTCTTGCTACAAGTGGTGTCATAATTGCTAGTGAAAACGCACTCAGTAAGTATAATTGCTAAAGAGAATTGCTAAACAGTTTGTAGTAAAGTAAGAAATACCTGACCCAGGCCTGAGGTTCTTATTCCCTTATGTCAGGTCTGTAAAACTGAGGTACTTAGTCTCATTTGTCTGAGCTCTGTATAGTTCACAAGGAGTTACCTGCTGCACTACGATACCTCAAACAAGGAAGACAAACTGCCCTTAAAAAGTGTGTGTCTGCTGACTGTAGAAAGACCCTAGATTGCTAACTTTCAAGTGGTTAACCACAATGGATTCTACTATTGATGTGTTTGTTAGGAAAGAGAATGCTCTCTCAGTTGGATGTGCACCTAGGTTTCTTTTTTAACAGTGATGTATGTTTTTTCCTGTTACTGTCTTACTAGTTCCAAAAATGGACAGGTAGCTTTTACCATTACTTTTCCTGCCTGTGTATTTTAAATAGGAGTTATATGATTAATTTGTAATGGGGCTATTTCTGGCCTGAAAGCATGAATATTGCTTTTCTAAAAATTACAGCAATGATTTTAAAAATGCCTGATGGAATGAAATGTCAAAACCTCACTGAAATTTAATCTGATCTTGTTAGTAGCTCTCAAAGACTGTGTTTGAATGCCCTGTTCCATGTGCACATCCTTCTAAATGTTTAAATAAAGTTTATTTGTTAAGTAGAAAAGGTAGCTTTTGTTAAAAAAAGAAAAGGAAATATTTTGTTATTATTTGTGGTTAATTAGGGAATCTGTTTCTTGCTTGCAGAATCCTTACGCTGGGACTTGGATTTCTTATTATCCCTTTTCTTCCTGCAAGCAATCTGTTCTTCCGAGTGGGATTTGTTATTGCAGAGAGAGTCATCTACCTCCCCAGTATTGGATATTGTATTCTCTTTACATATGGATTTAGTCTCTTGAGTAAGCAAGCCAAGAAAAAGGTACCATCAAAACAATCAGTTAAACTGATGATGAAGTGCTTCAACTGAAAGATTTGTTTCTTAACTTTCCTCTCTTTCCTTAAGAAAATTCTCGCTGTGGCAGTACTTGGAATCTTGTTGATAAATGTTATGCGCTGTGCACTCCGCAGCAGTCAATGGAGGTCAGAAGAACAGCTTTTTAGGAGTGCACTGTCTGTGTGCCCTCTGAATGCAAAAGTAAGTCACTCGGGACTTCTAATATTTTTTTTTCTTTTTTTTTAAGTGTTTTGAAATTTGGGGTCAAGGAGGTGCTATGCATAGTTAATATATTGCGCTACAGCGTTATTCACAGTCTTGCTTGGTGCAAGAGCGACATTGACATGTCAGACACCTAAATTACAGTGGTAGCATACTCAAATACCAGACAGTGCAAATTACAATATTGTGATTCAGAACTTGGAGGTGGGAGTGGGGAGTTAAGGGAGGAGGGAGAATACACTTCAGGAAAGGCATCCATTGAATGTACTGCTGATAAAATCTACTTAAAAGAATTGTGCATATAATTGAAAGTTATTGCATCAAAAATGTCAAAAAGAAGCTAAGTAAGTTGTAGCAATGTATTCAACTGAATAATGCCTATGCTGTTTTTAGAATATTTTTTGTGTACCTTCCAGTGGTATATAAAGCCAGCACAGCTACAGGACAAAGCACCATCTCATCAGTGTAATCACAGGATGTGGGGGTAAAATCTTTGCTCCCACTTCTGCTCTTTTGAAGTGGCTGAATAGGCTAGAGTCTTCAGACATGGGCACTGAGGAAAACTGCAGTTTTCTCTGCAAGGCTCAGTGAGGGAACAAGTAAGAGGTGGGACTGGATAGGATGTTTCACTGAGCTGAACAGAAGTGCTCGGCATCGGAGACTGAATCTAGCCTGCCAACAGAGGTGACCTCCACAGGAGTCCTTTGACAGCCAAGAGTGTGATGCTGTCTGAATTTTAGCAGAGACTCTCTTTGAAGAGCCTGGGAATGAGAATGTGCAGCTTGTCAATAAAAATACATTGATGTTAAAAGATTTCTGTAATCTAGACGAGTATCTAGACAATACAGATCAAGACACAGACTTTAAAAAGGAACCTGTGAATTCTCAACTTTGCAAAAGAGAATGATAGATGTAGCATTTACTGGGATACAAATACACAACAGTTAGCTGTAAAAAACACTTATGGCCAATATTTACAGCATGGTGGTGTCTTTCAGTAATCTCAGATTTTAATACATAGGAAAAGAGCTGTTGTATTTTATTGTGTGGCAGTGGTAGGCAGCCATCTTCTTTTTAATGATGACCTCAGTATATCTCGTCTTCTGGATGACAAGCACATACTATAAATGGAGCAAATGCAATCTGTTTTCTTTGTGTGTAAGTCCATCCATCTGCCATGGTAAGAGTGCTTTAGACAGATCCGCACTCTTTGCCTGTGCTCCAAGCTCTTTGGACTCCAGCCATGTCTGGCTGGGAAGCTGTGTAGCTCTGCTCCCACAGTACTGTGCCTGAGTCGATAAGCTGTGTGCAAGCTACTGAACTAATGCAGCTGGTTTAAAGCCAATGAATGTACAGGGAAAATGAGCTTGTGTTTGTCAACACTGGGCTCTGTAGACATGCCTAAGCTGTATTTCTGCTGGTGACAGCTCATGCAAATGGGAAGCGTGGTGATGTGAACAGGGAGGGGTTTGTAGGCTCACATTCCAATTTTGCTGAAGGAGTAACTTTGAAATCACAGTACTAGGGAACTTTCCTGGGCAAAAATATTAGAGAGCACATGTGTGAAATCCAATCTTTTGTTTTCTTTATGGACTCAGCTGTATTTATTCAATTTTGACAAAGGTAAATGTAAAAATTGGAACTGGGTTCTGTTCTCATCTTCTGTTGTTGTCTTTGAAATTGCAGCCTTCCTTTAAAAATTACTCCACAGGACTTTCTTTCAGTGACCCATTTATTTCAGTGGGAGGCTGGTGAAGACCAAAGAATGGAACATATATAATAGCTTTTTCTTGTTGTGCGTGGAATATATTTAATATGTGTAATGTGGTCATGCTTTACTTCTATTATGTAGCAGGGTTTCAAAATCTCAACTTTTAACTAGCAACAAAAGCTGTTCGTGTTTTGTGGTGCAGCTCTTTTCAATTCTAAATTGTCTGTGTGAGAAGCATAGAGTAAACTTACTCAAATTCTAAATAACAAGTAGTAACAGCACTGCCTTCTCTAATTTGAAGACTCATCTTCATTAAACATATCTTTAGATAGACGTGGGGAAACTGCATTAAATGAGATTGTCTGGCATAGTAGTGAGTGAATCTGCTGCCTTGAGTGATGATGTACTTGGTTCAAGAGATGAAATTTAGAATCAACTTCAATAAATGTTGCCCAGTGATGAAAAAATTTATAGGAAATAATCAGGTACTACAATGAAATCACAAAGATTTTGATACAATACAGATTTTATTAATGTTTTGAATATTTTAAAATATATTTAAAATGTTATTTACTAGATATAAGATATTTATTAGATATATATATGTTATATATTAGATATAAGATATTTAAATATAGATATAATATATAGATTTGTTGCTTGCTTAGGATTTTTTAAGAGAGAGAAAGAAGTATGTTACCGATCTTGGCTAAATGTGTCTAGGAGCTCATCACACATTTAAACTTGCATGGTCCTGCACTTACATTGGTTTCAAAGGTCATTAGACTGAAACAGTATATGTTTTGAATATATTTGGTACTATTTTCTTTAGATGAACAGAAGGTGACTGTATATTGATTCCATTTCCTCCTATCACGTTTTTTCATACTGTATAGACTAACTTAATTCCTGGTGCTCAGTGATGATGCACACCGGCGTGAGTTAGAACCAGGTCTGTATTGTTTTTGTTAAAGCAAATTTTGTGAATAGTTACAGAGGCTGTTTTCTCCTGATATTTGATTATATGTTACAGGCAGTTTATAAATTTAGGGTATTTCAGCACTACAGACATAAGAAGCTCACTGGATCCAATTTGGTGTCTTTTCATTTGATGTCATTATGTTGTGAGTTCATCCTGGAGTGCTTTGTTGAAGCACTGGAATATCTAGTTACAAACTGTGATAAAAGCATAAGTACTGTTTCACCATATCAGACTACTGGCTTGGATTTATGTCCTTAGCTTTAGACATCTACATCCAAGTGAGTCAGTAAGCCTTGCTATATAACTGGGGAGAAGAAACTTTCTTTTAGCATGTGGTTTATCACCTTGGACTAAGTGACTGACATAAACCAGGACTGTACCCTAGATCTGTGTGTTTCTTTCCACTGAGATAAAGGAAGTCCTGACAACTAGAGCATATGTGTCTACATAGCCACCAATTTTCTTTTCCTAGATTTGAGATAACTGAATGTAAATGATTATAAATTGCTGTTATTTTGTATGTAATCTCTCCATTCTCCTTGCTACTGGCTTTTCTTTAAAGGATAGAAAATAATAAACATAATTTTTGGAAAGCCATTTCAGTAGCAACTTTTCAGCAGTAATAAGCAAGAAAATTACAATACTCCCAACAGAAGGTTACTAACCATCTGCCTTGAAATACTAGGGTAAATAACTTTGCACTTGATTCTTTATGTAAACTGCAATTACTAGAGATACAAGTTTATACAAGAGACAGGCTATGCTGATACCAAAATGATACAGTAAGAGTTTGTGAGATTGCTTTCTGTACTTTCTTAAAAGGTCTTGTAAAACCTCTTTGTTACAGAACAAGATTTAGTGATGTCTAAGGATCTGATCTTTGTTCCTTAAGGAAGCTGATCTAGAGAGCATTTCCTTTAGATATTGAGATTTTTTTTTTTAATGCTATATATCAAAACATTCCTCTTTTGACTGCTCTGGGCTGTGTTTTTAGGGGTTATTTGCAGTGTTTTGCCACCATTTTAGATATCAATTTTTGTGTATACAAGCACAGTCATGCAGAAGAACCTTTAGACAACATTAGCTACACAAACAAGATGTCAATATCAAAAAGCTTTATTATTATTATTATTATTATTATTATTATTATTATTTGGAAAATACAATTTCAGTAGTAGAAGAAAGAAAAGAGTGATGACGGAAGCTGGCATTTAACAGAAGCATCTGCATATTTCTGGAGAAATTTTGACATCTGTGCTTTGTTTCCATCCTCAGCAAATGTTCATATTTGCTGAAAAGGTGATTACAAGTACCTAGGTTGAGAGAATAAAATTGGTAATAATAACAGTGCTCCAACTGAGGGCATGTTCCTCCCAGAAGATGATACTACATTTTAATATGCTCCTATGCTGCTTTGAGTAAAAACAAAAACAAAAAGTCAGTTTTACGGTTATTTTTGTACAGAAAAATATAATTTTTCTCTCTCCTCCTTGTTTAAATGTGTGTGCATATTTAAGCATTTAAATAAGTGTTCAAGTACTGTGTTTCTCTAACACAGAATAATATACAGTGATTTTTCTTTTTTTGTACTGGCTTCTTAGGCTGATTGAGGTATTGCAAACAGACAAATACATGGAGTGAATTCTTTGGCTAGGCTATGGTGCTGTGGTTATGTTAGCTTAACACGTGTCTGTTGAGATCAAGTAAGTTTGACCCTAGGGTATTTTTACCTGATTGCCCTGATTTCAGAGAATACTGTTGTTATGCATCCCTGAGAAATGCTCCTTTTAGAGCTATTACTGTAAAGTAATTGCCTGTTTAAGATTGATAAAGAAGCATCTGGGTATAATGTAATACGTCATTTCCAGTTAATATTTAATCATTTAATAATGAATTGCTATGCCTGCTCTTAAATGTTTAACCAGGAAAGGAAAATCCTCCCTTCCAGGCTGGCACGCACAGTATCTGCCAAAAGCAGAAGAACCACACCTCTAGACATGAAATTTAAAAAAACTCACTGGCCCCTCATTTTTAAAGACCAAATTCCTCCCACCCCAAGTGCTTCCCACAATACTTGTGTCCCCTTGTTGTACAGGGAGAGGTCATAAGAGAAGTCAAGGAGAGTTACAGTCTTGTGCTTAGCAGATGGCAGGTAGTTATTGCAGGCCTGGTTTGGGTGAGCTAAAGGCTGGTCTTGGCATCTCTCTGTCATGGCTAGTGAAGTGAGAGACACAGCTGTATGGCAGAAGTCACATGCACCTCTCAAATGACTGTGTGTGCCTGGAAACCCTTTGCTGGCTCTGTTCACAAGAGCAGGATGTTACTGCGTATTATATTACATTGTAGAACTGGTTTTGGTTTGGGATATTTATAGTAGGCTGGGGAGGTTTTTTTGTGTTTGGTTTAGTTCTTCTTCTCTTCCCTTCTTTGTCACCATAATATTAAGAGGAATTAAAGCTACCATTTCTCTTGAAGAGAAATTAGAAAACTTACATACAACAAGGAGCTCTTGATTTTCTGAAGTATTGTATAGAAACATCATTTCCTTTCACACAGAAGCTATAGCTGAGGACAAAAGAAATACACCATTGAAAATGCTAGTAGTTTATTTAAACAGTTGTGGTATCAGTTTTAATAGTCTTTTTAGTTCAGTTCACAAACACTTGTGCACATAATATTTCATTTGATGCTTTGACTTGAGAGAATCGATATCTCTCACGTTTCTGCAGACTGCACAATTCTTTTTACATGAGAAAAATATTCTTGCTGCTACTACTTTTGAGATAAAAATGGGTATTAAGACATGATGTGTTTAAAAAAAAATGAGAAAAATTCAGAAAGTGAAATGCTGTTTCCTAACATAAGACAGCTTACATATGAAAGACTCTGAGGGGTTGGTGTATACCAAGATTTTTCTCATCTGCTCTGTCCCTGGTCTTCAGTCACATTTCTTTCTTCAGTAATGCTTACAACTTTTGCAAAATGTGTTTAAAAAAATTAACTTTCATAAAGCTTCTTAAAGAAAGAAATTGAATCAAGTTAAATGTAATTTTGTTTGTTGATATTGAAGTGTAAAGTCAGGTACTTTATGGGCTAATATACATTATTCAGTGAAATCCTTAATTATTTCTTCTGTTTTGCCACAATGTATCTTTTATCTGGATGAATTTTTAATATGTAAACCTCAGCATAAATAATCAGAGCAATCCAGTTTGCTAAGAATGTTATAGTGTTCTGAAAAATTTCTGGAAGAGATATACAAATACAAGTCAGTCCTAAGAAACATCTTTCATTTTACTTTAATGACCCCTGGGAAAATGCCATTGCGTCGTTTTGGGTTTTTTGACACCGTCAACTGATCTTTATGTTTGGTTATATCTTGATATAAATGTACCATTCCATTGCTTCTTTGCCATGGGCCTTGTCATATTTTTATGAATGTACAATAAGAGTACTAGGATTTTTTTTTTCTTGGAAGCTGTGCTAGAATTGCTTTTATGGGATGCTGAATTTGTGTGCTATTTTATATCCTACAGTATGAGGAGTCGCCTCTGTGAATGCTTAGTAAGCTTTATGGCATGTTTGCTGTCCATAAAACCAGTGAAAATACTTTCTCGCCCATTTGAAAAAGCATGGAAAATGTTCTTAACTTTATTTGTTGATGGTATGTTACTGCAGAGTCACAATCATATATAGAGATGAAATTCAAAAAATAAATATCATACCACCTAGTTTCAAACATAATTCTATGAGCTGGATCAGTAGGTCCCAGATACTGTGCCAACTGCAATTAGGATTTTTCAGTTGATGGACACATCAGATAAAATCCTTTTTTTGAGTGTAGAAGGTGAATTAGAATTATCTAAATGCATTACAAACCTGTCTTTTTGGACTTCAATCTGAAGTTATTCCTGCATGGTGTATTTGAAGAGATTTAAATTAGATTTTTTAAAGTGTAGAAGAAATTAAAATGTGTGTTTGTTTTAAATGAAGTATATACAGTTTGGTTTCGAATAGTAAGGTAATCAACCTAAATGAGTCCTGATCTAGTTGCTGAGAAATCTCTTTTCAGGAATCAGTACTCTCAGTACTTACCGACCAGGTAATGAAGAAGATTTGTCTTGAAGTAGGATTTGAGATGTCTTCTCAGATTTGTCCTGAAATACTTTTATTCCTATCTAGACCTTGACATAAGTTCAGATGATGTATCTTCTTCCTTGTAGCCTGAAAGCTCTAGATCAATCCTTCATTCTTTTAACAGGCAAGGGCTTCAACATATTGCTGTACACATAATTTCAGAAATGGTCTTCAATACATTTTTATCCTAAGACAGTAATTGTGTTTGTTATTTTTTGTTTGTTTTTGAAATATGTAACTTAGCTTCTCTGTGAATGTTGAGCTTCTTCTAGTTTAAGCTACAATGAAAGCAAAATGTAATCAACACTTACATTTCTGTTTCTTCTGCTATTTGATTTGAGTTTGACCTTCTCTTACTTACCTGACAAATAAATGAAATTAAGAACAGGAGATCTCCATACAAAGTATCTTGTAGGAAGTGTGGTGACCTCATTTCTAAACCCAGGAAGTGAATAATCTTTCTTAAATGGCTGTAACAGACAAGCTGATTTTTTATTTTATTCCTCAGATTTTGTCTTACTGTCTTCATTGTATGCATTGTCCAGTCTTAAGTATCAGCCTTCGCCAAAAGCCAGCAGTGAATGACACAAATGCTGACTGTTTCTGTTTGGAGAAGGAATTTTTAGCTATTTGGCTGCACAAAATATTTTGACTGTATGGCATCTGGTAGAATGTCCATCTATGTTTTCAGGTGCACTACAATGTCGGCAAAAACCTGGCTGACAAAGGAAATCAAAGTGCTGCAATCAAATACTACAGAGAAGCTGTAAGGTATTAGGAATTTTACTGCTTTAATGATCTGTCCTAAAATTGCTTTCATGTTCAACATGAAGAAAATGCTTAGGTATTCATTTTCGTGTTCTGCAGCATTGCAGAGCTAGCAATTTGCATATATTAATACATGTCCCATACATAATAATCATCTCTTAAATTTTAAATTTTAGGTTGAATCCGAAATACGTACATGCCATGAACAACCTTGGAAATATTCTGAAAGAAAGAAATGAGCTCCACGAAGCAGAGGAGTTGCTGTCCTTAGCTGTACAAATACAGTATGTTTAGAACAATGCTAAGCAGTGTTTTGCACCAACTGAGCCGAAATAATACAATAGGATCTTGTGTTTCAAATGCTTAATTGTCATCTCTTTTGATGTGTTTTCCCAATTTGCTCAGACCTGATTTTGCTGCTGCATGGATGAATCTAGGAATAGTACAGAACAGTTTAAGAAGATTTGAAGAGGCAGAGCAAAGCTACTGGACAGCAATTAAACACAGGAAAAAATATCCAGATTGTTACTACAATTTAGGGCGGTTGGTAAGTGCTTTTGAATAAATGATAGCTATGACTAGAATCTGTCCATGTCTATATGTGTATATACATATATTTATATAACTCTGCTGTACTGTTAAAAGCTGTTATTCCAGTTTGCTTGTATTGTATTTCAGGATGATTTCATACTTTTGGTAGCTTTTCCTATTGCTTTCCTGGTATACTTCCTTCCATACAGCCTTTGGTAGTCCTCCTTCTTCATATAAAGAGGTGTAAACAAAAATACAGATTTTGGTGCCTTTTTTTTAACATATTTTCCAATATTAGACTGTTTTGCACTCATTAGTATATTGTTTGGTAGTAGAACTATGCTGAAAAATTCATATCTGATTTTTGGAAATATTTGTATTAAATATTTACTAATCCTCTTGTGTAGATTTCTAAATTTTATGCTGATTTTTCTCCTTATCCTATTGTTACATGCATATTTAAAGACAAGCCTTGTTCCCAGAGAAAATCAGAGGAAAATTAGTAAATATCACTTTTATCTTATGTACTACCATAGTATTCTTCTTACATTTCTATTTTTATCTATAAAAACAAGTCCTACTAGAATGGAATGAGACATTAACAGCTCTTCAGTTTTTTTAGTGCATGATAGGAAAGTAAAGCATATCATAGCAAAATTGCAGGGTTTTTCTTTTGTTTTAGTATGCAGATTTGAATCGCCATATAGATGCATTGAATGCATGGAGGAATGCTACTGTCCTGAAACCAGAGCATAGTTTGGCTTGGAACAATATGATAATATTGCTTGATAACACAGGTAAAAGCCTATTCTAATGTTTTAATGAATAATTCAGTGTCTAGCAAAACTTAAAGTTTTATCTGTATATATCTTAAGGAGCTCTACCTCTTCTTTGGCTACCCAGACATTCTCTAATAATATAAGAATACCTTCTGGCTCAGTGGTTTTAAAGCATCACTTGAAATCCTGCACATAAATTAAATTTCTGATCCTTACTTGAAATACCATCATTGTGCAAGCATGTTTGTATTATAGACCAAATTTCAGAACTTTTTAATCTTTGTGCTTTGTTGTTCTTCTGAAGGTGTTATCTGTTGAAAACAAAATGAAGACTTTCTATTGTCTCAGTCTGAGGAATTTTACATTTATGTGTGTGTGATACCTGGCTTTCTTTAAAAACTCATGCAATCAGCTTTTTATAAAATATGTGTGCTTCAGCATGAAAAGCAACTAATAAGGCTGTGTTAAAACATGCCTTCTCTTTTACCCTTACCTGGTCTCGCAGGCAATCTAGCTCAAGCAGAAGCAGTTGGAAGAGAGGCTTTGGAATTAATACCTAATGATCATTCCCTTATGTTTTCATTGGCAAATGTACTGGGGAAATCACAAAAATATAAGGTAGGTAACTAGAGCTTTTTGACTGGAGGGTTTTGGGTTGGTTTGGTTAGGTTTTTTCTTATTTAAACTCCACCTAAGTTTTTTTTAGAAACCGTTTGAAGAGTCCATTGCTATTGCTTCAGTAACCAGGTTTTCAATAACCAGACTTCTGTCACGGTATTGGTGTGTGATTCTGGCCTAAGTTCATCCCACCTTATTTTAGATGCCTGGGTTACAAATGTTTCTACCCTACACCTACAGTGGTCAGTGGAGGAAACAGGCTCTTAAGCACACTAGAGGGCAGTTATGGTCTTGTGTTGCTTCACTGCTGAGGGAGAGGGCCTGCTTTGAATTAGAGGCCTTATTTCAGGAATTCAAATTAGATGGGATAGACTAGTCCTGGTCCTTTTGGTATGTAAAGGAAGCAAGATGTACCATTACCTCATGAGTTCTAGGCTCCTTGCCTCAAATGCTATCTAAAATAGAGTTACATAGATCTGTTAATCCCAAATTGAGGATGGGGTACCTGGGTAATCCCAGAATACTATGAGAGAAAGTCCATACACTGAACAATGTATTGAACATTCTCTTGGATGGCGTGGATCAGCCTGTGAGTGGTACCTCTGCATTAGCTACTTATATTTGCAAGTAGGAAATGTCATGAAACTGATAAAAATTATTTATTTTCCAAAAGGAGTTGTATGAGCTGACAGAGAATAAATCATACAGAGTTAATATATTTAATTGTTTTAATTGACTCCATAGTCAGTGTATGATATTATGTATGTGATAGGGACAAATTAATAATCAAATTTTTGGTGTTCCTCAGAAAAACATCATTTACTGAACCTTGGCTTTTGGGGGGTTTAATGTCTTTTTGATAGTGATAATGCTAGCAGGACTAAAGGAACATCCTCAGTTATATGCAAAGTAAGAAGATTTTGTGATGTGAAACTCAACAGGGCAAGAGGAAATGGCCTCAGGGTGCACCAGAGGAAGTTTAGATTAGATATTAGGAAAATTTTTCACAAAAAGGGTTGTAAAATATTGGAACAGACTGGAACAGATTGCCCAGGGAAGTAGTGGAGTCACCATCCCTGGAAGTGTTCAAAAAACATGTGGATATGGCACTTGAGAACATGGTTTAATGATGGTGCTGGGTTTTCAGTTGGACTTGATATCTTAAAGGTCTTTTCCAACTTTAATGATCCTATGATTCTCAAAATAGATACATTTTTTCCACCAGTTACTGTGGCCACCTAAATTCTGTCAGTATTGTTCAGCTGTGGAATCTTGACCTGTCCACGTGTGAAGCCAGGGCCTGTGACAAGCCAGCAATTGTTTTTATTTGCATTACTGATGCTGTTAAACACCCTATTTTTCTAAACTGGCTGGGTTTTTTTCCTGTACACTCAATTCCTTTTATCTCTCCACCTGAGACTGTTATAAAAATATATTTTAGGTTAATTTAGCAAAGTTCCAGAAGGATACAAATTAACATCTAGAATATATAAGGGATGAGATTATGAAGGAGGTAATTGCTAGGATTATTTTGGTGAGTCATGACTGTGAAAGAATAGAGGATTGTATAGTCATTCATCAAGAAGAGTATGTAGCATGACAGAATAAAGAGCATTTATTATGAAATAAGTTGAAAGAGAAGTTGAAAACAAGCTAGAAAACTTCTCCAGGTGCAGGAGAGATAAGTCTTAGTGGATTTAAAAAATAAAAAAAGAGGTAGTGGGTTTGATTGCCAGCTCTGAAAGATCATTATGCTGCAGGGAGAATGTGTTGGAGACAAAGCAGAAATAATTGTAGGGGAAAATGAAGCTTTCAAGTCAGCATCCTGAATAAAGCAAAAGGAATAGCAGAGCCCAGGGAAGAAAGCAGGGAGCCAGTGAGGGTTTTAATAGTTCAATATGGAGTAGTAGGTTTGTGTTAAAACAGGAAGAGCAAATTAAGGGAATTGGAAAGTGGATTCACTCACAAAGATTATGATCTCAGCAGCTGTATTTTTGCATCACCTAGAAAGAGGAGATACGGGGGGAAGTTAAGAGGGAGAATGCTAAATGACAATTAAAAGCATGGAAAATTCAGATTTCTTGTCCACCCCCTCACCACGTAAAAACAGAGAAGTGGATGGCTCTTCAAGGATTTTTATTGAATGGGCTTGGAGAGGAAGAGGGGGGTGGACTGTCAAGGTGATGGAGGTAATTTTCAGAGTGCTGCCTTGCTGTGTCTGATGTGTTGTATAACCTCAGGCATTTCATTTATTAGGTTACTTGTTATGTGTCTGTATAAAAGTTGTTACATTGGCTCTGTTGCAGTAAAGGAAGATTTGTTCTCAGAATTTTTTTTGTTATCTCTTATTTTAAAAGACATTGCGTCAAAAAGGTTTTATTATGTTGTGAAAGATTTCCTTCCAATAAGCACACAACATTCTTCTTCAGTTCAAACGCACTTTGATTTCCAGCAGAAGATAGTTTTCCTATGTCACCAACCAAAAACCCAAACCTTTTTGATTTCTCTTTGTATCTACTGATGAATGATTTATTGTTTCAGAAAGAAAAGCACATTAAGGATGAGCTGTTTCTGTGGTTCTGTTTGGGTTTTTTAATTAACATCTGTTACACCAAGTTAGAGTTCTCCTTTAAACGCTTGTTCTTATCTCAGTGGATGAAGAATCAAGCTATCTTTAGTTCTTTGAAAATGTGTATGCTGTATTTTTCTTATATATGTATCTATGCTTTTTCTGTAAAAAGTGCAATAAATTGAAACCATTCAGCATTTTGAAGTAAAGCCAGACTACAATTTTTTGGCCTTGGCAGCAGTTGGAATACAGTGTGCTTACCCCAGGCCTTTGCTATATGCAGCCTGAAAGTTTCTTGGCAACACTTAAAGATTTGGCAAGATGCAGCAATTTGAAATATCACTGATGTACTGAACGTATATTTACTCCATATATCTACAGTAATATGAATATGATGCACCTTAAATAGCCTTTAATCAACAAGTATGCTTCTACTACTGCTGAGCAAAGTAGTGGTGATAAAAATGTTTTCAGCATGTAGTTGGAGATGTATGGTAATGGCAGCCAGCTCTTGAATATCTATTTCATTAAATTTTCTGGAAGTGCATTGCACGTGTTGTCCCATTGTGCTTCAGCAGTGAAAGAATGTGAGTCTGTACATTAGGTGCTTCTCTTTTGTGTAGGTGGCCACTTTAGGCACAGGACTGAATTAATTGAACAGTATATCTTTCACTTTGATTGCTGTTAACTTGGCCAGTGACGAAAACAGAGATTTACTTAGTAGACCAAAATACTAAAATTTGCAGGGCAAAAAAATATACCTTCATGGAACTTATGATTACCTAATTTTTTCAGGTGCCAATCCACTGTTGATTTTTAGGATTGGAGAGTTGTACAAAAAGAGGAGGCTGTCTTGCAAAAATTGCCAAATTTTTGACTCTCAATATGTTTCTCAGGTGACTGAGAAACGTGGAAATCATGGGTTAACTTTGCCTGGAAGTAACATAAAGAGGTCATCCAGTCCAACCCCTGACCCAAACCAGGGCCAGTTCCAGTTGAATCTTGAATATCTTTTTGGATAGAGATTGTAGAATCTCTCTGGACAGCATCTTTCAGTGCTTGACCAACTTTATGGTAAAAAAAAACAGGTTTTTTTATCCTTTTATCTAATTGGAATTTCTTATATACCAGCTTGCATCCATTATGTCTCATCCCATCTCACAGACATGTGAGAAGAGTCTGTTTTCATCTTCTGGGTATTACCTGATCAAGGAGTTGTAGGCAGCACTAAGGGCTCCCCTTTACCTTCTCTTCTGAAGGCTGAAGAGTTCTTTCAGCTGTTCAATGTATGTCTTATGCTCCAGACCCTGACCGTCTTGGTGGCTCTCTTCCAGACTCACTAAAGTATGTCTGTGTCTTTCTTGTAATGGAGAAACCCCAACCTGAACACAACTCCAGATGTGGTCTCGGAAGTGCTAATAGAGAAGGATTACTTCCCTGGACCAGCTGGCCGTACTTGATACAGCCCAGGATGTCATTGGTCATTTTTTGAGGGTACACTGATGGCTTTTATTCTTTTTGCTGTCCACCAGGCCCACCGGATCCATTTCTATAGAGCTTTTCCCTAGACGGTTGTTTCTCAGGCTGCACTTTTGCATGGGGTTATCCCATCCCAGATGTGGGACTTCGCATTTACTCTTGTTGAATTTCACAATATTTCAGCAATCCAATCCTGTTCAACGTCTTCATTAATTGCTGGGATGATGGGGCAGAGGGCACCATCAGCACCTTTGCTGATGACACCAAACTGGGAGGAGTGGCTGATTTGGCAGGAAAGCATCTGAGGGTCCTGGTGGACACCAGTTTGAACATGAGCCAGCAATGTGTCTTTGGGGCGAAGAAGGCTAATGATATCCTGGGTTGTCTTAGGAGTGCTGCCTTTTGCCAGCAGGTCGAAGGAGGTCCTTCCTCTCCGCTGGTGAGGTTACACCTGAAGTCCTGTGTCCAGTTCCCAGAGAGTTCTGCAGAGGGCCACAAAGATGATGAAGAGACTGGAGCATCTTTTCTATGGGGGACGGTTGAGCCTGGAGCAGAGAAGCCTCAGGGGGAGGATCTCAATGTACTTATCTGAAGGGTGGACAAAAGTAGATGGAGCCAGGCTCTCTTCAGTGGTGCTCTGTGACAGGGCAAAAAGCAATGGGCCCAACAAAACAAAGTATGTTCCCCCTGAACATCAGGAAGTGCTTTTTTACTGTGACCAAACACAAGCACAGGTTACCCAGGGAGGTTGTGGAGTCTCAACTCTTGGAGATGTTGCCTGGTCATGGATAGTGCATACCAGGAACTGTCTGGGTATGACAATGCTGGAGCAATTGCTTATGCCATAGGAAAGCAATGCTAAAACTGGCACTATGGAATCTTATACCCTATAAATTTCCAGACATATGGTTCCCTTTTTAACTCCTATCTAAGTATTCCTTCTCCTGAAACAGAATTGATCACAGAATGGTTGGTTTGGAAGAGACCTCTGGAGATCATCTCATCCAACCCCCCTGCTAGAGCAGATTAACCTGGAGCAGGTTGCACAGGATTGCATCCAGGCAGGTGTTGAATATCTCCAGGGAAGAAGACTCCACAGCCTGTCAGGCATCCTGTTCCAGTGCTCAGTCATCCTCACAGAAGGAAGTTCTTCACATTCAGGTGGAACTTGCTGTGCATCAGTTTCTGCCTGTTGCCTTTTGTCCTATTGCTTGGCACTGCTGGGAGGAGCCTGGTTCCATCCTCTTGGCACTCTCCCTTCAGATACTTAGAAACATTGATGAGGTTCCCTCTCAGTCATCTCTTTTCAGACTGAACAGGCCAAGCTCTCTCAGCCTTTCCTCATAAGAGAGATGCTCTAGTACCTTAATCATTTTTGTAGCCCTTCACTGGACTATCTCTGAAACCCTATGGTTTGTAATTTCCTTGACATGAGAAAATGAAGGCACCTTCTGCATGAGTCTCTTTTAGCTTGAGAGGGACAGCTCAGCTGTGCTCAGCAATGCTTTGAAAGGACCATGTTTTTGGGTTTGAATTTGGACATATGGGAAAGTTCTTAAGTCACTCAGAGTTGAGTGACACAATCTTGACATCAGAAATATCTTTTTCCCTGAAGGGGAACTATAGAGACTTATTTCATGCTTCACATGAGAAGATGGTGGAACCAAAAATCTAGCTGACAGGTTTTCTTTTTCAGTAGAGCCTGTGTTATTTTAAGTAGTAATAGCTTAGCACAAAGGAAAGGATTTTTCTCCAGGTTACTGTTCTCACATACCTCAGACAAACAAGTATGTGCATTCAGAGAGAAGCCTATAGCATTGAGGTAATTTTATCTTCAGGTCATTTGCATTGAAACTGAATGAACAACTTTCCCTAAAGCTCAGCACAGCATAGAAATCTTTGTAAAATTTGCTCAAATATCTAAACTTGCATGTAAGTGAGTAAATATGCTCGATTTGGATTGGGGGAGTGTAACTTTTTAAACCTTTACAGGAAATATGCTCTGGGAAAAAGCTATCTATATTAGCAGCAGTTTGGAAAAATAAAACTGTTTTAATCAGAGAATTAGTTTAGCAGTAAATTGTTTTCTGAATACTTGCTGAGGGAGTATTGTAATTATAAAAAAAAAGAATTTAGGTAAACAGTTTTGCAAACTTTGCTAGTGCTTAACAGTTTTCCGCTAAAATAATAGCAGCCTATGAAAGCATGGCACTTATTTGTAGCATTATTACTGTTTTCAGGAGGCTGCAGCCACCTGAGCTACGGGATCATGAAGGCTTTATATGATATGGTATCATATCTATTTGACATAGTTTTGGAGGGTTTTTTATTACAATCAAGGGTAAATTTGGCGTTATTTTATATACGATGAGAGTAGACTGTCCTGTTGACTGTTATTTTAAATTATTCAGGAATCTGAAGCTTTGTTCCTCAAGGCAATTAAAGCCAATCCAAATGCTGCCAGTTATCACGGTAATTTGGGTAAGAGCCTTTCTAACTTTTATCAACTGTATTGTTTGTTTGCTTCATATTCATTGTGTTTAAAAAGAAAAAGCAATCCTTGGAGCCTTCTTCCTGCTGGGCAGATTTCTATTTTACCTTTTGGAAGAACTGCCAGCAAGAAGAACAGGGCACTAAACCAGAAAAGCTGTCACATGATATGACAGATCAAGAGGGCTGCACAGTCCAGCCCAGAGGTAGCTGCACTTCAGTATCTGCAAATTGGTTCATTTATGCTATGCTTGTAACCCGCAATGAGCTCACCAGATAAGAGCTGCCATTTATGGCTGCATTGTAATTCATTCCTTCATCGTTCCCATGCCAGTTCTGCTCCCAGGCTTTGCTCCTGCATTTGGCAACAGAACAAGCAGCTACTGTGCCACCAGCCAGTGACAGACCCTTAACTGCAAACAAATACTTCAATGGTGTTTTCCAAGTGATTGGCAAGATTGCACATTGCACATTATTCAACAATATTGCTAATGAAATTCCCCATTGATGTTCCAGCCGTGCTTTATCATCGCTGGGGAAATCTTGACTTAGCAAAGAAGCACTATGAAGTCTCTCTGAAGCTTGATCCTATGGCACCTGGAACCAAGGAAAACTACAACCTCTTAAGAAGAAAACTGGAGCAGTTGCAAAAGAAGGGCGGTGCCTGATGTTCCTTTCCAGGTTGTCCGTGCATGCTGTTTATGACTAATGCTACATGGCTACTTTTGACCATGTACAGGATTCAGTCATTATTTCTCAAAAATGATAACAACCACCAGCACCACAAACTTGAATGTGCAGTTTTGCCCTGCTACAGATCCTAACATTTCAGCTTAAGGGATCATTTTATTTTTACTCTTGAACTGCTTTTCAAGTCCATTAGAACATTTTTATATGTATATGAAAGCAATGCAGATGGAATTTCACAGCTTACACTTGTCATTTGATATCTTCATGTGACATTTTAGTAGAAGGATGAATAGCAGAAGGTGGTTTTATTTCTGAAAGGGATACTTAAAAGTGCAATTTCCTGTTTAAATCCTGATCTTTTCAAGTATAAAGAATATCTGTTCACTTCAGTTTTATTACTGCCTTCTACTGCCAGTCCTGCAGAGCCAGTGAAAGAATGGATTCTCTCCAGCACATCAGTCTACTCATATAATTTTGGTTACATACCCTTATACTTGTTTCTGTCTCAAGACTGTAAAGTGTTGGATTTGTACAGGAGTAAATAAGGGCAAGGATTTGACCATAAATGTCTGTCAGCCAGTGTACTGCTGAGGTATGCTTGAGTGTAGAAAATATTCTTAGATTAAAATGGAGATTTTAGCAAGCAGCAAAGGGAAATGAAGTGTGAGGCAACAGAGGAATCAGCTAGAGTTTCTGTTCTTGCAGGCAGCCTCATCTAGTACAGACAACATGGCAACAGGACAGAATTGCTTTAGGTCCTGTGGCAAGTCAGTGGTCTAAATACCGTATAGTGTCTCCAGGAGCTAATTGCCGTGTTCTTAGGCATTTCAGTGCTTTCTCGCTAAGGACATTACACCTTTCAGCTCCTGTACTGATGGCGAATAAAGAGGTAATTTCTGTGACAAAATAACTGTGCAGAAGATCTGACCTTGGCTGTTGATCTATCACCTGGAAGGAACTTGGCTTCACCTTTGTCTCCCACGGCTTGTGTGTTTACTGAAGGGACAGATAAGCATAGCTGTTAATGCATAAACTGAGCACATCGATGTGGGATGATTCAGAGGTGGTACATGTTGATACCGTGATACCTCTAAAAAGGGGCCATGCTTTAATACATGTTTGAACTCTGGCTGTCCAGAGTTGTTTGTCATGTGCTAATATTTACATTCCTGCTTCAGGAAGTAGTCATATGTCTATTTGTGGTGGTTGGTTTTTTGTTTTTATTTGTTTGTTTTGGGGAGGTTGTGTTGAGATGGGTTGGTTTCTTTGTTTAAGAATGAAAGTTTGATATTAGTTTTGAAAACTGAGGAGCTTTACCTCTCTTTTAATATTCCTTTATTCTTTCCAACCATGTCCCCTTGAAGAAATTGATCAGTGCAGTATTTGCAGCTTTCCTAATTTGTCCAATGATTACTGTATAGGTGATTGTGTAATGTTCTCCATACACAATTCATCTATGTGTGGAACCATTTCAAGTCTCTGATAAGTTCCTGCCACAGGGCAGGATGTTGTGTGACCTTCTCATCTGACCACCATATAACCATTCTACATCTATAATATGATTTGAACCTACAATAGGGCTGCTTTTATTTTATAAATTTGCTTGGAAATGGCAGTTGTTTCAATAACTGTGTCTACTGAGCACACTGCAATACTGCAGAGCTACCAAAGCATCCTCTGGCAAAGCTAGTTCAGGTACTACAAGCTGTGCAGCTACTTTTATGTAATATTTTTGCCAGATTAGCTGTAAACCTAGCCAGCAAGGCTGTTGCAGTGGGGTGATGTCCACAAATTTGGCTTTGAACGAACTAATCTGGCTACATTATATAGTATGCTGCTGTACTGGTTTTGGTTGAGGTATCAGAGGCATGTATGTGTGCTCCTCTCCTGCAAATACAGCCTGTTTCTCAGCACGACTAATAAGTTCATATAGAGTACTAAGTTGATGCAATTGTTTCCATTTCTTCTGGTTTCTGGACAGAATTTTCAGAAACTAGTTTCTGAATATATTTGCAGGACATAAACATGCTCTCTGGTAAGCATCTGGTAAGCAGAACACTGCACCAGTATGGCTAGTCATCTTCTGATGACCACCATAGTTAGCCAGTGCCAACTTTTGTATCTGAAAGGTGCTGAAATAGATACACTCTTCAGTACAAACAGCAGGCTTTAAGGCTTTCCATACGTAGCCCGCTTTTCATCGATATAGAGAACACGTAGCTTCTTTGATCATGAGGAATTAAAGAGTTGGGGTCTGGCTGGATGAGTTAATTTATAGCAGAAGATAAATGTGTTTAATATAATCGGGTCTTTTCTGTATATTTGGAATAATACATCCTGAATTTAAATTATTCTCATCATAAAATCCACATGCGTAGTTTTCCCTGTTGCTTTCCATATTAGCTTTACAAAAATCCAATAGAACAATATTATGTAGGGGGTATGAATTCTTTCTAGGTCATTATAAACCAAAGCTGTCATAGAAATTCCTCTGTGGAAGTCAGTTTGTCCTTCTACTCAAGAGTCTTAGAAGAGACAGACAAACAAATCGGATGTTTTGTTAGTATTTGAAAATGGTTTTTACTTTTCAGTATGGACAGCATGATTTTTTCTTGATTAGCTTTCTGGCTACCTGTATATATTTTTGTGAGGGTTTATTTGTTTTATATAATTTTCAGTGCTATGGAAATTCAATTAATTACTTTTATGATGGTAATAAGAAGGATACCCTTATATCTGAGTGTAATGTTGAGGCAGAATTGTGTTCAGAAGAAGCCACAAAGATGACTGCTTTTCTAATTAAAATTTCCTTAAGACTTTCAAGAATATTAAATATTTTTTTTACTTTATTTTCAGAAATATTTTGAAAGTGCAAATAATACAGTGGATTTTATTAAAATGGTTATCTAACCTTTTGCTTGGTTTTTCATACCTCATAACTGACTCCTGGAACAGTGCAGAACACCCAACCCCGAAGAGAGAAAGGTGAAGAAAAACTGGGTTTGTACGTAACTGCTGTTACAAACACTGTCTGTCTTTCCAGCTGGATTTTTTTCCTATTGCTAATTACAGAAGATTAAAGTTTCCTTATCAGCTGGCCTGCTTGATTCCCTAGGGAAATTAAGAAGCCTGGTTACTTTTTTCTTCTTGTTTGTTTTGAAAGATTGCTTGTTCAAATACGGTTCTGAGGAGAAATACAGAATGATGCACAGAATGGAGTCTGAAAAATAGTCACAATGACTGCTATGGATTGGCAGTCTCTTTTCACCAAAACCTTCCAGCAGAGTTCCCTAACTGTATGTTTCTCTCATGTCTAGACCAATGCCATGAACGTTAAGTTTCCTGTTATTTAATTTCATACTTAGTATTTAAACTTTGGAGACGTGGATTGTGTGTGTGTTTATGGGCACTGAGAAATAAAAATCTTCAATACTTTTGAATGGTTTCCTAAAAATATTGGGCCTGTTCACTGGGAACTTGTTTCCTTCATATTTGAGATACCTGCATCTAAGCTATTTATCCTAGTTTCTCTATATCGTCACCGGAGGGGGGAAAAGGTAATGTGAGCTATGATTCATCTCCTAAAGGAAGCATCTTTAGGATGTGAGGAGTCATGTACTTGAACCAGGTACTCATCTTCACTAACTTCAAAGGATAACTAAGGTGATCAGCTCATATACATGAAGAAAATATCCCTTGATGCTTTCAGTTGAAGTAATCTGGTCCCATACACCTCTAGCATTCTCATACATTTGTGGCCCCAAGAATGTTAAAAGACTGGCATTGAAGGAAACTGGCAGGTACTTGCCTTGAGAGTTGGAGAGTTATAGTAGCTGGATGAGGGAATGGGATAAAACAAGTTAGGATAACTTTGATAAATTTACATGACTGATAAAGCAATGAAACTCTGTGTATGAAAACAGAACATTCAGGTCCAGTTTGATTATTTTCTATTTTGTGTGTTTCTGTAATAAATGGTAACAACTTATTTAACTGACTTTTGGCATCCTTCACTCTTTAAAAAGCAATCTAAAGCAAGTTAAATTTGCAGAGGTGAGGTGTTTTTTTTTTCTTAAATTGAAGTTGCCATTTCAAGCTGTAGCTGTGACAATGTTAAATGCGATAGCATAGCCCATTTCAGTATGGTGAGGTTTTTTAGTTTCAGTATCTTGATATTTATTTGCTAGTTCCTGCCTGTGTTTCCTATTTCATGACAGCATTGGTACATTTACATACCTGTCATTACATGTAGATACCCAAGTGTTTCTTGGCTTGGCCCTTTCACTGAAATAGCACTTCCGCATCTCTTGGTGTGTCTCCACCAAACATGCGTTTATGAGGGCACATTTAACTCAAAAAGACTAAAATTTACTAGAAAAAAAGTGACATCACATGGCTGGATTTCTGTGATGTAAACGCCAAGGGAGCCAAACTTCTGTCATGTACCACCATAAGCAGCAGGTGCCACTAAGTAAGGGGCACTTCAGACTCTGTGCTGGACTGCATGATAATGTGAAGTGATTGTACATAGGTGTAATGTTATAAAGACAGCAACTTGGACTCTGATGCTGTCTTTAAGGAAAAAGGACCATACAGCCGCTCCAAGGAAAAGGATGTGCACAGCTGCACTGGAGGACAGATGACCTTTGTATTAGAATGCTGCACTGCAGTGTTGTGGCATGAGTGTTCAGTACGTGTCAGTAATGATACATATCAAGTGGTTCAGGGTTTTTTTTAAAACAAATTTTTTTGTTAGGAAAAAAATCTCTACTGGTACTGTGTAGCTCGTGATTTTTGAGATGAACTTTTTTTATGTAGCGTTAATCATTTAGATTGCCAGTGGTATGTTACAATTTATTTTCAGCTGAGCAAGAAGTAAATACATTTGTAATTAAGCCATGAAATAAATCTGCCTTTTTTACCTATCTTTTTTTGCATAGCTTTTAATTGTGACAATGGTTTTTGTAGTAAGTTTTTGATTCAGGGTTCTGCTAAAAGCTAGGAAGAAAATCTAATGGTCCTAGTAGACTGGCACTGAGACATACATAGGAAGATGTTCACTTGGAGTAACAGTTCAAAATCTTGATTCAGCATGATTGTATTGATGTTGAATGTATGTGCCTAAACAACAAAAAGAAGCACTTGAAGAAAGTGATATAATACATAACTAATTAAAGCTCTAAAACAATAAAATATAGGAAAAAAAAAGCAAGAGCTACTTCCTCAAATGCTGAGCAATCTTATTGACTGCCAAAATCAGATTTGTTTCCTGGTGTGCAGCAAGCCAATAATTGCACAATCAAGAGAGACATCGATTATTTATTTCAGAGTTGCACAAGCCTGGGTGCTCCGTGGTATTCCACAAGCCAAGCACACCATCTATCAAAACCTCTTACTATTTATACATTTTAGCAAACAAAGGAATTAGTGCTCATTGGCTACAAGTTACACAGTTCTCTTACTGATTAGTATTTTACCTTCTATTGGTTAATGATTCTCTCGCTTCCTATTCTAATTAGTCCACACACTGAGTCTTTTCCTTTTGGGTCAGTGGTGACAAAAACCCACTGCTGGAATTGCCTTTACGCAGCTGGAGCTGATTTCAGCACAGATGCTGAATTGGTTTTACCAGTTTCTTCCTTATCTTGGGAGTTCTGCCAGATGTATTTGTGGCCCATAAATTCTGCATTCTTTGTGTCCAGTATCAGTGGTACATCCTTCTTCCCAAGCTTTGTTAACCCCCTAGGTCTGAGATCATTGAAGCATATCAAGCCCTAAACTTTTAACAAGGCAGTTCGACCAACAAATAATTCGTTTTTCTAAAAGCCATAGCCCGCTTTGAGGTCTCCCCTGTCTCCTCTAGGCTGAACAAACCAAGTGACCTAAGCTGCTCCTGGTATGGCTTCCCCTGTAGATCCTTCACCATCTTTGTAGCCACCCTTTGGATGCTAATAGCTTAATATCTTTCTTATATTCTGGTGCCCAAAACTGCAAACAATATTCAAGGTGAGGCCACACCAGTGCAGAGCAGAGCAGGACAATGACCTCCCTCAACCGGCTGGCAACGCTTTGCCTGATGCCCCCCAGAACACAGTTGGCCCTCTTGGCTGCCAGGGCACTGCTGACTTATATTCAACTTGCCATTGACCAGGACCCCCATGTCCCTTTCTGCAGCACTGGTGAACAAGTACTGAATCGTTTTATGTCAGTGCGTAAGGATATCTCGCTCTTATTCCTCCTAGCAGTGCATTCATTTTCTCATAGTGATTTTACTGTATGGAGCCTTCACATGCTTTGCTGAAGAGCAAACCAATCCCTACAGAGCCAGCTTGAGGGAGTCCTCTGCTGGGACCTGGAAGCTGCCAGCAAAGGCTGTAAACAGAAAGGCACTGGGCACCCTCCAAGCTTAAAACTCCTACTTCAGCAGGCTCGAGACCAGTTTGCAGCCAAAACCCCTTCTTCTTGAGTAGTCAACAGCGTCTCTAAAATAATAAGGCGGTTTTTAAAGCTCCCCAAGAGCCAGACTGACTATCTGTGGTTGCATTGCTTGACGCACGTTTGTTACGGCCTCCAGAACGCGAGGCACCGGCACCGGGTTTTGGGAGCGTCTCTCCCCAGGAGCGCCGAGCGCTGCTCCTGCTTTGGCAGCCGGCGCGGGCTGCCCCGCTCTCCCGGCTCCGGGCCCGGCCGCCCGCCCTGGCCGGGCGCCCGCCTCCCCGCCAAGCACGCTTCGTCCTCTGGCAGCCGCGCCGGCCCGGGAAAACGACCCCGGCCCCGGGGCACCCGGCGCTGCCCCGGCCGCGGGGGAGGGAGCGCGGGCAGGCACCGCCCCACGTCCCGCTCCGCCCCGCCGCCTACTCCCTGGAGAGGCGCCCCGGGACGGGCAGAGCGCGGCGGCCGCAGGCGGGAGCGGAAGCTCGGACACAGCAGCAGCGCTGGCGAGTGAGTGCCCCGGGCGAGCGCCGCGGAGCCGGGCTAGGCCGGGCGGGGCTGTCCGTCCTTCCCGCCACGTCATGCGCTGCCCCACCGGGCAGCGGAGACGGGGAGCGGGGCAGGTTCGGCGCAGGCTGCGGGGCCGGCGGCGAGGAAGGGCACTGCCAGCCGCCCCGCACGGCCGGAGAGCACGCCTGCGGCCGCAGGGCTGCGGGGGCGGGCCCGGCAGAGCCACGTGTGGCAGCGGCGCGGCTCGGCTCGGCTCGGCCTCGCCGGCCGGGCGGGAGCTGGGGGCAGCTCGGCCCCCGCCCCCGGCATCGGGGATACCTCGCTGGGACCCGGCTGTCCGTGGTGCGAGGGCACAGCAGGGCCTCGGTGCCAGGGCTGGCCCGCTGGTGGCACGGCCGAGCCCAGGAAGAACTGTCCCTGACGCTCTCGCGTTCTCCTGGTGGCCAGGCGCATCCTCCGAACCAGAGTGTTCATTATGATCCAGATACTCGTGTTTTTTAGGAACATACTTGGTAATGGGTTAGTGACGTGTATTTGAAGAGCTAGTATCTACATTAAAGGGAAATAAGAAAGGAAATAGTTTAGGTATCGTACATGAAGAGAATCTGACAATTGATAACTGTCTATACCTGTCAAGTAGAAGGTGTCCCTACCATGGGAGGAGAGTTGGCACTAGGTGATCTTTAAGGTCCCTTCCAACCCAACCATTCTATGTTTCTGTATCATTACAAGATGACACTTTGGACTTCACAGCATTTATCTTTTCGCCCTCAGTGGCTGGACCAGGATGTTGGGGGTCTGTTACCCTTTTTTTTTTTTTAATTAAGGATTTAATTTTGCTATGTTTTCATCTCTTGCCTTTTCTGTATCTTTTTCCATTATAGAGTTATGTAAACATTTTGCTTTTGAGTTAACATGCATTTAGTTGTATCTGCATTAACTCCAGACAATTAACTTCCCAATTTTTTGCTTCAGGAATTTTTTAATTTGCTGCTTCTGTAATTTTTGCCTTGCTTTGAAAATATCAAGGTAATGAATTATATAGAGGTTAACGTACAGAGGCACAATTGTAAATATTTCCATGACCAAGTTATTTGATGTCGATCTCTATGAGGAGTGGACTTGTTTTATATACACTCTAGTTTAAGCAAGCAGTCAAGCTGGAAAAGCAATTTCTTGACAATTAAAATTGTTCATGGTGTGACAAACGCCATTAAGAGAGGCTTTAAATTTTGCATCTGAACAAAAAGTGGGCATATTTCTATCGTTCTTCACATCCACACACACCCCCAAGAAAAGCCTTAAAAACTTATTCTGTCTTAAAAATATATTTATCCTTTGCCAGCACTCATCTCTTGCCCTCACTCCATCATAGCTGTCAAAGTCATAACAGTAACATGTCTTATTATCAAAGTGTAGTATATCATTCTTCTGCCATGGGTAAATAAAAGAACAGATGTCTCTATTACTGTCTGTCTCAAAACCTGAATTGTCAAGGGTGTTACATGTTAAACAAAAAATGGCCTAAATATACATTGCTAATATTTTTAAATCTGCACCCTGCTACTGACAACTATTAACTTCTTGAGATGTGCTTCATACTCCATTTTCCTTGCATTTTTGCAGCATGTTTGCTCCTCACTTTCCAAATTGCTGTGGTGTTCTGCATCAGCTTTGCAAGCAAGTTTCTTTGAGCTTGTTCATGAGTTTGTTTTGAGACCACTGGAATATTGAACAGAGCTTTGCTTGATGACTGAAGAGTGTGTGTCATGTTGTTGATAAGTTTCATGTCACCTGCTGCTTATAGTTTTTCTTTTGGTGACTTTATACGTGTGATCGGTTTTCCATTGCTTATTTTCTCATATTCAGGATAGAAGTATTGCTTTTAATGCTTCATTTAATGCAGTGTCTGCTTTTTATCCTTTAGAAAGGATCACCGTGTCAGTTCATGCTTTCCTTGGCAGATTTTTGACATGGAATGCTAGGTGCCTCCAGAGAGTGGAGGGCACAAACCGGGCCTGGTTTGAACCAGACATCCTGCTGTCTCTGCCACCCACTGTTCTGCTGAGCACAGCCTCTTCCCTTGAAAAAGTGTCGTCTAGCATTGGCTTTAGCCCTGCTCTGAGGAGGAGGCTGGGCTAGGTGACCTTCAAAGGTCCCTTCCAACCAACATTCCTCCGAGTATGTCTGTACAGTCTCATAATTCCCAATAGTGACCCAACTGCCTATTTCAAAAGATGTTTTCTCTTGAAAATTACTTGTATCTGACTGCTGATAAAACCATGGGTTTTTCCTGTTCTGCTTCTCTTGTTCATATGGTTGTGTTTGTTCTTCTTGGGGAACTTTTGGGAAGTGAGGTTATGTGACTGCCTGATCTATGTTGTGAATTACCAAGTGTAGTAACAGGCACAAAGGTGTAGTGATGGGGGTGTCATGAAGTGCAATAAGAATAATAAATTCCAGGGGAATGTTGTGGCATTTTTCTTCTGCTACTACCTCTGATACACTTTCATTGTCTGGTGGATTAATCAAATTCTTTTTCTGTGTAATCCTGAACTCCATCAATAGCTACTGTTGGTAGAAGAAAAATACACTATGTTTCACTGTAGTTTTTGTCATTTCTTTTTTGGAGCAATGCACTTTTCTATTCCTTCCTATTCAAGTCTTCCTGTATGTTTCTCAGGCTCTAAAAGTGTAAGTTCTTTGAACTTGAACCTGGTCAAATAATTTTCATAACTCTCTTGATTTAGGTAGAATTGAATGTGAAACTTGCATGACATTTTAAGTGAACTGCTTAAGCAGGGATCACGTCATAACAGGATGTATTTTCTATATGAACTGCTGCTACCTTTTGTCTTCTTATCTTTAAAAATATTTTTTTCAGCATTCTGACAGAGAGGGTAAGTATTACATAGATAATTCAATAAGAGACAAGGGAAATGGATGGACCCAGTCATGTCACTGAGATAGCAAACATGATACCCTTTTCATTCTGTTTCTCTAAAGAGGGTGTTTAATATATTTTTCCTTCAAAAATAGAACTGTTCAAGCAGTACTAAATCACTGTTCTTAAACCAAAATAATAGCTATCTAGAGTTTTCTGGGGTTTTTTTACTCCAAAGATTTAATTACATTTTATGGACCACGTCAGATACAGTTCTCTTTTCCCCACTTCCAATTAATGCTAAAGAAGGACAGACTATACCAGGGTAATATCACATCCTATTGATTTACTACTATAGTGTTGTTCAAGAACGACCTTTACATGAAGATTTTTGGCCACTGTGATTTCTTTAAGTGTGCCAGCTATTTTCTCTTAGCATCTTGAGAAAACACATCAATATCACTGTCTCTCTGGATTTCTCTGTCTTACAAGACACCTCTTTTCCTTTGGAATTACCCACATAACCACCTCTCTCTGCAGTGTTTTGACTGTAATTGCTCATGACCTTTACTAACAGCCAGAGTTACCATCATATTGCTGACATTCTGACAGTAGTTCTTGGCCATACAGAATTGCTTTTTCTCATCCTTTCCCTAAAGCATTGCTTTTTTCCAGTGCCGTGTGTTGTTAGGAACTGTGAAGGAGATCATCCCACCTGTGCCAGGCTTCAGCTTTGTGAGAGTATCTGTATAAGAACAATGCTGCAATTTGAAATATTTGTGCTATCAAGTAATACCAGAGTAATTGCAAGTCTGTGTATCTTCTTTCCCTCCCCTCATTTTGTCTAGCCTAATACAACCCCACAACTTTTATTTCAGTAAAATTCAGGTTGGAAGGGACCTTGTGAGTCATTAGTCTAACCTCCTTATTCAGAGCAGGGTCCTCTGAGTGAGCAGACCATTTCATGTTTTATCCAACATGCCTTGAAAACCTACAGGGATAGAGACTACACAGCTTCTCTGGGCAGCTTGCTTCAGTTTTTGTCTGCATCATGAGAACCCTTTTCCTTGAATCAAATTGGGGCCTCTCTTATTCTGGTGAACTCTGGCATGTACCACTGTGAAGAGACTCTCTGTGTTTCCTGGATAACCACTTCACAGGTATGGGAAGACTGCTATTAGGTCACCTCAAAGCCATCTCTTGTCAAGTTGAACAGGCTGTTTCCTGAGCTGCTTTTCACAGAGCAAGTGCTCTTGCCCCATGAGCGTCTGAATGCAACCCAGTTTGTCCATATTTTCTCTTGTTTGGGGCCTGAAACTGCATACAGTATTGTAGGTGTGGTCTGGTGAGTGTCAAGTAAAGGGAGATCCTCACTTCCCTTAATCTGCTAGTCGTGTTCCCATTAATGCAGTGCAGGGTGCTTGCTGCCTTGGCCACTTTCTTTGCTCAGCAAGGTGTATTCGTGAGTTAAGGTAAGGATGAGTAAGGTACATCACTGGGACGTCAGAGGAAACATGGATCGCAGACATCACGAGTCCCAGTATCATCTTGACTATTGTACTGCACTTCTGGCTGAGTCTTGGCTCCAGCAACAGTCAGGACTGTAGCATTCCTGTTAGTGAGGAGGGAGATGCAGATGCTCATTTCTCATCACATGTCTAGATGTCTTGCTGCTCACTTATATATTCCACAAGTCTCAGGAACACTTGTTGGTATTATGTTACTTTCTGGTAAAAGTACCATGCACAATTTAAAAAACATTTTAGAATGATAGTATAAAAGACTTTTCTCTAAAATACTTCTTTTTTTGCTGCTGATCTGGACTCAGTCTTCTATAATTTCTCTCTTTTATCTCTCCGAATCTGGCCCTGTTTAGCCTGGAGAAGAGATGTCTGAGAGGGGACCTCATCAATGTATATAAGTATATGAAGGGAGGGTGTGAAGAGGATGGATCCAGGCTGTTCTCAGTGCCAAACAATAGGACAAGAGGCAACAGGCAGAAACTGATGCACAGGAAGCTCCACCTGAATATAAGGAAGAACTTTGTTACTGTGTGGGTGACTGCACTGCAACAGATTGCCCAGGGAAGTTGTAGAGTCTCCCTCACTGGAAATACTCAAGAACCTCTCTGGATGCAATCCTGCAAAATGTGCTCTAGGATAACCCTGCTTGAGCAGGGAGGTTGGACCAGGTGACCCACTGCGGTTCCCTTCCAATCTGACCCATTCTGTGATTCTGTGATAATGCTGGGTATCAGCCTGTACCTCTGCTGCTGCCTTCCGCATCTCAGGGACTTAAAGTTGTCTGCACATCGAGTGAAATATATCAATTAATACATTTTTCCTTCTGGTAGGCAGACCAGTTTGTGTACAGGACTTCATATAAGCATGGGTTTATTGTTTCTACTGACACACAGTACTGATAAGAATTGTGAGTTTGTACCTCACCACTGCCCTCTTTAGTCTCTTTCCGCAGATGACAAACTTGCATTTGAAATGTGAGTTTCATTTGTAGTTCCTGGCAAGAGATTCAGCTCACATCTCTTTACACTAACTGTTGAAGCCTGAATCAGCAGCCTAGATTCTGAACTTTAGGAAATTAAAAAGTGAGGTGAATTTACTTAATAAAAAGTTATTAATAGCATTTTTTATTAATTCTTTTACATTGAACCCAAGTGTTTGTTGTTTAATTGCATATTGAACAGGCAAGAGTATGGACACTGAATTTTACAACTAAAATCGATATGTAGTTTTAATTATGTCTATAGATTCTATGCAATTTCTGTAAATAATGGTTTTGTTCTTGCTTGGATCTCAGAATGTGTGAATTTCTCTTGAAATCTAAGGTAACAGGTTAGATCACTTCCCATCAGGAGGAGCACAGTCCACATGTACAGTAATACTGAAAGCTTGAAGGAAAATAGAAATAAACCAATTTTCTTTGAAACATTGCAGAGAAAAATGATTTTGGAAGTGAGACTGTAAGTAGTGAGTGAGAAATAAGGGTCTTGTTCTGGTTTTGTGTTGCAAGAATGGTATTTGCAGTTGTTTTGAATGACAGGTAGACCTAGTGAGGAACAGGGAATTCATGTTAGTTGTGAGATGAGAGTAAGGCCAGAACAGGAATTCATTATATAATAATGAATTTAATTAGAAGAAGCTGTGGATTGTTTTAAAGTGGAAGGAAATGGTAGGTAGGTAGGCAGGCCAAAGTACATAGAGGGCCCCACTTGAAGTTTTAATCCTCTTGTCTTTAACTAAATTTTTTTTCTTTAAATGCTTTTGTTAGCTTTACCTTATTGAAGCTAATTTAAGTATTTGTATGACCTATCATTCACTGGGAGTACTGGAATAAAACATTTCTGATTCTGGTAACATGTAGTGCGTGCTTCAAGATCAAAGGACAATGCTTAAGGCTGTTTAATCATTGATTTTGCATCTACAGTTGCAATTCCTAAACTAGAAGCTAGGAAATAATTGGTATCACAAGAAAGCAAACTTGCAGACTCGAGTGGTTTGCAAGTCCAGAAGTGTGAGGGGAAGATGTTGCCCTGTAAATGTAACTGGTTCTGTGTCAGCATCTTCACAGGTGTACAGAGAAGGGATATTGGCCTGTCCTTAGGGCTCTCCCTAATTTTAGCTTGCAAAACACCATGGAATTGCTTTTGCCCATGCAGTCCATCTCTATGCTGCTATGCATAAGCCTTCTGTTTGTCCTCCTGCATAACTCCTGCCTCTCTTTTGTTATGGTGTTCTTCTGGCTTCTCTTTTTTATGTATTTTCCTATGCTCGTGGGGTTAGGAGACTGTATGCTGGCAGATGTGAAATGAGTGCTGCAATGTACACTCTTTGTAGGGATTTACCCAACCCAGCTCACCTGGACTGAGAAAACATCGTTCTACAGGGTTTTTTTCTATGGGCAGCAGGTTTTTGTTAGTGTTTCAGTTTGGGGGAAAATGGGAATAGTTCATGGGTTTTGTTAAAAGCTCATGGAAAAAGAAAAGAAATGTTAGGAGGCTAGAGAAGAGGCTTAATAACATAAGCATCCATAGTAACAAATTTAAGAGAAAATTACTAGATTCACATTTTTTATCATTGAGATCTGATTTAAGATCACAGCAGGACTTGTTCAGACATAAACTGTTACCAGAATATGTGGGTTGAAGGCAATTGAAGAAAAGTTTTAAGCAGTAGCAGTTGGGTGCAGATGACGAGATGAAAGATGGAAAAAAAATGTACTTGCCATGACTGTCAGCTGAGTGAGATGTGATGGTCTTGAATTTATAGATAGGAATAGAAGGAGTGTGATAGGCATTAGTATTTCTTATTCCCATGACTGCATGCCTGCTCCCAGGTACTCAAGGGAGATTGTGATTTGAAGAACAACTTAGGCCCAAGTTTAATTTTGTCAAAGGAAAAACTCTGAAGATGATGGGACAAGCCTACAGAGGCTAGGAAAGTAAGGGGAAAAGATTACTAGAGATTACTGGGTGGAAAATGCAAACTTGGATTTAATGTCATCTTTTAGATAAGTTTGAATGTATATCAATTGGTATTGATCTTCTTTGAGGCTGTTTTTTAGTGAAGCCATCAAAAATAAGATTTTTTTTGTACAACAAATAATTAAGGATCTGAGCTCAGTGTTGTATCATGTTTTCACTGAAAGGAGATGGAGTACAGCACATGTATGGAGTGTGGCAACATGAGCTTTGAAGCAGTGGTTCAAAAGTACATCAGTTGCACAACACCAGATATTGCTTTGTTTTGTGTTGGCTGTGAGATGTGGAGGTACTGTTGGTAAGTATTACGTTGCAATGTGGGTCTAGAACAACTAAAATAAATTTAGATGAGATTGCACAGAGCTAAGCCTGCACTGTATTAGGAAAATGTATAAATAACGGAGAAACTATACGAATGAGAGAAATGTTCCAACACAGTTTATGGAGTGAAGCCCCAGGCTTGATTTTGCCTTAGCTGAAAATTACGTAGGGGAATAAATCTCAGCAGGTTGCTTACCATGCACATACACATTTCACACATCAAACTACTAACCTGCTCCAAGGCTGCAGTCCTTGCTGTGATGTATAACATCACAGCAACAAATAACACTGCCATGAAAACCTTCAGAATATGAAACCAGCCACTGGCCAAATCTTACTGAAGCTTTCTGAAGCTCATTTCAAACATGAAAAGTAACACAAAGTTACATGCTTAGGAACTTTGTCTGGTTGGAAAGAGTGCCCAAAGGAAAGGTGATATGAAGGGCTCAGAGAGAATAATCTCTGCCTTCTGTGGACTCTAGACAGAAACCTGTTCTCTTAACTGTTATCTCTAAGAGAAGTAAAATTCAAGAGAGAGCATAAAAGAAAATTAACATTCAAGAGATTTAAATTATATTGTAGGTTAATGATTTATTTCTTTTGGTCAAATTGTCCTAAGGCAGTGGGCCTTATTTTGTGATTGTGGTTCCAGGAATAATAAATGTCTCAGTAATGTGCATACGTATGTGGGTATGTGAAGCTTCAGGAAACCTGCTTAACAGAAACAAAGTATCTGAGGTGACCAGAGACAGAAGAGAGTTTGTTAGTGGTTTTTTTCATCTTTATAGTATGGCCCTCCTTAATGAGATGTACTGACTGGCTGTTTATTCCTCTCCCTTCTCTTCTTGTTTATATTTACCTTTATTTATCTTGTCAAAATATCAAGAAATTTAGGTCAAAATATATCTGGATCCATCTGCTCATCTAGTCTGTTCTTTTACTGCTAGTAGTTATATCTTTTAATTAAGTACGCTTAGTGACAGTTTACTACATTAATGAATGGCATCAAGTATCTTTCATTTCATACATGATGAATTTAGGAGGTTTTTTCCTTATTTCTATATAACAAAACAGTGATGTAATCTGGTTTACTTGTCAAATTGTAGTCTACATGTCTTATCTGTAACTTCTGTTTTAGTGTTGGTTTAGTTGGAATCTCAGTCAGGCTCTATAATTTAGCTGTCTTTAGCAGAGGTTCATTATTATCCCATTCATTATATGCAGGAAATGTTTATTCATTGACATGGTGGTCCATTTCAGTTTTGAATTTTGTTAATTGTGGTTATTCTTTGGTGCTCTAAATCTTATGACTGACTTAGATAATTATGAAGTCCAGGACTGACCTTTCAATTCTAGGTTCATCAGAAACTTTGATTGTTTTTGGGGATTTTTTTGTTTGGGAGTGTAATTAAGGAAAAGTGTTAGGAAATATTTTCAGTGTCAGACGTTTTAAGACTGATGATTTCTATCCCTTAACAGGAATAAACTCCCCAGCACTCTTGTACTTTTGTGAGCTGTAAATATTCTGCAGTATTAACTGCATGCACAGATTTACTGTTTACTAAGACATCTCTGCTTGGATCCCTGCTCTGATTATTTCTGGGCAAAGCTGCTGCAATTGTAACTTTTGTAGCATGTTTTATGAGCCACCACGATACAATCACTTAGCTGTCTAAGAAGTGTACTGGTTTACATTGTTGTTTTCGATAAAAACTGTGACATTGCTCTAGATTACACTCATATGCATGTGTAGCAATTTAGCAGTGAATCTTCAGTGAGATCACATATGCAGTGTGTGAAAAAATGTGTAAGATTGTTTCCTGTATGTCCAGAAAAATAGCAGTGTATCTTATCTACAGTTGCCACATGGGCAGCTTGGAGGAAAACTGTAGGAGGATATAGATTTTTAAAGGTTCCGTATCAAAGTGATGCACCTCACCAGCATGCTATCAACAGAACAAATAAAATCTATATGCCTACAAACAAAATATTATATCTATTTTTTTAAATCTTTATTAAATAGCAGTTATTTCAGAACTACTTGGGATTAAAAAGTCTCATCTGTGATCTGAAAACGGTGTTTGAGATCAAAAGTAGATGAAATGAGGAGAAGGGTTATTCTGTAGATTCAGATTTTTATAGCCTTTGTGTACAATCTGTAGGACAGGATGGCCGTCTTGGAAACCTGAAGGGCAGAAGTGCGTGTAGCTTTCTGTGTGTGGAGCAGAAGCTTCAGAGAAGGAATGTTAGCTGAGCTGTGCAGCTATTCTTGAGGCCGTGGTGGCACAGTCAAGGTTTGTTCTTCCACTTTGCCTTCTTTCAGTGCTTTTATCAGCCAAGGATGTACAGCTGGCCTGGCACTGTTCTGCCTTTGAGCCAGACATACCTTGTGTGTGCCAGATCCAACCAAAGCCAGCTTCAGGACTAACAACAGTCTTTGGCTCTACCATCTCCTAGAAAGTAGAAAAATTAGATTCACTCCCTCTGTCCCCAGGGCTCTCACCCACACCCCTCAGGTCTTGTTTGGCCTTTTGAATCACAGTGCAGAAAGCAATGCAAGATTCATTGGGGCAGAGAAGGCTCAGTGTAGTGTCCCAGGATTGTATCTCTGAGTGAATTTCGGAGGCGTATTGTGGAGCGGGAACGGGTGGAAATTCAACATTTCCTTCTCTTTTCAGGGTTATTGTTATTTTGGAAAGCAAATCTAAAAAAGACAGTTGTATGATGTACCATCTGTAAAGGGGCAGGGAGTGGGATCTAGAAATCTTGACTTGTGATGGAAGGAATATAATGACTGGATCACAGAACCAGTCTCTCACAGTCTCCGTGAGTCTAGCATTCCTTTCCATGAATAGCATATGGATCATACTGCCATTTTACATTTTAAAGGAGAGTTAAGAGATTGTCTCATCCAGTTCCCTGGCAAAAGGCAAGTTTGGCAGCAGTAGTGTTACTTCTGGTAAAGGTTTGGCTGACTTGCTGTTGAGGATAGTCAGCAGTGAAGGATTCCCAGCCTTCCTGGATGGTCTAGGCTGTTCCTAGGCACCCTGCTTACCAGTAAGTGGTTATTCTTTCAAGTGTCCATCTTTGGAATCTAAGCTGATTGGATCTTCTGTCAAAGCAGATGCGGAAAGGAGCTTATAGCCTCTCTTTTTCTCTTACAGTATGCTTTCACATTCTCAAAGGCATGACTGTTTTCTCTAAAAAAAGTGATCACAGTCCAGTTCTTATATTTGTTGTTTTCTTTTATAGGTTTTGGTTTATTGGCTTGTTATTGTTCTCTCTCAGTCCAGTTGATCGTGGTTCTCTAAATACAGTGCTCAGGGCTGGACATTCTACTTAATTTGTGACCAGATCAGAGCAGGGGATTATGGTCCCATCTTACTAGTGATGGGTTCATATATACACACTTGGATACTTTCTCTAACAGTACCACGTTGTTGACTCATGTTGAGTTCATGATCATTATGACTTCTGCAGATCTGCTGTTATGCTAATCTTTCCCCAGATTTTGTTTATGCTGTTGATTATTCCCAGCTAATCTTAGAACTTTGCACTGGCAGCAGTTGTGCTTTGCAGCAGTCTCATTAGTCTTGTGCACAGTCCTGGGTGTTGTGAATTATACCTGCATCTTTCACATCATTGTGTATTTTCATTACCAGTATTTCCCTGCTACTGGAATGAATATAACAAATTTTTTGCATATATGCAGTTTGAGATGAACTTCTGATAAATATTAAATAGCCTTTCTAAACAGGTTTGGTGGGTTTTTTTACCTAAATACCAACAATTCTTGTTAAATCTTGGTTTTAGCTTGCTTGTGGGAATATGAGCATCAGTGTCAAAAGTTCTACCAAGATCATTATAAAAAACTAGTAGGAACAAGACAGACAATGGTTTTTCAGCATCCACACATCTTGCCAGCTATAGAGATAGTAAACTGCCACTGTGTACATTCTGAATATTAGGTTTCATTACCAAAAGGTCTGCATCCCTTCTTTCTTCCATAGGAATTGACGGTGGAAATAGTGGATATCTCCATCCAGGTGGTGTCCCCTAGGTCTGCATGGTGTGTTCTTTTGCTCATCAGCCTCGCCCAGGCACTTAGGGCTGCTTAGCCTCTCTCACTGAGCAGGAGGTGAGCAGGAGACATCAGGCCACTCTGCTGAGCAGCTCCAGACAAACCTTTTTGACCTGCGTGTAGTTGTTTCTGCTCCTGTTCATGTAAGCACAATCTAATTCAGTGACCATTGAATACTTCTGGGATAAAATTGGAAAAAATGATCCCTTAAGACCTTTTTTATTATTTATCATTATTACTTTTAGAAAAGGGATAAAAGGCTAGGTAGTCCTAAAATAATTGACACCTTGTTTTGCAGAAAACTACTGGTGTGGGCTGTTTTCTTTTTTTTTGTTTGCAGAAGAGGAGGGTGAGTTGTTTTGAAATGCTGAAGAAGCCAAAGAGAACAAATGGTGGTGTTTTAATAAATAAAACATGCATGTAAAACCTGTCTAACTTGGTCAGCCCACCAGACTTAGGCAGTTTCTTTTAAACATTATTTGTGGATGTTAACATCTGTTTAAATCAAGCATGTGGGAGAAAAGCTGTTTTTTCTTAATGATTCAGCATCCCTCTTCTCAAGCTTAAGCTTTTTTCCGTGCTTTTCATGACTGTTTTTTTCTTTATATGGGTTTATGTTACTTGATAGCAGTATTCAAGGTTGTCTTGCTTGCCTATCTTCCTTTTAGACAATTTGAAAGTGTATCATTGAAAAGCTGGCCTCGACAAATCAGTTGAGATGTAGTAAGTGCCTTGCTGGCACACAGGGATCTCCTCGAAACATTGTCTACGGATTTGAGATATGCATTCACCTGAAAATAATCCCTGTATCAGCGTTAGCCTTTCTGTTCCGGCTTTGAAATCCACAATGGTTGCATAGAACCTGAAAACTCATACCTGTGGAAGTTCCTGTACCTTACTGGAAAAATGTTGAAAGACAAAATGATTTTTGGCAAGTCTGCTGCAGGAAACCCATGCATAATTGGTGGAAGTGTCGGTCTGAATATGTTTCTACAAAATTAATTATTAATTGCCTATTAATTAATTACCTCGATTGCATCTTCCTCTGTATTCTGATACAGAATTTTCTGCCAAAATAGAGACATCCAAACCTTTTGATTTTAAAATATGGCTTTTGTTTGTTATCATACAGTATTTTGTATCTTCCTTGTATAACAAGCTTATGACTTTTCAAAAGTTCAGGAGTCTTTCACTAATTTATTTAGAAAGCTATATTAAAAAAAAAAAAAGAAAACAAACAAACAAAAACATAGCACAACTTAAATCTTATACCAGTTGATGAAACTACCTGTTATAACTCCATTTGGGTTTTGGAATAAGCATGAAAAGCTGAGAAAGTTTTCATTCTCTTATACCCATTATCTAAAGATTAGAGCAAATGCATGTACTTTCTCATAAAAAAAAGTACAGGGTCACCAATTCTGACTCCTTGCATTTTCCATTAATTTATCCATTCTTTATCAGCTGTATCTTGCTGATAGAGTGGAAAGAAGGAGAGACTGAGATTAATTAAATCTTCTTTGATATTTAAGTTTTTATTTAGATCTTGGGGACCCAAGGAGCTCCAAGGAATAATCAATCAAAATCACTCCCTTCTGTCTATTCTCAGTGGAACCATAATAATAACCAATTAATACAGCCCTAGACTGAACAGAAAGGTGGTGATTAATCCCTACAAAAATTGATTGCAATTAGCAAATTTCTGGTGTAGCAGAAATCACCAGTTAAAGCCCTTTTGCAAAACGGGTTTAGGATTTAGCTTGCTCACAATATTGAAATACAGCAAAATTTTTACTTTGTTCAGGCCTTTTTTGACATGGACTAAGGAGTGAAGGCTTTTAGATACCTTGAACCTCATTTTTTAAATGACCTGCCATGGTCAAACTGATAATGTATCAGTTAGCTAAAAAAATTAATCTGTGTGCATTGCTTCCCATAATTTGCTGTGGTTCCACTTCCTTTGAAGTATTACTGCCCTAAAATCAAAGCACACAGACACACACCATTGCAGAGTGTTTTAGAAATAACTGCGTTATTCTGGTGACACCAGGTGTTGAAAGTAAAAAATGTAATGCATTATGTATTCAGAAGCATGCCTTTATTAATTGATAGTTATCGTGGGGTAAATGGTGAGCTAGTGAAGGTTTGTAATTTGACAATAATTTATCTATTTTGAAAGAAATGTTCATTTGCTGAAAGTCAGAAGTTACTTGATCTTTACCTATCTTTTTAAGCCATATCAAAAAGGCAAAATTAAAATGCTACATGGTTTCTCTTCAATGTTTTAAGTAATATACTATTTCTTAATTTAGATCAGGTTCTCTAATTATATTATTTAAATTTTTTCAGTTAATTAGCATCACTCAGTAAGTGTTTGCTTAAAGAATGCAGAAGTGAAATTAACTGAGATTTCCAAATGTCCCTAGATACTATCAAATCTGGCAGAAAAGATGTTCAGAATAATAACGTTATTCTTGTATTTGGGGATTGGGAATTACTCAAGTCTGCTGTACAGCACAGTATTTGGCTGGGGGGAGTGGCACTGGGAGGGCAGTGATTGATTTGTTCAAGCTGAACAAGCTGAAATGTAACTTTCTGTGACAAAGTTGGACTAAGCAGTTGTTTAATAAGGTTTTGTGAATTTTCAACATTGTGTGAATATTTTCAGGTAGCATAATTTTAAGTCCAAAAATACAGTATTTGGTTAATGTGTAAAATTATCCCTTCTTATTTCAGCTTTTCACTGTCAAATGCATTTGATGTGTGTGTACCAGTGCTCACCCTCTTGAAACCCCTTGAAACTCCCAGGTCATATTTGCTATGAGCCAAGACACTTCAGTGGAAGCAGTCTGTTTTTAAAAGTATGGTGCTGACTTCTCCATGGTGTTTACTGGAGGCTGTTGTCTTTAGTTGTGGCATTAAAATAAATTTTAAGTGGTGCTTGTAAATTTACTTTAGTAGGAGCAATGTTGCTGACAAGAAGAGCTGCTGGTTTTGTATTATATATCAGTTTGTGCTGAGAGGTGTATTTGAAAATGTCTGTGGATCCCAATGCAAGAAGAAACTTTTCACTTAAAAAAGGAGAGAAGTCTTAGGACTTGCTGTTACTGTCGCACTTATCCTGTTCACTGACACTGAAACTGGAAAAAGTAATGCATAAGTGAATTGGAGGATACTCTACCTACTACTGCATATTTGGGATTTACTTGGAAGGGTGGGATCCCAATAAAATGAAGCCAGTTGCAGCAGGTATGAATTGTTTCCTCATGTCCCGCAGTAGAGACAGTGACGTGCCAGTTACCCTTTCCATGCTGAGATCTGTGAGTTGGCTTTGGTCTGCTTTGTTGACAACTCAAGTAGCCAGTTTATCCATGCTCTTTTCTCTTAATTTTGCCCCATGCTTGGGGAGTGCAAGGTTGCTGTTGTGGGGAGATACTAAAGCTAGTCAGAGGACGTGCTAATTTATACTTTAGGTTTAATCAACTTTGCTTGGGAGCTGTTACAGTCTTAGATTGGCTACATCTTAAGATGTAGTTTGAGGCATTCAGAACATTTTATACTGTTATATTGCCTAATTCACGCCTCTTTTCTCGACACAAAGTCTAGATTGATGGATAGGTGTAGTTGGATGCTCTTTGGCACACTTAAATGCTTTAAGATATGTGAGTTTCCTCTGATGTGCACCCAAAGTAACTTGAAAGACTTATGTCTCTAGAATGCTATTTTTATTTTTAAAAAAGTTCCTTTTCAGCTACTCTATGTGCTGTCATGATGCAGAAATGTTTTGCAGATGGAAACCCCTGGTTTGTAGAAGTAAAATCCTTCAATAAAGCTACTGGAGTGTGTCCAGAGCAGGGCGACCAAGGTGATTAAAGGCCTTGAGGGCAAGACTTAAAAGTGACTGAGGCCACTTGGCTTGTTCAGCTTGGAGAAGAGAAGGCTGAGGGGAGACCTCATAGCAGTCTGCAGCGTCCTCAAGAGAGGCCGTGGAGGCAGAGGTGCTGGTCTCCTCTCTGGTGACCAGCAATAGGACACGTGGAAATGGAATGAAGCTGCATCAGTGCAAGTTTAGATGGGACATTAGGAAAAGGTTTTCACTGAGGGGTTGGTCAGTCACTGGAACAGGGTCCCTAGGGAAATGGTCATGGCACCAGGCCTGCCAGAGTTCAAGGATCATCTGGACAATGCTCTGTGTGATATGGGTTCATTGTAGGTAGTCCTGGGAGGAGTAAGGAGTTGGACTCCAAGAATTTAGAGATCCCTTCCAGCTTGAGAAATTCTGATTCCTTTATTGCCTTCAAATGATGAGTCCCCAGAAGTTCTTGTCTGTGTTCCCCAAGCATATGTTTTTGCACTTTGTATCATTAAAAGTCATCTTATTTTAATTACACAGTTCATAGGCCACCTAATATGTCTGCAGCATGAACCAGTGCTCCTCTGGATGCATCACATACAGATGTGGTAGGCACACAGCAACTTGCTGTAGCAAGACCACTAATAAATAAAACAACATTGATTCCTGAGTATTGATATGACTGGTACCTTCTGTCTGTGCTTTTTACATCTTATTTTAAGATAGTCCCTTAAAATCCTCTTTAAAAAAATTGACTTCTTGTTTGTAGACAATTCTTCTCTGACTTGGTCTGGAGATATTTTCACTGCATATTAAATAGTGGACTCCAAATCCATTGTGTTATCCCTGTCCAAGCAGGTTGTTTAATGACACTGGCCTGGCTTTTTTTGCATTCAGAACCATATTGCATATTATTCCCCTTCTCATTTACTTCCAGTACTTAATTCTGTTCTTCTTCCTTTATTAAGTTAGTAACAGAAATTCTTTCTCAAAGGTCACTGAAAAGAGGCTGCAGAGCATGTATAAAACTGTTTTCATTTATGTAATTTTTTTTAAATAAGTGGCTCATATAAATGTCTGTATAATTCAGATAATTATTGTCTAATGTCTTCCTGTTACAGCCTAACCCCTGGTTTAAGATGTCTTTCATTAAAGCTTCCTTCCAGGCATCCTGGACACTGCTAAGGAGAGCTTGAATTAGAGTAAATTCTACATGCCATCGTAAAACCAAAATAGCTTTATTTGCAATTGCAAGCATGTATCTCTGTAGAGATAGGGAACTATTTCCATCAGTAATTCTTGTGGGAGTCTTGTGGCTCTGGGAGAAGATTGAAGGGCTTGTGTTGCTGGTTTTCCTCATTCTTCAGTAAATACAGACCTGTGGTAAATTTTACATTAGACTACAGAACCTGTTTCTGCATCAGAAACCAAAGCACTTTTTACCTGAAAGTAAACATTTAATTCCACATACAAATTGGAGATTTCTTGTCTTCTTATCTTTGACTCTTAACAGGCAGGAGAATATTTGAGATTTTGGTCAGGATGTTTTCTGGATTTGAAAGCAATTACTCCAGTGCCTTGCTGAGTGCAATCTCAGGCTTTTTTGGAAATGTCCCCAGAATATGTATTTGTTTCTTTTGTGTAGAAGATAGGAGGCCAGTAAATGTATTTACTTTGGGATAAGGATGCTTTCTCTGTTGATAAAGGAGGGGAGGTATGTTTCAGATTTCATTTCAGGATTTGCAAGTCTTTCTTGAAGAGCAAAAATCAAGACCAGGACAGTTGAAATAACTCATTAGTTCTCTTTTCGTTACAGTATGTGACTTTTTATTTTTTCTGTGGTAAACTTGGTACTAATTTCCAAACAGAAGTGATATGCCTCGGTGGGACTGAAGTAATTATATACATCTGTTCATGGTCCTTTGTAGTTTTGAAATGGTATTCTGCTTTGGTTTGTATTTTCTTACCTTTTATTATATTAGAAAATGGTGGAAGGGATTTGTTGCTGAGATGTGGATTGGGTTTTTATGTTTTACTTGCATTAAGCTGCAAGCTGAAATTCACTTTAAAAAAAAAACCCTTTTCATTAAGTAAAACATAGCTTATCAATGTAAGACTTAGATATACATTTAATTAGTAAGGCAGATAAAACAACTGTAATGAATTAGAAGAGAATCACAAAATCATTTAGTTTGCAAAAGACCTTTAAGATCATGAAGTCCAGCCGTTAACCCAGCACTGCCAAGTCCAACACTAAACCATGTCCCTAAGCACCACATCTACACATCTTTTAAATGCCTCCAGGGATGGTGACTCCACCAGTTCCCTGGGCAGCTGATTCATTTTGTTACCAGTGAGTCACATGTAAAATATTATGCTTTTCCACAAATTTGATTCATGGACTGAAAGGATGGTATAAGCCTTCCTTCTTAAAAATAAACAAATAAATAAATCCACTTTTCCTTTTGTGCACCTTTAGTAACTTTGGCCATGGTTTTCTAAATGTCAGGGAGGGCCTCTCCTTCTTCCGTTACTATCTAGTGGCATGCATGCATATAAAGAAGCATTAATGTTAGTATATCTTTTGGGAGTATGGATGTACTTTATTGTCCACTAGCCCTGGAGCCTGTAGTTTCCTAGGGAATCATGGGTTGAAAAGAACAGTCTTTGGAGTTTCATGATGTTACATTTCTGCTGTGTTGGTCAAAGGTTTGTGCTTTAGTAGCTAGTCCACGCTGGTGTAGGTAGTGGTTTTTGGAGGAAAAATGCTGCAGTGTATCATGTCGCTTTTCCCAGATTTATACCTGGATTTTTCTGTTTGGCTCATTTCGTGGAGCATTTTTGTTCCCTGAACATCTGCACTTTTCATTTGGTTTTTAGTGAGGTTTGAGAACCATCGTGTTGCGCTGACCTCTCCTCATGGTGCTCCAAGGCTCTGGCACCTTGACTCATCCCGTGGAGACATCCTGCTACCACCTGTGGAGCCACTGGCTGGAGCGGCCTCTGCTATTTCTTTGGAATGTCCAGCTGCCGGCCCTCCCACACAGTGAGGCCCAAGAGGCGCTGCCGGGTCTCACCTGCAGCCCCGTGCTGTGGCACCTCCAAGGAGCTGGAGCAAAGGCATAAGATGGCTTCCAGAGCCACAGGCCCCTGCCTGGAGGAGGCTGCTTTTGCTCAGCAGTAGGGTTTTATCTGAAATCTCCCTTTCAGGCTCAATTGCACTCCCAAGGAACAGTGCTGTGCCATGACCTGGGCACCTCTCCCCTCCTCAAAGAGTATCATTGTGCAGCTGTTCCCTCATTTCCCTCGTGGAAAGGTACCTTGCGATCCCACACAAGACCCCATCTTTTCTCTCTTCCCGTTCTCTCTCTCACCATCCTTTCAGTGTAGAAAAATGCATTCCCATGCTTAGGTACTCAGAGTGTTTGCTGTGTTTCACAGGCTGGGATGCTCTTCTCGGTCCAAAACAGTGAACTGACTGCTCTGGGTATTGGCATGTAAATTAATGTGCTGACCTCGCAGGGAAACCATCCAAGCTGCAGGCTGTGTCCCGAGTTTCAGGATGTCCGTGGTTTGAAACTCTGGGCTATGTTCTGCATCTCAATGATGGAAACCACTTCAAATTCACGGTGGCATAGCAGGGCTGCCCTATCAAAAGTTGTTTTTCTACTTTTTCCTGTTAACAGCAACTGGCATTTACAGTTAATGCTCCATTCTTATGGGATGTTTGTTGTTTTTTTTTTTTTTCTTTTGTGTAGATACAACAGCTTAAGCACCTATGCTAAAGGTGCAAAGATGAGATATTGCTATGTATATCATTTAAATTAATTGTCGTGTACTTGAAACTGCATCATAAGGACCCACCTCTTTGAGTGGGATTTTGAGAAACCACCTAGTCTGCTGCCTTTCCCTAAGGCAAGGTGAACTGTAGTAGTTGGAACAAATTTTTAAGAGTTCCAGTTTTCAAGTCTTCGACACTGTTTACTGATTTTCACTTCACATCCCAGTTGCCCCTCAGGAATAAGATGCTTGAGGTATCTTTGTGTTCTTCTGAAACTGCTCAACAGCGCTCAAAAAGGCATTGGGTAAGAGGAGTGTGAACAAAACAAGAGACATGATTTATATATGTGTATAAATCCATGGTTTACCCATTCTCAGATATTTCAATTCTGGTTTCCCTATGTCAAAAAAACGTAGAAGAACCAGTAAGGAGCATTTTTTGTTTAGTTAAATACATGTGGTCTTGTCAGCCTAGAAGAGAGCAAGCACTGAAGAAGTATCTGGTGGCACTGAGGAGGTACACAGAGACCCTGAGTTGGAGGAAGGCGAAGCAAACAGGCATCAGGGAAAGACCCCGAAGTGCTTTGCGCCTCATGCACCCCGTGGAGTCACAGTGTGGGTTTGCCCACCATGCTGCTGCCACTGCTGACACAAAAACAGTCACGAGAGCTCACAGAAGGAAAAGGCCTTTACACACCACAACACTTGTCACTTCTGGCTTGGAGAGGGCCTGGAACCAAGTCTGGAAATACATCAGTGCTGCCTTGCCCTGTTCTTGCACTCTGATGCTGAAGTATCTGTTGTGGACCACATTCTGATGGGGGCACTGGGTGCTCAAGCCTTTTTGGGGTCGCTTGTTAAGATATTGTTCTCATGCCCTGTCTGTTCTTGAAAGTTAGAAAGCTGTTCCTTTCCGTATTAATTATTCCATGCAAAAATTTTGGCTGTGTGTTTGTGTACATGGAGAATCGATTGCTTCTTCTATAAAATCTTTCCCCATGTTAGGAGGTAATTATGACCTGTCTCATCAGCTCCTATTTAAGCTCCTGCTGGTTCAGTCTTTGACTCAAGAAAACAGCCCTGGACTCAGTGCTTTGCCCTGAGCTCTTTCTGACTACTTTTGTAGTCCACAGGCTTCTGAATTGCAGTTGCAAGAGTTTGCTGAGGCTCATACAACATTACTTAATATAAGGACAAAAGAGTCCTAGTATTAGTAATACTAATATAATGCTCTCTTGAGGTGACAACTTTTTTTCCTACCCTCAACTGAATTTTTCCACATCCACTGACTTTCCGTTTTTTCATCCTCCTTTTCTTGTCCTTGATGTGCTTGCAATCCCCTCATATTTCTGCACTCCCTAAAAATTTAGTCTGCTAATCAATCTAATGTTGTGTCCAGTGTGTTTCTCCATCGCATCTCGAGCATCTTTTTGCATGTGGTGGTTTTATGGTTTTATTGTCAGTTTGAGGCCTTCTCACAGTCACTTTGGGAATTAAACTCTTTCTATTAGTAGTAAAAATTAATCTAATGAAGTTTTTCTATGCAGTACAGTTGAAAGTGACTTGAAGTGTTTTCAAACAGACAAAAAGAACGTTTTCTGCGATGGCAAATGGGTGCAAGGCACATGAGCAGTGCTGTGATCGATGCTTGTCCAAAGGGCAGGCATCCTCACGCTGCCTCCTAGCAGATACTCCAAGATACTCCAGCTGAAGTGCAGGCGTATGTGTTGGTCTGGGATGTGAACTATCCAAGGAAGAAATTAAAAGAATCTGCAGAGTAGGTTAAGTGGCGTTTCAGGTAGTGCCCGGTAGCATCCAGCATGGCATTGGTTACTCTGATACTCCTGTTTGTTTTCACAAACCAGCACCTCACAGTTTCTGAGCGGATGACCGCTGCGAGGAGACCGTAACCTCTTGATTTCAAAGGAACCATCGTTTCACTGGTGCCTCTGTGGTTAATGTAAGAAAGGTGTCTTGCCATAAACTTTTTCCGAGGTATTCAGCAATGTTGGGAAGGGGTCGGCCTGGGCAGGAAGCCCTTGTCTGTGCTATAAAGAAAATAGCAAGCAACAAAATGAAAGCATCAAAGGACTAACAGGATGCAGTCCCAGGAGTCCTCTCTGGCATGTTAGTCCTTCTTGAAAGTTAGCATTGAGTGAAGAGTGACCTTAAAACTCGCTTCATTCAAACAGACTGGGCTCAAGTTTAAAGTTCAAGGCATTTTGTTTTTTCACCTGTTTCCTACAGTTTTTAAGAAACTTCTGAAGAATTAATGTGTAACTATATCTGGTCACAGAGCCAATGTGGAGAATTTTTCTCAAGGGAAAATAATGTTACTGTATGGAGTGAGAGAAATGGATACTTTCTGAGTGGAGTTTTATTTTGTTGAAACTTTTTCTTCCTAACCCACTGCTATCATGATTGCAAACAGCCCTGGAGGCGGCATAACACACGCACTATTTCTTACTTTACTTTTGAAAGAACCTGGTAGGATCCTGTAGCTGTCTGAATCGTGGTGAAAAGGTGATTTTTGCTGAAGCTGATCCTGCTAGTTAGGAAGCAAGGTCCTGCTTTGGGCACAACCTGTGAGCAAAGAGCCTGGTTGCAGCGAGTACATGTTGACTGAGCCAGTGACTGGCCCCACTGCCGCCCACCCCTCTCTCACCATGCTGGAACTGTTGGGCCTGAGAGGGAAGACTAAAGCCCTGACCCAAAACTCCCTCGGTAGGAGAGGATAGGTGTGGGTACAGAGCTGCAGCCCTACCAGTGCTAATGCCAAGTGGCAACGCCGGCTGCCGGCTGACACCAGTTATGAGCCTCTTCTGTTTTTACCCAGCAACATCCACCTGCATGATCCTGAATAGTGACTTTATTTTCTGATCTTTGCATCTTATCTTATGAAGCAACTAGTAACTGATCCTGTAAGTAATTTGGCAGGTTGTCTTTCATAGCAAAAAGAAGTAGTTTGCCGAGATGACATACAAATTTTACTCGTGTTTCCCCGTGCCATTAAATTTTAATGATTCTTACATGAATATTTCATGAAAGTACCTTCTGAATGGATTTGTTTAGTCCTGGCAGCTAATACTTAGTGTAGAGTCTTGGGGGGTTTTGTTTGGTTTTTTTGGTGGGTTTTCTTTTCCTCTCAGGTGGTTTGGTGTGGGTAAGAAGTGTCAAACTGGATTAAGTGAGAAAAGGCAACTTCTTGTTGGTGATTCAGCAAGGGTATGCTGTCTATAACTCTTTTCAGCTGCTTAGTGGAAGCCTGTGAAATGACCCTCAGATACAATTCTGTTCTGTGCTCTTTGGCCACAAGGTGGCTTAAAAATGTTTTGAAAGCCCACGATAAGCAAGTGCTTTGAATGATGCTAATACATCTGCAGCCTTTCTGCAGCACAACACACGGCACACGGGGAACGAGATTTATTGTGCATAAAATTGTATATGTCTTATTTATGTGGAGCAGCGCTTAGAAAATGTTATTACCAATAACTGCTCAGCTGGAGGGCTGGGCTTGGCTTTGTTGTTGGCGGGTTTTTTTTGTAGAAAGAGAAGTCATTGTTCCCAACCCATCCAGGATGAGCAACAGGGCCACTGTGGACCACAGCGGTGCCATGGGGAGCTCAGTGGCCACCTGCCCGTGAAGCCACAGCTCCGTGAGTACATCAGCCTCACGGCTCTACACAAACTGTGGCTGGAAGTTCAGCTTCCCTCTCCCATCTCCATCTGTACTCCCTGCTCAATCCATCCACTCAAAAGCTAAATCTGAAACACTTGTCCAAACCTGGGTTAGCAAGTTCTTTTGTTGCTGTTGAATTCTGTGGACCCTGCATGAGGATGACGGGTTGTGTTCCTTCAAAGTGGTAATGTTTCCGAACAGCCAACTGCTGCACCATCAAAAACAGGTACTTAGTTTTTACTGGTTTCAGGAATGGTACCACTCTTCCCTGAAAACTTTTTGGAAGCTTATCTCCAGCTGTACAGTAGGGACAGGGCTTTTGCTTAATGGAAATGAAGCATATCTTTTTCTTACAGATGCACCACTCACTGTAGAGCTTTTTATGTGCGTTTTCGGTTTCCCTTTTTATTTTTTAACTTATTAACTCTGACAAGTAACCTCTTGGTTGTGAACAATTTAATTCACGATTCATTTTTCTGATTCAAAGTGAACACGAGTGCCCTAATCCCCTAATGGGAATTAATTGCATGTTTCAGTGCTTAACTCTGATCCTTTCTCAATCCCCACTGGGACAAGTTTCTTCCTGAAGGATCTGTGTTTGTTATTCAAAACACAGTCCAAAAGGTAATGATTTTTCTTATAAAGAAACTCGGGCTGACTGAATATTAATGCTCTTCTTATTGTGAGGGAATAAGCTGCATCCAAAAAAACCTCGTTTATGTCATGAAGGATAAATTACTCTGAAGTATATCTGATAAAATACAGGGGCGGGGGAAATCAGCGTCTTCTGTTTCCTGAGTGGAAGCAGTTTGCTGGTAAATAAAAGCACAGTTTTTGCTTGGAAGACTGTATTTTGGTACAGAGAAAAACTGTTTACTTCACCAAAGGGGAAATTGCTTTGCTACTGAGGATTTTAAACGACACTGCTCTTGGCCAGCAATGAACCCTTTTGGATAACTGACCTAACAGTTTACTAAAATAAGAATAAATAGCAGAGAACAGATTGCATTTTTACTTCCAGTCTGTTTTTAAAGATTTTTCTAACTGGAAATACATTGTTTAATGCTCTCTTCCCAAGAGGAGCTGCACGTGCTCTTCGGGCGTTGGATGTCTGGCCTAGCCAGACAACTGTGGATGAGGCAGGCTCTGCCCGGTCAGTGACCAAGGGTAAAATGTGGGAAAACATCACAGTGCAAGAACTGCTTCTGCCTTACAAAAATAACGGAAGGTGATAAACAGGGCACAGTGTGAAAAGTAACACAGGAACGATGGAGGTACCTTTCTCGCCTGCCCCTACCATTCAGTAAAGTCAGTCTTTTATCCCATTTAAACCAATTTAAGCAAATGGTAGTGCAGGGTCTGTTTTCAAGAGAGGTGTAGCATGTGTGCAGACCAGGTACTTCGGGGTGTCTGCCTGGGGACAAGAGGAGCATGGCCTTACCTGGTCTTCCTGCCAGCAGCTGTAGCTTCCATGGCACCACACACTTGCTGCGGCACAGCTCACACAGTGGTGGGAAAGAGAAAAATTAAAAGGGGTTGAGAGCTTTTTCTGAGGCGCAGGAATGCGTTGGGGATTCCTTAGAGAAACCATGGGATGTAGTTTGGTTACATCTAAGAACTGCAAAAGGTTGACTTTGTCCTGGTGTGTTTTTCACTGATGCATTTACTGTCTTAAAATTTTCAATATACTTGAATTTAGATACCTAAATGTGGTGTAGGACTGCAAGACCTACACCTTTGTGTGTGCCCAAAGAGGCTTGCATGTCCGAGGTGCCATGGTGCGGGCGTGTTTCTCCAGGGCAGCCACATGGTAACAACGTGCCTTTGTCTTTCAGCTGCTTTTGCAGGTACGATGGCCCGTGTCTTTGTCTACGGCACGCTTAAGAAGGGCCAGCCCAACTACAAGCACATGATCAACACAGCCAAGGGGCTAGCAAAATTCCAAGGAAGGGGCCGCACGGTGGAGAAGTACCCGCTGGTGATTGCAGGAAAATACAATATTCCTTACATGCTGAACATCCCGGGGACGGGCCACCACGTTGCCGGGGAGATCTACTCGGTTGACGAGCAGATGCTGCAGTTCCTGGATGAGTTCGAAGGCTGCCCAGACATGTACCAGCGTACCCTGATGAGAATCGAGGTGGTGGAGTGGGAAGGGAAGGGCGGTGCCGAGGGCGTCCTGGAGTGCTTCGTGTACAGCACAGCAACGTACCCGCCCGAGTGGGTGGGGCTCCCCTACTATGACAGTTACGACTCCTCGGGGAAGCACGGCCTGTCCTACGTCCTACGCGAAAGCCGGGAATAGAAATGGGAGGTAACACAGCCCGGCCGAAGACATAGTACTAAGCAGGTGTTGATCAGTAACCTTTCCAGGAAAGCTGTAATACCTTTTTATTAAAATAATGCAGGATCTCTTGTAACCTTCCCAACCCAGGAGCCTTGGTGCTAGAGCTGAAGTCCTGTTGGCCCAGAGTTGGAGACTCCCTCCCCAGGTAGTCAGTGTCCTCCTCGCCCCCGCTAACCTGCTGCAAAGAACGGGGTTTGCATGAGGGCTAAAACCTCTGCATGTGCACACCAGGTCTGGGGTCTAATTATTTCCTCAGTTTCCCCCTTTGCCTTGGTGCATAATGGAGGTCAGTGAAAGGCAGAGGAACAAACTTAATTTTATGGGGTTTTTTTTTCCTGAATTGACAGATTTTCATGTGTAGTTCTCCAAGGTGGAATAATGATAACACTATTGCACTAATAGCTGAAACTGATTTTAAAAAGTCATGTCTGCAAAGTAAAGCAAAACTTGTGCTGAATGTTGACTTGTAATGGTATTTAGTAGGTTACTGGAGATACTCTGTTCCTTCTAGACAAATAGGAACTTGCTGAAGAAAAAGAGAAAATTTAAAGATTATTCTTACTCTGCATTGCATTGTGGGTGTTTTTGAACTGGAAAGGTGTATTTTTAAATAATGTTTAGTTTTACAAAGTACCATGAGAAAATACTAAGATGTTATATGAAATTATATTTTTAAAATTGTATTTTTAATTTAACATTCTAAGCACTTTAGGTTCCACTTCAGTTCACTGAGTGACTGTAGGATTTGGGGGGCATGGGGGAATGAGTGATGTTGGGGACCAGGAAAAGCAAACCTACACTGGAGCTGTGAGCACTTACTGTCAAGCTGACTTTTTGCCAAGCACTTTAATGCAGAACTTACAACCATATGCAAACTGAGCTTCCTATTGGGGGAAAGATACATTATAAAAATTTCCAAAGTACCTGTATTGTGATTATTGCAACATTTAAATTGGCAAAAAAAAATATGTAAAGAAGACTATTGTCCCCCTGACCCAACCAACTGTGCTGGTTTCTGTACAGTCTGGGAAAATCGTGGCTTTCTGTTGTTACAGTCCTGTGCCTTATATTTTCCTTCAGCTGCAGGGTTTGGTACAAATAGATTGTACAGTATACAAAGCTGCCAAAGGGATGGGAGCAGGGAATGTATACCATGCAGTGAGCCAAAGTACAATTAAATGCACTAAGGATACCATTAGGAACAACACTGTACTTTTGCTTCACTGCCAGCAGTCCTGTGATGGCTGGAGGAGATCCACGGTAGAGAATCAGACCAGGGATCCAGGGTAAGGAATCAGCCTAAACTTCAGCAGTAGTAGGCACTGCTGCATCTCATCTAGAAAAACAGACAGAAAGCTTTTATGTTGCTGGAGTAAGCAAATTAAGAAATTTGAAAGTAGAATACTTGTGTCTCTTTACACTACTTGTTTGTTTAGGGCAACCTGCACAAGCTGAACTGTGTTCCTTTAGGAAGGGCCAGCATGGCACTAAGGAGATTTGTAGGGAGATCTGCAGGATGTTTGCCTCAGTTTCTCCAACTGCAACAGCATTCATTTTCCTGGAAGGCAGGTACTACCCAAACACTCTCCTTCCTCATACTGATGTATTTTGTAAACTAATTCACTAAGCAGATCCCTGTCCCTTGGCTGTGTGATGTAGTTAGTTAGCAGTGTCTCAATAACGTGAAAAATTCCTCTTCAGTCAGAAGTTTGAAGCAGAATCTTTCTGGATGAGCATGAGTCACCAGCCCTGCCACAGATCATTTTCATCCTCCACCTTTCGGTAAAGGGCCCTGGTGTCTCTGGCCAGTGGGTTGCTTTCTAGGAAGTGGCATTACTCTGTACTTCTTAGGCAAGAAAATGAGAGCAGGGCAGCTCCTCTTTGTGGCAGTGGTCAAGGCACAGCAGGAAGGGTGACTTAGAGGTATGTAGAAAGAACAGTGGTGGGAGGTGAGCCCAAAGGCAGGAGTAGCCAGTGTCCTGGCCCAGGAGCGGGCAGCAGCAGAGGCCTAGGCAGGAGCACAGGGACCGGATGATGCTGCAGAACGCAGGGACTGCGGAGGCACCACTGCTTCCAGTGGGCTGCGGCTGCTGACTTACCGAGCTAGGGCTCAGCATGGAAGAAGAAGCCTCTGTTGATCACACACTAACATTTCGGACCCAGTACACTTCCAGTATCTACATCATCCTGTAGGACATGGAGTTCCTGAGCAAGGAGGAGAAAATACACCTTGCCCAAGTCACCAGCCCTTTTACTTCTGTTCAAGTCTCTTAAATATTCCTCCTCTCCAGCCCTCTCTGGTTTCCCATAGTGGATACACAGCTCTTCCAGCATGATATAGTCTTGTATTATGAACAGTCCTAGTTCTTCACACAGTCTTTAGTAAAAGCCTCTGATTTTACTAAAGATCGGAGACTTGGTCTGCCTTTCCTGTAAGAATTCGGGAGGAGGCCTGGTCTGAGGGACAGCACGTGCCTCTAGCAATACCTTGGGGCAGCTAAAGGGATCTGAGGACAGTGCCACCTCCTCCCGTTAAGACTTGCATGCAGTAATCAATATAAAGAAGATTAAAGGGAGGGGCAAAATTGAGCATGGAATTTGAACAAAAGACAATTCCCTTAAACTTTAAATGAAAACACACGACAAAAGTCTGCACTAGCAAAATGAAGCCTCTAACATGTAATTTAAATCTAGTCTATAACAAAGCACTCAAAATATTACAATAAATCTGATCAGAATTTAAGCCATTGGTAATACTTGTGCAGCACTTACACAGAGTGTTGGAGAACTGCTCAGTTTACTCAGTGGTTAATTTTTCACTCTTGCCAATAATTCTGTGCTGCCTGGCTGGGGCCTCAAACCAGGGACATTACTGTGGAGAAGACAAATCAGTTTTGGGCTTTTGTTGTGTTTTTTTTTTTTTTTTTTTGTTTTGTTTTTTTTTTTTTTTAAGAGGCTTTTCCTGTTTTAAAGCAGAAATGGTATTTTATTGATTTTATTTGATCCTGAAAAATCAAAGCATTACAAAGGTTATGTAAAAGTATTTCTGAAAGTAAAAATCTGGGATCCATTGCCAAGATTTAACATCTGTGTTTGCTGTCTTAACCGTTGATACAGTAAATATGCCTGTATAAAATCTTGCACATAGAACTGTCCATTTTCTGTGTTGAAATGCCTTAATGTTACTTTATGGACGAAAATAATAAAGGCTTGGTTAATTCAACAGTGTGGAGGCAACCTTTCATTCCAGTTCCACCAGCAGATCTCCTTCTCCAACGGTATCACCAGCTTTGCAGTGCACAGCTTTCACCTAGGGTACAGAAACAGCAGTAATTTAAAACCTTGCTCAGTAGCACGGTGAAATGAATGTTTTGGTTGGCAAGGCTTATATGGAGTATCACATCTGCATGCATGGGGTAAATGGCCTCTGTGCAACGTGGTGACCATCCCCCGGGGTCACAGATGCACATCTGCTGGAAGGGCCTTCAGAGGGTGACTGCTCAACCTCCAGTGCTCAGAGTTCTGCTGAGATTTGAGTTCCTCTGAGAATGGAGACTCCAGCACCTCTCCAGTGCTTGACCAAATCATGTCCAACCCCCTCAGGCAACTACCACTAGCTGGTTTTCTTAAGACAGAGGTACTTGAAGACCTAACCATCAGATGGAGATAACACTTGAGAAATTCAGAACCGCCTTTCTTCCACCTGGTTTCACTGCTGTTCATTTACTACTAAAGTTTTAAATCTTTCAGAGGACAGGCTGACACTCCCAGCACTTACACTGGGACAGTTCAATGAAATATTCCACTATTTCTTGCATTACAGTTTATGAATATAGCTGAATTTTGGGACTGCAGCCATGAAATGGGTTTCTCTCAATCCCCAGACAGCTGGGATAGATGATTCAAATCTGAATTGTGATCCTTTAACATAACTGAACTTGGCAAAGGGCTACCACTATCAAATAAATGCAGCTACATCTGCAGATGAATTGTAAACTCATGTGCAGATTCCTGAATTTTAAAACACAAAATCTCTTACTACTCCCTTATTTCCTCTATAAAAGGCTGCAACATACTTGAATACCCTTTCAGCACATGGAGCTCCAGAAAATATTTGAAGCTTTATACTGGAGTTTGCTTGCAATATGAATTCAGAGCTCAGGCTGACATGCCCAAATCCTTTGTCAGCAGTTGGTTCGTTTTAATAATCCAAATGCTACCTTGGGCTCCTAAAGGAAATCCACAGCATACCCAAAGTACCAGGCTACGATGGCCACACTATTGCCCACACCCATGTTTGACAGTCTAAAGTCCTGTGAGCTGTAAGCAGATCTCTGGCTCTGTAGCACAGGCACAGTCAAAGCACTGCTCAAGAAACGATGCTGAACACTACACAGGGAAAAACAGCGTGATATGTACAAACAAGGGCTTTATTTCTAAAATCAGTAGCTAGGCAGCCTACCTGATTTCCGAGCCTCAGTCTTTTAAGAGATGAAAGCAGTGTGAAAAACATCCTACCTCTTGCTTTTCTTTTTCTACAAAGCCAAGGTTCAGCAAACATTGGAGCTAACTAGTGTTTCAGACTCCCCAGTGATTTCTGACATGCAGCAGGGCCAGCTCCTTGTTCTGACCCAGGCACAGCTGTCCCATAGAAGACAGGAGGCATGCCAGTTCCTCTCCATCTTTCCCTCATTTTTAAACCACCTGCAGCTGGAGTAAACTCAAAGTAGACAAAAACAAGCTGCTTTTCTCACAATTACAAACAGGAAGATGGGGTTTGATACAGAAAAGGAATTCAGTCAGGAATGAAAATGGGAACGTCTTTCAGCTGAAGACAAACGAACTGAGTTTCAAAACACGGTTTCAAAGCATCAAAACATGGACTAACAGCCAGTACCAAACATCCCATTCCTGTGGAGGGGCCAAGTTATTTTAGCACTTAGAGCCATGACTTTGTACTGCAGAACAGGATGAATTCTGTTTAGCAGCTTCATTTCTACACAGCCCAAAACTTTTTCAAATTCTAAAAATTCTAAAGAATGAAATAACTTCCTAATTACTACTAAATTTGGGGCACCAAGGGGACATTGCAAGGCACACATCAAGTGCACTGCATAGCCTGTGCACCCTTCACATCCCACCTTGGAGGATTAATAAACCAAACGCAGGATTTTAAGGAATAAGCCCATGGATTGCAGAACACCTTGGTGGGAAAGGGAGGATTAAAGAAAAATAAATGGGGTGGGTGGGAGAGAGAATGGCATTTTAGTTACAAATACTCACTAGTTAAAAAGAGTGGATGCAAAAAGCAGCAATAAGGAGTTAAAAGAAGCAAAGATGAAAAACTAAATGCTTGGAAATATTAATCAAGTGAGAGAATAAATTATATAGAAATCAATGCATGAAATGCAATAATAAAGTAGCAATATCAGAGCAACAGGAAAAGGGACATACTCCCTCTCTCACTATTTTTTTCTCTTGAGACCCAGTTTTGCACTGGATACACTGCAAGAGGCAAGCCCTGAGACCCAGCCTGAGTAACAATTTTAGAGCTGTGCCAAATAAGCCTTTCTTGTAAACACACAAACAGTCCTTGGCATAGAGGCCCGTCCTAAAATCTCGGTGGACCTTGCCAGATGCTAACCCTGTCCCGCCTGGAGAGTTGGCTCCCTGCTGCCTCCCTCTGGGATGAGGGGTCGTGCACTGGGCTTTGTGCAGCAGGGAGAGCAGAGCGGCTCTACCCCAGGCAGACATGGGCGGGGGCAGGTAAGGAAATAGGCAACAAAAGAGAATATAACCCAGATCCAGACTATGCTCTCCCATTGGAAAGGATGTATCCAGGGCCCACGTCTAGGTGATGGTTTCAGGCTGTGAATTAAAATCTGACACAGGGATGCTCTGAGGCCCAAGCTGGGGGCTGACAGTCCCCAAACCAGCTGGGGTTTAAGGCACGCCCTCCTCATATAGGCTTGACCAGTTCCCTGCCCTGAGCACTCGTCCTACACTGCAGGAGAGTCCCAGCCAGCTCAAGGGCTGCAGTGCTGATCCTTCAGACGGTATCAGAATGCACAGCCTTGGAAAGCTTAACAAATGTGCAGATCTATACTTGATATTTAACAGTCACAATAATAAAAAATTGCTTCTCTCTTCCTCCTGCAAAAGCACTTTCTATGCCTTGTTCTGAGCGGGGTTTTTTAATGTCAAATTGTTTCCCATTAAATAATTAACTGGCAAAGAGATGTCTCTTCTTCAGTTGCTCTCGGGAAAGATGAAATTTGGAGAAATGGTCTGCAACACCTTTCAATTCAACTTGGCATTGTAACACTAGAGAAAACAAATCATTTAGGAGAAAGAGAGTTATATGAATTTCTGAGGCCAGTAAAACTATTTCCTGCTGTGCTATCTAAGGCTTGGAACTACTTAACAGCATTCACAGCAGATGCAAATGTTACAAAATTAAAGACACCTCACTTTGAAAGACTTACAACAATCAGACTTAATTCCTTAACAACCAGAATCTTCTTTTTTTCCTTTTTAAATTCTATCCTGTTTGACAAGTTGCATATGGTTTTAAGTGACCCAAGGTAGCTTACCTTGCCTGTTTTAGCAGCAATCATACTGTTCTGCATTTTCATTGCTTCAATTACACAAATCTCTTGACCTTCCGAAACCTGGTAAAATTCAAGCAATACAAAATGAGAACAGAGGATTTGAAATAAGTGCAATGATTCTTCTGGAAAATAAAAGGATTATGTCATTAAATGCCATAAAGACTTTCATGGCACAAGTCAAGTCAGCCAGTTACAGTCACAACACAAATGACAATCACAAAAAGGAAAAAGGAATCACCTACTTAAAACTATCACCTCAGGCAAACCTGAAAGGCTCCCCTCCCACCCCATCCATTCAGCTCCAACTTCTACAGTTCACACTTCACACCCACCACAGTTCAACATCAATTAAATCCAGAGCAAAATTTAATTTGTGCGTTTTTGGCTGGGGAACTTTTGCTTTGCTTCCCTGGCACAGGGCCCACAGATACTAATACTGATTCAGAAGCCAAAAGTTTCTTGGCACACATCCTGGGGAGCTTGGGCTGGAAGCTCCAGCAATGCCCAACGGGCTAATGCTGAGGAGAATGTCACACCTCTGCACATGGCAGCATCTGGATGGCAGCTGATGACTTCAGACTGACAGAAGGGAGGTGAGGAACCACCAGCTCTTATCCACAGGGGAGGCATCGCAGAGGCAAAACCATCATTTTCACCACAGCTGAGAGCTCTTAAAAGGGAACATTGAAGTTTCCTCTTCTGCTTGTTTGCACTCTGCTAACAGGCATGTGCAAGCTCAAGGTCACCAGTAACCCACTGGGCTGCTCTGCTGGGCTTCCTGTGCCTCCCGGTCAGATCCTCCCTCCAACGCCTTGGAACACACTGCACAGAGGAAACAGCCACTCAGGGCTTTACAGTGGTTGAAGGGGCTGTCTATGCATGAGGGGAAAACCAGGGGATTCAGAATTGTCCTGTAACCCAGCAATCAGCTAATCAGCCCATGAAGATGATGTATGCCAGAGAGGGAAGGGTGCCAGGCCCTACATGCCAGGATTTAGGACTTGTGCAGGTACACCCCTCGGGATGTCTTGTTCCAAGTGCCCACTACAAGTCTTTTCATTGGGCTCTTTTGTAGATGTAGTCTGCTATTCCATTATTATCCCAGCAAGTTTGGGATACTTTCACTCTGATGTTCAAGTTTCAGTAAAAATGGTAATCTGAAACCTGCAGAGGTCTGGTTTATGCACTGTTATATGTTCCAATGCCAACAAAATGTGTTTGTTTATACACATACAAATATACACATAGATATATTTCTCAAATTATATGTAAAATGAATAATACATCTCTCAGGACAAGTGTGTACCACTTTGGAGGAATATATTAACAGACAGATGTGAAGCCAGAGATCAAACGCACATTGCATAAAGAACATTACAAAAATTTAAATAAAGCTTTTTTTTCACTAACAATGAGTGAAAAGCACTGATGTCTGCCTAGGGGCTCTGAGCAAGACAGAAGAAAACACATGACATTAAAAGGTGCTTACATAACCATTCTCCAGTACACTTCCAGCTACACTAGGACAGGTTTTAGAAGGTAAATATGGAAAGTATTTGTTATGGAAACATGGTATATTAAATGGATACAGAGAATAACCAACACCCAACACTTCACCTGCAGAAATTCCATCCTGAGCTTCAGGTGAGCATTAAGTCATTAGCAGTGTCAAATTTGGTGAATAGTACCAAAGACTTGCTCTTTGTCCCCAGTTATTTCCCATCTATTCCGTTTCCCTGTCTTTTGTCTCCTTCCTTCCACACCTGCGGCTTTGCCTACAGCCTTGTCCCACCAGCTCACTCTTTCCTTTACTGCCACTTCCCTCCTTGTCCTTATCTCACTGCTTGGCTTTTCTTCCGTCTGTTCTGAACTTTCTGAGGTTAAGAGGAAGCCATGAATTATCTACTACTGACTTTTAAAGAACAACAACAACAACAAAGGCAAGAATGTTTGTTGGAGGGCTTTTTGTAAATAATGCTATTATTAAGAAATGGATTTCAGAAACAACTTTGCCATCCTCTGGCTAAATTCAACTATTAGAGAGCCAAGAACATGGGCCTCTAAAGGTTGCTGAAGATTGAGGATGCCAAGGAGGACAGATCTGAACTCAGTGGCCTAATTTCAAGGGCAAAAGAAACTCTTTCCTTGAGCCCTGGTGCGATTTAACTGTAACATGGCTTCATCAGGTGGATGGTGTGCAAATGAACCAGTTAGCAATCATCTAAACAGAGTTCTGGAAACACATCTACTGAAAAAATACAGAATTGTCTCTGTAGATCTTAAGTATGGTGCTAAAATGCCAGGAAGTATTAGCAATTGTGGAATGGAAATACCCCTTAATCTAAATTTCTTCTTGTTTTCTCCCCTTTCTCAAAAATAAAGTTTTGTGTTTTATGTAATACCTGCTGGGTTGATGACAAGGGAATCAGTGTCTGGGAAGGAAATACCCCCCCCTCAACCCACAAAATATATACTCAATGTATGCAGTTAATATCTGGAGTCTCACTAATTTGGAAGGGAGGAGGCACTCAGCAGGTACCACATGTGAAAATGCTGTGTCAGTACTTCTGATGATGAGCAATTTGTTGAAAATTACCTTGGCGCAAGTCTCACTTAAGCACAGAAGTTTAATTACTGTTCTTATGTTAAACCTCTACAGCTCTGCTCATTGTGTTGCAAAGCAACAAATCCTAAAATTAGGCACTTGTATCTCTCTTTTCTCTTTTTCAGCCTTTTAAGCATTGTACACTTTCTTTCATTCCATAATTGCACATATCCTTTTACCTGTTATTTAGCCTGCAAATGAAAACTGCAGTGATGTGTACAAGTTCTTACTGTCTAACTTATTTAAGGATTTATCTGGACCATTTTTAAAGCTGCGTTTTCACTGTATAATTTATTTCTTTCAGTGGATGGTAAACCAATGTAAACCACCATCTTTACATTTCAATTTAGAGAGGTCTTGGTGATGACCCAAATCTGTCAAAACAAGCAACTATAATCAAACAAAAAATCTGACTGGAACCAACTAAAATAAAAGGGCTCCTTTTCTTAAAAGAAATTAATCTCAGATATCTTTTTCACAGAGTTATGCTACAGACAAATCTACACTGCTTGTTATATCAAAATAAATGGGTGATTAACTGTTAGACCTGCAGTCTGTATTTTAGCAGTTTATTTCTACATTGCACAGTTCAAAGTGGCTGTTCAGTTTGTTTGCCACAGAGTGAGAAGGAAAAAAAAGAAAAAAAGGAAAAAAGGGGAAAAAAAAAGGAAGAAGAAAAAATATCATTAAAGAGGAGGGTATTTAACACCTCGATGCTCCTAACATTTGTGATGTGAATTTGGGAACAGTCAATAGTACTGCTTGAATAACTCAGGGACTGCACAGTGGTTGTTCTCTCCTCTGACTGAAAGGTTACACACAGGACAGGGAACTGTCTCCGGTCATTTCCCAACCAAGCAACTCACGCCACAGGGTGGAAGCAGAATCTGAGAAGCAGCAACACCAACCCATTCTCACTGCACCTACATGAGGACCATAAAGGCTATCTGCACTTACAGATAGGGCTCCTTAAAGTTCTAGAAACACAAAAAGACAGCGCACACCCGAGGGCATTGCTACCACGGGATCTTTGTGAATATGGTACACTTTCTGCAGACTTTTGTGCGTCATCGGATAAAGACTTAATGATTGTGACAGGACGTCTCCCATGTTAGGCTTACAAAATGGTCACAAGCCCCACAAGTCTTTCTGATAAACCCAATGGGCACTGATGTATTTCCCCGCTCTCTGTCTAATTGGTGTAAAGTTTGCAGATCTGAATCACCGATCTTTTATCCAGCTTGCTGCGTCCTCTCCTTTGACATGAGGTCAGGGTTCACATTCGCATCCGATTATCGAAGTGGCACTCATTAACCGGCAGCCTGCCTCGCACCAAAATGAGTTCGCTGGAAGGGGAACTCGGCCCATTTACTCAGCAGATTTCAGCATTTTAAGGAGGCCTGAATGTCACACAGTATTGCTACGTTTTGAGGAGTTTCAGACATCTCCAGCTGATGATTAATTGTGAGTGATGGGAAATAAAATCCAGTAAAGCCAGCTGCTTGCCATGGTCGGCAAAATTACTATAATGGATATAGGCTGCCAATTTTCCAGTTTTACTGGCAAGTCTTCCAAGTGTAATTAAGGGAAGTTATAAATGATATGGAAATCTATCAAGTCCCATTTATTTTCAGAGGACTCTTTCCCCTGAGACTTTTATCTTCAAGCTTATAGTTTGCTTTGTTGTGCTAATGATTTAAACCACTTCTTATTTCTGATTAAAGCCCCCAATATCCTTCACAAGAAGTTAGATCCACTTTATTCAGAAGGATTTAAAGAAACAGAAGCCTTTTTAAAGTTGTGCTTGTAAGCCGTGCTGAGCTCCCACTTTCTCTATGGAGGCATAACAGACCATTCACCATCTTAGGCACCTCACTACCATCTGGATTTCTGCTTCTGACAAATTCTGTATACTTGGAAAGATTTGGTGGGGGAGGAAGGAGGGAAAAGAGGGAATAAAAAAAAAAAAAATTAAAACATCCACCATCAACAAAACCCCAACTTGCCTCCAAATCTTAAATCCTCCAAAACAAAGATTGTAGGTGCTGCCTTAGATGCTAGGCATTTAGCACGGAGTGGTGTTGCTCACTAATGTTGTTTGATTTGGAATAAAAGCATGAAAATGATGTGCAAAGGCCTAAAATTGGAGATGTAAAGGATGACTGCACAGTATTCCATTTCTCAATTTCATCCTTCAGAGCCACAAAATGGGGGTGATACAGTTACTGGATGAGATTTACAGTAACAGCTGTGGTCTTCCCACACAAGGGAGGACCTTCTAATGGGCTAAGGTCTGTTTTGAACAGACGGGGAGTAGCAAAACAAGGTTCCCTATTAAGGGTGTGCAGTAATATTCCTGATAAAGAAAATGAGTAGTTGTAGTCAGATTGCTTTAAAAGACCTAAATCTCCTTTTGCTGTAAAAAGATATTAAAAGAAAAAAATAAAAATAGAGCTATTTAAGAAAATGCTAACTGCTAAAAAAATAAAAAGACATGTAAATGTAAGGGTTTGTTTTTTTCTTAATCTCCTCCCTACAAACTGTAAAGAATGCATAGGAACCAGTGCCAGGGGCATATGGCTTTCTCCTGTGCTGAACATTCATACAAAAGACAGGTTCATCAGTCATTGGAGTATCTGGATAAAAAAATTAGCTCCTGATGGATGGTATTTAGAGCTTACCTGCTGCTAGTACATTACCAGAGAAGCACAGGTTTTGAAACCCACATGACATTAGAAACTGCAGACCATGAAGTACCCCACGTGCAGGCGCACTCATAATGTACGCCAGGTTATACAAAATAAGAAATAAGCTATTTAAACCCTCTGCCTAAAATTGGGCCCGCTGCAAGGAACCCTGGGTCAGCCCTACACAGGCCAATTAATGCACAGCATCTGCTGTATAGAAGCCGTGCATGAAGCACTTCCGAATGATTTCAGCAATTAAAAGAAAACTGTTTCCTGCCTGTTCTGACAGCAACTGTTTCAATGCAAGAGTGAGCACCAAATCATTGTGTGCAGCTGAAAAAATTAAGTCTTTTTTTTTTTTAATCTTGTGAAAAGGAGGTGGGAGGGATGAAGATTTCTTACGGAATCGGATCGTTCTTTTGTTGTCCAACATTCTGTGTTTTTCTGCCAAATTAGACAGAAGGCTCCGAGGGTTTACGGGGCCCTCTACAGTATCACCTTCTGGTGCACTGTGGCTCCCTAAAAAGACGGATCAATATCAACCCTGCTGATTTGCCTACAAAAGTGAAAATCCTTCAATTACATTTTTAAGACCATTATATTTAGAACACAGGTGTTCTGATGCGTAACAGTTTTAAGGCTCATGGAGCTGAAGTGGAAAAAAACATCGACAGCCCTAAGCAAATAAGATCTTAGTTTTGGTTAAAAGTGATATCTCCTTCCTCAACTTTGAGAAGACACCAGTAAACATCACTCACAATTTCCACTATGCTACAACTGTGTCCATGTTGAGCCCTGTAAGGAAGAAGGGATGATGCCCTACGAAAGAGAGTTATCCTTTCTTGTAGCCTGCTGCAAAATAATTACAGACATGCATCTTGTTTGTGCTTGTGCAAAACCACTGAACAGTGAATTAAGTATGCATTCACTATCTACAAAGATACTAGGACTTTTGTTTGTTTATTTGTTTTTTAAACTTAGTCCATGCTAGTATCATTCCCTTCCCAGATTTTTTTCTCCCTGACTTGTTGGCAATCTGGCAGCCAGCATCCAACAAAAAAACAAGTCAAAAGGAATTGGATGAGCAACAATTGAAATTCCTTGGCATTGTCCATTACCATGTAAAATAATTAGTGCAAGTTTTCTCTTCTTTCCAAATTAACTTTGAAACCAGAGCTACAGAGCTGCAAGTATAATTAGCGGCAATTAATAGTACTTGACAAATCATTATTAAACTTTTTTTGCCACACTCCTTTAACGAATGAATCCAAACATTGCACATCCCAAATTTTCTGACCTCTGACTAAAGGTCACTGATGTCCCCCTGACAGCAATCAGCACTGTTCATTGCACTCCCACTTATCCAAAACACACTTCCCCAACTGCTTCTGAGATCCCAGCGTGCTGGGGAAGTGATATGCAGGCAGAGCACTTCTGGGGGACATTCTTGTGCTAACTCAGCCCAATCTTTATCAGCCAACTTTTCCAGCAACAGCTAAAAAGTTGTTTATTATTTGAAAATGCAAAGCACACCAAAATGATAATAATAAAAAATCTATTAATTAATTTCAAAGGATTTGCAACATTTTTCCCCAAGGAGGAAACTCTAATAATATTGACTATTTCTACCTCACCATCAGATTAGGATTTCTTTCTTAATTATACCATACTCAAACATAATCTTAGACTATAAAAAAATTTGTTTAAGTGATATATAAAAAATTACATAAATTTGTTATGAACAATTAGTGTAATTTTTTTGATGTAACTACAATTATTACATGTGTGTCATCTTACAAGAATGGTGAAATAATTGAATACTTTTACTCTTGAAATTATACAACTGTGAAAAAGTTTTCATTTCCTGTTTACAAATAGTTTTTTTCCTCAAAACAAAAATACCCCAAGAAAATTATCAAATATATAGAATCATAAAAACTATGTGAGGTTTGTGACCACATTTTGTCAAGTTTGCAAACTCCCTTTAACTGAAAAATGGAGTTTTATTTGCTCTGAGGAATAGGAGGGAAGAAAAAATAGACGAGGAAACAAAAATGAAAAAAATACAAGAAAAAAAGATTCACACACGAGAGAAAAGTCCTACTTGAATTAAATAATATCTTACTAAATTATTGATACCATATTCATCTAAATAGAATGTGAAATTGTTACTTAAGCAAATACATTTTTACTGTTGTCATTTCTCTGTTATAAATTCCAACCAGAAGAAAAAGAGATTTTATTTTTTTAAAAACAATACACAAATGCTGATGGCAACAGGTAAGTTTGTAACTCCATCTTTTCTTTCATGAGAATGAAGGATGTAGTGAGAAAAATAATTTAGAAAGCTATTTTGTTTTGGTTTTACTAGTGAGCATTTCAGTGGTAAAGGTCAAGCAAAACATCTTTTCCCCCAGCAAAAACTTACCAAGGCTTGTGAAAAGGAAAATCATGGATAAAGATTCTTTTAAACTATCTTTCTAAAGAATAACAAGAAAAATTGAAATAAAATGCATGCAACTGAACTGAAAGAGGAATGCAATTTAAAACATCTTCCTTAATCACTTTTAAAAGGTGGGAACACACTAATGTATTTTATAAGTTATACAACTAAAAAAGCAGCCTTTAAGTTAACCAATTTTGAAATTACTGAGATAACTAGCATTTACATTTAACAGCTGACATCTTGGTAGAAAAAAATCATCCCATGTAGTATTAATACTAATGGTTACACTACCATCAATTTGAAATCATAAGAAATTTTGATATGAGAAAAGTACATTTAAAGAACGGCTGGAACAGTGGTAACTTCCAAAACCTGGAGTAATCTTGAATTACTGGAAAGGGGGGTAATTTAGAAACACAGGTCAAAATAATTAATTGTCCTCTTCTTTTGGCTGTAATCCTACAAAGATTCAGTAATGTTGTGGTGTTTACCCGGAGGTGCTTTCCATATTTATGGATAGGGATAATCATTTAGGCTGTCAGGTCTTAGCTTATTGACCAGTGCTTGGATTAGTAATGCCACCTGTCCTGCTTCATGTAACTAAAAAAGAAAAATGACCAAGAGAAACACAGAGCTAAAAGGAAAACACCTTCACATTTCTGACAGACAGAAAACTGAAAAAGCAAACCCCATATTCATAGATGAAAACACAGCAAAGGTCACAAGGCAATCAGGACAGCTCAGATCTTTCTTTGTTGCTGTGGACAGTTAAGACTACCAAAGTCAATAGTGGGAATACTTCGGGTGGCTTGTTTTAGGTATGACAACATTGCTTTACCTGTGCAACCATTAGGATCTTGAGTTTTCCCTGCTCCTGCAGTCTCAGTGCACAGAATCCTGCATGCACAAAGAACAAGCCAAGCACCTCAAGATGAAGAAGAAATATTTGCAGATGCCTGCCTGTTTCCTGCCCTCTAAGTAAAGCAGGGCGTTTGTGCAGCTTAGTAGGTGCTGCCTTTGTGGTAGCTGCAGTGAGATTAAAACCACGTGCAGTGCCATCTCCACACTCTGGCATAAAAATCCTGCTGTGTGCTAGCAGGGCTGACTTGTGCTGCTGCCGGGGTCAGCAGAAACAGAGCAAGTTCCTTGCCTGGACTCTTGAAGCCCAGTGGTTTCTCTCGCCTGTGGCATGATGGGGAACCAAAAGTAGTTCTCTCCAAACCAAATTTCATCCTAATGCACATGTACCATTAACAATCCACTTACAAAATAAATATGCAAACACCCTCCCCCCCAATAAGGACTATTTCCTATATTAATGTCACTGTGTTATCATGAGGAACGTAATATAAATTTAAGTCTTCTTTCCCTAAATAATATTAACCATCTTTCCAGTCAGCCAGATTTCAAATTGTTCCATTGTTTATGCTGCTTTCTGCTTCTGAATGCCTTCATTGTGCTTCTAGGAATAACTGAGTGACAACTAATTACAGTCTTCTGATCACATGAAGGAAAATAAAGAAAGTAGAAAGTAACTAAAAAACCTAAAGAAATTGGCAGCATCACAAGTTCTGCTTCTCTCTAAATGACAAACAGCACTTCCCCACTGTGTTACTAAAATCTATAGATCATCTTACAGACAAAAGAAAATAAATTCCTTGCATATGCAGTATCTTTTGGCAAAAAAATGAACTGAAAACTGCTTATCAGACCAGCTGGATAGAGGATGCTCACGCAATCTTCTATCGGGCTTCAAGAGACCAAAATATTTTTCAGCAACAGCAGCCAAAAGAGAACACCATGCTCCAAGGGAAACAATGACACGTCAAGTGGGGAAAACTAACACCGAGATCAGCACTGCCTTCTCCTCTGGCTATGGAAACACGGAGAGGCACCAATACCACATGCTTTACCTGACCAGGCACGATGCCCTGTAGCTGAACCATAGGCAACAAACAGGAGTTTGCAAGTGCAATCATTCAGACAAGGATGAGATTACCCTCTCTAGTCATTTTTTCACCATTTCTAAATTACATATGAAGGAAGGGTATGGCAGCCCAGCTCCCTGTGCTACTCACCACTCTGAGAGCGTGTCTCTGTGAGGACAGGGACTGTACTACACTAATACTATACAGCATAGCTCACAGCTTAGGAGAAAACAATCTCAGAGTAGCTAATAACCAGACAGCTTTATTGCCAGCAGCAGCAACACCTGAGGGGAAAGATGGACAACTGCCTCGCATTCTCCCATTTTTCAGCTGTGTTGTTTTCGCACACCATGCAAATTTGAGCTGCCAAACCCGACTGCAAGCACAGAATAGGGGCTACTTAAATTTCCATTTCTCCAGCACACTAAAGAAATCAGATTTTTCCCAAGCAGTGCAACAAAAAGAGCTGTATTTATCGCAGGGCTACAGTTCCCTGCCCATCACGTCTTCAACAGCTGTAGTGAGTGAGCTGGTTTCTGATGGACAGCCGAGACGCAGTAATCTGAATCCCACCATCCCACTGCTTATTCAGTGCTGATAGCTGATGTTACCCTCATCTCACTTGCTGGCTTGCTTTTTTTTAACATTTTGACACTAGTCTTGAAAAGGAAGGATTTAAGTTAAACCCTTTTCAATAACGCAAATGTGTTTTTTGCAATTAAAGCCACACAATTAGCAATGACAAGCTCAGGTCAGCAGAACATAGATTATGCTGTTCAAATGCTCTGCCACTCAGCGCCTCCAGCAAAAAGCTGCAGGAGAGGAGAAGAGAAAAAAAAAATTTCACACACATTATTTAACAACTTGTGCTCTGATGTACACTACCACTTGTGGATTTGTGGAGGGAGGTTCATTTATTTATTTACCTAAAATCCCATAGGCTCTGGCCTCCTCCTCCACTGGTTGTATTCCTTTCAGACAACAAGAACTATTCCTCGTGGCAAGAAGGCTGGTAACATTTAGAATTAACATTTCAAAAATAAATATTAAGCAAAGTTTAAAAGTCATGAAATCCTTGACTTGAAAATGTTTCCCTTCATTCTTCACCAAAAAAAAAAAAAAAAAGTGTTTGCTTAAGATCTTCCTCACTCAGCCTAGACAAAGAAAGCAGATTCTTCTGTCTATGCGATGACATACTGATTAATTTTAATTGCATACTGTTCTTTTTATTTGAAGTATGTAAACAGTGTGCGTGTGCATGTATAAATCACAAAATCAGAAAGCTAAGTGTAGAAGCTAAAAGAATTTCCAATTTTTAATCAGCCCTATTTAGTTGTTTCCTCAGAAATGTCTTTGTTTCATTAATACTAACATTGACATCTGCAGATCTTTAATATTAACATGGTGACTCCCTTCTCCCAGTAGACAGACAGTATCAACCATATATTTTAAATCCAAAGGTTGTATCATAGCAAAATGTAAGCAAACTAATCACTTTACCAGCACGATCGACGACTGTCACCTAGTAAATGCTATGTTGATTTTGGACTTCAGATCTTGATCCCATTTCTGCACAATCTCTCAAGAAAATCTATGGTGCCACATACATGTTTATGGCATCAGTTAAATGACAACAGTACTTTAAAATTAGTATGCACAATCTGATTCTAATATTCCTATATCTGCAATCACTCCCTTGCTTTCAATGGTTATGAGAGATAAGGGCCCTGACCTTAGAAATAACACGCTACGATGTGGTAGAATTTCATATAAAGCTGAGTTCAAGTCAGTATTTAAATGTAACTTTAAAGCAGTATATTTATATTTGTTTCCAGCTCAGTGAGAGATAGGAAGCACTGGACAACAACAGCATGTTCCTTTGCCCTCCTGTATGGTAAATTTATTCCTTTTGCAGAACAAGAAGATTACCACATGAGATTTGGAATTCCCAGTATAGGACTCCCCATTCGGTATTGTCATGTGTCTTTGAAATTCTTAAAAAAGAAAAGGGGAGGGAAACTATATATCTGTCCTGTGTTCCTTTTTTTTTTTTAGTAATATTTTCATTACTTTAGGACAGAAAATCGACAATCTCTTCCTGCTAGCACTAACTATACACGTATATAAATATATATATATATACACTTATGTATATTTACATGCACATACAAACACAATACAATTTCCTCCCTCATCCCTATCCTCCCCCCCTCAAGGCATTTGGGGTACAAACACAAGCTATTTCTTGAGTTTCATCTGTGGACTTGTACCAGGCTGAAAATTTTCCTTTTAAAGCCAGTTTAGTTTTTATAATTCAAAAGAAAAACAGCACAAATCCTTCAGCACACTTTATTCTACAGGTGATGTTAAAAAAAAAAAAAAAAAGTAGTCAAACCCTGTGACCTGTAGTTTTAGTTACACCAAGAAGAAATTTCTGTGGAATATGTAATGAAAATGCAGATATATAGATCACATTTCTTACCATGTCCCCAGGCTTGACAGAAACTGCCACCACTGTTCCAGGCATGGGAGATCTCAAAATGCTGGAGGTGTCCTCTTCTGCTTTCTCTGGCATGTACTTGCTCAGCTCCGCAGCAACCTTCGTCAGTATTTGTAATTTGTACTAAAGAATAGGAAGAGAAATGTTTTAGACAACTGCACCTTGGTGAATTCCAGTCAATAATCTGCACTATTTTGTGTCATGTTTTTATGTAATACATCTGTTATCTGTTCTTCACAGGGGCGTCTGAAAAACACTGTTTGAAATCTTTATTCAGTTTCATTTTCAGGATGTAGAAAGAAAAATACGCAACCCCAATCTGCGGCAACGTGGACATAAAAGGAAAGAATCAAGTACAGTAAAAAGATGTCATATTTATTATAAAATTAGGGGTAGAGAGGGAAGATGCAAATTTAAAAACAGAAATGCCCTTATGCTTGCTGCACATCATCTTTGGTGAATAAGGAATATTGAGGGATTCATTTCCACTGCAGTACTGAATTGCAAATTGACCTTTTAGAAAAGTCTTCCAGACTTTAAACAACATGACTGATCTTAAACATTATGTTTAGTTTTACAACATTTCTTTTGACCATGTATTTAGTATTTGAAGTTAATAACTTGCTCAGATTTTACAATTAAAACATATTACACAATTTCAATTCTGTTCTTTCAGATGATGAAACGTTGTATTGAATATACTTCATCTGCAATAAAAACTGTTTAGCAGCTATTATCTACCTTGAGAAAAATGTTTTCTCTAAGTATTTTTTTATAGCAGTTAGAAATGGAAGAGAATATGATGACCCTGAAGTGTCTTAAGAGTATCTCTTTAAACAAACCTTTCTGAAAAAATATAGATGCTGCCTAAACTGATTTCAGCTGCAGGCTGTTAGTTTTTAAAAACTGTCAACTATTTTAATCACTGAGACAGTTCCTTGTCCTCAGACAGACAGACGGTCTTCCCGTTTGTCCCAGGGCACCTGAAAGGGATTGCAAAGAGCCAGTAGATGGCAGCAGGTCTCTGCGTGACACTCCCGCCTCGCCAAGGCCAACCCGGCGAAGACCATCACCACACTTCATCAATAATTTAAACAAAGGTTTTAATAATAAGCATTGGATGAACTGCATTTACAATTCAAATGTGTATTTTGCCGACGTAAAGTTCAACACCTTGCTTGGAACAGTATGTTTTCCTCCAAAACAATTAGCTATTGTTTTATTAACAATAAAATGTCTTTACTTTTCATTTTTACATGGACAGAAAAAATCCGATATCCTTATGGTGAAGGTAAAGGGGAACTCTACCTTCTGCTTCTGTAGAGAGCACAACAAGGTATTTAGAAATACATGCAAAAGGTGATTAACTCTGCAATGACATCTTTAAAAAGCAGCTTTCAAAGGCAAATTAAAACAAGGTAATGGAGGATTATCATCATCCACGAATAGCATGTGGACACATAACATTATGTGCAATGAACGGTGCAACCATTCACTTAGAAATACTTGCTTCAATCAGAAATATAGGCAAATGGTTAAACGAACCAACTCCCCCCAGCTCACCCCAGTAAGTGATAAAATGCCACAACAATGTTCCCTGAGGCCGTAAGGGGCACCCGAAGATTTGAGGACCCATTCCCAACCATGTGCCTTGGTTACAATGATGCAGCTCAGGGAAATCAGCCCCATTTTGTATGCAAAAAGCAGCTTTAACTCCAAGCCTCCCGCAGACATCATCATCACAATTAAGAATGTGGCGCTCACATTCTCCAACCCAAAATGCAGCTAGTTCTCTCCTAGCGCAAGCAACGAGTTCAGTGTGATGTACTCACTGCAGTCTCCTTTTTTTGGAAGAGAAGTGCGCGTGTGCGTGCACATACACACACTTCCATGTAGGCTGTAGGGAGAGGGGAGGCGATGCCTATAGGAGAATTGGTGACATAAGTTGCAAATAGAATTGCAGCAGTGTGACAAGTCAAATAATAACATCTTATGCATGTTTCTTTACTCTTGAGTGTCTGTTTTGCAATCAAGACATACAAGTGTCTGCCAGTTTCTGAAGGATATGATCCTTAAGTGAAATTACTGTGCAAATAAAAGCTTTTTACTCCTATTAAAATTCATCTGAGTCATAAGTGGCAAGGAAAAAAAGCTTGCAGAGTGTATTCTGCTGTCAATCTAATAAACATCCTGTTCAGAGGGACTATTT